>CM061261.1:74525000-75725000 GCA_030848825.1 Tadarida brasiliensis
GTGTATGTAGCTCTATACGTGTTAATGAAATGTAATGACCATCCCAACCAAGAACCAGAATGGTTTCATCACCCTCTTGCTACTCTTTTGTAACCACAGTCACCACCACCACCATCCACCTCTAATCCCTGACAATCACTAATGTGTTTTCCATCTTTATAATTTTTATATAAAATGTTACATAAATGGAATCATACAGCACGTAGCCATTTTGGATTGATTCTTTTCACTCAGCGTAATTCCCTTGTGATGCATGCACGTTGTGGCGTATCAGTAATTTGTTGCTTTTCATTGCTCAGTACTATGGATGTATCACCGCCAATGCTTTTTAAATATGCTTTGATAACCCTTACCTGAGTTCATTGTAACCTCAGAGTTTGCAAAATGAAGATTTCACTAATAAAAGTATTCCTTCCCTATATCCACTTTCATATGACTAAAATGAGGCCTAGGGTTGTGATGCTAGTGAGGGATGCATCTGAGACTCAATCTCAGGGTTTGCAACTACAGTTCTTGTATTTTGTCTAGTCTACCATATTTACTAAGCACCTATTATGTTCCTCTCTGCTCTATGTACAAGAGACTAAAAAGTAAAGAAACATAATCTGTCTTTATATCCAAAGTTGACAACTACTGAAATATAGCAGCTGTATCAACAAAGTTTTCCAAATTTGGTGACAACTAGAAATCCACTGATACAAGAAGCTCAATGAAATCCAAATCAAGGAAACAAGAAAAATCACGCCCACTGAGACACAATCTAATTGCTGAAAGCCAGTAATAAAGAGAAAAATCTTAAAAGTAGTCAGAGGAAGAAAAAAGGATACAGAATGGAACAAAAGAATGAAAGTAGATGTCTTGTCAGAAACCATATAAGCACCCGGCCGGTGTGGCTCACTGGCTGAGCGTCCATCCATGCACCAAGAGGTCGCTCGTTTGATTCCCAGTCAGGGCACGTGCCCAGGTTGTGGGCCTGATCTGCAGTGGGGGGCATGCAGGAGGCAGCCAATCGATGTTCTCTCTCATCGATGTTTCAATCTCTCTCCCTCTCCCTTCCTCTTTCTCTAAAATCAATAAAGAAAAAGAAAAAAAGAAACCATATATGCTACAAGTAAATGCAGCACCATCTTCACATAACTGAAGGAAACAAATATAATTGCTAATCTATGTCTATTCCGAACAAAAATATCTTACAAAAATGAAGGTGAGAAACTTTTGCTTCTGGGTAATATGGAGTAATAGGTATTAGATTTACCATTCCATCTAAACCACACACACACACACACACACACACACACACACAAGTATGTGTATACATGTATATATGTATTTCATATACATATGAAGCAGTGGTGTTCAATACACTGAACATCAGGCAAGGAAGGACAGTCATGTCTGAAAAATGAGAAGTAGATGAAATGAGTCCTAAGATTACCCCAGTTTACTGTCCGGAGAAAGTTTCCGGGCTGTGATACTGGGAGGGAAAATTTGGGCAAAGACCAAAGTTCTTTATGAGTTGAGAAGACTAAGCTGTGAATCTGGGAAAGCCAAGGTAGCTGGAGTTTCCAGGGTAAAGCACCAGAAAAAAGCACATTGCACAGGGAGAGAACCCTGAAGAGAGTTGCCGTTGGATATTTGGTTAGTATTGACCATCACCTGTACGTGATGAAACTATTCAAATTCAGGGAAAGACCCACCTAAAAGAATTGAGGTGGATAGTTCTCAGTGCTCACACAGGGCTTGGAATAAGTCTTTTCCCAATGGTCAGAGTGGGAAAACTAAGTTATGGGGATCAGTTCGAGCACAAAGAAGAGTACTGTCTCAGTACTGGGAAAACATTTGCCCTACACTAAATGCTACTTTGGTCATGCCCAACTCACCTTAAATTTAAAACAAGAATGGATAAACCATTTCCAAACAATTGAGCCTCATTTCAGAACAAAGCTCAAGAGTATTTATAAGAATAAAAAATATCCAGCACCAAGCAAGTAAAATATCTGGCATAAAATCAAAACTTACCTGGTAAGCAAAATAAAGCAAAGTGAAACAAACGCAAAACAAAAGGAAAAAGTAGCTCATAATGAGGAGAAAACATGGGAGAGAGGAAATGGAAATACAATGTTTAGGTTTTGATACCACATATGAATTGATATAATTTTATTTGAAGGTAGATCTTAGTAAGTTAATTGGTTACTTTAAAACCTAAAGCAACTACTAAAAAGTTATAACAATGAAGTAAAGGTAATAAACAAATATGGCAGATAAAATGGCATCATAAAAATACAGTATTATTCCAAAAGAAGGTAAGAAATAAATAACAGATGCAATAAATAGGGAGCAAAGCAAGATGTTAGATTTTAATACTACTATGACCATAGTGCTATATTTAAAATATTTGTACACTTCAAATAAAGGCAGAATTTTCACATTAGATTAAGAAATGCAGGACCCAGTTGCATGCTGTCCACAAAGAAACCCACTTTAAATATAAAGACACAGATAGGTTAAATAAAAAAGATAGAAAGATATATTAATCTAGCACAATCAAAAGAAAGATTACGTGGCTATTTTGATATCAAACCAAATAAACTTCAGAACTATAAATATGAGATGTAAAGAGAGACAAAACTTAATAATAAAGGGGTCAGCCCGGCCAGTGTGGCTCAGTGGTTGAGCATCAACCAATGCACCAAGAGGTCGCCAGTTTGATTCCTAGTCAGGGCACATGCCCAGGTTGTGGGCCTGATCCCCAGTGGAGGGCATGCAGGAGGTGGCCAGTCGATGTTCTCTCTCATCGATGTTTCTATCTATCTCTCCCTCTCCTTTCCTCTTCCTAAAATCAATAAAGGAAAACATTAAAAAATAATAATAATAAAGAGGTTAATTCACCAAGTAGATATAGCAAAACTAAATGTTTATTTATCTAATAACAGCTTCAAAATACATGAAGCAAAAACTGATGAAAGGAGAAATAGAAATAGCCATAATTAAATTTGAAGATTTTAACACCCTCTTGCTGTAACTGATAGGCCAACTAGACAGAAATCAACAGGGATACAAAAGATCTGAAAAACATTATCAACCAACTTGACCTAATTTATATTTATAAAACATTCTTCCAGCAGTAACAATAGAATAAATATTCTTTTCAAGTGCATATGGAACATTCAGCAAGATAGATCATATTGGGTCTCGATATTGCAATAAATTTTTTAAATGTTGAAAACATACAAAGTATGTTCTCTGACCACAACAAATTAAATTAGAAATCAATTAAATAAGTAAATTTGAAAATTTCCCAAATATTTTGAAACTAAATAATACATTTGTAAATAACTTAATGGTCAAAGGAGAAGTCACAAAAGATATTGAAAATAATTTGATGTGAGTAAAAATTAAAACTCAGCATATCAAAATTTATATCATTACAACAGTCCTCAGGCAGAATTTATAGCATTAAATACTCATGTTAGAAAAGAAGAAACGTCTCAAGTAAAATGTCTAAGCATCATCCATAAAAACCTAGAGAAGAGTAAATTAATCATTGATATAGCATTAGAAAAGTAATAGTAAGAATAAGAGGATAAACCAATGAAATATAAGACAGAAGAACAATAGAGCAGAACAAATAAAACCAAAAGCTTTATTTTAGGAGATAACAAAATTGATAAACCTCTGGATTGATGAAGAAAAAGAAAGACACAAATGATCAATATCAGAAACATCACTGCATAATCAGGGACCCAAAAGTATAATCAAGGATTATATAAAAAACTTTATATCAGTACATTCAACAACTTAAGCAAAATGGACAAACTTCTGGAAAAACTCGAAACTCACTCAAGAAGGAATGGATAACATGACTAGCCTTAAATATAGTTAAAGCATTTCTGAAAGAACATTTTAGGAATAGATCTACTTTCATTGGTGAATTCTCCCAAATGTTTAAAGAGGAATCAAGACAATGCACAAAATGATACCACCACACATTCCTACTGGAATAGTGAAAATTGAAGACTGACACTACCAAGTGTTGATTAGGGTTTAGAGAAACTGGAACTCTCATACAGTGCTTGTAGTAATGCGAAATGCCACAGTTGCTTTGGAAAATTGTTGGAAATTTTCTTATAAAGTTAAACATACACTTTGCATTTGACCCAGGAATTCTACTTTTCAGTATTTATTTACCTAAGAGAAATGAAAATGTGTTCCACACAAAGATATGTATATAAAAAATGTTCATAGTAACTTTATTCATAAGAACAAAAAACTAGAAACAACTCATGTGTCCATTAACTGGTGAATAGATAAACTAATTGTATTAGATTTATATAAAGGAGTATTTCTCATCAACAAAATAGAGTGAACTTAATTGTGGTAGTGGTTACACAATTGAATAAATATAGTTGATATACAATAATATATAGTTTCAGGTGTACAGCATAGTGATTCAATATTTATATACCTTACAATGTGATCACCATGATAAGTCTAGTAACCTTTTGTCACTGTACAAAGTCATTATAATATTATTGACTATATTCCCTGAAAAAATGAGAGATTTGGGGTATGAAACATATCTCAATAAACCTAATCTATATAAATGTAGATATAGAACTATCTAAGTACATATAAATATATTTGGAGTGAGGAGTGAATTCAATGCTAAGGTTGTAGATTTCTAAGTCAAAAATAGGGCAATATTTGAAACCATGAGTTTGTGGGAACCCTGATAAGAAGACAAATAAGGAAACAGTCCCACATACATTATGTATCTGTTCACAGTTATAGCTATTTTAAAAATCCATAACAAGGGTCTCACTTTTTCATGAGAATATATGGGTATGTATGCATAAACTACACATACATTAGACTTGTAAAGGGGTTGCTGAGTTCCACCAATTAGAAAGTCAAATTATCATTCACTTACCATTTGTGGCCCACCCAACTCTTTAAAAAAGAGAAAAACATTGGCAAGTAGTTACAAAATAGTCATGGGACGTAAAGAACAGCATAGGAAATATAGTCAATAATATAGTAATAACTATGTACGCTGCCAGTTGAGCACTGGAAATATCAGAGGGAATACTTTGTAAAGTATCTGATTGTCTTACCACTAGTGGATTGTCTAACCACTGTATACCTGAAACTAATGCAAACACAATATTGAATGTAAATGGTAATTGAAAAAAATTAATAAAAAGCAAAACCATAGGCAGGAATTGCTGACCAAAGATCCTTTCTATATCAGATATCCCTCTTACCCACAAAGAAATATACAGGTATGGAAACAATACTCATACCCATACACTCCTCAAAAGCCTAAGTAATTAAATAGATACGAGTATTGATTCGGGGTAGAGACAAGGGAATAATGAAAGAGAGAATCCAGAGGTGCATGAAAGATGGAGAGTGGACAACATGACCAAGGGAACCTGACTCCCTGTGATCCTTGTTGTCTATGATTTTGTCATTTGATAGAGTTAAAGTTGCAGCCTCAAAGGCTTTCTAATTATTAACATTGGGGCTACATTTGCATTTACACATATTAATAAATTCCTTACACCAATTATCCAAAATTAACACAGATTAAAAAATAAACATTACCTTTCTATGACCAAAACAATGATCAGCACTCAGGAAAAGAACCTACATAAAAGCATCAGCTTCGCAGACAAAAGCATGTCTGCTGTTACAGATTTACACGTAGCATTCAGCATGGATTAAAACGTGGGCAAAATGAATACATGCTAAAAATGTGACAAATTTTTATGCAAGCATAATTTTATTCCAGATAGGCAACAATTCTTTTCTAAAATGAAATGACTGAAAATCCAGCAAAGGAGCTGGTAATGACTACACTGCTTCTCATATTTCTTTTAAGAAATTAAATTAAACCATTTTTCATTTTGATGGGCAAAAAAAGTAAAATGCCCTGAAAACAAAAGTATTTTTGGCTTTTGAAATAGTAAGCAAGGTCCTTCTCATTTTCCATAAAGATTCACTTCCTGAGTGCTGCTTTGTCATCATGGAATAAACGTGTATTTTTATAGCTATTAAAAACCCATGAACACTAGGGCTTATGACAGAGAGACTAAACTGCCTTTAATGATTGTGGCATGAACAGTAACTCGAAGTGGTATATGCCACACTGCACAAAATAGATCATAATATCCTCAAATTGAATATTAGAACCGAAACCTCTGTATGTGTAAATATTAATGAAAATGGTAGGCTTCAGAACAAAGCATAGTGGTGGCTGAGAATAATCAACTTAGAAACAGTCTTATGATCTGAATAACAGATAACCACAGTGCACCTGAACTGTCAAATCCCCACTGCATCTGGAGTAGAGAATGGGCAGGAGGAGAAGAGGGAGCCTGGGCCTAGAAATCTTGTTCACATGTCTGGCTTTATGGCCATTAACCTGTAGCACCTTGTCATTCCTGTTATTCCAGTCTGCTGTATGTATTTCTACAGAAGAAAATTCTGGCAATCGGCATGTGTGGGGTACAGAAGCATACTTTTGGAATCCTAATGGAAACATACAAATAATTCTCCTTTGGAAAAAAATATTTTAAAATTATAAACCAAGGCTGGAGCAGCGGGAGAAGGAGGGCCAACATGGGGAAGTGGGGAAGAGAGGGCCAGGGAAAATTTCCAGATTTCCCACTTCACGCCCTGGCTGTCTTGCTCCATTACTTCCTAGGAAGAGCAAATGCTTGAGGGGGCCGTTTCTTCTGCAGCAGGTCAATGTTCTCTAAAGAGAAGCAACAGGAAGAGGGTAATGGTTTTATGCTGTGAAGAAAAAGTACAGAAACCCGTTAAAAGAAAAGACTGAGAATAATATTCCTGAGGATCTCTTCCCTCCTGTAGCTTTTTTGTACTTGCCAAACATTATCTCAAGGACAAATAGTTGTCCTTTCATGGCATGCAACTAAAGAAGCATGGTATCTCAGGTGGAAAGATGGAGAGATTTCATTTCTTTTACTCTTGTAGATATAAAGAGTGTATTTGACTCTATGGACAATTATTTGTTGCTTATCATTTTTATATGGGACACAAGCCGTTTGTAATACTTACAAGGGCTTAGGGACAAAACTACTGAAGAAAATACAGTGAGTAGGTACTAGAATGGGCATATTCAATACCAAAAAAATAAACTCAAGTAGTAAAAAGAAGGAAGGGGAAAACAATAACATTAAAAAGAGAAAAGAGTTGCTTCAACTATTGCTCTAAGGGGAGTTGACCAAAGTGGAGTCCGGAAAAGCTAAATACTACTAACAGGCTTCAACTTGGGGGTAAATAAGTAAGCAATAGCATTTGTCTTCATATTACTGTTTCCCACTAAGGGTCTCAAAGTACCTGGCACATATATTGGAAAGGAAGACGTTTCTGACCATAGGAACAGCTAACCACTTGAACAAGTTGCCAAGGGAGCTTGAAGCATCTGTTCTAAGGAGGCCCTTAAAATGGAGTGGCTTCTTATTTATCTGGAATTGCCATGGACCATTGGTTGTCAAGCTTCAGCTTGCATCAGAATCACTGGGAGGTCTTGCTAAAACATAGCTTTCCAGGTCCACCCCCAGAGTTTCTGATTCAGTAGGTCTGAGCAGTGGGATGGGCTGCAGAGTTTGCATTTGCAACAAGTAATGAGTGATGCTGTTGGTGTGGATCCAGGGGCCACATTGAGTCAGGCATAGATCTGCCGAATAACATAATAACCACCATCTATTGAGCTCTGTGTGCAGACATGTGCACTCTACGAGGTGGACACCACCACGTTCCTTTCCATTGGACCAAGTGTGAAGCTGCAGATGAGAGATAGTAAACTACTACTCAAATCACTCAGCAAATAAAGGGCGATGCTTGTATTCAAACATGAGTTGGCCCAAATTCAGGTCCTTCACTCTAAACTACTATTTATGCTGTCTAATGTGGCCATAGGAATGATCTCTAAAAACAATGCACACTCACAAGTTTCAGACTGTAGACCATACAAATGCAGGGGAAAGTATGAGGGCATAACTTAAACTACATGGTTTTCCTGAGGTGTCATAGTTTTTAGACTTCACTCCGATATGTAGGGCCACATCTCTGCTCTAGGTATTGGTTATGAACTAGACTGTTGTAACCCAAATATCAGCTGAGCCTTTGTTCTCCTTTCCATCCTTCTCCCCACACTTGGAACCATCAAAACTAAAAGTCTACTAATACAGAATCCTAAAAGGAACTAAGCAAACTGACAGCTGGGGGGTATGCAAGGCTGGCTTTTTCTGAAAGTCAATGCCCTGAAAAGTCATTCGATATCTTCAGAAGAACCAGAGAAGATCTACTATATACTTATCTCCACCTAGCAAATGTCAAAAACTCTGGTCTTAAAGAGCTTCAGCTATTGCTGACCAGGAGCACTTCACACTGGGCTCAGCACACAAGATGATTCTTTGCATATTGGATACAGCACTCAATCGTGCTTACATTGCATAGTATTATACAGTAGTTGATGAATTAATTAATAAATGACTGTCTTCTTCATTTAGACTATAAGCATTTGGGAGCAATATTGATGCTTTTTATTCATTTTACTTCATTGCACAGTGTCTGATGCACAGCAGGTCTCAGTAAATATTTGTTGAAGGAAATGCAGCTTGGGATTACTGGGGAGGAGAGGGTGAGCACCTGGCAATTTTTGGTTTGGCTAAATATACATACAGTTCACACTAAAAAACTGACCAGAGAGGGCCCAGGTCCCATCATTCTTAAAGCCATAGGTCGGGGCTTCAGTTGTACCTTATTTAATTATGACATGTGCAATTCAGCATGCCCTTTAATGTTTGTGGCACATTTTGCAGGTTTTAATTTGCATAACAAGAAATGAGCTCAGAGTGTATCTTTACATGAATATTTTGGATTTTCTAAAAAAAGAGACCTGAAAATTAGGATTTGTGTGATCCCCTTGGTGCTAACTGCAAAGACAGAAAACTCGGGCATTTAAAAACTTAACAGGCATCAACAAGTCAGCAGTGGACCATCCAGTCCAGGCCGAGTGGAGTGTTTCCACAGATACTTACAACTCTTCCCACTTCTCTCTTCTGTTTTCTCTTCATTCAATCTAAATTTTCTTTTTTTTATCCTCACCCAAGGATATGTTTTCTTTTCTTTTCTTTCTTTTTTTTTTCATTGATTGGAGACAGGAAGGGAGAGGGAGAGAGACAGAGAGAGATATATCAGTGTGAGAGAGAAACATCAATTGGTTGCCTCCTGCACGTGCCCCAACTGGGCACAACCTGGGTAGGTGCCCTGACTGGAAAGCAAACCCACAACCCTTCAGTGCAGAGGATGACACTCCAACCAACTGACCCACACCAGCCAGGGCCATTCAATCCAAATTTAAAGAGTAAAATTGACACAAATATAGTAAAGAAATTTGAGGTTTCTAGTTAGCAAAAGCAAAGACAAAATATTTTTTAAGAATGGGAAATAAAGGCCCTAGCCGGTTTGGCTCAGTGGTTGGAGTGTCCACCCACAGCAAAGGGTCACGGGTTCAATTCCCAGTCAAGGGCACGTACGTACCTGGGTTGCAGGTTTGACCCCCGGCCCTGGTTGGAGTCATGCGGGAGGCAATCAATCGATACGTCTCTCTCAAATCAATGTTTCTCTCTCCCTCCCTCCCTTCCACTCTATCTAAAAATCAATGGAAACACATCCTCAGGTAAGGATTAACAAAAACAAACAAACAAAAAAGGAAATAAAGAAAGGAATAATTTCAGTTTCTACAACAGGCAGACCAAGCATGTGCTTCAGGTATCAGCAAATATAAGGCAAAAGAGTTCCCTTTAAGGATATGACATTTCAGATAGGAAAAAATAAATAAAGCATCCAGGTAATCATCGTGGATGATGACAAATGCATCCATTTTAATCATCAATCAATAACGATGATAAATTGATTAGAATTAATTTTTATATGGTCTATTGTTGTTTTAGTCTGAATTAAATGTGGGTATGGAAACCATAATCTTAATAGCTCTTTGGTCTTAATCTGGATCTGGGAGGGTCCAATTACAACATGATATATTACCCACACTTGGAAGTACTGTGGATCAATCCAGAGTCTCCAGACAAGAACTTTGCACAGAACAAGTTAAATGGAACATGGTCATCATGACACCAAGCCCTCTTCAGAGTGTTCCTCTGTGCATGTGAAACCCTGGGTTGTCACAGTTGGGTTGGCCCCTAAGAATCCACGATTAAGATTGTTAGATAACATAGTTTGTCGCCACTGATGCTTGTATTTTTGTTTGTTTTTCTTGAATAAACTCAAGGAAAATGGGATCTATAAACAAGATGCTGAGACCATAGAAATATTTGTATCAGCAGGATTTTTTTTATTTTTTATCCTCACCTGAGGACATTTTTGCATTTATCTTCAGATAGAGCGGGAGGGAGAGAGGGAGGAAGAGAGAGAGAGAAACATTGATGTGAGAGAGACACATCATCGGGCTGCCACCCACACGACCCCAACCAGGGTCGGAGACAAACTGCAACCGAGGTACGTGCCCTTAGCAGGAACCGAACCCGGGACTCTCTGGTCTGCGGGCCGACACTCTAACCGCTGAACCAAACCGGCCAAGGCTGTATCAGCGGGATTTATATTTTTCTATAATGGCAGATACGTGTCATTATACATTAGTCAAAACCCATGCAATGTGTAACACAAAGAGTGAACTCTGATGTAAAAAAGGCTTTGGTTGATAATAACCAACCAGACTTGTTTCATCCATTGTAACACATGTACCACTAATGTGGGATGTTGATGATGGGGAGGCTGTGTGTGTGTAGTGGGGAGGGTTATGTGAGAACTCTCTGTACTTTCTCCTCATTTATGCTATGAACTTCAAATTGCTCTAAAAAATAAAGCTTATTAATTCATATATATCTATATCTATAACTGTATATATATCTAAAACTCCACTTACTGGGAGCTGTTTGTGCTAAAAATGATGATGGAAAATGTATGAAACAATATTGGTAGCCTGTCAAGCAATCTAAGGCAGAGAGGAAAAAAATATCTCATATCTAGGAGATAAAAAAGAAATCTTACAGAAAGAGAGAGAGAGAGATTGAGAAGGAGGGAGGTAAGGAGGTAAGAAAGAAAATCCCATTGAATGTTGCCATGCAGTCTAGTAGTGCAAGGTGGTGATTGTTGTCAATTGTCTGAGATTCAGGATGGTGGGATCAGCCATATCATGGCCACTTAGAGAATAACCTTAGACTAGTTGAACATTATGCAATAAATTAGGCATTTAGAAACCAGCCAGAAGAAAAAGTATCTAGAACATTGTTTACCCATAGGAAAGAACAGACTAAAAATGAAAAAGCACAAAAATAATAGTAGTAGTAGTAGTGAGGAGTGGGATCTCAGACACCAGCAGCAAAAATTTATATCAATCCAGTATTAAGAATACATCTACTGACATAGAAGAGTTTGTATCACTGTAGGGGGTAGTTTTTAAAACCAGCGACTATGTGTTTTTTTTCTTTCTTTCTTTCTTTTTTTTTTTTTTTTTTTTGGCATAAAGAGATGATCTCAGGTAAGGGGAATTTTAGGTTGAATGTCAAGAAAAAAATTCCTGACTGTGAGAACTATTGGATTACAAAGTGGTGTCTCAAGGGAAGAAGCAGAAACTCCATCTGCACTGCTCTGGGAATAGGTTTGTTAGTTAAATTGTACTCCTTTTCTTAGTTGACTGCTTTGACATTTCAGCAACAGAGCCAAATAATTCATGGGTCAACTAAGAAGAGTGCTTATTATAATCATCTTTTAAAATCTCCACCAACAGCAGTAAATTAGAAAAAAATATAGTTACTATTTTATGCTATGTGATAAAGCTTGTCAGGTTTTTACAGTATGAAATCTGCTTTTCAGTACCCTTGGATTGCTCTTTAAATGATTTCTGATATCCTTAAAAAGAATGCCCTGGCAGTTCTAAGAAAATAGCATTTGAGAGGTGACTAAAAATAATGAAGAGGGATTGTGCCCACTCTTTGTACAAAACTACCGGTAGAATCGTAACCATCTCTTAGACTTCAAATAATAACCTTGCTAATAATAAACTAGATTAAAGCCAACAACAAACCAAATGACTTTTAATTCTCATGGAAGCAGAAAAGAAAAAAAAATAGTTAAAGTAAAAGAAGGCTCACCGAGAATCAATAAATTAAGAACTGCAGATTGTGACATTATTATCCTGTAAATACTCCTTAGTGGTTCTTGCAGGATCTTTTCAAACAAAGAAATAGAAAATGAACACAATCGCATCTAATATTAGCATGGAACAACTGCAATAAAGGTGAGATACTAGTGCCCTCAGGGCCTGAAGAGGGGCCCAGGGCAAATTACTGAGTATACTCATCCCCTAACATTTTTAATAGAGTTAGAAGTGGCCATCAATGACAGCCTTGAAAGGCACAAGGTCAAGGAGAACTCCAAATTAGACAACATATAAGTTGGACATTGTACCAGGCAGCCAGCTCTAACACTCCATGCGTATAACTCACTTACCACTGCATAAATATACGTCGTGGGTATGTGTGGGCACTGATGACATCTCCTTTGCACTTTTTATCACCTGTCTGTAGCTCCAGCCATTGGAATATCTGATCATCTATGACTGGCAAGTACCAGGAACAGTACCTTTTTGAGGAAAAAAGAGGATCAGCTAGCTCTTGCCATTTTCAGTGGGCATGTCCATCTAAAAAAACACATGCCAGCTTGAATTTTAGTTAATTACACTCACAATTTTGATTCCCTGGGATTAATGCAAATGCAGAGCTGAATCCACACATGTTGGTGCATGCTGAGGCTGGCTGTTAACATAACATTATGTTCTACACTCACTATTGCAATCCTAAGGGCAGAAACCTAGGCAGAGCCTAGAAAGTTTCACTCTGCTTCTTCCTGGGGGAATTCACACCCTGTGAAAGGGAAAACATTGACTTGCATGTCAATTGTTCACTCACTCATTTATTCAGTCAGTCAGTATTTATTTGTTGGGAATTCAGAGTTAACCAGAAACAAAATCCTTCTTGCTCTTTAGCAACATGAAATATAGTTCCATGAACTCTTGAATCCTTGCTCTATTACCAAGCACATATGAGACTATGGCCAAATTAACCTTTCTGAAACTCAGTTTTCCCATCAGGAAAATGGAGCTATTAACATCTATCTTGGTGTGTGGCTTTGAGATTAAGTTAAATACATGCATAGGCAATGTCTGAGCATTTCACAAGTATTCAGTGAATGTTTTCTAAGCACCTGCTCAGATTTGAAACTATGAATTATTTTGCTATCTGTAGGCACTATACTCATTAAATTTCAAGGTTATGTGTTTAATGCTGTGTATGTGTGCCTTTCGGGAGAGAACTAGCAGCTGACATAAACATCACACCTAATGAAAGAAGAAACACAAGGAGGAACTTGTATGACAACTGAAGAAGTTAATACCTTTATAGGTTAATTATAAAAACCAATCTTTATGCAGGCTGATGTCTCTCAATTGCTGACACAACTTTAGAAGGAGGAGCCAAAAGAATATACAATCCCATGAATGTGTCAGAAATTATTTCTATGGTTGTTAAACTATTTTTCCCACATTTTGTTGAAAAGGCCATTTAAAGATGAGAGTCAATAAAGCAAAAGTAATCCATGAAATAAGAAACCATAATGAGACAATTATTTAGATTCATTAGCATTGGATTTTACACACAGTAAGACTATATTATCCCACATAAAATATATAAAAGTATATAAAAGCACTTAGAATGTTGGAGCTGGAAGAGACACCTGAAATCATCTAGCTCAGCTTTAAAGATGAAACCTTAGCCACTACTGACTAAGTAAAGGTAACAGAATCTGGGCCAGAAGTATCCAATTACAACTTCTTATAATGTCCCTTTTCTCTTCATAGTATATAGAAATACATTTGAAGGTGTTAAGTTAATCAACTAAATACCAGACACTCTTCTAGGCACTGGGAATAGAGTAGTAAGCAAGACAGACTCAATTGCTGTCCTTAAAGAGTTTACAATTTATCTGGGAAGATGGATATTACAGCAGAGATGTAGCCTAACTAATGGATCACGGAGAAGCCCCAAGGGAATATTGTTAAACTGAAGCCTAAAGTATGACGTAAACAAATGGGGTAGGACAGTGGGGATGGGGAGAGTGGGCAAGAGAGAGGAGTTGTTGAGCTAAAAGACAGAAAGCTGGGGAATGAAGGGTGGGAAAACAGAAGGCCAGAGGGAAGGTGAAAAGAGATGCCTCTAAAGAGATGAGTAGGAAGGGCTTGGAAAGTCAGGATAGAATTTGGGAGTTACCTTCAGAGGAATGGGAAGCCACTGAAAAGTTTTAGTGGGGAATTTGAAATGATTATATGTTTATTTTGGTGCCATCAGTCTGGCTGCATTGTGGAGAAACAGTTGAAGTAGAAAAGAGCAGAGATAAGAGATCAGGGGTAATGGGATGAGATGAGGTGAAATGAACAGATGCAAGAGGTATTTACAAGGTGAAAGTTGGGGAAGGAGCTTGTTGATTGGCTAGACATGGGGACACAGAGGCAACGGGGAAAGTCAAGACTTATTCTTAGGTTCAACACATGGAAAAATGCAGAGAAAAGAGAAGACTATCAAGGACTATCTATAGAACTGAGGTGTGTGTGCATGTTGAACTTCAGATGCTAGAAGACACATGATAATTCTGTACCCCAAACTGTAAGAGATTTCCAACACAGAGCCCATTATACAACACTATCCTCACATGGGAAAGATAATTTAAAAATGGAAACTGTAAACAGTTTACCAGACATTTGGAGGAAATGCAAATTTCCTAGAAAGGTATTTGCAATTTGTAGCAAATCCTTGGGCAGATGGAGCTGGGAGAGTTGGAAGAGCATTCCCCAGCAAAGCTCCTGTGCTAGTAAACACTCTGAGTAAGTGACAAATGCACTGGGATGTTGTGAAAGATATGTTTGCGGTTGGGCTCAGAGAGCACAGACAGCCATACTGGAATTAGGTGCACCTGTGCAGAGCACAGATGATTCAAAACAAAACAGTGGTGGCTTCTCTCTTACCAGAGGGGAAGCAAATGACAAATGGGAGCTTCAAAATTGCCCCAAGGCCTTAATACTTACAGAGACACTAATAAAGTTGCCTAGTGAAAATGTCTTGTCCCTTTTTCCCCCAACTTCTGGTCAACACACCTTGTTTCTGCGACCAGCTTTGCAGACTGAATTTCTACTTCCCATCACCCCTGTTTCTTTAGAGGAGAAAACTTAAAATGTCCAAGCACTAGACCCCTCCGCTCTACCAAACCATTGGAAACACAAATCTTTCATGTAATTACCCAATACCAGCTAGTCCACATTTATTCTTTTTGTTTGTTTTCTGTTAATCTTTGTTTGTTTTCTGTTACCCAAGGATATTTTTCCATTAATTTTTAGATAGAGTGGAGGGAGAGAGAGAAACATCAATGTGAGAGAGACACATCGATTGGTTACCTCCCACATGAGCCCTACCAGGGCTGAGGATCAAACCTGTAACCCAGGTATGTGTCCTTGACCAGGAATCAAACCCAAGACCCTTTGGTCCATAGGCCAATGCTCTAACTGCTGAGCCAAACCAGCCAGGGCCGCACTTACTCTTGATTGGCGTCTTAGTTAGGGTTCTTCTAGAAGCCGACCCCGAGACAAGCAGAACTAAGCAAACAGTGTTTTGGAGAGATGAAGGGACACTGCAGGGGAGTAAAGGAGTGAAGTGAGGAATGGCAGGGAGCCAAGGAAAGGGTTTTTATCAAGTCAGCTGCCACTGGAGGTGACTGGAAATTAATCAGAGTTACCTCACTCTGGAGGTGAAGGAACTGGGTATTTATACAACAGATCCCATCAGTCATGGGTTGAGGGCTTTAGCTGGATGTGTGGGTAGATGGGGCTATTAATTCTCATATGGGTAGCAAAGTATTATAGTAAGAGAAAGCCCTCAAGCAAAGAAATGCATCCTCTGGTAGTAGGTCCAGAGGTGGTGTGCACTGAAGTAGTAAGCATGAGGAAATATGGGTGGGACCGTGAAAATGTCTCCTAAAGTTGACCACAGAGTGGGCTCCTCAAGTTGGGGTGGGGGAAAAGGTGTCAAGATAGACTAAATGGTCACTGACAATAGATATATACATGCTCATCCACAAGGAGAGATGTATGACTTCACAGTTCCAGGCTTTTTGAAAGCAGGAAAAAAGCATCCAGAAAGCCATTTTTTATCATGAATTAAGGAGAGAGACTTTACAAGAGAGACTAGACAAAAAACCTTTTATCCAAGGAGGTTTATGGTCCACGGCAGAAGAGTGGTTGGCTACTCCTTGCACTGGTCTTTTAAAGACTGCCAACTATTAGCAAATTCGAATTCACAGGTATGGGCTGTCAGACTTCCCTGGTCTCTTCCAAGTCCTAAACACAACCATGGTTCTACAAACCATTTTAACATTGTGTGTGTGTGTGTGTGTGTTATGTGTGTGCGGCGTGCGCATGCGTGTGTATCTCCAGTAGCTTAATTCTATTTAGTTTTACTAAACTAAAACCCTTGAGGACAAACCTCAGCTCTTGAGCTTTTAACTCATCCTGCTGCCCAGGGAAGCAATCTGCTTATCATCAGGGCAGATACTGTACAATGTGAACAAGTGGATGAATCACATACCATTAATGCTTCTCACATGGAATTCTTCTCACTGCAAATTCATGCAAATGTAGCAGTGTTACTGCTCAGGAGTTCCTGAGCTTTCTTGGAGGCAACACTGTGCACTTTCTAAAGTATAAACATGAACTTTAAATTCTTCTCCATTGTCTTTAAGTATAAAAAACAGTCCTTCAGACCAACAGAGTTATTTGATAGAGAGGCAACTCCATCTGGGTGCTAGCAGGTCCTCAAGAAATTAGTGGAGAAAGGATTGGGTTACCTGCTCAGGTCATTTGACATATCTCAACTACCTACCTTGACACTTCATGTATACCTAAAGCAATAAAGATGAAATTGCACAATCCAAATATAGTGAAAACTTGACAGTGAAAGACAGACAAGTCCAAATATCTAAACTTTAGCATTAAATGTCTCCACAAGAGGCTCAGATCTATGGGGACTAATGACCCAAATTAGTATGTAAAAGCAGCTTGTCAGTTTTTTGTTTTGTTTTGTTTTTTAAGGAAAAATAGAGCCAGGCACTTTAAAAATAGAATATTCAGACATTCACAAGATGATGGTTTTAAGGTTTGGAAGTCATGAAAAACAATCCCTAAAACCTGGAATCCAGATTATGGTGTTCTGAGTGTTACACCTGGGAAGAAGCATATCACTCTGTAACAGCTAGCTCATGAAAAGAGAGTGCAGTATCCACCAGCCTAGGACCTTCCCTCCGAGTCCTCACGTCTCTCTTTTCACAGTCTGTATGCTTGACCATATTTGCGGCCTCTGCTGACAGAAATAAAAAACCCCAAACTCCTAGAAAGAATGGAGACATGTGGTACTTGGGACATAGAAAAAGTCTAGCAGATTTGTCGATGTGACTAAGTTTATACCAAATATGTGATTTTTGCATATCCTTGGTTCAATTTAAGAACTTATTAAGAAATGTGGGCTTTCAGTATTAATTTGAAACACCAACTAGGCTAGAGTGATGGTATAACATGGTGGCTTAGAGCACAAGCCCTTGAGTCAGATGTATCTAGGTTCAAATCCTGGCTCTTTCCCTTACTAAATGTATGACCTGAACCTAAACACTTTCCTCTTTAAGTCCTTATTTTCTCATCTAAAAATGCAAACAGTAGTGTCTACATAATAAAGTTGTTGTGATGAGTAAAGGAGGGAGGTAGATGTGACTTTGTGGCTCATTTTGTCAAAAAATGCCTGTGATTTCTTGGGAGAAAGCTTCAAGAGCCATTGAACAATCTGCCACTTACTCTTTTTCTTTCTGCTGTGACAATCAGCAATGTTCCTGTTACTGGTTATTTCTTCCTATTTGATCTCAGAGAGAAGACAACATGGACCACAGCCCCTACTGATCTATGGTGGGCATGTAGCATGAGTAGAAATGAGAATTTTGTTTTCTACCAAGTATATTTGGGAGTTATTTGCTCCCATAACATAACCCAGCCCATCTTGGCTGACAGGACTAGTTTTGCATCAATGCTTCTTCTCTGAAGTGTTAACCTTGCTATGAAGGAAATACTAACAATGCCATATTCTGGTTTCCATCTCCCCATTTTCAATGGAACCATTATTTTCCAAAAGAAATAATTACACAAGACATTTTGAGATTCTCCTCCTTTATAGTTACTAAATGCTGGTTATGTAACTATGTAAAGAATGGAAGAGCCTGGCCAGTATGGCTCAGTGGTTGAGTATCAACCCATGCACCAAGAGGTCCCCGGTTCAATTCCTGGTCAGGGCACATGTCCAGGTTGTGGGCCCAATCCCCAGTGGCATGCAGGAAGTGGCCAATCAAAGTTCTCTCTCATCGATATTTCTATCCCTCTCCCTTGCTCTCTCTCTCTAAAAATCAATAAAGAAAAAAAAAAAGAATGGAAGAGTAGTAATTCACATTTCTTGTCTACATCTTTTTAGTAATGTAGTTCTTCATTTCAGAAACATAGTCATAGCTTCTCTTTGTTGTTAAATTAGTTGATAGTCCAGAAATTTATACACAGAACAGATGGTAGATGTTTTCTCTGTGATGCACCTGGTGTTATCCTGTAGGGTACCCATTGCTAAGATGATGAAACTAATTCACTTCAGTTAAAGGACATAAACAGTCAACTCTACCATATTTTAAACATTCTTGTATACTCACTGGAAGGCAATAATTTCGTCACAAGAAATCTGAACCACGTCTGAATTTACAATATGAGAGCATTGCATTTGACTAACCACCAGTGTTAGGATTGCTGCAAAATGCCTACTACTACATTGGCAGGAACTCCGATCACTTCACCTGGATGTCATATCCTATCCCTGAATGCAACATGTATGTGATGAAAGCAAAATTAAAAAAGAAAAATACTGCTAAACTAAACCCAGAATAAACAATGTGTGTTACCAGTGCTAGTTCAGACTTGGAAATTAATTTCAGTTTTTTTATGGGATGCAAGAGCAGGAAAGAGAAGGGAACTAAAATGTAGATAGGTCTTTCATGAAACTACGGGCACTTGAGATGCAATAGTGAATAAAATAGGCACAGTTCCTGCCCTCAGAATCAAGCATTATTGTGATAGAGACGGACCATCACCTAAGAAACAAAAACCTCTCATAAAAAAATAGCTAAATAAAATAGCCTTTAAACTGCTATACATGCAAATGAAAAAAAAGGTATTTGGATTACATTCAAGAAAAATTGAGACCATCAAAGGGGAGAATAAGGTGATCCAATTTAGGTTTGTATAACCTGCCTAACTACTGCCAATAAAAAGGTGTAACTGGCGGTGGAGTAGGTGGATGTTACACTCACCTCCTCCCAGAACCAAACTGGAATTACAACTAAAATATAGAACTATGAACTTGAATAAACAACTGAAGACTAGCTGAAGAGAAGTCTTATAAACAAGGATTTATAGAAGAAGCCACATCGAGACTGGTAGAAAGGGCGGAGACATGAAAAGGGCTGGCCCCAATCCCACAGGCAGAGACTGAAATTCTGGAGGAATAGATCAGCTGCAAATGTTCCCCCTGAGAAGTGTGGGATCTCAACCCCAAGTGAGGCTCCTCAGCCCAGAGCACCAGAGCCAGGAAGAGGCATCCACATAACATCAGGCTATGAAAACAGTGAGGATTCTGTCTGCCATGGAGAGACTGTGGCTGCTAGAGACACAGGTACCCTCTTACAAGGCTAACATACAAAATTTTGTTCAGAGCCGCTCACCCTGGGCTTCTGTAGAAAGAGGGCAGAGCAGGACTTCTGGTCAAGATGGCGGCCTAGGTAACCATGGTATCGCCTCCTCCCACAACCACATCAAAATTACAACTAAACTATAGAACAACCATCATTCAGAACTGCCTGAAATCAAGCTGAATGGAAGTCCTACAACTACGAAATTAAAGAAGCAGCCACACCGAGACTGGTAGGAGGGGCAGAGGCGTAGACAGGCTGGTCCCACACCCACGTGTAGTGGATAAAAATCAGGAGGGATGCCTCGGCCGGGAAGGTCCTCCCTGAGAAGTAAGAAGTCCCTGTCCCACACCAAGCGCCCAGCTCAGGATTCCAGTGCCAGGAAAAGAAGTCCCTATCACTTCTGGTTGTAAAAACCAGTGGGAACAGAGGCTGAGGGACACTGAGGCTTCTGGAGTCCCAGGCAGCTCCTCTTAAAGGGCCCGCACACAGACTTACTCAGACTTGCTCCCTCTGAGCTTCCGCATGGGGGAGGAAGCTTGAGGGGTGCCAGAGACATACAGGGAAGAACTGAGCTGTTTGGCCTTGGAACGAGGGCTGGAGAGGCAGCTTTCTCCTGGATAGACTGCTAGTGGAGGCTGATGTTGCTTTGGTGAGCCTTTCCCTGGGGCTGCTGACAGCTGCCATATCTGGGACTCCAGCAACCTGGCTCACACTGTTTTCCCTGCCCCAGTGATTCCCTGAGGCCCCATCCCACCCAACTTTCGGGCCCACCCAAGCTGTTTCCAAAGGCTTTACCATAGGATTGTCCTGTCTTGGGTCCTGCTTCAGAGTTTCCTAAAATCTCTCAAACAAGCATCATCTGGTCCCAGTGAGCCCCATACCTCTCATTAAGTGGCCCCAGGCCTGGCACTAGAAGCAGCCAGCCTTGGTTCACAACTTGGCTTTTCCTGGGCACCTCCAAGCCCAGCACATGAAGCAGCCATTGGCAGATCACTTTGTAGCTTATGCCGGGTGGCCCTGAGTAGAACACAGGCAGTGGCTGACCTTGTCCCAGAGCCAGCACACCCAGGGGACAGCTTCAGACCACATCGAAACACCACACCCAACGACCTCCACAAGTGACACACTCAGTGAGTGGATTCAGTGGTACCAGAGCTCTGATGAAGTAAGTCTTGCTCTGTGTGGTTGGCCCCTACACAGCTGATCCTTCAGGGTAGTCAGAGGCCAGTGGTCAGTGGGCACAGCCAGTCCTTGCAGCTGATCAGCCTGAGTAAATCCCTCCCATTGACATGCCAAAAGCAATCAAGACTCAATTACAACAGAAGTGTGTACAGTCCACACTAGGGGTGCACCTTGAGGGCCCAGCTGTGGTGATCAGGGAGGCTGTGCCTCTGGACCCTACAGGACACCGATTACAATAGGCCACCCTACGAAGCCTAGGAGACCTAGCAACTCTACCTAATACATAGAAACAATCACAGGGAAGCAGCCAAAATGAGGAGACAAAGAAACATGTCCCAAATGAAAGAAAAGAACAAAACTCCAGGAAAAGAATTAAACAAAATGAAGATAAGCAATCAATCAGATACAGAGTTCAAAACACAGGTTAAAAGGTTGCTCAAGGAACTAGGTGAGACATTCAAGGAACTTAATGAGACCTTCAAGGAACTTAGTGAGAACATCAACAACATAAAGAAGGACCAGTCATAAATGAAGGATGCACTAACTGAAATAAAGAATAATTTACAAGGAGTCAATAGTAGAGTAGGTAAAGCCAAGAAGCAAACCATCAATTTGGAAAATAAGGAAGCAAAAAAGACCCAATCAGAACAGCAAAAAGAAAAAAGAATTCCCCCCCCCCAACAAAAAAAAAATGAGGATAGTGAATTGAGCCTCTGGGACAACTTCAAGCATGCCAACATTTGCATCATAGGGGTGCCAGCAGGAGAAGAGAGAGAACAAGAAGTTGAAAAACCTATTTGAAACAATAATGACAGAAAACTTCCCTAACTTGGTGAAGGAAACAGACTTACAAGTCCAGGAAGCACAGAGAGTCCCAAACAAGATGAACCCAAAGAGGTCCACACCAAGACACATTATCATCAAAATGCCAAAGGTTAAATACAAAGAGAGAATCTTAAAAGCATCAAGAGAAAAGCAGTTTGTAACCTACAAAGGAGCTCCTATAAGACTGTCAGCTGATTTCTCAAAAGAAACTTTCCAGGCCAGAAAGGAATGGCGAGAGATATTCAAGGTGATGAAAAGCAACAACCTACAACCAAGATTACTCTATCCTGCAAAGCTATCATTTAGAATCGATGGACATATCAAGAGTTTCCCAGACAAGAAAAAGCTAAAGGAGTTCATCCCCACCAAACCAGTATTATATGAAACGTTGAAGGGTCTTCTTGAAGGAGAAGAAGAACAAAAATATGAACAATAAAATGGCAATTAATACACATCTATCAACAATTGAATCTACAAACAAAATGAGCAAACAGAACAGAAACATACTCCTGGATACAGAGAACTTTTTGTTGCTTGCCAGATGAGTGGAGGCTGGGGGGCTGGGTGAAAAAGATGAAGGAATTAAGAATTACAAATTGGTTGTTAGACTGATGAACCTCAAAGGGAAAGGAGGGAGGTAGGGCGGGATGAGATAAACCAAAATCTTCTATGCATATATGCATAACCAATGGACACCGACAATAGTGTGGGGAAGGTGGGGGGGGGTGGGATTGGGGAGGAGGGTGTCAATGGGGGAAAAAGGGGGGGACAACTGTAATACATTCAACAATAAAGATGAGTTAAGAAAGAAAGAAAGAAAGAAAGAAAGAAAGAAAGAAAGAAAGAAAGAAAGAAAGAAGAGCAGACTAGAGTCATGTGAAAAGAAACTGCGGTTTGTGCCACTGAACCCCACAGGACACTTATTACATAAGCCACCCTACCAAGACTGGAGGTCATAGCAGATCTACCTAATACATAGAAGCAGACACAAAGAGGCAGCCAAAATGGGGAGACAAAGAAACATGCCCTAAATAAAAGAACAGGAGAAATCTCCAGAAAAAGAACTAAATAAAATGGAAACAAGCAATTTATCAGATATAGAGTTCAAAAAAATTGTTATAAAGATGCTCAAGGAACTTTGTGAGAACTATAACAGCATGAAAAGGGACATAGAGACCATAAAACAGAACCAATCAGATATGAAGAGTACACTATCTGAAATAAAGGTACACTAGAAAAACAATATTTTAGATGAAGTGGAGGATCAAATCAATGATTTGGAAGACAAGGTAGCAGAAAATACCCAATCAGAGCAGCAAAAAGAAAAAAGAATTTTTTAAAAAGAGATAGTTTAAGGGACCATTGGGACAACATGAAGCATAACAACATCCACATCATAGAGGTCCCAGAAGGAGAAGAGAGAGAGCAAGGGATCAAGAACTTATCTGAATGAATAATGACTGAAAACTTCCCTAACCTGAAGGAAAAAGACACACAAGTCCAGGAAGTGCAGAGAATCCCAAATAAGATGAATCCAAAGAGGCTTACATCAAGACACACCTTAAAAGCAACAAGAGAAAGACAGTTACCAACAAGGGAGGTCCCATAAGAAAGAAACATTTCAGGACAGAGGGAGTTGTGTGATATATTCAAAGTGATGAAAGTCAAGGACCTACAAGTAAGACTACTTTACCCAGCAGGGCAAACATTTAAAAATTGAAGGAGAAATAAAGACCCCCCTACCCCCACAAAAAAGCTAAAGCAGTTTTTTACCACTAAACCAGTATTACAAGAAATGTTAAAGAGTCTTCTTTAAGAAGAAGAAAATAAAAAACAGAAACATAGTTAAGAGAATAAAATGGCAATAAATACATACCTTCAATAATCACTTTAAATGTAAATGGCTTAAATGCTCCAATCAGAATACATAGGGTAGCTGAATGGATAAGAAAGCAAAATTCATATATATGCTGTCTAAAAGAGACCCACATCAGAATGAAAGATACACACACACTAAAAGTAAAGGAATAAAAAAAGATATTTTATTGCAAATGTAAAGGAAAATAAGCTAGGGTAGCAATACTTATATCTGAAAAAAATTGATTTTCAAACAAAGGCTGTAGTAAGAGATAAGAAGGACAGTACATAAGGCAAAGGGAATAACCCAGCAAGAGCATATAACCCTTGTAAACATTTGTGCATCCAACATAGGAGCACCTAAATATGTAAAGCAAATCTTGATGAACATAAGGGGAGAGATTGACAGTAATACAGTCATAGCAGAGGATTTTAACACCCCATTGACATCAATGGATAAGATCTCCCAGACAGAAAATCAATAAGAAAAACAGCAGCCTTAAATAACACACTAGATCAGATGGATTTAGATATTATCAGAATATTACACCTCAGAGCAGCAGAATATTCATTTTTTTAAGTGCACTTGGAACATTTTCTTGAATAGACCACATTTTAGAACACAAAACAAGTAAGTCTCAGTAAATTTTTAAAAATTGAAATCATATCAAGCACCTTCTCTGACCATAATGATATGAAATTAGAACTCAATAACAAGAAAAAAGAAAAACACAGAGACATGGAGGCTAAATAACATGTTACTAAACAGTGAATGGGTTAACAATGAGATCAAGGAAGAAATCAAAAGATACATTGAACCAAATGAAAAGGAGAACACAACAACCCAAAATCTATGGGACACAGAAAAAGCAGTCCTAAGAGGAAATGTCATAGTCTTACAGGGCTGCCTCAAAAAAAAAACAAGGAAAATCTCAAATAAACAATGTAACTTTACACTTAAATGAACTAGAAAAAGAACAATAAAGTCCAAAGTGAGTAGAAGGAAGGAAATAATAAAGAACAGAGCAAAAATAAACAAAATAGAGTCTAAAATAATAATACAAGAGACCAATGAAACCAAGAGCTGATTCTTTGTAAAGATAAATAAGATCGACAAACTTTTAACCAGACTCATCAAGAAAAAAAGAGAGAAGATTCAAATAAATAAAATCAGAAATGAAGAAGGAGAAATAACAACTGACATCAAAGAAATACAAAGGATTGTAAGAAAATATTATGAACAATTATATGCCAACAAATTGGACAATCTGGAAGAAACCAATAGATTCCTAGAAACATACCATTTTCCAAAACTAAATCCAATGCATTTTGGAAAATCTGAATACACAGATTACAACTAATAAAATTGAAGCAATAATTTAAAAACTCCCAACAAACAAAAGTCCTGGACCAGATGGCTTCACAGGTAAATTTTACCAAACATTCAAAGAAGAAATAATACCTATCCTTCTCAACTATTCCAAAAAATTCAAGAGAAGGGAAAACTTCCAAACTTATTTTATGAGGCTAGCATTATCCTAATTCCAAAACAAGATAAGGACACTATAAAGAAAGAAAATTCTATAGGACAATATGCCAGATCTACACAGATGCTAAAATCCTCAACAAAATATTATCAAACTAGATCCAGCAATACATTAAAAGGATTGTACACCATGATAAAGAAAGAAAGAAAGAAAGAAAGAAAGAAAGAAAGAAAGAAAGAAAGAAAGAAAGAAAGAAAGAAAGAAAGAATTTATTTCGAGGATGCAAGGTTGGTACAATATACACAAATCAATAAACATGACACCCCACATAAACAAAATAAAGATAAAAACCATATGATTATATCAATAGATACATAAAATGCATTGGAAAAAATTCAACACCAATTTATGATAAAACAAAAACAAAACTCTGAGGAAAGTGAGAATAGAAAGATCATACCTCAATGTAATAAAGGCTATATATAACAAACTCGCAATCAACATCATATTCAATGGGCAAAAACTACAAAAGTTTCCCTTAAGACCAAGATCAAGACAGAAATGTCCCTTTTCACCACTCTTATTCAACATAGTACTGGAAGTCCTAACCACAGCAATCAGACAAGAAGAAGAAATAAAAGGCATCCAGATTGGAAAAGAAGAAGTAAAACTATCATTATTTGCAGATGCCATGATACTATGTAAAGAAAATCCTAAAGATTCCACCAAAAAACTACTAGAACTGATCAATGAATTCAGTAAAGTAACAGGATACACAATATCCATAAATCAGTTGCATTTTTATATACCATTAATGAAAGAGAAACTAAGAAAACAATCCCATTTGCAACTGCATCAAAAAATACCTAAGAATAAAAGTAACCAAGGATGCAAAAGACCTATACTCAGAAAATTACAAGACACTAAAGAAAGACACTGAAGAAGATACAAATAAGTGGAAGCATATACTGTGTTCATGGATAGGAAGATTTAACATCATCAAAATGTCCATACTACCTGAAGTAGTCTATAGATTTAATGCAATTCCTACCAAGACTACTCTCGGAAGATGGCAGCAGGCAGGACCAGAGCAAGGGTGAGTGTGTGAGAGAGTGAGCGAGTGTGAGAGAGAGTGTGAGTGAATGTGAGTGTGGGCAACCAACCTCGAGCAGTGCAGAAACACGGGGCAGAATGTTCCTGTGCTGTGGATGGGGAACAGCCAGCTACCACAGTAAGCAACTCCTCAGTGAGCTTCTCCCTGCGTGGGTGGGAGGACCCCCCATTTTGGAAGATCCCTGATCTTCTCTGGGAAGAGGAAGCAGGGAGCGGCTAGGGCTGAGTGATATGAGTCCACCAGAGCACCTTGCCCCACCGGTCCAGTGGACCCCACTGTGTCAACATGGACCATCACACAGTAGTGGCACTATCCAGGTGCCTGCTGCAGTAGCCGAAACAGCCGGGAGCCGAACACCATCACCCACAGCAGAAACCTGATCAGGAACCTAGCACCTTCCCCTACAGCAGCATTGACTGGGCAGGAGTGGAGCCCCACCCCCAACAGCTGAGGCTCGGGAGCAGACATCCACCCCCAGGCAGCAGCAGCTCAGATGGCAGCTGAGACCCATCCCCAGCGGCATCAGCAGAGGCTGATCAGGAGCGGTGCCCCAGCCCAAGCAGCAGCAAGGCTCAGGCAGCTGAGACCTGCCCCTGACAACTGCAGCAGCGGATTTGGAGTCGAGCCCTTCCCCCAGCAGCAGCAAAGTCCCAGGAGTGGAGCATCCTTAGCCCCCAACAGCAGCAGAGGATTGGGACCTGAGAGCACCCCCTGGTAACAGAAGCAGCAGTAGCAGTGCAAACCAGGAGCTGACACTCGCCCCCAGCAGTGAATGATCAGGAGCTGAGCCCCACCAGGCAGCAGCGTACCCCAGAAGCATACCAGCAGGACCCACACACCCCAGAAGCACACCAGAAGAACCCATGAATCCCAGCAGCATACCAGCGGGAACCCACATACCCCAGCAAGGTACCAGTGGAACCCTACACACCCCAGCAGGACACCAGTGGAACCCACACACCCTAGCAGAACACCAACAGAACCCACACACCCTAGCAATGTACCAGCAGGACCCACAAACCTCAGAAGCATACCAGCGGAACCCACGCACCCCAGCAGAATACCAGCAGGACCTATGCACCCCAACAATGCACCAGCTGGACCCAAACACCCCAGACAGCAGCAGCACAGGTCAGCAGCTGAGAGGCTGATCATCAGCCTAGCAGCATCAGCAGAGGCTGATCAGGAGCGGTGCCCCAGCCCAAGCAGCAGCAAGACTTGGGGAGCCGAGACCTGCATGACAGACCAATACCAGCCACCAGCTGTCAATCCTCCAGGACCTACAGCAGGCAAGAGGCACCATACATCAAAACAGTCTGGGAGGCACAGCAGCCTTATTTGATACACACTGACCTGCCTACACATTCCAACATCCCTCACCAGACCTAGAACTACCAGATTGCTAAAATGGTGTGACAAAGAAACAACACCCAAATGAAAGAAAAAGCGGAATCACCAGAAAAGGAACTAAGGGAATGGAAGACGGCAACTTGTCAGATAAAGAATTCAAAGCAATGATTTTAAGGGTGCTCAAACAATTTAGTGAGAACTACAAGCAACTTAATAAGAATTATGAAGAGCTCACTGGGAACTACTTCAGCTTAAAAAAAGAGGTAGAAGCTATGCATAAAAATCAAGAGGAAATAATGACATAGCTGTTATGAAAAATACCTTAGAAGGGTTCAATAGTAGATTAGAAGAAGCTGAAGACCGAATCAGTGAGTTAGATGACAAAGTAGAAAAAAAAAAACACCCAAATAGAGTAGCAAATGGGAAAAAAAATTAAAAAGCAGGAGAGTTTAAGGGAGCTTTGGGACAATACAAAACGTAACAACATTTGCATTATAGGGGTACTGGAAAGAGAAGAATCAGAGAAAGGAATAGAGAACCTGTTTGAAGAAATAATGACAGAAAACTTCCCAAACACTGGTGAAAGAAAAAGTCACACAAGTCCAGGAAACACAGAGTCCCAAGCAAAATTAACCCCAAAAGACCCACAGCTGGACACATCATAATAAAAATGGCAAACATTAAAGACAAAGAAAAAATCTTAAAGGAAGCAAGAAAGAGAAAGAAAGTTACCTACAAGGGAGCTCCCATTAGACTGTCAGCTGATTTCTCAATAGAAACACTGCAGACCAGAAGGGAGTGGCATGAAGCATACAAAGTAATGCAAGGCGGAGAGATTCCAAAATGGCGGCAGGGTGAATGGAAGCTACACAGACCATCTCCCAGGACCAAACTGGAATTACAACTAAAATAAAGACAAATCGTCCGGAAAAAGCAACAGAAAAGCAGCTCGCGAGGACCATACAACCAGGGACACTGAATCGATCCTGGTAGGATTGCGGAGGCGTGAGAGGGGGACTGGGAGCCCACGGACAGCAGTGGCCTTAGTCGTGAGCAGCGCCCGCCCTCGGGGTTAAAGCCGGAGCCGGCTCCACAGAGCAGAGCCAGGACAGAGCGCTAAATAGCTGCAGCCACTCACCTTGGGCTCTGGCTGAGGGAGGGCGGACTGGACTGGAACTGTGTGGGGACACTCGGAATTTGGAGGGCGCTCAGAGCTTTTGCTGAGTTGCAGCCACGCAGGATTGTGGCCTGGCCTTCTTACTCCATCCCAGGGCTCTGGGGAGAGGCGGCAGCCCCTCCCTCGGAGATCCAGCCACACCCTAGTGGGCCATTGAAATGCAAACTGAGGCTCATTAACTACTAGCATCTGCCCTACCCTCGGGAAATCCTCTCACCTTGAACACCTGAGGGAGGTTTTCACTCAACTGAAAACCCAAGGCTCTTCAAGCAACCACGACTAATAGCCTCTAGGCAAAAAGCTAGAGGATAACCTAACCTTTGCTGGGCTTGCAAATATACCCTGGAAAGTAAGACTCCACGGTGGTATTTAAAGTGGGTCCTCCCATGTTCATCCAAACCCAGTAGAGGGAGCCACAAACAACAGAACACCAACATCCACAGGAAAATTTGGCAGGCTCCAAAAACCACTGAGATAGCCAAAATGGTGAAAAAAAGAAACAGATCCCAAATGAAAGAACAAGAGACCTCTACCGAAGATGAGATAAATGAAACGGAGTTAAGCAAGTTAACAGAGCTAGAATTCAGAGCCATGATCTTGAGGAAGCTCAACAGCATGAGTAAGGACATCAACACCTTGAGTAAAGACATCCACACCATGAGCAAAGACATAGAAACACTGAAAACCAACCAAGTGGAAATGAAGAAACAGCAAGAAGAAATGAAGAAGCAGCAAGAAGAAATGAAGAATGACATAGCAGAAATGAAGAACACATTGGAAGGACTAAACAGCAGAGTAGAGGAAGCTGAGGACCGGATCAGTGAATTAGAAGACAGGGTAGAAAAAATCAACCAATCAGAAAACCAAAAGGAAAAAACAATGAAAAAACAGGAAGACAGGTTAAGAGAACTGTGGGACAACTGGAAACGTAATAATATTCGCATCATTGGAGTCCCTGAAGAAGAAAAAATGAGCAAGGGTTAGAGAATATATTTGAAGAAATAATGACAGAAAACTTCCCTAATTTGGTGAAGAAAGAAGGTATTCAAGTTAAAGAAGCACAGAGAGTCCCAAGTAAGAAGAACCCAAACAGGCCCACACCAAGACACATAGTAATTAAAATGCCAAAAATTAAAGACAAAGAGAGAATCCTAAAGGCACAAAGAGATAAGCAACAGGTTACCTACCAAAGAACCCCCATCAGGCTATCAGCTGACTTCTCAACAGAAACACTACAGGCCAGAAGGGAATGGCATGAAGTAATCAAGGTCATGAAAAATAAGGATCTGAATCCAAGACTACTCTACCCAGCAAGGCTGTCATTCAAAATAGAAGGTCAAATAAAGAACTTCTCAGACAAAAAAAGGCTAAGGGAATACATTACCACCAAACCAGCACTGCAAGAAATGTTAAAAAGGACTGCTGTAATTAGTAGAAGAAATAGGAAGGAAAATAGAACCACACTGAACAAAAATGGCAATAAATAAGTACATATCAATAATCACCTTAAATGTAAATGGATTGAATGCTCCGATAAAAAGACACAGAGTAGCGGATTGGATAAGAAAGCATAACCCATATATATGTTGTTTACAAGAGACCCACCGCACAACAAAAGACTCACATAGGCTGAAAGTGAAGGGATGGAAAAAAACCTTCCAAGCAAATGTAAAGGAAAAAAAAGCTGGGGTAGCAATACTCATATCTGATAAAATAGATTTCAAAATGAAAGCCATAACTAGAGACAAAGAAAGTCACTACATAATATTGAAAGGATCTATCCAACAGGAAGATATAACCTTGGTAAACATATATGCACCGAATATAGGAGCACCAAAATATATTAAAAATCTTCTGGAGGACTTCAAAGGAGAAATTGACAGCAATACAATCATAGCAGGGGACTTCAACACCCCGCTGACATCACTGGATAGATCCTCTAGACAAAAAATTAACAAGGAAACAGAGACTCTAAACGAAGCACTAGACCAAATGGATTTAATAGATATTTACAGAGAATTACACCCCAGAACTATAGAATTCACATTCTTCTCAAGTGCACATGGGACATTCTCAAAGATAGACCACATGTTAGGACACAAACGAAGTCTCTACAAGTTCAAGAAGATTGAAATCATATCAAGCATCTTCTCAGATCACAATGGCATGAAACTAGAAATCAATTGCAACAAGAACATACAAAGACATTTGAATACATGGAGGCTAAATAGCATGTTATTAAACAATGAATGGGTTACCGAGGAGATCAAGGAAGAAATTAAAAACTTCCTGGAAACCAATGAAAATGAACACACAACAACACAAAATCTATGGGATGCAGCGAAAGCTGTTCTGAGAGGGAAGTTCATAGCACTACAGGCCTACCTCAAGAAACAACAAAAATTTCTAATAGACTATCTAACCTCACAACTTAAAGAACTAGAAAGCAAACAAAAAGAAAACCCCAGAGCAAGTAGAAGGAAGGAAATAGTAAAGATCAGAGCAGAAATAAATGACATAGAGACTAAAAAAACAATTCAAAGGATCAATGAAACAGAGCTGGTTTTTTGAAAAGATAAACAAGATTGATGGACCCTTAGCTAGACTCACCCAGAAACAAAGAGAGAGAACCCAAATACACAAAATCAGAAATGAAAGAGGAGAAGTAACAACTGACACAACAGAAATGCAAAGGATCATTAGCAAATACTATGAACATTTATATGGCAACAAATTTGACAATCTAAGTGAAATGGACACATTTCTAGAAACACATAGTCTCCCAAAACTGGACCGGGAAGAGATAGAAAAATTGAACAGACCAATAACAGCTAAGGAAATTGAAGATGTAATAAAGACTCTCCCAGCAAACAAAAGCCCAGGCCCGGATGGCTTCACGGGGGAGTTTTACCGAACATTCAAAGAAGAACTAACACCCATTCTCCTCAAACTATTTCAAAAAATTCAAGAAGAAGGAAGACTTCCAAACTCGTTTTTTTTATGAGGTCAGCATAATCCTAATTCCAAAACCAGAAAAAGACACTACAAAGAAAGAAAACTACAGGCCAATATCCCTGATGAACGTAGATGCCAAAATCCTAAACAAAACACTGGCAAATCGGATACAGCAATACATCAAAAAAATTATTCACCATGACCAAGTGGGATTCATCCCAGGGATACAAGGCTGGTTCAACATTCGCAAATCAATAAATGTGATACACCACATAAACAAAATGAAAGATAAAAACCACATGATCATATCAATAGATGCTAAAAAAGCATTCGACAAAATCCAGCACCCATTTCTGATAAAAATGCTCAGCAATTTGGGAATAGAGGGATCATATCTTGATATAATAAAGGCCATATATGAAAGACCTACAGCCAACATCATACTCAATGGGCAAAAACTAAAAACATTTCCCTTAAGAACAGGAACAAGACAGGGATGCCCACTTTCGCCACTCTTATTTAACATAGTACTGGAAGTCTTAGCCACAGCAATCAGACATGAAGAAAAAATAAAAGGAATCCAAATTGGAAAGGAGGAAGTGAAACTGTCATTATTTGCAGACAATATGATATTATATATAGAAAACCCTAAAGACTCCATCAAAAATCTACTAGAGTTAATAAATGAATTTGGCAAAGTAAGAGGATACAAAATTAACGTCAAGAAATCAATGGCATTCTTATACACCAATGATGAACTCACGGAAAGAGAAACTAAAAACACAATCCCATTTACCATCGCGGCAAAAAAATTAAGATACCTAGGAATAAACTTAACCAAAGAAGTAAAGGACCTATTTGCAGAAAACTACAGGACATTGAAAAAAGAAATAGAGGAAGATATAAAAAAGTGCAAGCACATACCTTGTTCATGGATTGGAAGAATTAATGTCATTAAAATGTCCATATTACCCAAAGCAATCTATAGATTCAATGCAATCCCCATCAAAATACCAGTGACATATTTCACAGAACTAGAAAAAAAATTTCAAAAGTTCATATGGAACCAAAAATACCCCGAATAGCCACAGCAATCTTGAAAAAGAAGAACGTAGGAGGGATCACATTACCAGATATCAGGTTATATTGCAAAGCCACTGTAATCAAAACAGCCTGGTACTGGCACAAGAACAGGCATATAGATCAATGGAATACAACAGAGAACCCAGAAATTGATCCAAGACAATATGCTCAATTAATATTTGACAGAGGTGGCAAGAGCATACAGTAGAGTCAAGACAGCCTCTTCAATAAATGATGTTAGGAAAATTGGACAGCCACATGCAAAAAAATGAAGCTAGACCACCAACTTATACCATACACAAGAATAAATTCAAAATGGATAAAAGACTTAAATGTGACTTGTGAATCCTAAAAAATCCTAGAAGAAAATGTAGGCAACAAAATTTCAGACATCATACGCAGCAGAGTTTTCACTGATACAACACCTAAGGCAATAGAAACAAAGGAAAAAATGAACACATGGGACCACATCAAACTCAAAAGCTTCTGCACAGCAAAAGAAACAACGATCAAAATGGAAAGTGAACCCACTCTATGGGAGAGCATAATTGCCAATGATACATCATATAAGGGGTTAATTTCCAAAATATATAGAGTACTCATACAACTCAACAAAAGGAAGACAAAGAACCCAATTAAAAATGGACAGAGGACCTAAATAGACACCTCTTCAAACGGGACATACAAATGGCCAAGAGACATATGAAAAAATGCTCAATGTCACTAATCATCAGAGAGATGCAAATTAAAACAACAATGAGGTATCACCTCACACCTGCCAGAATGGCTGTCATCAAGAAATCATCAAACAACAAGTGTTGGCGAGGGTGTGGAGAAAAGGGGACTTTAGTACACTGCTGGTGGGAATGCAGACTGGTGCAGCCACTGTGGAAAACACTATGGTGTTACCTCAAAAAATTAAAAATTGAATTCCCATTTGACCCAGTGATCCCACTTCTAGGAATATACCCTAAGAAGCCTGAAACACCAATCAGAAGGAATATATGTACCCCCATGTTCATAGCAGCACTATTTACAATAGCTAAGATCTGGAAACCGTCCAAGTGTCCATCAGTAGACGAATGGATAAAAAAGCTGTGGTACATATACACAATGGAGTGCTATGCAGCTTTAAGAAAGAAAGATCTCTTATCCTTTGAGACGACATGGAGGGATCTGGACAGTATTATCCTAAGCGAAACAAGACAAGCAGAGAAAGACAAATTTCACATAATCTCACTTATTTGTGGAATATAATGAACAAAACAAACTGATGAACAAAATAGACCCAGAGACATAGAAATAGTGTACAGACTGACAAACCTCAGAAAAAAGGGGTGGGGGGGAGGGAAGAGGTAAACCACAAAACTTGTATGCATGTATTCATAACCAATGGACGTAGACAACAAAGCGGGGGATGGGGCAGGGGGTGGAGATTGGGAGGAGGGTGTCAATGGGGGGAAAAGGAGAAATATCTGTAACAAAAATAAATTAATAAAAATTATTTTTAAAAAAAGAAAATGCTATTCCTACCAAGATACCAATAATGGCATATTTCACAGAACTAGAACAAATATTCCAAAAACTTATATGGAACCACAAAAGACCCCGAATTGGCACAGCAATCTTGAGAAAAAAGAACAAAGTTGGAAAAATCATGGTACCAGATATCAAACTGTACTACAAGGCCATAGTAATCAAAACAACATGGTACTGGCATAGAAACAGAAATACACAATGATGGAACAGAATAAATAGCCCAGAAATAAACCCACATCTTTGTGGTCAATTAATATTTGACAAAGGAAACAAGGACATACAATAGGGTATAAATAGTCTGTTCAATAAATGATGCTGGGAAAGTTGGACAGATATGTGCACAAAAAATGAAACTAGACCTTCTTACACCATATACTAGAATAAACTAAAAATAGATTGAAGACTTAAATGTAAGTCTCAGAACCATAAAATTTAGAAGAAAACAGGCAGTAAACTCTGGGACATTTCTCATAACAGTATTTTTTTCTCATATATCTCCTTGGGCAAGTGAAACAAAAGAAAAAAAGTAAACAAATGGGACTACATGAAACTAAAAATAGTTTGCACAACAAGGGAAACCATTAACAAAATGAAAGACAACCCAGTGAATGGTAGAACATATTGCCAATTATATATCTGATAATGAGTTAATATCCAAAATTTATAAAGAACTTACAAAACTCAACACCAAAAAATCCAATTAAAAAATGGAAAAAGAACCTGAATAGACAGTTCTCCAAAGAGGACATACAGATGGCCAATAGACATATGAAAAGATGCTCAATGTCACTAATCACCAGAAGAATGCAAATTAAAACTACAATGAGATACCACCTCACACTTGTCAGAATGGCTTTCATCAATAAATCAACAAACAATTAGTGCTGACGAAGATGTGGAGAAAAGGGAACCCTTGTACACTGTTGGTGGGAATGCAGATTGGTGCAGCCACTGTGGAAAGCAGTATGTAGTTTCCTCAAAAAATTAAATATGGAACCGCCTTATGACCCAGCAATTCCACTTCTGGGAGTATATCCACAGAAACCCAAAACACTAATTCAAAAGAATATATGCATCCCTATGTTCATTACACTATTACTTATAGTAGCTAAGATTTGGAAATTCCCACCAGTAAATAAGTAGATACAAAAGCTGTGGTACATTTACACAATGGAATACTACTTGCCTGTAAAAAAGAAAGAAATCTCACATTTTGCAACAGCATGGATAGATGCGGAGAGTATTATGCTAAGTGAAATAAGCGAGTCAGAGAAAGACAAGTACCATATGATTTTACTTACATGTGAAATCTAAGGAACAAAATAAACTAACAAACAAAATAGAAACAGATTCTTAAATATAGAGAAGAGATTGACAGCTGTCAGAGGGGAAGGGGGATGGAGAACTGGGTGAAAAGGGGAAAAAATTAAGTAAAAAACAAAACTTAGAGACACAGACAACAGTATGGGGATTACCAAAAGGAAAGAGGGGTGGGAGGAGGTAGAAGAGGGTAAAGAGAGGGGGTAAGTGATGATAAAAGGATACTTAACTTGGGGTGGTCAATACACAATACCATATACAGATGATGTATTATAGAATTGTACACCTGAAACCTATACAATTTTATTGACCAATGTCACCCCAATAAATTCAATTTTAAAAATCAATAAGTTCAATAAAAGTAAATAAACAAATGATAGATAGATGATTGATAGATAGATGATAGATAGATAGATAGATAGATAGATAGATAGATAGATAGATAGATAGATAGATAGATGTAGAACACTCTTCTTATCCCAAGTCTCCTTGGCAGTCAACAAAGACTGCGGATCAGATTTCTATCATGATGCCTATCATGGACTTCATATAATATATAGGTATTTGCGTCTGACTTCTTTTACTCAACATGTTTTTGAGATTCATCTATATTGTTTGTACCAACAGTTCATTTTTTATTGCTGAAGAATATTTCGTTGTATGCATACATCCCAGTTGGACTATCCATTCACCTACTGATAGACATTTGTATTGTTTCCAGTTTCTGGTTATTATAAATAAAGTTCGTCTCAACATTCTCTTTCAAGTGTATGGCAGACATTTGTTTTCATTTCTCTTAGGTAAATACAGAAGAGTAAAAATGTTTAGCTACAGGGAAGGTGTATGTCTCATTTTATAGGGAACTCCCAGCTTCCCTAAACAGTTTTACCATTTTACACTTTTACCAACCAAACATGAGAGTTTTGTTTGCTCCACACCATCTTTTAACACTTAGCAATGTCAGTCTTTTATTTTAGCCATTCTAGTGGGAGGGAACTGGTATCTCATTGTGCTTTTAATTTGCACTTTCATGATGATCAATGATGTTGAACACCTTTCCTTGTGCATTTTGGACATTTATCTGTTCAAGTCTTTGCCCATGTTTCCACTAGGTTGATGAATATAGGATTTGTTTTGTATATGGATGCAAGTTCTGTGTCAGAAATGTTTTGCAAATAAGTTTCCCAGTCTGTATCTTGCCTATTCATTTTCTTAATAGTGTCCTTTTAATTTTCATAAATGTATTGACTTATCAATTTTTTTCTTTTATAGGTCCTAAGAAATCTTTGCCTATACAAAGGTCACATGATGTTTTTACACATTTTTTTCTAGAATCTTCATTATTCTAGCTTTTATATTTAGATCTATGATCCACCTCAAATTAATTTTTAACTTATATTTTCCTATAGATACATATATATATGTATTTTATATGTTAGAGATGGAGTTTCTTTTTTTATATGACTATCCAATTGTTCTAGCAATATTTGTTTAAAAGACTTTTCTTGTTGAATTGACTTAAGGCCTTGTAAAAATCAATCAATCATATTTTGTGGGTCTATTTCTGGACTCTTCTCTGCTCCATTGATCTATTTGTCTATTCTTACACCAATGCCACATTGTCTTGACTACTGTAGTTTTAAAGTCCTGAAGCAGATATTGCAGATCTCAAAATTTGTTCTTTTCCAAATTGTTATGGCTATTCTAGATTCTTGGCACTTTCATAAGATTTTTAAATTACCCTTTTAGGTTTTTGATTGAGATTATATTGAATCTCCAGATCAATTTGGGGAGAACTGACATATTGATAATATTGAGTTTTCCAATCTAAAAACATGTTATCTCTCTATTTTTAATTATATCTTTAGTATTTCTTAGCTATATTTTTTGGTTTTCAGTGCAGAGGTCTCGCGCATCTTTTGATAGATTTATTCCTAGGTATTTGATGTTTTGCTGCTATAATAAATCTTTTTATTTCATTTTCCACCTGTTTCTGCTAGTGTATAGAAATATAATTGATTTTTATATGTTAACTTTGTATTCTACAACCATACTAAATCTACTTACTAGCGTTACTATTTTTGTTTTGGTTTGTTTTAACTCCCATAAGATTTCATGTGCATCTTCCTTTCAATATATGTCTTTCATTTATTTTCCTTGTTTTATTTCACTGACCAGGATGTTCAGTCCAATGTTTAATAGAAGTGACATATCAATTACCTTTTTTAAAATTAAGACTTTATTTTTTAGAGGAGTTTAACATTCACAGGAAAATTGAAGGGAAAGTACAGATTTCCCATATATCCCCTACCCCAACAGATGCATAGTCTCTGTTCTTATCAATATCCCCCACCAGAGTGGTACATTTGGTATGATGTCATAATCACCCAAAGTCCATACTTCACATTATGGTTCATTTTTAGTGTGCATTGTATGTGTTTGAACAAATGGATAGTGACATGTATCCATCATTATGGTATTATAAAGAGTATTTTCATTGCCCTAAAAGTCTGTTGTTTGTTTTTCTATTCATTCCTCTCCAAACTCCTGAGCCCTAGCAACCACTGCCTTTTTTTTTTTTTAACTATCTTCATAGTTTTGTCTTTTCCGGAATGTCATATATTTAGAATCATACAATATGTAGCCTTTTCAGATTGGCTTCTTTCATTTAGTTATATGCATGTAAGTTCCCTTCATATCTTTTCACGAGCTGTCTTGATGGCTCATTTCTTTTTAGCATTGAACAATATTCCATTGTCTGAATGTACCACAGTTCATTTATCCATTCACCTACTGAAGTACATCTTGTTGTTTTCAAGTTTGGGGAATTATGAATAAATCTGATGTAAACATCTGTGTGCTTAGTGTTTAGTGTTGTAAAAAAAAACCCATTGAATTGTATTCCAAAGTACCCGTACCATTTTTCATTCCCACTAGCAATGAATGAGTTTCAGCTGCTCCACATCCTCACCAGGATTTGGTATTGTTGGTGTTCCAGATATTGGCCATTCTAATATATGTGTAGTGGTATCTCATTGTTGTTTTAAGTTTCGTTTCCCTGATGGCCTCAGATGAGGAGCAACTTATCTGCTCTTTGGTGAGGAATCTATTAAGGTCTTTGGCCCATTTTTAAATCAGATTATTTGTTTTCTTATTGTTGAGTTTTTAGAGTTCTTTGTATATTTTGAATAACAGTCCTTAACCAGACATGCCTTTTGCAAATATTTCCTCCCAGTGTGTGGCTTGTTTTTTTAAGACTCTTGATAATGTCTATTGCAGAGCAACAGTTTTTAATTAGAGTGAAATTCAGTTTATCGATTATTTCTTTCATGGATTATGTCTTTGCTATTACATCTAAAAAGTTATTGCCTTACCCAAGGTCACCTAGGCCTTCTCTTACATCTTCCAAGTAATTTTGCATTTTACATTTAGATCTGTGATCATTTTCAGTAAATTTCTGTGAAGGTGCGAAGTCTGTTTCAGCACCATGAAAAGATGATCTTTTGCTCCATTGTACTGTATTTGTTCCTTTGTCAAAGATCAGTTGACTCCATTTATGTTGGTCTACTTCTGGGCTGTCTATTTTGTTCCATTGATCTATTTGTCTATTCTTTCATCAATACCACATTGTCTTGATTACTGTAACTTTACAGTAACTAAGTCTTGAAGTTGGGTAATGTTAGTTCTCCTGCTTTGTTCTTCCTCTTCAGTATTGTGTTGACTCCTCTGGATCTTTTGCCCCTCTATATAAACTTAGAATCAGTTTATCAATATATACAAAGTAATGTGAAGGTATTTTGATTGGAAATTCATTGAAACCATAGATGGTGTCAGACATACTACTCAGTTGTTAAAGAGGGAGGAAGAAGAGAAAGAGTGAAAAAAAGGAAAGTACAAATGAGCATGCTGCCTTTTGTGCAGGAGAGAAGGGAATCCTAGTTAACTGATTACCTTAGCATAAGAAACACAGAAAAAATAAACAGATATGACAAATCTTGTTTCCTAAAAGGTTGGGTGAGGAAGGAAACAAGGAAAAAGGGACATGGGGGCAGTGACACTTGTCAGAACAGTCCTTTTTGTACAATTTTGGCTTTTGGAATCAAGTTATAGTTTTTAGTATTTAAAAAAACAAAATTAAGGTAATCAGGATGATAAATGGGAGAGGGGATCTAAAATGAAAATAAAACAATGGACCCAAAGTTGTATCAAAGACTATTATAACTACACTTATGGGAAGATAAAAGGAAAGGATAAGAGGTAACTTTTGAGCACAGAATTTAACTAGTGAGCCCTCAGTGTTGGGTGTGAGGTGGGGCAAGAAAATGGAAGAAAATTTGTAATTTCTTTTAGTTGGCTTATATTATGAAGAAGAGTGGGTAAAACAATTCTGAAAATAATTTACATGTGTTATAAGATTGAGCAAATAAGTAAATATGTTGATACTGTAAGTGGCCAGGGTTCATGCTGTGGCAGAGAAAACATACAAATAGGAAGTAGAAATAAGTAAACCCTGTAGGAATGAACTGAAATAGGAAATAAGAATATGAACACATGGTTTCTAAAATATAAATGTATATGATCTTATGACTGTGTACTTACAAATGTATACATAAGTATTTCTGCAAGTATATTTGTATGTATATATACATATATATTTCTTAGCTCTGTCCTAGAAAAGGGTCAAGAAGCAGCAACATCCTGGGAGTAATGAGCACACCAAGCACCCAGAACTTGGTCTCTAATACTATTCCCAATAAAAGGAACCAGACATCCTCAGAGAAGTGGCTGAATCTAGACCTGGGATAGATAGGTACAAGGTGAGCCTGAAAAGTTTTGTTATGACAAGGAGTGAAGAGGTGCTCAGAAAATGTAACGAGGGCATGCCACAATAATGCAGGAGTCATTTGAAGAGGCTGCCATTAATCAAATCTGGGATGATTTGAGCACCAAAATAATTAGGTACAGTAATAAATTGTAAACCATTGAAAAGTAGGTATTCATGACTTTCTATATCTCAACTAGAAGTGGAAGTCCCAACTAACATTCTGAAAGTACTGTCACTGAATGGAGATGGGTTTGCAGGTTCAGAGCCGAAGTTGTGAAACCAGGAAGGAAGCTATTGCGGGAGATGAAAGATGGTTGTCTGAACAGATGGGAGAAATAAAGGCAAAGAAAAGTAGGTAGACTAGAGATATATTTTCAAGACAAGACTGACAGGACGGTGGGAAGAAATAAACCAAAGAACTTATATGTATATATGCATAACTAATGGACACAGACAACAGTGTGGGGAAAAGCAAGAGGGGGGCGGAAATGGGGAGGAGGGGGGCAATGGGGGAAAAATGAGGAACAACTGTAATACATTCAACAATAAAATTTAAAAAAAAAAAAAAAAGACTGACAGGACGTACTGATTAATTATATGAGAAAAGAAAACCTTTGAATACTTGGTGGGAGAGAAAACATACAAATAGGAAGTAGAGGAAAGTTGGAGGAAAAAAATGTGTAGCAGATATCTCAGTGGGGGTGAAATGGGCAAAAATGAAGCCTTTTGCATGCGTTTGGTTTGTGATTCTGTTATCTATCCAGGTGGAGATAGCAAGTAGACTGTTGGATATACAAGTGAGGAGCTCCGAGAGGAGGCCTGGAATGGAAATTCTAACCCTGTACAACAGGCATTTTTAACCTCATGTAATAGTGAGGCTCCAAGATGTAGCTTAATTTGCTCAAGGTCACCAACCTTGTAAGTTGAAGAGCTAGGATTCAAACCCTTGAAGCCACCTCATGACACTTTCTTGGAGAAATAGAACTCCATCTCATACATCTCATGTCTCCCAGAGCACTTAGCAAAGTACTCAGGGCAGAGCAGAGGCTTAGTAAGTACTTGTAGATTGATTAATATGTCTGGGGATATTAAGAAACTCACCGAACAACAAACATCAGATTCAATTTACACTACTACAGTTGAAGTGTAGGCTTGATTAATTGCTTTCTGGCAGTCGGGAGCATACCAACTTGAGCAGAAAGTATGCAGACAGAAAAACAAATCCAGCCTGTTTGGGTTCCAGTCAATATCAGGCCTGAATGATCGGGCCTGGCCATTTGAAGTCTCCGTGTGACCCAATTAAGGCAAACCCTTCTTTTTCCTCTAGGTGACTTGGTCGCCTTCATCTGCCCCTAAAGGGGTAACACTGACCTGGCTGCCATGTCAAGACCACCATCACAGCATACTAGTCTTGTATCGTGGCATGGCCCAGCAATGCTGCATTTGTGACCCAATTTCTACCACAAATAGAAGAAAAACTAGCATGCTGCGCTTGAGCGGTATAATGAATCTTTTCCTGTCAGTTTTTATCCAGTTTTTTTCCCCCTACAAGTCTTTCTCATTTGACTTTTTGTTATATCTTTAGCATCCTGGCACACCTATCAGCCAGGACACAAGAGGCTATTTCTCTCCATTGATATGGGGCAGAAGCAAAAGTTTATCTTAACATTTTAAGATTAGTAGTTCACTGTGTTTGGGAAGAGCTGTATTTTCCATCAAACATGATTACCACAGAAAGAGTTGCATTAAACTACTGATAAGTCGTTAAGTCCCTCACTTCAGAACGGTATTAGGATTAGCAGCCCTGAGGTTGTCATGTGGTAATTAAGGGACTGTGAAATGTTATATAAAGGCTCACAGCTGGCTGTTCGAGACAGCAAAATTGAAAGGCAGATTGCTATCACCAGGGGAGACCAACTCTTCTTCATCTACAATGTTAAGCCCTGGCGCTGGCTGGAAAAGCTGCATGCATGTCAAGAGTTAATTTCTGGCCATTGTATGACCCTCATGGTCTCCCTGTGGTGGGTCAAAGTCGTGAGAGAATACCGTTATCGTATTGGACCGGGATGGTGTGCGAGTTTCTGCCGAGATAGGAAATAAATGTGTATGACTGATTCAAGTTCTTTCGTAGTGCTGCTCCACCATCATTGGTTCTTACGGGGGAAATAAGACAGCACTCAGAAAGTAAAAGTTCCGTCCACCAGCCCACTGACTTACCTCAGCCTGCAGAGAAATCAAAAGTTATGTAGCTGCTTAGGAAGCTATTATCATGCCACTTGAAGTTCCCTGCTGTTCTCATTGTCATTGAATCCCTGATAGTGTTCTTTAGAAATAAGGGATAATCACTATTGGTATATTGCATATGAGACAGTAAACTGTTTCTGAGATAGACTAATAGCCAAAGCAAACGAAATCATTTAACTGTTTCCAAAGCTGTTTGTTGAGAGTATACTACAAAGCTATAAAGATCATTACTATTATAGAGCACACCAGAACATGAAAATATGAAGTTTCTTTCCCTGGAGAGGGCGGGGAGTTATTCCCTTATGCTCACTCCACCTAGCACTTTCTGGGTACTCTGCGACAGGCAGAAGGAAAAGACGAATGCCCGCTTAGCTGAGGAGTAAACATGACCATTTTCAGTGAGCAACACTTCCCTCCAGACTACAAGTATCCACCAGAATAAAACCTCTAAAGTGTAAAACCTCTCTGAGTTTTTATCATTAGTTTTCCCAGCAGCTGGGCACCAACCTGACACTATCTGAAAGGTAGGAGTGCAGGGTGAGATTGGGAGTCAAGGGTTGCCTCGCTCCTAGGTTGATTGGGAGGCTTTCCTTCCAAGCATTACAGCGTCTGGCCACCATAAATGTAATCGCAGCAGATAACTTGCTGTTTAAGTTCTCAACAAATAAATTCTAAAATAAAAACACCTTATAAAATAATGTCTTGAGTTATAGACCAGCCCTGCTAACTCTTGTAGATGTATGAGTAAAATCATTTATGTGTCAAACTACTATGAACTCCAGCTGTTTCTGGGCATTCTATCTTATACAATGTTTAGCTTACAACCACACAATTAGGCACTGAGTAAACTTTAAGGAGAAGGAGGATAAAAATCAATATTTTATAAAAATCAATTTTGATTATAAACTGAAGAGTATCCAAACCACCTTAAAGTTATTGTATAGAAACCAATAGTTTTGGTTTGAGAGAATACAGGTGTTTAAAATCTTTTTTCAGAATCTATCTAAAAAATATGAGGCTAGTTATGAAATGTTAAATCCCATTCTTCTCCCAAATTAAAAAAAAATCCATTCTAATGTCTTTAATGTTGGGAAGAAGAGTGTGTTAGAAAGTGATAGCATAGAATGAGGGGTAGCAAATAAATTTTATTTCAAATGCCAGGTCTCTTTAATTAACAGTGACTACCTGCAGAGTTGGGTTCAGAAAGAGTCTGAGGGTCTTGAGGATCTGGTGACCTCTTCTGTGGTTTTGGGAAGGAGGAATAGCATATATTTATTTGAGGTTGCATAGAAGGTATTTAGCTTTGGGAAGCTTTGCCAAAATGGAAGGAGATTGAGATGTGATTTGCTGCAGACTCAGTAGTGATTCTGAAACTGTTTATTTTTCTGTATTAATCACACGAAAGATCAAACCAGAAGCTCTAAAGGGCAAGTGTGGTTCTGAGTCAAGATCAGAGAATGGTATGCGATAAAAGACCCAGATTCTTCTTACAAACATTACATGTGCAACAGGCTGGAAAAGTGATCTCAAGACAAAAAGTAGAGTTAGAGGTGACACAAGTGATGCTTGTCCTTTCCATGAGAAAAGCAGAAGCGGTCCCCAAAGCCCCTGACTGTGATTTCTACTGATGTCTCATTACCCAGGAGGGAGGCTTTTTTACTGGAGGGTGACAAGAGAAGAGTGTCCGCTACAAGATTCTCCTTCTTCCTATTTAACATCCATCCCCACTCTGGGGTGATCGAAAAATGTGGCCATCTTGCCTCATCTTTTCCCACAATCCAGTAGGGCAGAAGGGCATATTTTCTTCCCAATTCCTCTTCCTTTCTGCCTGGATAGTCTCCTACCACCTCCATTCTCCCCCGGAATCTTTGCTCTCTGTCACCCAGCCCCTGCCCCCCTTTCCCTCTGTGTCTATGGGTTATTTATATATGTTCTCTGGCTAATCTCTTCACCTTCTTTCATCCAGTCCCCCCACCATTCCTCCCCTCTGACAGCTGTCAGACTGTTCCACAAATCCATGTCTCTGTTTTTATTTTATTCATCAGTTTACTTTGTTCATTAGATTCCACATATAAATGAAATCATAAGGTATTTGTTTTTCTCTGACTAGCTTATTTTACTTAGTATAATAATCTCTAGGTCCATCTGCTGTTGCAAAAGGTAGGAGTGCCTTCTTTTTTATGGCTGCATAGTATTCCATTGTGTAAATGTACTTTTTTTTTTTTTTTTTTAATTTGGGTTTCCCAGACTGTTTTTATTGATTTTAGAGAGAGGGGGAGAGAGAGAGAAACATCCATTGGTTACCTCCTCCACACGCCCCAACCCGGAATCAAACCAAAAACCTAGGTATGTGTCCTGACTGGGAAGCTAACCCACAACCCTTTGGTGCAGGCTAAATATGTACTTTTTAAAAGAGAAAAAATTTAACTTTGTCACCCTGATAAACATTCTTATAATTAAATCTTCTAATATATTCATGATTATTGCCTTAGGGTAAATTCCTCAAAGTATAATTTTTGGACCATGATGTACACACTTTTAAGGATTTTGTTACATTTTGCCAAATCATCTTCCAGGAAAGTACTCTCCCTTGTAAACTTCAAATGAAAATGTTTGAGAATAGACATCAGAGTCTTAACTGTCATGGTTTCATCTATTTTTTTTTTTAATCCTCACCTGAGGATATTTTTCTATTTTATCTTCAGATAGAGTGGGAAGGAGGGAGAGAGAGAGGGGGAGAAGGAGAGAAACATCGACTGGTTGCCTCCTGCATGACCCCAACCAGGGCCGGGGACGAACCGCAACCAAAGTACATGCCCTTGACCAGAATCAAACCCGCGACTCTTTGGTCCACAGGCCGATGCTCTAACCACTGAGCAAAACTGGCCAGGGTTCATCTATTTTTTTTATACAAACACAAATGGGGGTAATTTATGCAAAAACATATAAGGATAACAAATAGATTATTTGAAAATGACTAATCCTATTTTGTGGTTTGGAAAGAATGTGTATTTACTCAATTAATATAAGTGTATCAGGGATGAATTTCAATCATAAGATCAGATGTGCAGGAAAGATAGCCTTATGCATTTTCTATACCTTAACTTCACTTGTGTGTCTGAGTGCCTACTCTTCCCCACTGGTAGGAGCACGAACCTGGTTCCTGCTGGGAGTTTGCACTGAAGTCTTATGCAGAGACCCGGCATGAGTGGTGGTGCTGGAGTGCACCTTACTGTGCCTTAGGTCTCCTTCTGAACAGGTAGCACAGACTTTCCCGGCCCTGTCCAGTGACTCTACGACTTCAGTGCCATGCTTGGGACAGACATTCTCTTGAAAAGACACACACACACCATACAGCCACATCTCTCTGAGATCATACTTCTTCTCTCTCTCTCCTTCTATGTTTCTATTTCTCTTACTCCCCCATCCCCACAAATACCCTTCTAACCCCTGAAGCTTTTAACTCAATTAGAAAGAAAAACTTGGAGATTATTTCTGTTTTCCACCCAACTCAACCATGGGTTCAGTGACCAGGGTGGGAATAAATAGTGAGCTGACAGAAACACAGATGTCTCCATATTGAGGGACTTAAGTTCAAATGGTTAGTAAGCTGTGAACTTGGATTCTAATTCAGACCTGCATTCTCAAACTGGCCCCCTAGTGGTGAAAATGAATACAATTTTCCCAGTAACCTTTTCCTGGCAGCATTTAGACTCCAGAAGACTGAGGACCAATCCAAAGAGAACCCACATAATTCAACCAATCAGCAGCACTACTATGGGTAGCCACTAACATGAAACATTCACCCACACAGTTCGCAATTATCTCTGCAAATGATGTCAGGGAGAACTCTGATTCATGGGAGGAGAGCAAACTCAGAACTTTAATCCTTTCTTTCCTGGAACCTGTACACAGAGCTGCTAAACGACTGTGCCCCAGCATGAGTGGCCGAGTTGAGCATGGTCTCCTCTGCTGTCCCTTCCACAGTCTCTGGTGCGAGTGCTAATGACTGGGAAATTGCCAGCAGCAGGAAGGAGAGGGGAAGGCAGGAAAAAGCCATGCATTGATGCAAAAGGCAACAATCAGCTCTCAGACAATCACAATTTGAAATAACTCGAATCTGAGTGAAGGGATTAGCCAAAAAACATATGCATAACCCCTGGACACAGACAACAGTATGATGATGGCCAGAGGAAAGAGGGGTAGGGGCTGGGTGGAGGGGGGCAAAGGGTGAGGGGGGATTGAGGCATCTTTAATAAATTTTAAATGTAAAGAAAAGAGGTGGCTGTCTTGAGGGTTATGTTTTATGAACAGGAAATAGAGAAAGAACAGGAACCAGGGCTAAAAGCAAAGGGCTGTGAACGTCTCTGCAGTGACAATCTCCACATCAGTGGGTGTCACAGAGTTCATTCTTCTTCCCTCCCCCACTACCACCATGCACCTGAGCATTAGCAGTCAAATCATTACTGGAGATTGTATCTACAAAGCCAGGGAGAAACCAGTGTCATCTTGTACCCCTGGTTTGCCGCAGGAGGAGCTGGCACAGAGCATCACACAGTAGGCAGCAGCCTTCATCTTGGCATAAACCCACGGAATCAAATGCTTCTGTTTGCTCCTGGCTGGTTCACACCCTCTCCTCTCATTCCAGAAGGAATTAGCCCAGCTCTGACTAGGTGCTATGCTGTTCCATATGGACCACCTCACAAAGGATACAAAAAATGTCACGCTTAGCATTAAAGCAGTGGCTCACACTGCTATCTTGCGACCTTCGCAACCTCAATCTGAAACGAAGCTTCCTTATTCTGTATACAGCTCGGCTGGTGTACGGCAAAAGTCCGTAGATCTGATTCCCTCCCCACCCCCCATGCCCATCTCTTTTTAGTTTCAAACCCTTCCCAAATAGAAATGAGTTAAAAGAAAATGCTGCTTTGCTCTTTTTCTTAGAGGAGAGAAGAAGGATGAAGGTCTTTGGAAACCAGTTCAGACGAGTTTGAATACGATTAAACAGGTGGCTCCTATCTGCCTGCCATCCACAGTTTTCAGATTTCTTTTTCAAGCCCAATGTTGCTTAATTCCTACCGATGTGAATAGAGTGGAATAGAGACAGAAAGCCAGTAAGATCCGTTGCTTTCTGGTAATGCCCAGGTAATTCTTAGAAAAACCACTATGGTATCAGAGTACTCTCAATTAATATGTATTGACCTTGAAAACCATTTAAAAAATCTATACTAACCAGCAATAATATTGATGCCTTGATCAATTTTTTTTTTAAGTGATCTGCCCCACTACGGAAAAGGCACATGACTTTACATTCCTTCTGGGTCTTTACAAGGTCAGGCTCCAAAGATACAGAGAATAGAAGCCTGTAGCTGAAGCTCACTGACCCAGGCATGGATTAGTTTCCTGAAAGACCCCCTGGGACTTTTGCAACCCTGAATAGAGGAAGAGAATTTAGGCACCTGCTTTGGCCCATCTGACTAGGTCACACCAATGAACAGATTCTTAAAAAGCTATTGAATGCCCATTGTGTTCAAGCCACTAGACTAACCACTTCATGGAAGGCCCGATCAAGGGGATCAAGGGTGTCGACTGATTCTTTGTGTTTCAAGGTGGGATTCCAGGTATTGTTTATTCATATCATATGACACACATTGCTAAAATAAGGATCATTTTTTTGAAAAATATGACAGACGAATATAGGACTGTGAGGCGGATGTGAGTTTGAGCCCCCATCCAATCATCTTATCAGCTCCATGGCCAATTCCAAGTTTTCGTTTTCTCCTCTGTGACTCGACTAAAAAACGCAAAACTTCTTCCTTCAAAATGTTGTTGGGGGTCACAAAAATTGTCATAAATCATTGTTCCCTGGCTTTTTTCTCCACCCCGGAACAGTACTACCCTGGAGTTCTGCAGAAATAGTTCTGAGGCCCCCGAGAAAGGGGTTCCCATGCATTTCTTGGCCTCTTGGATTCTCCATGACATCCACGTTCTTTGGCCTTTTCTGTTGCTGCCAGTGTCAAAGGCAAGTCGCCATGCTGCCGATTCCTGCTGACGACATCCCCATGGCGCACACACCATGATGGCACCAGTGCTGTCTGACAGCAAGGGTTCGGGCATGGGTCAAGGACAAAGTCTCACTTTTGTCGGAACTTCTGGAGCCAATGCTGTTCACCTCTTGCATTGGACTTATTACTTTGTCCTCCTTCTGTTGGCTGAGCAGGAAGGTGATTGAGTGACAAGGCACAGGCTCCATTTGGGCTCACCTCTCCACTGTGCTCACCTCCACAGAAGACTTTAATTCTCTGCTCCTGTGGGACAAAATACAGAGAGGAGATCCCTTCCTACAGATTAGCTCAGACACACCAGGATCCACTGAGCTGGGCCTCAACTGTCTTGTGTGCCTCTGTCTGCCCAGTATCTAGTACAATTCTAGGCACAAAGTAGGTACACTATAAATATCTGTGGAAGAAATGAATGAAGTTGGTCACCTCCTCTCTTTTATGCATCACAAAGCACACGGGTATGAATGGAATCATGAGGGTGTCATGTGACTCACTCCATCTTGGTGTGTTCAAAAAACCAGCTGGGGCATACTTGGATTTTAAGAAAGGTCATCAGGTCTTACTTTGTTCAGGGTGTTAAAAAGTGATGGAAATGGTCAGCTTTGGGGTTTGTTGTTTGTTGGTTTGCTTATTGCTGTCTTTTTGTTTACCTTTAGATTCTTACTTCTTCTTGATCCATTGTTACTCTTGGACCCAAACTCCTCACCCAGTGTGTTGCAACTCCTAACAAACTACCACAGAATGCAGACCCACTGTTCTCCAAATGTGCCAGCCACTCTGCACCACAGAGCTGACCGGTGCTTTTGTTCCACAAAAAGTGTGCCCCATTTTTGTGCCAAGTGAAATCTCACTCATCTTTTGAATGCCACCTCTGAGGAATTTTTCTCTAACACTTTTCACCTCCCACTCTCATTCGGACAATAAATGGTCCCCTCTGTGTTCCCAGAGTTGTTGTTTTTTTCACCTAGCCAATGTATTTCTAGTTATCTGTTAATTTCTTATGTGTCTCAATGGCCAGATTTTAAGTTCCCCAAGGGTGGAGAGCACATCTTATTCACCACGATCACCAGGGCCTAACACATGATAGACATGATAGATGCTTCATAACTGTGTGTCATAAGAACATCTTAGAAAAAAATTAAACTAAAAAGCAATATACAATACGTGATCCATACTCATTCTCTCTTTCTCCCCTCCACTGTTTACATTCACAGGCACATAAATAGAAACCACACACACACCTACTCTGAACATGCCTGTGAGTTTGTTTATGGTCTTACCATGACCATTACATGCATCCAAAACATCACAGTTCCAGTGGGTAAATCCCTCCTTACACTCTCAGGTGAGCATTTCACATTCTCTTTATTGTGGAGTGGCTCTGTTTTTATCTGTGCTTTTACAATTCGAACAGCTGCATCTTCACATCGCTAAATCCCACTTCTCCCTTTTCAAATTTGTTGTAGAAGAAATAGACAAAGGGTAGTGCCAATTAAGGGAATGCATTTGGCACCATACAGGGAATAAATAAAAAAGATTTTCGAAGTTTAGGTAGACTAGATACTCCAGGTGATCAAGAGGTAAGAAATGAGAAATTTGGGGGCTACTGACTTTTTACAAAGGATAAGCTTCAAGCATTTCGGTGCAGGTGTTTCTCTACCGATGACATCGTAATGAAGTGCGTGTGCCGTGGCCTTAAATACCCTTTCCTATCACCGTGCAGCATCCGCATTCACATATTGGATTTTAATACAATGGTATAAAATGGCATATTGGCTGTAATAAAATTACATTATTGTGACTTTGTTGTTGTTATAACATGCAAAGTCATTATCCTGTAGGTAAATTACCCACTGTTCTTAATCGTGGTTGTAAATTATTTTATCATTTAGAAACAATTCACTTCTTCCATGAGTTCCTAATACATCTCTGAGAATATATTTTCTTGTTCAAGGTTTGTGTGATTGTAGTCAACCCTAGCTCAAGAAGAGGATAGTTTTTAAAATATGAAAGACATAGTGAGTCTGACAGAACCAACATGTAACCCTGGCTTCATAGGCACAAAATGGAAAGACTGTGAAGGTAGGAACCAAGTTTGCTCTCTCTTCTCAGACACCATGTGGTCTTCCTCATCTCACGGCTCCCACTTGGATTTCCCTCTCACTCCCCCAGATAACTGCCTCTGTAAGTTCAGTTTGCATGTGACTGAGACCTAAGACTGCTTGTGGGTTCTACCTGCAGCATCTATGACCAATTTTAACAGTTTACTGGTTTTCCAACAAAAAAAGGGGAACTGGCCAGTTGTAGGTCATAAGCCAGTTTAAGGAGGGTTAGTCCTTGAGTCCAGGTCCTTCCTATATCCCAATCTCTTGGGACCTGGAGGAAGGGACAGAACTTGGGCAAATCTACTCAGGAGGGGCTGTAAGTGAGGACAGATTCCTCAAGAAGGGGACAGAAGCGGAGCTGTCCAGACAATCCAAAGTATGTCTAGAGCAGGAGTTGGCAAACTTCTGCTAAGGGCCAGATAGTGAGTATTTTAGGTTTTGTGAGCCACACCATCTCTGTCTCAACTACTAAATTCAGCTGTTATGGTGCAAAAACAGCCATAAACAATATATAAAAACAAAGGAGTATGGTCGTGTTTCAATAAAGCTTTATTCATAACGCCTGGCCAGTGTGGCTCAGCGGATTGAATGTGGTCCCCATGCACCAAGAGGTTACCAGTTTGATTCCCCGTCAGGGCACATGCCAGGGTTATGGACTGGATCCCCAGTAGGGGGCGTGCAGAAGGCAGCCATTGATGTTTCTCTCTCATCAGTATTTCTCTCTCTCCCTTCCTCTCTATCTGAAAATCAATAAAAAAAATATTCACAAAAAACAGGTGGCAGGCTAGATTTGGCCCATGTGCTGTAATTTGCTCTATATTATTACAGGTTTCCTCTGTTATCGAAAAGTAGAGAATTTGCATGAAATCTTTTGTAAGCTGAAATCACATAAAGTGAAGAAGCAATTGCCATTCATTTATATGTAAACATTCTTTAATGTTCCCAGACCCAAAATTTAACGCACGCACGATGTCTTTATTTCATTCACTACAATCAAACACTTAATTACGTCCAGTTTTACACTGAGCCTAACACCCTTACAAGCTCTCTTAGGCTTTTTTGATGCCTGGGGACACATCTCGCTAACGGATACAAAATAAATGGTGATAAAGCACAGATGCTCACAGACACAGTTCAAAGGTCTGGCAGCGTGATCCTGAGACCCGAGGGTAGTGCTGGGGAAGGAGCCTGGCGGCTGCTCTCCAGGCTCGGGCTGCTCGCTGCCTCTGTGAAGGCTGCTGCAAAGCAAACACGGAACGTTATTTTCGACTTTCGAAAAAGCAAAATTTCTGTTTGGATTTCTTTCATTTACAAAAACAGCTCCTACTGTAGGTCTTTCATGAAAGCAAAGTGGCAGAACGTGAACTTTTGAAAAGCGGGCGATACCTGTACAGGAACTCTCACAGTGATTATCCGGAGTAACACAATAATAGTCATGAACATCAAAAATTGCTCAAACAATAACTTTTATTACAAAGGTATCACGTGTTCTAAGTAGAAAAGACAGATATGTAAAAGTAAGAAAGTAAATATTTTTCATCTAACCTTTCAGAAAACGAGACATCGCTCATATTCCAGTCTTTTTTTTTTTGTTTTTTTTTTTTTTTAAATAATTGGAATAATTGGAACCTACCATCCTCACATAAGAAAAAATAGTAAACATTTCTCCTGTCATTTTATATTATACAAATATCGTTAATAATAGATGTGAGGCAGTAAAATGCTAGTAGATGTTTATCAACTGGCTCTCTGAGGGATAAAACCAGCCTGGATTTATAGCATTTCCTGATTTCCATGGTGTAAATACTCACACCATGGTTGATTTCAAACTACCAACACTTCAACAACGAGCTTATAAAATTCCTGAAGTCTTAACAATCAACACTTGCAAGCCAGTATGAGCCAGCTCCAGCAAATCACTGAGAGTATTCCATCGTGTTTACAATAAATTATTCAACCAATTCCCCATTCTTGGACCTGTAGGTTATTTCAACTTTTTGTTATTAATAACAATAATGCAACAAACATAGGCAAATCCTTGTCCAGATTGTTTTCCTTCAGATAGTTTCCCAAACTGGAATTTCTAGGTCAAAACTATACAGCATTTAAGGCCTTTAAAATGTATTTTCAAATGCTCATGGAAAAACTTTGTAGTCATGAATAAGAATGTTAGTTTTGCTGAAATACTTGCCACAATTGTGTATTTAAAATAATTTTTGCTCCAAAGGGCATCTTGTTATTTTAAAATGCTCATTACTTGATTATTTTAGTTTAAGATTTACTTTTTTCATATAGCTGTTGACTAATTATATTCTTTTGTGCATATTTTGCTCAAATCTTTTGTAATTTTTTTAGTAGGTTATCTCTAAAAAATACTGCTTGTGGGTTCTACCTGCAGCATCTATAACCAATTTTAACAATTTACTGGTTTATCAATATTTCCGATATTTAAGACATCAATTGTTTTTCTGCCATATATTTTATGTGTTTTGTTTTTTCTCTCTCTACAGCATTTTGCTTTTAATTCAATTTATAAACATTTGATTTACAAAAGTTTGGCAATTATATGGACCTGACACTATCAGTTTTTTCCTTGGGATTTCTGTCTTTGATGTCATACTTAGAAAGGCCTTCCTCATTCGGAACTAGGAAGCTCTCTTTATATTTACACTTATATTTTTAATATATGTTATACATATATTTATCAATAATTTTATTACTAAATAATTAGAGGAATCAATAAATTATTTCTAATTTGTCACGATCTGTCAAAAAATAATTTTTAGTACATTTGTTTCACTTTTTTTTTTTCAATCCTCACTCTAGGATATTTTTCCATTTATCTTCAGATAGAGTGGGAGGGAGAGAGAGAAACATCGATGTGAGAGAGACACATCGATTAGTTACCTCCTGCATGACCCCGACCAGGGCTGGGGACCCAACTGCAACAGAGGTACATGCCCTTGACCTGAATTAAGCCCGCAACTCTTTGGTCCATGGGCCGACATTCTAACTGCTGAGCCAAATGGGCCAGGGCTTATTTCACTTCTTTATAGTTAAATATTTAATTCTTCTAGAATTTATTTGGCATATGGCATAGAGATCTGATTCACCACCACCCCCAATTTGTCTCAAAACCCAATTATTGAGTAATTAATCATTCGTGGAGTGTTTAGGACTATTGCTTTTATTTTATATTAATTTTTTGTATACTTTAAAGTATTGTCTCTGCTGTGCATGAAATTATTTATTTTTGTTTTTGTTTTCTGCTGAGTTGTATGAAGTCAGAGTGACTATAGTTAACAATACTGTATTGTATATTTGGAAGTTGCTAAGAGGGTGGATTTTAAAGTTCTCACCATAAGAAAAAAAAATTGTAACTATATGAGATAATGGATGTTAACTAAACTTATGATAATTATTTTGCAATATAAAGATGTATCAAACCATTATGTCATCTACAACTGACATCACAGAAATACAAAAGATTATAAGAAAATGCTATAAAGAATATATAACAACAAATTGAACAATCTGGAAGAAATGGATATATTTCTAGAAACATACACTCTTCTAAGACTGAGTCAAGAAGAAACAGAAAATCTGAAAAGGCCAATAACTACTAAAACTATTGAATCAGTAATAAAAAAAAAAACTCCCAACAAACACAAGTCCTGCACTGGATGGCTTCATAGGAAAATTTTACCAAACATTCAAAAAACGAACACCTATTTTTCCCAAACTATTCCAAAAATTTCAAGAAGAGCACTGACCCACAAACCTTCAACCAAAGGGTCATGGGTTTGATTCCCAGTCAAGGGTGTGTGCCTGGGTTGTAGGTTCGATCCCCAGCCCCAGTCAAAGTCATGCAGGAGGCAACCAATCAATATGTGTCTCTCACATTGATGTTTCTCTCCTCTTTTCTCTCCCTCCCTCACTCCCTATCTTCCACTCTATCTAAAACTCAATGGAAAAATATCCTCAAGTGAGGATTAACAACAATAACAACAAAAATTAAAGAAGAAGGAAGGTTCCAAACCTCATTGTATAAGACCAGCATTACCCTGATTCCAAAACCAGACAAAGACATCACAAAAGAGAAAACTGTAGATCAATATCCCTGATGAACATAGATGCAAAAATCCTCAACAAAATATTAGTAAGCAAAATTCAGCAATATATTTAAAAGATCCCAGCGTGAACAACTGAAATTTATTCCTGAGATGCAAGGCTGGTTCAATATCTGAAAATCAATTGAAATGAGACATCACATAAACAAATGAAGGATAAAAATAATATGATCACATCAATAGATGTAGAAAAAGCACTTGAGAAAACCCAGCATCTATTTATGGTAAAAATTCTCAGCAAAGTGAGAACAGAAGAAATATACCTCAACATAATAAAGGCCACATATGACAAACCCACAGCTAACATCATACTTAATGTGAAAAAACTAAAAGCATTTCCTTAAGATCAGGAACAAGACAAAGATGTCCACTTCACCATTTTTATTCAACATAGTATTGAAAGTCCTAGCCACAGCAACCAGACAAAAAAAAGAAATAAAAGGCATCCATATAAAAAAGGAAGAAGCAAAACTGCCATTATTTGCAGATGACATGATATTATATACGGAGAATCCTAAAGATTCCACCAAAAAAGTACTAGAAATAATAAATGAATTCAGTAAAGTAGCAGGACACAATATAAATATCCAGAAATCAGTTGCATTTTTATATACCAATAATGAACCATAAGAAACGGAGTGTAAGAAAACAATTCATTTACAGTAGCACACACACACAAAATACCCAGGAATAAATGTAACCAAGGAGGTAAAAGATCTGTACTCAAAAATTATAAAACACTGAAGAAAAATATTGAAGAAGATACAAATAAATGAAAGCACATACTGTGCTCATGCATAGGAAGAACTAATTGTTAAAAGGTCCGTACTACACAAAGCAATCTGTAGATCCAATGCAATCCCTATCAAAATATCAATGATATTTTTCACAGAACAAAAACAAATAATCCTAAAATTTATGTAAAACAACAAAAGAATAGCCACAGAAACCCTGAGAAAGAAGAACAAAGTGGGAGGTATCACACTACCTGATATCAAACTATAATACAAGGCTATAGTAATAAAAACCACATGGTACTAGCATAAAAACAGACATATAGAACAATAAAACAGAATATAAAGCCCAGAAATAAGCCATGCCTACACGGTCAATTAATCTGTGAAAAAGAAGACAAGAATATAAAATGGGGTAAAAACAGTCTATTCAGTAAATGGTGTTGGAAAAACTAGACAGATACATACAAAAAAATTGATACTAGACCACCTTCTTATACCATATAAAAGAATAAACTCAAAATGGATTAAAGACTTAAATGTAAGACCCAAAACCACAAAACTCCTAGGAAAAAAAACAGAGGCACTAAACTCTCTGACATTGCTCTTAGTAATATATATATATATATATATATATATATATATATATATATATATATATATATCTCCTCGGGCAAGGGAAACAAAAAGAAAAAATAAACAAACAGTACTACATCAAACTAAAAAGTTTTTACACAACAAAAGAAAACGATCAACAATAACAAAAAGGACAAACTACTGAATGGAAGAAGATATCAGATAATGGTATCCAAAATTTATAAAGAACTTATAAAGCTCAACACCAAACAAACAATCTAATTTAAAAATGGGCAGAGGACCTGAATAAACATTTCTCCAAAAAGGACGCAGAGATGGTTAATAGACATCTGAAAAAATGCTCAACATCGCTAATCATGAGAGAATTGCAAATTAAAACCACAATGAGATATCACCTCACTTTGTCAGAATGGCTATCATTAGTAAATCAAGAAACAAGTGTTGGTGAGGATGTGGAGAAAAACGAACCCTCATGCAATGTTGTGTGATTGCTAATTGGTGCAGACACTATAGAAAACAATATGGAGGATTCTCAACAAATTAAAAATACAACTACCTCATGACCCAGCAATCCCACTTCTGGGTATTTATCCAAAGAAATCCAAAACACTAATTCAAAAAGATATATGCACTCTTATGTTTATTGCACCTTTGTTTATAGTTGCCAAGCTATGCCAACAACCTAAGTGTCCATCAACAGACAATTGCATAAAGAAGAGGTGGTACATATAAAAAATAGAATATTACTCAGCCATAAAAAACGAAATCTTATTTGCAGCAACAGGGATGGACCTAAAGGGTATTATGATAAGAGAACTAAGTCAGAGAAAAACAAATACCATATGATTTCACTTATATGTGGAAAATAAAGAACAAAATAAATGAACAAAAAAACAGAAGCTGACTCATAGATACAGAAAACAAACTGATGGTTGCCAGATGGGAAGAGGGTTGGGGAGCTCACTGAAAAAGGTGACATGATTATGGAGTACAAATTGGCAGTTACAAAATCGTCACGGGGATGTAAAGCATAGCCTAGGGAATATAGTCAATAATATTCTAATAACTATGCACGGTGCCAGGTGGGTACTAGACTTATCGAGAGGATCACTTGGTAAATGTTATAAATGTCTAACCACTATGTTGTACACTAGAAACAAATGTAAAATAATATTGAATGTCAACTGTATTTGAAAAATAAAAGTCAAAAAATCATTATGACATACTATTGAAACATATTCAATATTATATGTCAATAATACCTAAGTAAAACTGGGGACAAAACAAAAATATTGGCTGCGTTCAGGAATATAATATCTTTCTTCATTTTAAGTAGTTGATGGTTTTAAACACATAAATTTTGTGCTAGGAAGTTCTCTTTCATTGAAGGTAGTGTAAGATGGTCAAATACTAGATATATGTCAGAATAGTTATCATAGAAGAAAAAACATGAATGTTATACCTCAGCCCAGTGTAACCAATTTTAATTAAATATTCCTAACCCTCCTTATTCTGACATTGAGCTCTTTTCTCCATTTTTAAGAATGTGATCCTTTTTTTTCTTCATGTGATTTCTTAATGCTAGTCTGGAATTATAAGTAAGACATTTCTAAAGCTCTCAATGCTTACAGGAAAAAAGTCATAGTGATAAAGTTTGTAAATCTTGTAACTCTTAGTCAAACACTAATTTTTTTGCTTGTGAATGTTTCAGTGAAAATTTTTAAAAGTTAAACAATATTTAATGTCCAGTATAAGGAGCAATATACTACAACAGAATGAGAGGTAGCTATTGCCTACAATTTTCTATTTTAAAAAATCATTGTGACCCTCTGCAGACTCTATAGCTCCCTGACAAAGGAACAGTGACAATGGATGATAAAGACCAACACCTGGCTTTCTTCTATTCGCATGTAGGTAATAGTACCACTTGATACAAAAGGAAAGACAAAACAGACAACCTTCCACAGAAATCTAGATTTTTTCTGCTTACTAATTGTAGAATTTTCAGTAAGCTATTCAATCTCTCCATGCCTTATGAGGAGAAGATAGGGAATATATAAAACAAAATTATTTTTGCCAAGCTGCTGAAATGATCAACATTATGAAGACTGAAGCATGAGGAAAGACTCAATTCTTGTTCTAACTAACCTGAGAACTTAAACTTTTTGAACTTTTCAGTCCTGTGTCAGTGCCTGGATACACATCTGGACCTCCAGATAACCCTCTGATTACCCCTTGAAGGACTCGTGTATCCAGACCACCTGATTACCCCTGAAGGACTCATGCATCCTTCCACCTGACATCCATTATTCAGACCACCGGACATGACCAGGCCTCCTGGCACCCATCTTCTGGACCACCTGGCGTCCATCATTCAGACCGCCTGACAGCTGACTGAAAACTGTCCTGGACCAATCCTAGGGCTAAGAGTGCATGACTGAAAATTCTCAAGAATGTACTTTTTATTATAAGAACTTCCAACTTTTCTTTCTTCGTTGGAACACTTCTGAGTTTTGGCCTAGCTGTGTTCTCAGTTTTCAAACTCCAAGACTCTTGAATAAATCTTTTCATTTATTTCTAGCCAAAGCCTCCAGACTCTTTGAGTTCATCTGACACTAGTTTTTTCATCTGTATAGTGGGAATAATAACATGTTGGGTCACAATGAGAAGTGTATCTAGTAAAAAGCATGAAATATAAAAATCACTTGGTAAATGTTATTTCTTTTCCCTTTCTCCTCCTACTCAAATATAACTATGCCTGTTGCTAGTGGTCTTTGAGGGTAAAATGCCCAGTGTCTTATTATTAGAAGCATTACAGGGAAGAATTGATTGCTTGCTCCCTGTCATTCCACCTATTATCCTACCATGATGAAAATTTGCTCAGCCTCTTCTGTGTTGTTTGTACGCCTCCAGATAGAGTCTGTGCACTTATTAGAGTTGTTGCAACTCATTTCTTTGTTTTTTAAATGGTACATACTAAAATCCACTCTTTGTGGCATACAGTATTATAGGTATTGACAAATGTATCAAGCTGTGGAGCCACCATCACAATCACCATACAAAACAGTTCTACTCCCAAATCCCCCCTTGCCTAGCACTGGCCCTTTGTAGTCAGCCCACCTCCCGCCTAATATTTGGAAACCATTTCTCTTTTTTGCTTATGGACATCCAATTGCTTCAGTACCATTTGTTGAAAAGACTGTGTTGTTTTGTTTTTTTTATTAAGGTGGAGACATTTTGCCATTAATTCTCATTCTTTAGCCCTTTGCACTGATGAAGCACTTTAGAATTATTTAAATACTTTGAAACAATTACATGGGGCAAACGAGCAGCATCTGCCGATGTTTAGATGAGGGATTTGAAGCATAGAGATGTATAGTCATTTATCTAGGATCAGAGCAAAGCCATCTGAAAACTTTAAAAGTTAATGTGTTGGTTATTTTAGGCACCAGCTCTGACATTTCACTGGGGCAAAACTACCAGAACATTCTTCCCCAAAACAGAGGGAGAAATCAAGCCTCATCAGAATACCTACAACAGTCAATGTGTATGCTTTTTGACCATTAAATTTAAACTCTGCTTAGATAAAGGACCTTTGTGATTTCCAGAGAAATTTGCCAAGTCTTTACTATGCCATGGTCCTGAGTGCAGGGCAGGCTAAGGTAGAAGAAGAGCAGCTGTAATTCTCTATCACTTCAGATGCTGGTGGGGTAGATCAACAGAAAAAGAAGGAATGCCGACAGGGGCTAGCAGGGAAGGAATATTGTTCTGTGCTGAGCCGAAAACAATCTTCTTCATTTTACCTGGGGGAGTCTCTTGCATTTAAGCATGCCCATCCCTATGATCAGGGCACTTGTGTTCTCGAAGCCCTTTGGTACAGGCCCTGAATTTACCAGCTTTTGGTCTTACCTAGAACTCTTTGACTGCCATTGATCAGAGTCCCTCTGACAGCATGTTCAGACCACCACAGAGAAAACCAGTATTGGATCTTAGAGTTTGATCAAAACAGAAGTATGAAATCACATTTTTTCAGCAATTCTAAGATCAACTACTGCCCTTTCTTCCATTAAAAAAAAAAAAAAAAGCTTTTGGTTTTATACAGAAGAAAAACGAGAGCTAAAACAAAGACCTAAGTCCTCCCTCCCTTTTCATTAAACTTGCATTGTCTATGCTTCAAGTCAATCAATAATGACTATTGGGTGTATAAATTTGAGCTAAATACACAATAGGGAGATACAGTATCAATGATCATAGGCTGGGGGGAGAGGTGACAGAGGTGAATAAATCTGAGCCTAGATTTTGGAAGCTATGTCAAGGTCTCACTTTCTTACAGCAACCTGGAAGCAAACTGCCTATAATAACAAAGAGAGCAACTGGACTACCTTAGGTCTCTGCCATAGGAAACCAATTTTACTGTAAATAGCTAAATGTGTTTGAGTTGACATAAAGAGGAAAATATAAAGGTGCAAGAAATAAATATAATTTGTCCATCATTTTTTTTCTTTTTTATTGAGTTGATTGGGGTGACATTGTTTAATGAAATTATATAGGTTTCAGGTGTACAATTCTATAATACATCATCTGTACATTGTATTGTGTGTTCACCACCCCAGTCAAGTCTCCTTCCACAAAAATTCATTCTCAGTGGAATGTTAGTACATCCAGGATTTAGACTCCGATTGCATTCTAATTTTGACAAAGTTGTAGAAAATTGTTTGCTGAAGATTTTAAGTGTTCCATGCTCATAAGCTGACTTCTGTTTGCCTACCTCATCCTGTTCAGTAAAGGCTAACATTTGCCATGAGGCTTGCAAACCTAAAATAATATTTAAGTGTTATTTTACTTATGGGTCAAAGACCATAAATAATATAATGGGTCAAAAGACCTAATCTCTCATGAGAAAATATCAACCTATCAGACAAACGAAACAATTGGAATACTCAACCTGAGTGTTAGTGGTCAGTTTTGTGATGGGGTGATGTGGAAGGGAGTAGGAGAAGAAAACATAAATGTACCAAAGAGAGGCAATAAAATAAAGATGGGAGCCTTCCAGGTTAGATCCACTTACCACGGTGTACAACTGGTAAACCTGAACCAAATGCATGGAGCTTATATCTGAGCTCCCCAAGCAGTAAAGAACAGCAAGGCAATCAGGAAGAATACCAGACTTAAAGTACCACTGGACCAGTGGTCAGTTTGCTATCTCTTCCTCTACAGTGCCCCTCAACCTGAACTAAAGGCAGCTGAAACCAAGAGTGAGCCTCAGGGGCAGACTGTGAGGTTCAGGAGTGGGAAAGGGAACTCCTAATGCTCAGACAGAATGTAGAAATCCTCCGTTTCTGTGGTTAGTTTTTCTCTCCTCTCTTTTCTCCATTTTCTCACGCACCAGCCCCAAGACAACCCACGAAGGCAGTGGCAAAGAGCAGAAACGACCTCTAATTGTATATCCGTGTACAAAATATAAAACTCAACCTAAACCTCATATCTTATTCAAAAATTACCTCCAAATGGATCACAGATCTAAATGTAAAACATAACCTATAAATTTCTAGAAGAAAATACGGAAAGGAATCTTCCTGACTTGGTTAAGCAATGAGATCTTTGACGTGACACTAAAAACACAATCCATAAAAGAAAAAAGTTCATAAATTAAATATTTTTCTATCTGTGCATATCAGTGTTAAGGAAATGAAACAACATGTAGACTGAAAGAAAATATTTGTGAATTACAGATCTGACAAAGACTTATATCCAGAATATATAAAAAAGGTTCAAAAACAACAAATAAGAAAAAAACATTAATTTATACTAGCCAAGATCTGAAAACAGCCCAAGTGCCCATAACTGGATGAGTAAATGAGCGGATAAAAAAGCTGGGGTACATTCACTCAATGGAATACTGCTTGGCCGTTAAAAAAAAAAAAAAAAAAGGAAAGGAAATCTTACCTTTTGCAACAGCATGAATGGACCTGGAAATTATTATACTAAATGAAATAAGCCAGTCAGAGAAAGACAAATACCATATGATCTCACTTATTTGTAGAATCCAATGAACAAAATAAATGGATGAACAAAATAGAAACAGAGGTATGGAAACATGGAACAGACTAAAGCTGTCAGAGGGGAGGATGGTTGGGGGGCTGGATGAAAGAAAGTGAAGGGATTAAGCATAAAAACAACAACATATATATATATAAACACACATAGACACAGACAACAGTGTAGTTAGTGATAGCCAGAGGGAAAGGGGGTGGAAGGTAGGTGGAGGTGAGCAAAGGAGGAAAAAAATGGGGATGGAAAGAATTTGGGGTGGTGGGTGCATGACACAGTGTGCAGATTATGTTTTGCTGAGTTATACGCTTGAAACCTGTATGGTTTTGTGAACCAATGTCATCCCGATAAATTCCGTTAAAAAATTTGTTTTTATAGGCAAAAGACTTGAACAGACCCTTCACTCATAAAGATATAAAGGTGACAAATAAGCACATGAAAATATATTCAGCATAATTAGTCACTAAGGAAATGCAAATAAAAGCTTTAATGAGATACTACTACACACTTATTAGAATGGCTAAAATAAAAAATATTGATACTGGTACAACAGAGATCTCCTGCGTTGCTTCTGGGAACACAAATTTGATATAGCCACTGTAAAATGGTTTGGCAGTTTAAACATGCTCTTAATCAGCAATTAATCTTAATCCAACAATTCCATTTCTGAACACTACCCTAGAAATGTAAACATGTATTTTTTTTTCTTTATTGATTTTAGAGAGAGAGGAAGGGAGAGGGAGAGAGAGATAGAAACATCGAAGAGAGAGAACATCGACTGGCCACCTCCTGCATGCCACCTTAATGGGGACCAGGCCCACAACCTGGGTATGTGCCCCAACCGAGAATCGAACTGGCAACCTCTTGGTGCATGGGTCGACACTCAACCAGTGCGCCACACCAGCCAGGCAACATGTATATTTTTTAAGCAATCTGTTTATGAATGTTCATAGTAGCTCTATTCATATTTGCTAGAAACTGGGACCAACCTAATGTCCTTCAATGTAAATGTGGTATAAGTAAAGTGGTATATCCATATAATGGAATACTACTCAGCAATGAAAAGGAACAAACTCTTAATATACACAGCAACTTAGATGAATCTCAAAGCATTATTCTACATAAAAGAAGCCAGTTTCAAACATTGCATACTTCATGATTATATTTATGTGGCATTTTCAATAAAATAAATCTATAGTCAGAGATCATATCACAGGTTGCTAGGGTGGAGTGAGGGAAGGGGATGACTATAAAGGGACAGCAAAGGAGCTCTGGGGGAAAAAGAACTGTTCTGTACCCTGATTCTAGCAGTGGTCACATGAATCTACATGTATGCTAAAATTTATAAAAATGTACACTTTTTTAAAATGTCCGTTTTGGTGTAGTAATTTATAAAATGGTATTTTCAAAGAGAAACACAAAATTGAACCAGAGTGCATTTTTATCTTCAATTTATTTTAAAATGTTGATTTCAAGTCCAGAAACCAGAGGCACGTAAAGACTGCAGACCAATAACATCCTCTCACTGAATCCCACGTCCACAGTCAGGGTTCCTGGACCCTGGGAAAGCAGAATTAAGAGTCAGACTGGCAATTCTGTACATAGTCTGACAGCTATAAATGGAAAATCTGTATAATCCTAGTTGGCCAGAAACATTTTTATGTCAATTATTCAAATTGGTTGTCTACACTGTCTCAAACCCCTAGGGAGCTGCCAACCCACCACATTTCTATGGATTTTGCAGACTGATTATTGGCCATGATTCAATCCATTCTAACATCATTGTTTGCTCTTCTCTGCCCTCTGAAATCTATGCTTTTCTTGGTTTCTTTTACTCACGGACATGCCCTAAAAGTGGAACCCTGCATTTTATGTTAGCTCCACATCACCCCTCATTTCTTTAACTTTCACTTCTTTCCTAAGAGCTCTTTGAGCTGGGGACATCTATAATGGGGCCAATAATTAAAAAAAGAAAAGAAAAGAAACAAAGAACATTTTATTGCATATAAGTGGAGAAGAGCACAGATTTTAGATTTATGGACCCAAACCAACCATATGGGATGGACCCTTGTGCCATAGGGGTGTTAAAAGAAGGGGGTGTCTTTACAGAAAGTCAACCAAGGTAGAGAAAAAATATATAGATGGCTGGTTATCTGGTATTGACCTAAGCCTGGAGAGGACTGTGGTCTGTTTTCTGCTCAGTTTTTCCCAATTCACCCCATCACTAAGTTCAGAGAAAGCCACTCAAGGCCAGTGCACACCAGCAACCCTTTCCCTCACCCCTAGTTCTGAGAGCAGGCCGCTGGGCTCAGGCGGACCACCGTCAACTGCCCACTTCTTACCCCTCATTACTTTCCCCCAGCTTCTAATAATATGTCTGTTAGGAAGAACTGCCTACAATAAACAAACAGCAAAACGTGGATGCATTTCACAGAGCGGCACCACCCTCATCTCTAGCTCCTGGTTGTTGGGCCAGGGTTTCTGTATAGAGCCTTCTAGTCTCATAGATTCAAATTCAGATTTAGCTGACACTGTAAATGCCTTTTATATGCCAGCTGCTTTCACTTACATTATCTCACTTAATCTCCAAGAATTCCCATCATCTTGAAAGTATTTATTAAGCACTAATTTGCATTACGTGCTGTGTTTAACTCAGGACAATGGCCATTTCAGAGCCTCCTAGGGCCTTGCAACATAACAGCACAGGCATATCTGTGTAAGCACACACATTTTTTAGAGTGTTACTTAAGTGTTTTATTATGTGTATTTAAGAGGGAACATTCACAAATGTGCACCACAACATTTAACATGGAAATGTATGGTGCCCACCTGGGAGACAGTACTGGTTACAACCCCTTCTTAATCATCGCAAATGAGGTAGTGTGCATGGTGACATAATACTTGGTGGGTACATGATGCTTTTCCTCCACAGATACAAGCTAATTAATGACTATGATGGGTACAGTATTTATTTGCACCATGTGCAAATCTGTCTCAATCCAGAACCTTTGGCTGAGCAAAGTTTGGGCATTCAGTTGGAGGATTCCGCTATGTCTTCCAGCCTTTTCTCCCTTGTCATGCATGGTAAAGCATAACAATAGTTAAGCAGAGGCTATTAGAGGAGAGAGTCATCGTTGTTTATTCTTTCACTTAACCAGAGCCAAAATCAATTTTGAAGCATTATCTCAAAGTTCCTTTCAACTCGATCGGGGTGTTTCTCTTCAGATAGAATATCACCCCCCCACCTCACCCCCCCACACACACACACACTGGAATCTTTATTACATCACACTAATCTAATTTAAATGCATTTTTACTGTACTTGGTTTAATGAATGTTGGAATGTGTCACTATGAAATTGCACCATTAATTTGACAAATAGGACTTGAAGGTATAATTTTTTCCAGCATTGCAGACTAATGAAGCTAAAATACATATATAATAAGAAGTGTAAATAATAAATTATTCTTAGGAGCAAAAAAATTAATTAGATCTTACCACAAATTGCATCTCAATGTCAATTTTTTTTTTTTCTTTTCCAAAGCTACTGACTTTCAAACTACTTGGAACACCATTGTAAATCTTGGAAAGTTTCTCAAGTGATTACCTTCCATCCTGGGAATCCGGTTGAAGAAACCGCTATTGTTCAAAACATCCTTTTAAGATGCCAGTTCGGATGCCCTGTTGTCATTTCTACCAGTCATATACAGTTTCTAGATGAATTAATCTCAATCTTTAAGTTGCACGGTTTTATTTATTCATAAAGACTCCCGACAATCCTTTTAGATACTACGCCGTGGAGATCTTTTTTTTTTTTTTTTTTTTTAAAAAGAGAGACCTCACATGCAAATTTGCCTCCAAAGGTGACAGAAATCCATTTTCAGTGATGTCAGGGGAAAGCCCTCCTGCCAGCCTGCTTTTCACCAATAAGTCTGTGTCATCCGTGGGCTGAAAGATGTGATAACAGGAGAGTAATGGGTCGCACCCCAATTACTTACTGTTCAGATGCACACTCTGGCGTAAGCACTAAATAGTAAATAAGCTGGAAGTTAGCTGGTTCATATACACATTAAAACCAGAGACCAGATGATGCCCCAAAGGAGGTTTTATTCCTTGAATGGAGAAGAAGAAATTACAGTTATGATGGGCGTAAGTGAGTGTGGGTTGTCAGGTTCAGCATAGGAGCAGTGACTTTAGTGTTTGGACGTATTAGCTAGTAATTCCTAGAACTCTAACTAATGAAACTTTGTAGAGGACATTAGCTACATGATGTCTGTCTGCTTAGAAACATGAAGGCTACTAAGGTCAAAATATATGGCCATATGAAGTCCATTTGGAGGCTCCAGTCCTTGTTTTCAGTGTGATATTAATTTAAAAAATAAAGTGTCCGTCATACATAGTAACTATGTTTTATTGATCCGATATGATAATTTTTTAAAACTTCAATGTCAAGATGGGACTAAATTTTTTTTGTTTTATTTTTTTTTAGAGAGAGATTCCAAGGAAAGGAAGAAAGAGCTGCTGAAATCAGAGTTAACGGGTGAGGTCCAGGCAGTCTCTCCCTGTCCCCAGCTGGAGGTCGGTGCATTCAGAGACAATTTCATCATGCTCTGTCCCTTGCAAGGTCTGACGCAGGACCCTGGGCCAAATGCTATCCCTGGCCTTATTTTCTATTCCTAGTGTGTAGTTTAACAAACAATGTTTTTATTCCTTGTTATTTGATTTAAAGCCAAAACTCTGACGTGGCGTCAGTTTTGTTGCCAGATAGTGCATTAAACCTTACTAAGGGGTAAACATAATGATCTTCATTAAACCCTTTAAACGAACCCACCTCCTGCTTCTTCAGGTTGAGAAAAGCATTGACGGGGAACATTGTGGAAGCGTCTCAGAGCTATTTTCCTCTTGCAACAGGGGGAGGGAGAGATGAGTGGCAGCTTTTAGGGGGTGAAAGAAAGTTAGGTAAACATAAAAGGTTTTGTAAGATTTCCTTTCCTAATGGCAAAGTTTTAGAACAATAAATCACAATTCAGTCAATACCATTAGTTTTGGGGCATTATACACCCTCATTAAAGTGCATAAACAATTATATTTATTGAAGGTAATGTACTGTGTAGTGTATTATAACGACACTCATTAACATATGTAATCATCATTTGAATGGGCTTTACTACAATGTAAACTGATAATGGCATGATTACACACTGGGTTATTAACTTTTCAGTCTTAAGATAATGAAAGGTGATGCAAGAAACCAAAAGCACATAGACATGGCCGTTCGTTTGTGATTTGTGCATTCTCGCACCAAGTTCTAAGCTCGGTACCCATGCTTGGGAGCTGTCTCTCTTTTACCTATTGTCTTGACACAATACTAAATTCAATGTGGTGCTTTAAAGGTGTGTGTGTGTGGAGGGTGTGTGTCAGGAAATATCTCAGACCCAGTTATGAAGATAATGTTCCGGGTGACCCTATTTCTTTTCCATCGCAGCTAGTACTGTTCATGCTCTGATTTCAACACCCGTCCACACTACGCTCTGACAAAGTCGCATGCTCTAAGAAAAATGGAAACTTCCTTTAAATATTTCCTTTGAAATGTCACTTAAGTGGTTTTTAGCTAATGATGGGGAAACACTGGGAAAACCCATAGTGAAGGACATTCTACAAACGTGGCAAGGTCATGAAAAATAGAGTAAGGAACTGTTCTAGATTTAAAAAGACTAAAGAGACATGATCACTAAATGCAACATCTGATCCTAGATTGGATCCTGGACCAAAATTTTTTTTCTTTTTTGTTATAAAGATATTTTTATTGGGACAATTGAAACAAATTTGAATAAGGTCTGTAGATTAGATAATAGTATTTTATAAATGTTCATGTCTTGATTTTGATAATCTTACTGTGCTTATGTAAAACAAAAGTCCTTTTTCTACATGCACATAAAAGTATCTAAGAGTAAAAGCCTTTTATGTCTGCAAGTTACTCTCAAGTGAATAATTAAAAAATAATATGTCTATGCTTAATAATAACAATAGTAATAATAGCGTATAAGGAAAGAGAGAATCATAAGGCAAATATAGTAAAAAGTTAACATAATTTGGGTGAAGGACATTCAGGAATTCTTTGAACTAGTCTTGCAACATGCCATAAGTCTGAAATTATTTCGGTTTTTATTAATTCAGAGACATTGAGAATTTATGAATTGACCAGAAAAGGCCATGACTTTCATTAAGCAGGCCTGTTGCCTGGTGTTTTCAGCAACAAGTCAGAATAACAATCAGGGTCTCAGTGCTCACGTATGTCCTTTATCTGCTCTGTCAGGGGAAGTCACAGATTTCAGAGGAGAGCTCTTATTCCTTTGCTCCCAGCCCATATCCATTTTCTATATTTGAGAGTCAGGAATGACAAAAGGTTTGTGAAGTGAAAGGTGAGACACTGTGCTCTAATCACCTACATTGAAGAGTGACAGCAGTGTCCACTTAACACGCCCCTCTTAACCATCACCACCAGTGATTCCCTAAAACCTCACTACCAGTTGGAGTCGGCTGGAGAGCTGCTCTGAAAAGAACGATTGACTTCCATCTCTGCACACGCCCTAAGGAAAGCACTCCTGACTTTTCCTCCTAAACCAATATCTGCATTCTCACTCTGAAGTAGCACTCAAACTTGCACCAACGGATCATGTAGAAGAGGCCTGCATTTACCAAGCACACACTGCAGAGAGAGGAGACCAGTAAAAGCAATAGTAAGTTGCCCAAGACACCGAAGGAAGAACAAAAATTGCACTAATCTCAGAAGTTTCTGGCATTCGTCCTCTTTTATCTCTTTAGACCACGTAACCCTGTATATTAGCCGTAATGTTAACATACTTTAAAGTGTCTTTAGACAATATTTTCTTTAGTTGTCTAATTTTCATAGAATTTCACAGAAATTGAGACTTCTATAGCCAAGAGCTACCTGTTTCAAAGTATAGTTATAGAAGCAGAACTGACTGGCTCCTCAAAAACTGCAAAACAAAATTAATCAATAGCTCTCCATAAATAAGAGGAAACGCATACTACAGATGCATTTATATGTAGATAACTAGACTTGAAGGCTACAGCTACCGGGTTAAGGTTTTTATTAAATCATATTCGTGTTGGCACAATAATCTTTTCTCATGATAAACACTGAGCACTTTTATTTGCTACAGGGTATAGCTTTAAGAAATTTCCAATTGACTGACAGCTGCCTGTCAACTTCTGACTCTGGAGAGGTCCAGGAACTCAGCTTGCAAAGCCCCAGGGAATTCTAGGGAGCTCCAAGATGTTTAATGGCTGTCCATTAGCGTGAGGCCCAGTGGAGCCCTAGAATCTGTTAAGTGGGAAGTTCTTGCTGTAGAAGGTCATATAATTCTCTATTGCCATCTGAGAGAACTGGGAAAATTCAACTTGAAGCAAAGACTGGGGTGCTATGAGTTTATGTACTAAGGGAAATCATTTCATGCAGTTTGGTATTACCGTACACCATGTTTTATTTATACTCTGTACTGGATGAGAAATTGAATACTGTGCTCTTTTCTGGCATTGGAAACCTGCCTTATTCTCCTGAACTGGGCACTGCAACAGCACAGCAGCTTGCAGCCTTTTTGACTATGTATTATAGAGTGGCTTCTGTGCATTATATATTAAATCCGATATGCACTGTGAGTTTATATGCCACACACACTACATTTTTCTGTATTACGTCCTGCAATCTATCATGTTAAGTGAAAGGGGTGATGGAGTGGGCCTCAGGTAATGTAAAGAAGATTGCTAACAGCTTGCATGCTGCGTTGAGAGTAGGTAAGTATTTCTGCAGTGTGCTCTGTGTATATATATCGAGTGAGCACACAGCAAACTGACCATGTATGAGTTCAACATCCCCAGCAATGGAATTAACCATCTATTTACCAGGAAATCTACCTACTAGCCCCAAACAACGTGCCTGCCCCGTTAACAAAGCCCAGCAAAGTTTCATGTGAGCCAAACAGTCCTTCCCAGAAGTGGGAATAAAAATGAGGTCTGACGCATTAAAGGAACAGCAGCCCCCACCCCAAATCCTGAAGGAGTCAAGCCAGGCTAACAAAGGGCCTCAGTACAGGAAACATGGACCAGCATTTAGCAATCACAGCCTCTGGGCTGTTAATACATGGCTCATATTCTGCAGTCCAGTATGTGGAAGTGACCTTGAGGTCCCATCTCGCAACATCACGTAACAAAGAACACAAAAGCAATGCTCAGCAATGAATGAAGCGTTGACTGTCCTTTTTTGAAATAAAAAATGCATTTTTTCATGACACTATCTATTCGTGTTTCAGAATGTCTAAATCTGGGAATACTCAGAATTGTGTTATCTGCCTCATCACTGCCCCTCAAATTGTCTCTTCTGGAACTTTTTAGATCGGGAAATACATGTAAGTAAACTGGGCCTCAGTCGTTTTAGCATAACTTTTATGGCCTATCAGGAATTCTAATGGCAAATTTTTGTTTTTCCGTAAAAATGTCTTGGTTCTGCTCACCTATTGATTGAAAGGTACATGTTTTCTCCTTATCTGGGACCTACATGCTGTTATTGTCCAAGACTTTGACCTTGGTTCAGTCACTGTGAGTTCCCCTGGTCGTCACCGTCTGAAATCCTGCTGTAACTTTAATCTATGGTCACCAATCTTGGAATCACATGTTTAGAAAAAGAACTCCACTATTAGATTGACCCGAGGACGGCCCTGCCTTCTCCTTGTCGCTGCAGAATCTGTTCCTAAGAGCAGTGAGAGTGGTCACAAGGATGAGGAATCTCTTTTATCAATATTAGTGAAAAGAACCAACATTTAAGGGGCTGTATAATTACTTATTATTTCTATTCTTCTAGCACTGATAAACGCCATGTGGTGAGGGGATTGTAGCTTTTGTGGAAAGAGACACTTGGCCTTGAGAATCAGGCTTTACAATACATGTCTGGTACAATATTATCAGGTGACACCCATTCATCCCAGAGCATTTTACAGCTTAACAGAAGGTTTTGATTTCCTGGTGGAGTCTTAATTGATTCTGAATTCTTTAGCATTCAACCTTCCTCATGATGATTGTTATAAGACTTAATACAGGAAATATTAAGTTTAGACAAAGGAGGCCCAGAAGGGATACTTTTGTGGACTGTCAAAGATGTTTCACTGTTAAATGGAGGTGGTGAGCCAGCCGAAGAGCTGTGGGTTAAAGCTTTGGGTCACCTTTTGTGTTTCCCCAGCTGCCCCGGAGGGGAGGACCCACATGATCAAGGACCTCAGCTGCTGGATGATGTACATAGTGACACTGACAAGCCACGAAAATGAGCAGGAGTTACTTCCAGCTTTCTTCCACCGAAGGGAAGGCTGCCAAAATTCAAAACTCTAAGGAGGCGGGGGAGCCGGAAATACAGCATCAGGAAACGCTCTACCGGGAGGAGCCGTGCGGCACACATGGAGGACTGTCTGGAACCTGCTTTGACACAAAATGTTCACCAAGTTCTTTCCTCCTATAGTTAGCAGATTGGGGCAAACCTTCCCTCATAACTTTTAGAAGGACCAGGTGTAACAGGGAAACCATGAAGACGCCATATAAAATAACTCCAGTGATGGCAAATGTTTACTTTCATAGATGGGGAAGAACTGGTGATTCTTAGGTTGTTAAAAGAATCTAGGGCATCGTTGTGTGCCTATCCTTGGATTCTAAGGATGTTGTGATCCTGCCTCCTTCTATCGAGCAGGTGCATCTGCATTGCTCCTCACCAATGCAGGTGGGCAGGTGAGGTGGGAAGGTGGGCAGATGGGGAGGTGGGCAGGTGAGAAGGTAGGGACATGGGCAGGTGGGTCCTCTACTCACACAGAGGAAGAAATTACCTTAATTGAATATTCATTCATTCTTCTACTTGTTAAAATTAAAAAGTTTCCTGCATACCTACAATAAGCCCAAGATTCTAACATATTTCCAGAAAGTGTTGATGGAGCAGAACTTCCTCTTACTCCTGAAGTGATGAAGTGATATCATGAGGCCACATTACCAACCAAACATTACTCAGCAGAGATGGTCTTCATGTGGCCCTCTACAAAGCAAACCACAGGGCTCACTTCACACTCTTTCTTTATTCCTCACACTGCATGTGTATGCAAGGTGTCTCAGTATACCGTCTTACACTAGTTTATGTTAAAATAGACATATTTTAATATACATAATAAAATATATATTTAATATATATATAGAGAGAGAATAATATATCATTCTGCAGCTGTCAGAAGAGCCTGGAAAAGCCCAAGAGTTCAGTATGAAAGGTGCTATTAAGTTGGGAAAAACACCAGGGCTGCCGCAGATGGCTCGTTTTCACAATAGACCTGAGGTTTAAAAAAAAAGCTAGTTGTTTTGCCTGCAGCATAAACAAGGAATATTCTCCTTGAGCAAGTGGAACTGGCTTTGCAAAGATGAGGCTCCAATCTATCTTGTTAAATTCTGACATTAAAAAGAAACACATATGGGTACATGTACAAATGCTCACATGACAAAGGTGCAGGTCGGGGGTAGTTGTTCCCAGAGCTTGGCTTTACAACATTGTTTCTCATGGTGGTGTCAGGAGTGTTTTAAAAATTAATAATAATATTTTTATTGTAAACATAACATATGCTCATTCTTGGAAACTTGGAACATACGGAAAAATTCACTCATAATTTCACCATTCAAAACTCTTTGTTATATTTCCTTCCAGTCTTTTTTCTTTATGTGTGTGTCTATATATATATATAAACATATAAACCCATAAATATATATATATAAACACACACATATTCTCTAACTATATATATTCATTATAAACATATATTGATCTTTTTATATAATTGAGCAATATAATATATTTATATATATATAAAAGCACACTATTGTATCTTTCTTTTGTTAGTTAATATTATAACTGAAACAGAAACAATTTGCCATGTCATTAATTATATATTAATTACTCTCACTGAATATTTTTAATGACTACCTAGTATTCCATTATGTGTACACACCAAGTCATCTATTAGAAATCTCAAAAAATGTTACCAGATATTTTTTTGTAAATAATGCTTAAGTAACCATCCTTACATTTAAATCTTTGGCTGTGTTTCTAATTACTTGAATTACTGGATCAAAGAGTGACCTGTCCTAAAATATTGTAAAGACTCTTAAAATGTATTGTCAAATACTTTACCCAACATAAACCTTGTTTTCTGTAAATAAGAAATGTTTCTGTTTAAATATCAAGGCATATTGCAGTAAGGCCTATTTGGTACAAAGTATGTCACCCCATAATTTTTCATAACTTCATGAGTTATGTCTAGTCTACCAGGAGTCAACCAAAATGGAACTCTCAAATGGAGCTCTACAGCGATCAGCCCAGACCTTAGATTGACTGCTTTAATCACAACCTCAATCCCTCAAAAGTGGCATTAATGTTTTACATTGCATTTTTAATCACTCTCTTTCATTTAGAGATACATCTCCACTAATTACCTCTTAATGTTGTAATTTCCTGAATCCCCTCACTGTCAGGACCTTTCACAAGAAGAAGGAGTCAGGAAATTTCCTAGTTCATCTTAATGCAGAGTATTCTGAACCCACCTGAGGAAACGTTAGTATCTTTCAGGAGGCGATACAGTCTCCCAACTCTTATCTGCTTGAGATGCAAAGTAATCTGAAAATTAGGAAGAACATTTTATTGTATGTTTTTTTAATGCTAGCAGTGGAGTGTCATTTTGTCCCTTGATTTTGTGGCTTAAAAATCCATCTGCTTTGTAAATACACTATTAGGCACTTCCTCTATGATCAATATTATCTTTATCAAGGGCACTACAGCCGTGGACAGACAGCTACTCAAGGTCCCACATGGATCTGCCCGGAGTGTGGGTTTGAACCCACATTCTCCACATTTCCAACTCCAGCCTGGCAGTCAAGCTACCCGCCCCGCTCCAGGATGATCTATGGCCTTTTGTGGAAAGTTTGATGGATAGAGACAGCTCAAGCACTAAACTGGAACCCAAAATCAATAAACATATTAGAACTGGGTCCTCACAAATTGGTAGCCATTTAATTCCCCTGCTATTAATTTTTTCCCTTCCAGACATGAGCTGGGGGTACCGTGTGTGAACCTGTTCAGCCACAGCTGCAGTTTGCCCTTGAACTTGCTTCAGTGGGCTGAAGGAAGAGGGACCTTTTCCACCTAGCACTTTAATCTTCTTAGTGGGTATTTATTTCAAAATAGGAAAAAAATTCCTATTTCTCTGTTTGGTATTTATTAGCTAAAAGGAAGATTTCATGCTATTTCATTTAAAAAAACACCAACTTTTTGTTACAGATATTTTCAAATATTCACACATATTGAGATAATATAATAAACCTCTATAGGCCTATCATTTATTTTTAACTTTCCTTTTCGTTATGTCTTTAGATTTAAGGATCTTGGTGGATTTTCTGGAAACAATGAGCCCCTCTTGGTAACGGCAGTACAAAGCTAGTAATGTTAAGAGCATCCGTCATGGAGTTTTCCTCATCTCAGTATGAGCTGAAACCATCCAATCAATTTGCTAAAATAAACCATCCTAAGTCCTTATTGACTCCCTATATCCAATTCTTGGGCCAATCTTGTTGATTCTTCCTCCAAAGTATATCTCATGTCTGTCCACTTCCCATCACCTCCACTGCTTCCTCCCCAGGGTAAATCCTCATTTTATTTCCTGCAACATAATGCAGGATTACTGCCTAATGATTAGTGCAATATAATGTCCTCCCTGTTTCCACCCCTGTCTCCCAGTTCCACCATGACCCACTCCCCAGTAGATAATTCAAGCAATCATGTCATCCTCCTGCTTACAACCCTCCAATGGCCCCTACTTTTATCACCCACTACCCCTTCCATTGATCCATGTAGACAGTGTGATCTTTAACAAGCATAAATAGACCAAGTCGTTTCATTTCTGAAAACCCTCCAAAACTTTCTTATTACACTTAAAGTTCAAATTTCTTGACCTGAACTTGCCTCCCTCTCAGAATTAAATCTCCTATCTATCTGCATTTTGCTCACTGTGCTCCAGTGGCATTAGCTGTCCTTCAGGTCCTTGAACATGTCAAGCCATTCCCATCTACCTCAGGGCCTTTGCACTTGTTTCCCTTCACCTACCCACTACTTCACGTCTTAATTGTTAACTTTTTCCTGTCATTCAGGAATCAGCCCAAATATCACCTTCTTGAGAAAGCTCTCTTTATCATCTGAGCCAAACTAGCCCTCAGCCCCAAGACCTTATTATTTATGAAACTATCTTATATTATATACTTAATATTTTTCCATCCACTATAGTAATGGCTCTATGAAAGAAGGGACCTCTCTGTCTTGTTCACCACTCTATCTTGACTTTCTGGAAGAGGGTATGTGATGGGACATCTACAGAAATTTGTTGAAAGAATGAAAGAATAAATGAATATAACAAAACAAAAAAGGAAACTTGAGAATCTTACTATAAGAATCTTGTAGATAATAACTACTTTTCTGAATGAGAAAGGTAAACTTAACAACAGAGAAAGCAGACTTACAAAAGCTCCTGGGGGCTTCAGTAGGTTGTGCAGGACCATTGAAGACACTGGGAAAACTGCCTCATGTAGAGACAAAGCCAGTAGTGTAAGTCAGCAAAGACCGCAGGAGGCCCATCTATTCCCTAGATATGCCCTTTCCCTGCCTCCCTGTCTGTCTAATATCCCTGCCATCACAATCATGATTTTTGGTGAAACGTGAGCCCAGTGGTCCCTTGAGTACACAGGATACACCTACTACCTCCTAGAAGCTTACCAAACTCTTAAAAAAGTTCTATGTTTTCATCTCCTTCTTATTCCCTACCCTCTGACAATATTGCGTCTATTGAAATTGATCTCTCCATATTGCTTTTAAAAAAATTTTTTTTCTTTATTGATTTCAGAGAGAGATAGAAACATTTGAGAGAGAATATTGATTGGCTGCCTCCTGCATGCCCCCCACTGGGGATCGGGCCCACAACCTGGGCATGTGCCCTGACCGGGAATTGAATCGGCACCTCTTGGTGCACGGGTCAATGCTCAACCACTGAGACACACCAGCTGGACTCTCCATATTTCTACCAGTACCCTAATTCTCAATCCCAGTTCTCAGTCTTTACTCTCTTTAACCCTATCATCATTCCCCACTGTTGACCTCTATGTTCCTATGACTTCCAAGTCATTGAACTTCTGGTTTTCTTTCTCCTGCTATAGATTCTCTGCTCCTATGTACTGAATCTGTGTCCTTGACATTCTCCGAAGTTTACATCTTAGCCTTCTGCTTTATTCTGTCTATTCTATATTATACATGTGCTAATTTACAGGGTGACATCATCTATTTGGATAACCTAACATCAAGTCCAAATCTTCAATTTGAGTTATTCTCCACAACCAGCTTTCTTTCCAGATTTCCCTATTTCCAACATTTTATGTATTCATTTACTTAAGGGGGGAAAAAAGCTTAAAAGCGTCTTGGATTTCTTCCTCTCTTTTTAACCTCTCCCACTAGAAACATTCAATTTTAATTTTATTATATTTTTCATTTAAGTCGCTTTCTATTATTATTACTATCAATTAATCCCTCCGTTTCCATCTCTTATCTGCTCCAGTAAATCTGTCAATTTAATCTTGAAACATGCATTGCCGATATAACACTGTATTGCTCAAAACCATCTTTGACCATTTAGTGAAGTTTGAACTCCTTGGCTTAGGACAATGCCTACCTAAAATTCAGGTTTTTTTCCTTCACTAACATTATTTCTTACTGCTCCCAACATAAACCTCTGCTCCTACTGAACACTTCTGCTCGCTAACTGGTATCCTTCCTTGATAAATCTTCCCTCCATTCTAAAGTTTGACACAATAAAGGAGGAAGGATAAAATATAAAATATTAACTGACTGACGAAATCTAGGCTGTCCAGAATGGTAGCCGCCAGCCACACTTGACTTCTAAGCACATAAAATGTGGCTAAGACTGAAGAACTGAATACTTAATTTTATTTAAATTATATTTAATTTAAAATCTAATACATGGCAGTTACTGAGAAACTTTTAAGCATATTTGGAACAATTTGGATATGCAAATCTACTTTTTCCTCTGTAAATGTTATGAAACCTAAATACAGATCAAGCATTTGTATGAAATTGTAGGGGCCAAACTGAGATGTGCTATGAGTGTACAGTACACACCAGGGATGAAAATTTAATTCGAAAAAAGAAAAGTAAAATATCTCATTAAAATTTTTTATTTTGATCACATGTTGCAATTATATTTTTAATATATTGGGTTAAATCAAGCATATTGTCAATATTAATTTTACCTCCTTTATTTTATTTTTTGCAGTATCACTACTAAAACTCGTGTGGTTCACATAATTTTGGACAGAACTCTTTTATGTATCATCTTTGTTCAAATGTCCTCATAGCCAAAAAGACTTCCATACCGATTTCAAGGCCCAGACCCAAACTGAAAGCATCATAATCTCAGGAGAAGGTCCTGGGGTTGGTATCTTTATTTTTTATTTTTTAAACTTATGCTTCAATTACAGTTGACATACAATATTATATTAGTTTCAGGTGTACAACACAGTGATTAGACGTTTATATACCTTACAAAGTGATCACTCTGATAAGTCTCATATTCATCTGACACCATACATAGTTATTACAATATTATTGACTATGTTTCCTGTGATTTACTTTACATCCCCATGATTATTTTTATAACTGGCCATTTTTACTTCTTAATCCCTCTCACCCTTTTCACCTATTTCTCCAGTGGGGTTGGTATCTTTAATAAACAGTCCAGGAGATTCTAACATTGAGGCAAATTTGGGAAACCTGCTAGAAGGGATGGCCCTTACCTCTACCAGAACATGTATTATCTTCATCACTCATTTAATGGATTTCTTTCATGCACACTTGCCCATGCTATCATTCTGCATTGCACATGTGTACTCTGAACTTGATGGAGAGCCGTCAGAAAAGAACAGGTGTAATACTCAAAGCTAACCTGCATGGAGTGCTGGCTGGTAAGGTACCAAGCACCCCACCAGGTGCTCTATGTTTATTTTCTCATTGAATTAATAATAGCACCTACACTGCCATGAGGTGGGTGCCACTTTTCCCCCATTGCACAGGGGAAATAGGGATTTAGGCCACACAGCTACTTACCAATGCAGCTGAGAGCTGGACCTGTTCTAACTTTAAGACCAGCCTTCTACGTGATACCGCCTGGTTACCTAGTGCAGCACTCATTGTGCAAGATGCTTAATACATGCAAATGATGATGACACTCCGCACCCCAAATACAGAGATGGTGGGGCACTCAGTAAGTGCTGGAGGCACCCTCAGCATACAACAAAGTATGTGAAAAGGCCAGAATGTGATTGCCTCACTCATTCCTAAGTCGAATGCATGCACCCTGTCAACAGAGCAACTGGGATGCACAAGGCACTGGTTTCTGATCAACAGTTCCCTGCCTCCAGGAGCACCTGCTTCAGAGCTCCAGAGGGTGCAACCAGAGCTTTCTGTGTGGAGGGGATTGTTCGGGACCGGGGACATCAGAGCAGAGCATGCAGCAGTTGTCACCTGGCCAAGGAGCGGACCAGCTGAAGCCACGATGCCAAGGAACATTCTGTCCAGGCCGTGTGGATGTGAAGATTCCCAGAAAGAGAAAGAAACCTGGGATTGGAAGCTGAAACAAGATTCACCAGGCTTGTACAAGGCATTTAGCTTTTCGTTGTTATAAAAATGAAAATAATTGTGAAAGCAGAGAGAAATCTGCAGCTGCTCAGGGCTATTCATACCGTAAGAGATCCCACCAGGCCCTCTTTATTGTTGCAGTTTTGGCAAATTATTTTCTTATCACACACAACCTCCTCACTTCTGTTCCTGGATAAGCACTTAGGCTCATAAAGCTGTGGGTCAGCCACAGTTGAGCATCCAGCCCACGGAACAGCGGGCCGTGGGGAGCCCGCAGCCCGCCCTTTGGAAAACCAGCAGCAACTGGAGTCCATAAAAAGCTGGCCCGGCCGGTCCATTAGTGGCCCCAGGTCTGGGGTTCTGGCCTGGATCACCCAGCCCTCGACAGAACCTCACTGCAGGGATGGCTGCACTTTGAGGGCCAGGTAGGGGACCAAATTCCAGGGTGCTGAGTCCCTGGTGGCTTCAAGGGCAACAGACAGGTGCACCAGCTAGTGCTCAGCTGCAAGGGGCTGACCCTCCCTGGACAGAAGGGGCTGAGTGCCCACCACACATGTGCACTGGACAAATGCACTGGCATCTCTGGCATGGGCAGGGAGTATGCCGCTCCCATTATCCCGGCCCATTAGGGAAGCAATTGAAAAAAAAAAAAAAAAAAACATTTAGCAATTTGGACAGGAGTGAGGCTGCAGAATGGCTCGTTTCTCCGTGACAGCCTGCCATGTACAGATGAAAGGGAAGGCTTATAACAAATTTTCATTACCCCAAAATCAAAAAGCAACAGCAGGCAAAGCAAGGGCTTTGAGGCCGAGAGGTGGGTCCAGGAATCCACCCAGAAGACTACAAAGGGGCCCCAGCAAAACAAAGCAACCCTCTCAACCACCTTCACTTGCAGGGCACCTTCCTGCAATGGCAATCAGCCTGTCAGTCTGTCAGGCTTCGGCCGGCCTTCTGCTCCTTGCCTCACACTATTCATTAGGTGCACCAAATGCAGCCTGCCAGGCTCTCCTCTCAGCCCGCACCCCTGCTCACAGCCTGGACTCTGCAGGGAAACCCACCCCCAACCTGGGAGGCCACAACAGCAGGATTTGGTAAAGGGAAGCTACCAGGATTTGCAAACAGCACCAGGGGCTTCGCGTTTTGCTTTGCTTCCAGCTTTAGTTAGCACCAGGTAGCAATCAAACCTCAGATTCAGACGGGCAAAGGGCCCTGTGGGCTCCCAGATGCTCAGGGCTGTGGTTTCCTCAGTGCTCCCTCCACCCCCAATTCAGGCTCTGCCGACAGTCCAGGACACCCACTAGGCACAGACCCCAAATGAAACCCCCACCTCTGAATATCCCACGCAGGTCCCAGGGCCCACTCCTGCTCTAATGAGTCTGGCCGCCCACAGAGCTGTATAATACATTGAGCCTTTGACCTTATTAGAAGACAACTACACAAATACTGTCTTTTCCTGGCCTGGGTGTCTGTCCACAGGTATCCCCGGCATGTTTACCATTGCAGATAAAAACGCACTGTGGCGGGGGGTTGCAGGCTGGATGCTGAATAAGACCAGGGCTGGAATAAAGAGGCTTTCCATTCCATGATTTCTCGAAAGCCCCACCTTATCAACAGCTTCAAAAACACATGTTATTAAACATCTGGGTTTTCATGACTTGGGTGGAGAGAGAGAGAGACTGCACAGAGAATGAAATAAATGAGATTCTGAGGGTCAGGGCAAGGTGCAGCGTCTAAGGATTATTCCCCTTTGGGACGGCTAGTGTTGATGGCTAAAGGACAGAGTGTGGTCACAGCCTCAAGAATATGGATATAAACCAATATAGCATATATGTAACAGTGTATAAAAGATGTTTCGTGCTCCCTGATATGATGTATGTTAAATGTCGAGGATTTGTGATGTCTGGGGTGCATACACACAGGTAACTGCTGAGAGTTTGGAGGAGTATCCCCCCTTAACAGCTGAGTGATCAGAAGAGGATTCATTAAGGACAGGAATATGGATTTATTGAGCTTCTGTGTGCCAAGCCACCTTGCTGTATTTTTTAATGATAAAGAGGCCCAAGGAGTTTTCCTAACTTGCCCAAGGCCCCACAGCCAGGGAGGGCCGAGCCAGAAGGAGTGCAGTTTGAATGGGAGGGTCAGCAGAGCCCAGACACAAAGACAGGAAATCTAGTTTCACAGCTGAGCACCTACTGTGTCCCAGGCACTGGCCCAGACACCAGAGGAAACAAAGGTGCAGAAGACGTGGGATTCCCCTTTAAGGAGCTTAATTAAGAAAAAAGATGCTCTCAGGGGCACCATTTGCATAAAACACCATGATGAACAATAGAAGGTATCACAGAACAAAGAGGTGATAACTGGGATGGGAAAAAATAGGTTTCAGAGGCTGTAGTAGGCTGGTATGACTGAGGCCCTGGCCAGAAATTTCTCTCTATGCACCCAAGGATCCCAAGCCAGTGTTAAGGGGACTGAATACTGATCTTTTTAATTTCCCAAAGTTTTCCCATCCAGTAGAATATAGGCACTGATCGTCAGAGGTAAGATTAAGGTTAAGACTTGTTTGCAGACATGTGCCCCATCTTCACCAGGAAAATCACACTAGTCCTGAGGTTTTCGCTCTCCTTGGACAGATGAGAGAAGTACCAGAAATTAAGTTGACACGAGAGAAGAGTTTGGACTTTGTGTTTTGCAGGGTATAGATGGTTCAATGTGGAATTTCAGGACAAAGACTTCCCAGCTACATTCACATCAACCTGGTCTGCTTCGTTCATGGACACTGGGTTTGTCCAAGGGGAGAGGGGCTCACCTGGCATTAGTGATCGTCACCTGGCTAACATACTCAAGTTTTTACAGATAATCTGCAGGTGTTGTATTTTAGAATAAATCATTCACTTGCACAATCAATTCTCTTATGACACCTTTCTTTGTATTTGAGGAATACTGAAGAGATGAATACATTCAAGCTTCCAGAAACACTTTGAGGTACAGGGCTCAGGGGTACCCCATGGCTATAACTGTGTTCAGAAGACCGAAGACTCCATAATCCGATATTTGGTGTCCTGGAGAAGTTTGTAAATAATTATAAGGTATGGGTAGTAGCATTCTTTTGCAAAGTACCCCCTCGTGTATTATCGAATTCACTGCTACCTGAACGAGGTGGGCATTCCCATTTCAGGTCTAGGGTGACAACATGACTTGCCCTTTGCCATGTAGTTGATAAATGGCAAAAGTTGAACCCTGGCTTTTTTGTTTGTTTGTTTGTTAATAAAATAATTATTTTGGGGTGTCAATACCCACCAAGCATCGTACACTCATTTTCTTGTATCCTTTTAGTTGCCTGCACAGTAGGTTATCATCATCCTTGACTTAACGTTGAGAAACGGAGGCTCTGACACGGAATGTGACTTACTCAGAGTCAGGCAACTTCACATGGGACTTAGGATATGGTAGGATATGGGTGTTCTCCCTGGAATGAAAGTCTCTAAAGAGCTAAAGGCTGACGGTGGAGGAGATGAGTGCAGGACTTGGCGCAATGGAGCTGAATTCCGGGTGCTGCCCACTAAGTCTGCAAGCACATCCTTTTCAATCCCTGAGCGTTTGTTTCCTCCTGTGTTGCATAAAGTTGTAAACATGGGGCTTCAGCTTCTAAGGCCAGGGCTCTTTGCACCAACCCCATTGCATCACCAACCCTCCATGGTGTCCGCCTAGAAATCTTTCTAATTAAAATGTTTGCAAGCACTTTGAGTCCCTTTGCCCTCATGTAACCCTCCATCAAACAGAATGCAGTACCCAAGAAACAAGAAGAGACAAAACTATCACATTGGTTATTTGGACAAAAAAATCTACAACAAGTAATTGGGGGGAGAAAATTCTGAATTTCTCAAGAAACCACTCCCCCTTTCCACATCCCATTGCTAAGAGACTCCATGCTTGAAAGGTGGTCAGTCCCCTGGCCAGGACAGAGCTGTGTCTGAAGCTTAAAGTGGCAATGTCCAGACAAGTGCTGCAGCCAGTGGACATTTCAACTTCAGGAGGAAGAGGAAGAAACAATGCTCAGACTCAACACTTGTTTTCATCTCAGTAATGTGAAGCATTTTGCTGAGACAACTCCTGATAAGGGCTATACTGAAAACATCACCATTTGGCCAGACTTACACGAAGGTGTAGCTGGAAAAAGCTGACTGTATAAATGGATTTTTGGTCAGAAGAGAAGACTTGTTTTCTTAAGGTGATCCTAATTTAAAATCCACAAACCAGTGTTTCTCAAAGTGTATTCTGCACATTGTTTTGATAAGCATCGCTTGGAGAACTAGTTAAAAATACAGATCCCTTGGTGTCACTACAGTCCCATTGAATCTAGTTTGGGGCCCCAGAATCTGCATTTTCACAAGCTCCCCAGGTGATCGTAGGCACACTGAAATTTGTGAACTGCCATTCTAAACATAACGTACCACCCCCATGGCCACAATGCCCCCTTTAAACAAGGACTTCGGCCAGCTAAAATAAAATAAAATTCGTACTTATCCCAGGACACAGAATTGTTCTCCAAGGAGAGAAGTTGGCAGATAGTCCTGCTAACAGGTGCTGGCCATGGCTACAGCAGTTATTTCCAAGCAATGGACAATTCTTCCAGCCCAAATGAAGCTCGAGCTTAAAATAACAATGATAGTTTTGTGCAACGGCAATGAACCTTTCTATTTATCATTCCCCCAAATCATATGAACTTCTGAATGCCAACAGATCCAATAGCGCCATCCATAAGCAGGCTGGGCTTTAATTTAACCTCAAATGTTATGTCTGAGAGTCAAAACAGTATCACGGGGTTGGCTTCCATCTTGCTTTTCTGAACATTTTCCAACTCACTTCACCTCTAAGCATAGGTGTTTGTACTGCTGACCTCCATCCTTTCCTAGTCACGTCTTTTAGATCCTTCTCCTTCCTCAAGTACTTTTCCAAACTCAGCCCCAGTGAGCACATAAGGGTCTTAGAAAACATGTAAGCTCTTCAGTGTCTAATGGGCGATACTTAAAGCAACGAAGTAAAACAATAATTCATGTCTCCAAATCACAGAGAAAAAAAAATCCCAGCAAATTAAACAGATTTGTTAATAAATATAAAGACTATATCAACATTTATCATTTTGACTGAGCACAAAGCATGATTTCATATTCATTGTAGACGCTGGCAAATTCTGGCTTCTCCTTCGTTAGGACCTGTGGTCAAGGACACCTGGGAGGCCCTTTTCCCTCAGCTCACCCCTCCACTTTCTGTCTGACCCACAAAGGGCCAGAAGCACACTTTCTCTGCATAGAAGGAAAACCTACTGAGGCATTTCCTCTTTACAACCAAATGCAAAGCTGCCTGCTGTGTAAATAGATGGAACTAAGAGACTAAGTGACACCATTCTCAATGCAAAAGATGTTAACCCTAAGTTTTCGCAGCAATGCACTGGGATTCTCAGAGGTTAAAAGAAGCCCACACAGCCCTCCGCAAAAGTAGAGCAACCTTGTTCTACCAGTGAACTCAGATTCTGTACCCTCCAGGTCAACCATTGACCCGAGAGGGTGTGGAGTGTCAGCAGGAAAGCAAGGATCCAGATGGATTGCAAAGTGGTATTGGGTCAGGTGGATTTGACTTACCAAGAGCAATGGGCCCAGAATGCTTGTGGGTTTTCTATTTTGAATGCTGTTCCTCATGTAGTGTTAATAACAAGAGACTCTCTTTGAAAGGAAATTGCTACATTTCGTCACTTGTTCATGTGGCTTGCACAGTTTGATATTTATGACTCTCCTGTTTTTCATACAAATGGAATTCCTGGGAGTGTGCCTTGTAGGCTTCTTCTATCAGCCCTTCCTGTCACTGCACCTGCTCCGCCCTCAATGGCCACTTCCTCCCTTTGCGTTACTCACAGTAATATAAATGGTCTCAAACAACTAGAAAAGATTCAACTGTAACCTGTTGTTTCTCAGTTATTCTGACCATTTTGCCCCAACTACCATCTTTTGCAGTCTTTCTGATGAAAAAAAAAGTCTGCCTAATTGCAAGGGGACAAGTAAATGACGAGTTCTGTGCTCCCAGCAAAGAGAGGAGCATGCTAGCAAAGCATGAGGAAGAGAGAGGGTAGTTAACAAGACTGTTTTATGTACTTGAAAGTTACTATGAGAGTAAATCTTAACTGTTCTCACCATAGAAACAACAACAAGATAAAGGTAATTATGTGATGTGAAGGATGTATTAACTAATCTTGTTTTGGTAAACATTTTGCAATATATACATGTATCCAGTCATTCCACTGTATACCTTAAACTTACACAACGTTATACGTCATTATGTCTTGATAAGTATGGGGAAAAAATAATGAGGGAAGATGAAGGTAACTCATTTTCACCTCTGTTTCGCCCTCCAGTAAAGCTGCCCTAGATGCGTTACATAGGTTCTCTTCTGACAGCCTGCTCACCCCATAGACTGGGAAGAATTGAGTTCAGTGTAAATAAATGATAATGAGTCCGTTGAAGCATTATACAAAATGGTCCCCTAGCAGCAAGAAAGAGTGGAAGTACCTCCCAAAGTGCCTAACTTACAATCGGGGTGGGACTTCACTCTGGGAAAACTGGGCTCCACAAACCTAAACCTTGATAAAAGATGTCAGCAAAACAGGAAGTTGGAAAAAGGAGGGTAATTATTTTTTTTAATCATGCATGAGTACTTCACCCTGGTGGGTATTAACTCAGTCATTTCTAGCAGGCCAGAGGATGAAAAAGGCAGAGGATGAAAGAAGAGAGACCCAGAAAAGAAAAAAGACGCAGAGGAAGAGACAGGAAAAGAAAAAAGAGCAAGTTGACATGTATAGTATTTTTTTTTATTTGCCCTGACTGCATTTGAAATTTCTGAGTTGCAAAAAATGAATCTCCCACGTCTCAAAGCCCCTCCAGGTAGTTGAAAACAGTCACCATCTGCCTCCCAGAGGAAGCTGATCCTTGGCTTTTATCAACTACAGTAAACTCTATTTTAGAATATATTTGTTACAAGTATGAGAATTCTCTCCCTGAATTATATTTTAAGGATCTATTTATCTCTATCTTTTGCAAAGGTACAATAAAAGACCATGTTATAAAAAATAAACTTTTTGTGTGCTTGAACTTTATTTTTTATCTCCTAAGTTTGACTGCCTAGATCCACACAAGATTGCTAAAAATTTGAAACTCTTTGAGGGCAATAATAGTTTTTAGTAGTAATCGTAATATTCGTCATCATCTTTGTCTCAGAACATTTTCTGCTTGGTAATAGATACAGCATTTTACAACATAGTAAGCTAAAAAATAAATTAAATATTGCTCCATAGTAAGACATTAAATAAACATCCACATTCTTTATTTTTTTCACATATATAAACTTTCATAGCTAATCTAAAAATTTAGAATATACAAGTATATTCAAAAAAGAAGAAAATTCTCACATAATTCCACCTACCAGGCATAACTATTCTTAAACTTTTGGGTCTATACATTTATTATTATTATTATTATATATAATTAATTTTATTAAAATCAATCATATCAGGGTGCCATTTTGTCACATTTTTGTATTTTTGTTTTTCATTTAACCATATAAGTTGTCACAGATCTCTTTCCACTTTACTTATTATGTAAAATTCTAAATATAATTTTTAGTGAATGCATCTAATATTATTTACCCAACGTGTCTAATTTATGATCAGATATTTATGTTGGTTCTAATTGTTTATATTAAAAAAACGATGCTAAAATGAATATTCTGAGGTAAATCAATTGTAAATTCATAATTATTTTTTAATTCTATTAAATAGAATTATGATATCAAAGGATTGAATCTTTTAAAGTTGACTCTTTTATATTGCCAATTTAATATCCTGAAAGCCTTTATGAATTTTTTCTTCAGCCAGCAGTGAGCATACATATATCTTCAAATTAAGTCAAATAGCCAATTGTATCCAAAAAAGATAATTGGATTTTGCTGACCCCAATATAATTTGTGGTAAATAGTAAAAATCCCAGCAATACGGTCATATAGCTTTTCTATTAGGTTGTGAAGGTGATGAAGATAGATTTAACATGTTTTACTAACGGAACATTTTTCTATAAATACAGATTTGGTCCTGGCTCTGAGGATTGCTAAAATCACAAACAATAAGCATAAGAAAGAAGATTACATCATTTTATGATCTCAGGCATAGAATAGAGAGGTCAAATGTTCAAGGTGGTCTAAGGAGCAGACTAAGAACCAAAAACCAAACTCCAGATGCTTCCTTCACTCATTCATTGATTCTTTCTTTCAACATTTATTGACTATCCCTGTTTTCACCATAATGTTCTACATTCCATAAAAGCTCAAAACTAAAACTAAAAAATCTAGTTCTTATAATAGACTATATATTTCCCAGAGATCTCTTCCAAAATTCAGAAGCTTCCACTAGTTGTCCAAAGTAATAACTGATCATCATTGTACAAAACCAAATTAACAAAGCACGTACGTGATTAATTAATCAACTCATTTGTTGAGCACCTCTTATATACAAGGCACACCAAATACTATGAGATGGTCTCTGCAATTAGTAGCTTTAAAACTAATGCAGATGACTTGACAATAAACAAACATAAAAATTTAAATAGCAATTAACAGTACGGAAAGAAAGGACTTCAGAGAGAGACACCAGTGAGTGAAAGGGCTGAGTTTGCTCTTGATGGCAGTGGTCAGAGGTAGGACGTGGGCTGTGCCTTAGTGAGTGATGGAATGTGGATGAATGAAGGAGGGCATGTAAGTAGGAAATCAGCCTGAGCAAAGCCTCAGAAACCAGAATGTTTGAGGAATATTGGGGAGGGGGGCACAAGAAGAACCCAGGGTGACCTTGCTGGAGTGGAGAATTCATTGTGAAGAAAAGAGGAAGAAAATGCTGGAGAAGCAGCTGAAGCCAGATTGTTGCCCATGGTGAAAGCAAGGCCAAGGGTGTAGCACTCCTTCCTGAGGCACTGAGTAACCAGACAAGACTTTAGAGGAAGGAGGACAGGATTTAGGAAGATGAATGTCTACTGAGAACAAGTCAAGATGATGGTAAGGAAGGAGAGAGACCAATGTCAAGAGTCCAGTTTGGAGACTGTTGTAATAATCTGGGTGTGAGGTAATTAGGTGCTGAGGACCAGGTAGATACAACAAGATGGAAAAGGGGCTGAAGTTCTAAATATCACAACAGCTGAGTTTTAGGGGGTTGTGGAGGCTTTTAGCCTTCAGTCACCCTTTCTTCATATTGTCACTTGGGAAATACAAAGGGATGGTAGCATCACCTCTCTGTGTTTCTTCTCCTCTTGTCCCCTGACTGGGGGACAACACTTACATTAGACGACTCTAAAACCAAATGTGGATTTTGGTAACCCTTGTTGGGGATATTTTTAACATAATTATTAAAAGACTTAAATATTAAAAAGAGGCAATTGTCCATTGTCCTTTATGAATGTATGCATTACATGTTAATTTATATAGTAGTGTGCATTTTAATATCAAGTCACCTATTTTACATCTAACTTTGGAGGAAATAAAGCTCTTAATAAATATCCTATACTTGAAAATGGTATAATAGTTTACAAAAAAATATTTTGTAACTTTTCTAAATGGCTCAGAAGCACTTACAATTTCAAAAAGACTACATCTTGCTGAAAAGCGCAAGTTATCTACTGTCTGTTTTTAATGAGAATTTAAGAATGTTTATTAAAAAATAAATAAATTTTCCATTTTAGCTCATTTGGCTTCATCTGCTATTAAATCCTACATATACCCAGGAGTTATACTGATGTACTTAAATATTGTTTCTGCATTGAGATTGCCTAATGAGGCAATTAGTGGAACTCCTCAGATGGCTGGACCAAATACTTTTCGGCAGACAGGAGAGGTCCACTCAAGCAACAATGCAAAGTGCTTACACTCCCTGCCCACTTCTATTTGACGATGTTCCTTAGACAAGGCGAGCGGTGATTTTGGAAGGCAGATAAAACCATGCACTTTGTCCAGATGGATAAAGGAGGAGCTTGAGGCCAGCATGTATGAAAGCCATGTAAAAGGCAGAATGTTGAAAAATAAAACTTTCTCCTTTCGATCTGAATTACTAGTTTTCTGCCTTTGCTCTCATCCAAAACTTCCCAAACTTCAGTTTAAGAAACCAATTTTTTTCCTTGTTATCTACTTAATTACTTACTTTCTTTAAAAGTATCAACTTTAAATTGATTCAAAATTTTTACTAAAATTAATATTAAAGGAAACTATGTGTAACTAACATAAATGGAAAAGTAGAATCACTTGAAACAAAGAAGATAATTATAAAAAGAAATACTATGACAATAAAACCATGTTATTACGTGCTATGCCTCAATTCCATTTTCTGGCAAAGCCTGGAACCTACAGTATTTTCTTTTTGTTGTGGGAGGGAATTGACAAAGGCTGGAGGAGTCTTAAAGTCATGTCAGAACGAGACAGAGACTTTCTTCTTGACTTCATCATAACAATTGAAAGAGAATTGAGAATAAAATAACTTCCACCCAATGTGATTATTTATTTATTTTTATTTTGTTTAATACATAGATACATAGCACTTACTATGTGCCAGGCTTGTTCTAAGTAATTTACAACCACTAACTCATCTGATTCTCATGATGACTTGTGAAGGAGTCCTATTTTTTTTCCCATTTTACAGATGAGGAAAACGAGGCACAACGAGGTGAAGTAATTTGCTCAAGGTCAGACAGTTAAAACATGCAGAGCCAGGATTCAAACCCAGGCATTTTCACTGGAGTTGTCTCAATACCACTTCCCCTGCCTGTGGGAGGGTGGGAGTCAATGCTTTGTGAAACCATGTTCACACCGTACCTAAGGGCATAGCATGTGCCATGTGAAACCATCTGCCAACACTGCAGTATATGCCCCACACCATGAGGTGCGCTGATCTACCAGCTGTCCCCAAACCCCATCTTCCTGGTGCATCTTCCCTTATGGTCCAGCTTCACAGATGGTTTTGTCCCCTGACACCCTGAACCACTTTCAGTTTGTCACTCTCTTTGGGTTGTTAGCATTGATGAACTTGACTGGTTACTGAAGTTTTAGTATTAACATATTAACAATAAACATTATTAAATTTATATATTATTAGTATATTAGTGAATAATATTAATATAATAATAATAATAATAGTATATTAGTGAATAATATATTCTTCTCCACTGGTAGGTAAGTCCTTTAAAGGAAAGAAATGCTTCATATCTCCCTTAATCAATCATTAAACCTAATAAGTGCTTTATAAACAACTTAATGATAATCAGTGTACTCATATAAAAACCAATGTTTCGCCCTTGCCAGTTTGGTTCAGCGGTTAAAGTATCGGCCCGCGGACCAGAGAGGCCTGGGTTCGGTTCCAGCTGAGGGCACATACCTTGGTTGCAGTTTGTCTCCGGTCCCAGTTGGGGTTGTGTGGGTGGCAACCAGTCGATGTATCTCTATCACATTGATGTTTCTCTCTCTCTCTTCCTCCCACTCTCCCTCCCGCTCTATCTGAAGATGAATGCAAAAATGTCCTCGAGTGAGGATTAAAAAAAAAATTAAAAACCAATGTTTCTAGAGAAGTAATGAGATATAAGAAAAAAAACATATAAGAACAGATTCAAACACACTAAAATGTAATTTCGGGAAAGGATCCAGGTAAAGACAGAGGACCATGCAGTACACGCAATGAAATGTTGCCTCCCAAATATTTTGTGTGTGATTCGGTAACAAGATAAAGGAATAAACTAGCTATTAGTTAGAACTAAATACCTTGGCAAGTACCATTTTGTGATTTTACAAAAGAAAACTAAGCATCACAAAGGGTAATTTGCCCAAAATTCTATAATCCCTATTTGAGATTGGAACTCGGAGCCACCTGAATCCAAGGACTGCATTTCATATGTATGCCACCATACCAGTGGGAGGAGTGGACGAGAACGTCTAAATGTGGCATCATTCATGCTTTTCTTATATTGTGGTAAAAAAAAAAAACACATAATATAATACCTACCCTTTTGACAAATGTTAAGTGTAACATACAATATTTTTCACTATAAGCACAATGTTGTACAGAAGATCTCTAGAACTTTTTCATTTTGTATGACTGAAACGTGATACTCCTTGAACATCAACTCTCCATTTCCCTCTCTTTTCAACCCTTGGCAACCACCATTCTACTTTCTGACTCTATGAATCTGACTACTTAAATAACTCATATAAGTGGAATCATGCAATTCTTTTGAATATATACCCAGAAATGGGATTGTTGGATTGCAAAGTAGTTCTATTTTTAATTTTTTGAGGAACCTCCTTACTGTTTTCCATAGTGGCTGCAGCAATTTACATCCCCTCCAACAATGCACAAGGATTCTCTTGTCTCTCCTTGCCAACACTTGTTTCAAACTGATTGATTTTTGTATTTTGAACCATCTTTTCATCCTAGGGATAAAGCCCACTTGGTCATTTTGTATGATTCTTATAATGTGCTGTTGAACTCTGTATTTTGCTGAGAAATTTTGCATCTATACTTATAAGAGATATTGGCCTGTAATTTTCTTTTCTTGTGGTGCTTTAGTTCTGGTATCAGTATAATGCTTGCTCTATAAAATGAGTTTGGAAGTATTCTCTTCTCTTTCATATTTAGGAAGAGTTAAAGAAGGTTGCTATTAATTCTTTAAATGTTTGATAGAAGACACCAATACAGCTATCTGGCTCTGGACTTTTCTTAATTGGGAGGGTCTTTTTAATTACTGATTCAATCTCTTTACTCATTATAGATCTATTCAAGTTTTCTGTCTCTTCATGATTTAGTCTTGGTAGTTTGTGTGTTTTTAGGAATTTATTCACTTATTCTATGTTGTCTAATTTGTTAACGTGTAACTGTTCATAATAGTCCCTTATGATCCTTTTTATTTGTAGCATCAGTTAAAATGTCTTTTTTTGTTTGTTTCTTGTTCTTGTTTTTGTTTTAGTCTTCTCTGGGATTTTTGTTGTTGTTGTTGTTTGTTTGTCTGTTTGTTTGTTTTAGTCTAGCTAAAAGTTTGTCAATCCTATCTTTAAAAAAAAACAATCCTTAGTTGTGTTGATTTTTTTTCTATTCTCTATTTTATTTCTGTTCTAATTGAAATTATTTCTTCTGTTAAATTTGGGCTTAGTTTGTTCTTCTTTTTTTAATGGTGGCTGCCAGGTTGTTTATTTGAACTCTTTTTTAATGTAGACATTGATAGCTATAAATTTACCTCTTAAAAAGGCTATTGCTGTGTAAGTTTTGGTATGTTGTGTTTTTTGTTTGTCTCAAGGTATGTTCTAATTTCCCTTTTGATCACTTCTTTGATCCATAGTTGTTCAAGAATGTGTTAAGTTCCACATGTTCGTAAAGTTTTCTGTTTTCCTTCTGCTATTAATTTCTTATTTCACTCCATGGTGGTCTGGATATACTTGGTATAATTTTAATCTTCTTAAACTTATTAAGACTTGTTTTGTGACCTAGTATGTGACATGTCCTGGAGAATGTTCTGTATGCACTTGAGAAGAGTATGTGTTCTGCTGTTCTCGGGTAGAATGTTCTGCAGTTGCCTGCTAGACCTATCCAGTCCATAAGGTTGTTCAAGTCTCTGTTACCTTATTGATGTTCTGTCTGTAGGTTCTATCCATTATTGAAAGTGGAATATTAAAATCCCTTACTATCATTGTATTGCTTTCTATTTCTTTCTTCAGTTCTGTCAATGTTTAATTCATATATTTGGGTCCTGTACTATGAGGAGCACATATATTTATAATTGTTATATCTTCCTAGTAAATTGACCTGTTATCCTTAAACAATGTTCTTCTTTTTTTCTTTGTTTCTTTCTACAGTTTTTTACCTAAAGTCTATTTTGTTTGATACAAGTATGGCCACCCTCTGCTCTCTTCTTTTATATGTTTTTTTAGAGAGATGCTTTAATTTCTTTGTCATTTTCTTTTGTATATCTTCTGTAGGTATTTTCTTTGTAGTTATCATGAGGGTTACATGAAACATCTTATGGTTATAACAATCTATTTTAAGCTGATTGAAGTCAATAAATTGACATAAAATACATACAAATACTCTACACTTTGACTTTCCTCCATACACACTTTATGTTATTAATGTCTCAAATTACTTCTTTTTATGTTGTATCCATTAATATTTTTATAGCTATAGTATTTTTTATATTTTTGTCTTTTAACTTTTATATAAAAATTAAAAGTTATTTACACATCACTGACACAGTATTATAGTATTTGTCTATATATTTACCTTTAAAGCAAGCTTTATACTTTTACATGTTTTTGTATTGCTGTTTAGTGTCTTTTCATTTCACTTGGAAGGACTTCCTTTAACATTTCTAAGGCAGGTCTAGTAATGATGAACTCCTCAACTTTTATCTCAAAAGTATTTCTCCTTCATTTAAAAAATCTGGTTTGCAAGATTTCTGCTGAGAAATATGCTGACAGTCTTACAATGATTCCCCTTGTATGTGACAAGTCACATTTCTCTTGCTGCTTTCAAAATTCTCTTTATCTTTAGATAAGATGATTATAATGTGTCTCACTATAGATTTCTTTGGGTAAATCTTAGTTGTAGTGCTTTGGGCTTCATGAACATAAATGTTCATTTTCTTCCCCAGATTTTGAGAGTTTCCAGTCAGTATTTCTTTAAATAAACTTTCTGTCACTTTATCTTTATCTTCTCCTTCTGAGACTCCCATAATGTGTATATTGGGCCTTTTGGTGTGTCCCATAAGTCCCTTAGGCTTTCTTTACTCGTTTTCATTCTTTTTTCTCTTTGTTCCTCTGACTGGATAACTTCAAATGACTTGTTTTTGAGTTCACTGATTCTTTCTTCTGCTTAATCAAGTCTGCTCTTGAATCCCTGTAGGGAAATTTTCAGTTGAGTTATTGTATTCTTCAGCTCCAAAATTTCTATTTGGTTCTTTTTTTATACTGTCTATGTCTTTGCTAATATTCTCATTTTCTTCATGTGTCATTTTCTTGAGCTCGTAGAGCATTTTATTTTCAGTTCTTTGTCAGGTAATTAATATACCTCCATCTCTTTAGGCCTGGTTTCTGCAAATTTAGTTTGTTCCCTTTTTTGGGCCATGTTTCCCTGTTTCTTCAGGTGACTCATAACTTTGTGTTGAGATCCACACAGCTGAAAAGCAGTCAGTTGCTGCTGACAGTCTTACTTTTCACAGTCTTTTTGGACTGGTTTCTTACAAGAAAATACCCTTACCAATTGGCCTAGCTACAGATTCTGGAGACCTCTAAAACTGTTTTGAGGGTAATGCATCTTCTCTGGGTCTGTGTCTGTAATTTCTCAATTAGAGAGTTTTGCCACTTTCAATTCAAGAGCTCAAAATCTCTTGCTCTCCCTGGTGTCTATCTGTATAGCACTGCAAGGTCGCTGGTTCTACAGCAGCAAACTGCTCCATTCTCTTTTGTTCTCAGCAGCCACAAGACATCCAAAGTATGCCAACTCCATGTCAGCAGCCAGAGTCAGGCAAGACAAATACAGGTCCCTTGGGCAGCCCTCTGAAACACCAGAACATTGGTCAAACATTGCACTCTCCCTTTACCTCAAGGATAAAGTTATGAAATGATACGTTCTCTAGCAGCACTGAGCATTTGGGGGGCGAGGGGATAGTAAATGACATGGGTAAAGTGAAATTGCTCTTTTTACCTGTTTCAATGTAGCTGTGCTCAGCTTTGAATTCACCTGGGGTACTGTAACTTCTTAACTAGATTCTGGAAATATCATAACAATATTTTGGTCCATATACAGTTTTACTTCTTTTAATTTTTTTTCTTTATTGATTTTAGAGAGAGAGGAAAGGAGAGGGAGAGATAGAAACATCAATGAGATAGAACATCGATTGGCTGCATCCTGCACACCCCCCACTGGGGATTGGGCCCACAACCTGGGCATGTGCCCTGACCTGGAATCAAACTGGTGACCTCTTGATGCATGGGTTGACGCTCAGCTACTGAGCCACACCAACCAGGCCATATATAGTTTTTAAATTGGTGTTTCTGTGAGGAAAAGAGAGGTGGAACTTCCTACTCTATAATGTTGCTGACATCATGTGTGTGTGTGTGTGTGTGTGTGTGTGTGTGTGTGTGTGTTTAGTGAAATTATTCAGAAATAAATTATGTGTTTCATACAACTGAGGAAGCATTATAGGCTAAACTAATTCTATATGGAGTGAGCGAGCTTGGATGAACTCCAAAATTGATGTCTCCCTTCCTGACCTCCTCCAAATCCACATGTCCATTGGGTACCTAGATATCTTGTGACTCAAGTGACTATCACTGGTTTACTGAAGAAGCTTGACTCACTAAGACGCAAAGAAAAACCAGTTTTATTCTTTCATTGCACCGCCCTTGCAAATTCATTAAATCAACCTTGTTGAATCTTGGACAAGTCATATAGCTTTTCCATCATTCTCCAATATTATCAAATAATCTCAATTATCAAATAATAAAATATCCAGTCCAGTCTAATTTCAAAACTCCAAAACCAAATCCAATTTATAGCATTACCCCTCCCCAAGCTCAGGTCTGATGCAGACTGAAGAACTTGATTTGAGAGAGGGGGCATGGATGATTTTGCCCCGTCCCTATTTAGCTACCTTGGTTTTCCACTGACTCCCCTTTCATTATGGTGCCTCTGACTCTACAGACTAGAGCAGTGGACAGGAGAGTATTAAGGGGCAGTAACAGTCTCACTTTTAAAATCTTATATTGGTGAGTGTTGGTTTTTATTTATTTTTTTGATTCTGTGGAGACCCTCCACCATTACAATGGATCTCTTACCTCAGATTTCTTGACACAGACAATACTTATCTCAGTGTACTTCTTATGATTCCCCCCACATCTGACATATATACCATTCATGTATACTACATTCTCATTGGGGAGTCGCCTTGCCCATTATGTTAGTCCTATAAGAGGACTACTTCCTACTTTCTCCTGACCTGCAGAAAACACCACAGAGCTTTGAAATGTTGGAAGTCTTGTTTCTTCTCAGACAACTTCTTCAGCTTGACTTTGCCCTTCTTAGGCATTCCAGATCCTACATCTCACAAAGTCCATGGTGGCATATTTATCAGGCTCTCCAAATGATCCTTTGAAGTCCTCCTCACTTGGCTTGAGGTGAACTCAGGGCACTTTCTCTCCCCTCCCTTACAGGAGGCATATAGCATGTGTATCATAATCATTATCACTGCCAGCGCCTGTCAAATTCAGGATGAATTCAGGGCCCTTGGCAAAATTCAAATATAAAATTCATGATAAAACTCCCTCACCAAACTAGGAATAGAAGGGAACTTCCTCAAACTGACAAATAACATCTACCAAAAACAAAACAAAACAAAAACAATTCTGCAGCTAACATCATACTTAATGGAGAATAACTAAATGCTTTCCCCTAGGATTAGGAACGAAGCAATATGTCTGTTTTCACCACTCCTATTCAACATGGTGCCGGAAGTCTCAGCCAGTGTAATAAAATCCATAATAAGAAAGGAAAAACTGAAACTGTCACTATGTGCATACAACAGAAAATCCAAGGAATAATAATAATAATAACCTCCTAGAACTAATGTCAGTTTTGCAAGGTTGCATAAAATGTCACATTGTTAATACATTAGGAATGAATAATTGGAAGATGAAATTTAAATACAATATATTTGCAATCACTCCAAGAAAAATAAAGCACTTAAATATAAAACGAACAAATGTGTACAGGATCTGTATTTTGACACCATAAAATGCTGATAAAAATAAAAGAGTATCTAAATAAATAGATAGAATCATTGTGTTCATGAATTGGAAGACAACAAATTGATGTGATTCCTATGAAATTCTTGGAAGATTCTTTTTAGACATAGAAAAGATGATTCTAAAATGTATTGCAAAGATCAAAGGAACTAGTGTACTCAAACAATTTAGAATAAGTAGAATAAACTGGGAGAAATCACACTACCTTGTTTGATATGTACTTTATAGCAGCAGTAGTCAAGACAGTGTGATATTAGCAGAGGGATAAAAATGCAGATCTATAGAACAGAAGAGAATTAAGAAATAGTTCTAAAGTATAGCCTGCTAATTTTTGACAAAGCTATAAAAGCAATCCAATAGAAGAAGGATAATCTTTTCAACAAATGACTTTATGCTATTTTCACTATCATAGGTGGAAAAGAGAAAGAAAACAAAAAAAAGAACCTTGACCGAAGCTTCACACCTTATATAAAAATTCATTCACAATATTTCACAGATCTAAATACAAAACCTAGAACTATAAAACTTTTAGAAGAAAACAAAGAGAAAAAAAACCTTTGTGAAACAGGGTTAGGCCACCAGTCCTTAGGTATGACACCAAAGGCAGAATTCATAATAGCCTTATAAACTGGACTCCATGAAAATTAAAAACTTTCGCTCTGTGAAATACCCTGTTAAGAGGATAAAAAGACAAGCCACAAATTAAGGAAACTATTTGCAAATCATATATTTGCAAAGGACACATATCCAGAATACATATATAAAATCTCTATAACACAAATATAAAAAAAATTCAATTATAATATGGGTAAGACACTTGGAGCTTTGCTAAAGAAGATGTACAGATGACAAATAAACACATGAAAAGATTTCAACACCATTAACCATTAGGGAATTCTAAGTTAAACTGACAATGAGATAAGATTATATACCTATTAGAACAGCTTAAATAAAAAATACTTGGTGGTTTAGCAGTGGATAATGATTTACTATTACAAGTCTTGGTGGTTCCCAGGTTGCCAGCCGGAGGTAATACAGACCTCCATCTCTGTTGCTAGATCAAAGTGGACGTGTCCCACATGTTTGCCATGTGTCTCCATGCTACTCAGTCAGTGTTGCTCAGTGTAAGTGCCCCCAGCTTAGCAACACTGAGCTAGGCACGTGGAGACACAGGACTGATATGCTGGCTTCGTCCACTCCTGTAACCTAGCAATAGAGGTGGAAGTCTGTATTATCCTCCACCTTGGAATCTTAAAACCACATCCACTTTGCATGAGAGGTCATTATCAACCTTGGAACCATCAAGATGGCAGACCATGCAACCAGGACCATGTCTACCAGTTCTGTAACATCAGCAATCTTTTAAGGCGCTCCCCACCACCTTGGACGATAAGGGGGTACCACTTACTCTGAGCACACTGACTGAGCAGCATGTCGGCCACACCCACTCCTGTGACTGATGTGGAGGTCTAGTGCTACCTTCCACCTGGGAACCTCGGAACCGCATAGGCTTTGAATGAGAGATTTTAATACTAGACCACCTCTGTGGCTAGGTCACAGGACTGGGTGTGGCCAACACGTCCACCATGTCTGCGTGCTGCTTGGTCAGTGTTGCTCAGTTGCTCAGTGGAAGTAGTGCCCCCTCTCTTTCGGTACCAAATGGTAACATGGAAGTAGAGAAACTATATCTCTCATGCTTTATTGGTAGGAATGTAAAATGGTACAGCCACTCTGGAAAATGTTTGTCAGTTTCTTGTAAGGTTATGAAAATTTACCATAGGACCCAGCACTCACATTCTTGGATATTTATCCTAGAGAAATAAACCTTGTGTTTACAGGGGAGAAAAGCCTGTGCACAAATGTTCATAGAGGCTTTATTTGTAATAGACAAAGAGTGGATGTGAGTCAGTGGTCCTTTAATGGATGAATGGACAAACAAAGCATCTGTGCCCAAACAAAGCAATGTACTCCATGACAGAAAGGAACAGACCACTGATGCCTGTGACCACCGAGGTGTGTCTCATGGTAGTTATGCTAAGTGAAAAAAGCCTGCCTCAAAGGGTTACATATTACATGATTCTATTTATATGAAAAACACAAAGAGAAACAGTCACAATGATGGAGAAGAGATTAGTGGTTACCAGAGCTGGAACTGGGGGAAGAGTGTGAATAATAGGAGGTAACACAAAGGAGTGTCTTTTTTCTGATGAAACAGTTCTAAACCCTGTTTGCATTGTTGGAAACTGAAATCTACATTATAAAATGTCATAGAAATATACATTTTTTAAAAAAGACTTCATGTAAAAACTTGTGAAATGTGAATAACTCAGGTCTAAACCTGAGTTAATAATATTGTACTAATGACAATTTCCTGGTTTTGACAATGTACTGTGGTTATGTAAGATATTATCATAGTAGGAATGTGGGTACATGGAAATTCTCTATACTATTTTTGCAATTTTTTGTGGGTGTTAAACTACTTCAAAGTAAAAAGTTATTAATCACTGAAACACAATGGGGTCCCTTCTCTGTTGTAATGACTCCCCTTTGCTGATAGAATTATGTTTACACCTCTTAGAATGATATTCAAAGTCTTCAAAAGGTTTTTCAAAGTCTTCAAAACTTACACACTCTGTCCCATCTTCTACAATTTCTCTTCCACTCCCTTCACACACTAAACACTGCTCTTTCCCAAACATCCTATATTTTTCATGCAGCTGTGTCATTGCACAGATTAGTCCTTCCTTTCCATCATCCTTCATGCATAGAAGGGAGAATCCTGCTCCTCCTCCCCCCACTTCCTGCATCTTCCTATAGAGATGCAGCATGCCCAGCACACTCCAGAGATACCTTTGGGATGGCAGTGCACCCTTCTCTTCATTCCCGACTTTCTCCTCCTCAAAGTCAGAAAGGGGTGACATCGGCTAATCTGACTGGGGAGAACCTAATATCCCTGGGCCTTTATGTTAGTGGATGGAGTTATTTCATTTCAAATGAGACACCTTCTGATATCTCTCAAAACAGAGACATTTCTCTTTTCTCTCATTCCCTTCCCTCTTCACATATTTTATATTAAGAGGAACTTTTGCTCCACTTGGTTCATTTTGTGTGTGTGCAAACCCAAACAATCGGAACCCCAGAAAGAAAGAGGTGTGAGTGGTGGCATTTGGTCATCAAGCCAGACCTTGAAACTCATCACCCCAATAAACTCAAGTAAAAAAAAAGAAAGAAAGAAAGAAAAGAAACCCAACACAAGTGTTTTCTCCTCTCCGGAGCCCTCACAGAGGCGTCAGGCACTCGGTTACCCTGAACTCCGTGTCCCCACAGCACTTCGGTTGCAGCATTCGGTGTAACAACAACTTGCTGTGTGAGGATGTCTTCAGCTGAACTGTGAACTCAAGGACAGGATTCCTGGGTTTCTTTCATCCTTGTATTTACAGCAAATAAGAGAGACTAGGACCCATAGATGCCTAAAAATAGATCAATCTAATTATCAGAAAAGCAAACACAGGGCGTTATAGAGTCCTGGGGCCAAGAACCACTTGCTGCTAATTACCTCAGAAACAGGGTGCACATGTAAGAAGGAAGGAGAAAAGAACGGAGACTATCCAAGATGTGGGGGGACATCTTACAGGAGCCGAACTCGGTATTAATCAAACATGAAGTCAAGAGGGGAAAAAAATAAAGAAGAAAGGTTCCATGACAGAGAGCTGGAGAACAAGGCCCGAGGCAGTTGACTTGGACCATAAAGCACTCGCACTTTTGCCTGGAAAACTCCTTTAGTGAACATACAGATGAGGGCCTTCAGCTGCATTTTCCAGCAAGTTCTCTTTTTCCTTTCTGCCTAATTACCTCTATTTCTTTTTGTCCAGAACATTTCTTTTTTATCACATTCGGTAGTATTGCCCTGCCCACTACACATGTCGGCACACAAAACTTGAAAGCAATAGATAAGGTATCACCAGCGGCACAGAGGCTGAACTCCAGTCTGGCTGGTTCTGTTTCCGCCATCAGCCAGCAGCTCTGTCTTCAATGGGGCAGCCGAAGTGCATTCATTTTCCAACATGCCACTAAGACTTCTTTGGAATCAAGTAGTTCACTATGTTAAAGTTGGGTTTTCTTTTTTTTTCTAGAAACATTCTAGCCAGCTAACATTGAATTTATGGCTTTGCAGAATTCCCTGAGAATAGGTGAAGTGAAAAATTGTACCCATGTTGTCAACAAATTTCAAGAATAATGTTCCCGTCTATCCATCCATACAGGGAAGTTTACATGCCATAAACATATGGATGAAAACAGTAATTCACTAGCATCACAAGAAGGTGGGGTTTTTTTTAAGTGTGGGAAAAATACACTAAATTTAAAACCATACTAAAAAAAAAAAAAGTAGGCTATAGTCTTCCTGCCCCATAATTTTGCATCTTATTCCTCACTTCTTGTAAAATATATATGGAACACCTAATGTAAAATTGCATTCTTTAAGCGTATACTCAGGCAAAAACTGTTAGTCTTATAAAAAGAGAGTAAAACTTTATTAATGTAGTTATTTTAGTAGAAGGAATATATTACATATGTATAAATTTCTTTATTTTCTCATACTTCTGTGCCTGGTTAGTTTTCTTATATTGCTTATCCTTGTGCCTGCCTTTGTACACAAATTTTTCAAAAGAAAAATTAAGGAGAAAGTTTCCGTGTAACTTCTTTACCTTTTAGCTAGTATATGAAAGCGATAAGAAATTAGAACTGCCCTGGCCAGTTTGGCTCAGCAGTTGGAGCATTGGCCTGCGGACCAGAGAGTCCCAGGTTTGGTTCCCACTAGGGGCACGTACCAAAAAAAAAAAAAAGAAAGAAATTAGAACTGGAGAAACCATCCTAGCACAATTAGATATTACATCTTCTAACTGAACACATATAATATTTACCCCTGAAGAGTCTTACTCTAAAACACTCACAGATTTTCACGCTAATAATTGTCTGTGCCTGCACACCTTTAAGATTGGACTTTAGTCAAAACTCTTCTTGAATCAATGGAAAAATATCCTCAGGTGAGGATTAAAAAACAATGTTCTTGAACTATGACTCAAAGATGGGCAAACACCTGAAAAATTAATCATGCTCTCTTTATAAATTTTTTAAATCCTTATATTGTTCCTAAATCAGAACCATTAAAAAAAGTGGGCAAATAAAAGTAGGCCACCAATAAATATTATCTGTGGCTAATAACCACATGCATAGTCAATGATTGTGCTGTGCTGAGCTCTGAAAGGTAGGTGGAGCAATTAATTTTTGACCCCACTTCCGAGAAGGAGAAACTGAAGTTGTATCACCTTAAGAGTCACGGGTAGATTCTAGGATGAGATGGGGGACTCATCGTTCCCATGACACACCACACCCCAGCCTTTCCTGCTCCTAAGCTGGCTAGGGAGATAACAGCTATTTAGCGACATTAAGTAAAATAATAATAATGTCCTCTATTTACAAGGCACTTATCCTCTATTGGCGTGCAAGGTGTCTGCCAGGAAGCGCAGCAGTGAAACAATTAAACTTTATTGAGCTGTCTAATGTCATCCCCGTGTGGATGTTGGCGTATTGTAAGACCTCATTCAGGGTTCTTTGTATAAGACTTGCGTTTTCACTATAACTACCGTTGATTCTTTGTGTATATCTAATTTCTTTTCATGACATCAATAAAAGATAATATGGAGGAGAGAAAGGTCTCTTTCAAACAGGGGGTCTGACTCTCAGCTGTGATTTGCTTGGCAATTGGAGATTTTGTGTACAATCTCTTACAGCAAAAGGTGAGAAATGCAGAAGCAATGGCTTTTTAAAAAAAAAAACACGGAGAGCAGCAGGAAGCCCTTTCTGCCCAATTACAAGGTGATCCCAGTTCATTTTTATGGTTTGTTTCTTTCTTTTTTTTTTTTTTTATCACATATGTTTCCAAACACAATCTTGATGTCCTGTGGGGCTGCTTTTGTAAAAAGCCATAGCTTCTGATTTAAGGAGCTTCAAAAATAGCTCTCCCCTTCTTCAGTCTGCAAGAGAGCAGTCAAGTAACAGCACATTTGTTCTCTTTGAAAAATAGAAAGATGTCAAAAGGAAAGTTCACGGCAAAATTAGGCTGATTTGTTTTGTGCTTCTGCGATTCTGGCGGCGGAAGTAAACTGGGGGGAAACACAGTGGTTTGTTTAATAAGCAAAAACTGCTATTAAAATGAATTTTGTGCTCAAAAACTTATCTGGGCAGAGAGAATCATCAATTATACAAGCTTTGGGAGAGGGAAAAACAAAAAGCAAAGCTTGATATCCACTGTCAGACATTTTCCTCCTAGTCAGCATACAATTCAGGCAGCATGTTCAGAAAAGGGACAATCTCATTACTTTGATACAAATGATCAGTAGTTCTCAGAGATTCTGTGTTGGTAGTGACAGAAGCTAAGCAGTAATCTCATCATTCAAACTTCCACAATTAAAGCAGCTTTGTCTGATAGTCCCAAAAGGGTGGCTCCAATTTGGAAAACTTTCAGGAGATGCTCAGATGAGATTCTCCAGAAACTGTCACTCAGGAAGAGGCCATTTACGTTCTAACTGAGGCCTCCATAAGATTGACTTCCCTTTCCTTGCCCAGCATGATTTGACACTGTATTCTGACGGTGATAATTCTGCTGCCCCGACCTCACATGTTTCTCAGTATGGAGCATCGGCTGATTTACAGGGTCCTGCGCCACCCCATGCTTTCCTTGATTAGTATATGTAGGGTCTAGAGTGAAAGTTGGATCTAGTTCTGATCCCCAAGAAAGTAACCGTGTGAGTTCTTCTCCCACAGTTTGCAACAGATGGAAAGTTTTCCTGTTTTTAAGTGATAAAAGTTTAAAATCAAAATGGGAACTGATTGAGAAACATTAATCCCATTTCAAAGTAAAACATACTATTTTATATTGAATTGGACTATTGAATACTGAAACTCTGAGGTTTTGGCGTTTGTTTTTGTGGCCATTCCTAATGACAGCGAATGGGCAGAGAAGCCTACACAGAGCTCACTGAATTTTCTAGGTTATGTCTTTGTTCGAACGTTGTGGTACTGTTAGCCCTGTGAACCTAACAGCCTTTTGGAACTTCATTGCATTCCTATTTCCATGAATACTGAATTGGCCAATACATCTGGGGGGGAGGATGTTCACTCTGCACCAATACAATGATTTTCCAGGGGCATAAATACTTCCTGGAAGTACTGATTGTACGTCATTTTTCTCAAGTGCACCAAGCTCTCACATACTACAATGCCATACAGGTCATTTTCTATTCCTTCTGCCTGCAGCGTTCTTCCACCCTCAGCTTTATCCAGTTAGCTTCTGCTGTTCCAGCAGATCCCAGCCTAGTAACCACGCATTTAGGGTTTCTTTCTCTGATGGCTCCTTATCATATGCTCTTTGAGCATGTATATGTCCTTGTTACCACTTCTCACAGGTAGTTTTATGTTATTTGAGTGAGTCATCCTTTGGTTAAACAGTACACAGAGACTACAATGTAACAAACACCTGTATGCTGATCACATGGCCAATTTTCAATCAATTGTGTAGACGTACACAAATCAATAAATCCACAGATAATCAAAGACCACTTGTTAACTAAAAGTTTCAGGCCTCTCTCCATTTTAGTTCTCATCGATGTACAAGTTAAAGAAAGAAACAGAACTAACGTACCTGTGTTTCCTTTCTCTCTGTTTCCAGTTCATTGCATCAATTCTAACGAACATTGCAATAGTCACTAGCAACAAAGAGTAGAAAGATAGGATCCTCAGACTGGGAAATAAAAGTGAATATCAATGGTTAGGTTAAAGGCCAACAATGCAGTGTAATCAAAGGTCACTCTCCAGATTTTAGACTATGGCTTTGATAGCATGGAATAGAAAAAAAAATTAGTATTTTTTTTTTCTATCTCTAGCTCTCCTCTTTAGATAAGAACATGGATAATCTAGAACCCTTTCATTTATTTTCCTGGTAGATAGATAGGTAAAAAGACTAGAAGACAGAAAGTAGGTAGATAGTCTGAAAGATAAGTTGTCTCATATTTTTATATACTTTATATACTTTTGGCCAAGTATAATGGATGTTGCATGAATTTTCAAACATCGTGGCCATGGCCTCTAATAGCTGCCACTTTCTCTCTTTTAGCTTGACTGGTCCATTTCATTTTACCATAGAATCCATCTATAGACACACTGATGTCTGACATTCCCACTGTCTACTCATCTGGGACCAACAAATTGCTTTCCTAACTATGGTTCTTGGTCCTACTCTTATGAAGCTGAAAACTGATGGAGAAACAAACATTAGCTTGTTTGCCAGTGAGATGGGCAGTATCCCATAGACCACTCTGGTGGTCTATGTGGACCTTGTTCAGCTTCTCAAGGAGCTAAGATGATAACAGACCTATTCTGAGATTGGAGCTACAAACCGCAAAGTACTGTAGAGGCTTACCAGAGCTCCAGGATACAAAAGGTTTTCCATGAGAAGCAAGCCCATTCCATTTGTGGCTTTTGCTAGTTTTGCACTATTAAGAAATGTATTTTTAAAAAGCCTTTTCTGCAAAGCTAGCAAAAGCCACAAATTCGATACCTTTGGTTTACATGCAAAACATGATGCCCAGTTCAGGTTAGACTTTGTACTGCATTAGCTAATGTAATACAACTTCTTTCAAGAAGTTCCCAGGTCAACCAGTTTAACCTCCACATTTCAAACTCACTTTGATTTGAGACCTCAGCAAAACATTCACAAAGTGCTGAATGGCCATGTAATTGTTGAATTTCAACCTTAAAATATTTAAATGTTGCATTGCCCGCACCCCAACACTCCTGATCAGCTCGCATGAAAATCATGGGCCTAAATTGACAGTTGTTTCCATTAGTGCAATAGAGGTAAGTTTGTATCATAGGAACAGGAAATCATTCCGGTTAGAATCACTCGCTCAGCTGTGACATGATAAAAGGCATATGGCACAGAGGAACTCCAAGAAGAAAACTATTCCTGGAAATAGTTAAAGGGCTTACATTAGAGTGAGGGGGTCAAGTTGTAAATCTCATTTCAGAAAAACTCCAACAGGCCTCGTAGCCTATTCCATGACCCATATTAGATTATGAAATCTCTATGATTGTTGGTCCTTATTATTGTTCTTCTACAGCCAGTTTTAGTGTCTAAAAATTAGGTTCAGTTGGATTTCCCAAGACTCTTCTTACCTTCTTTTCCATGGAGATTGGTGCTGACATGGGTCAAACGATCACAACGCTTCACTCGGCAGCATCTGGGGTGACTGAATTTGTAGGGTAAGTAGAACTATTCCCATTATCTTGTGTATAATCTGTGAAGTCTAAATTGGATTATTTGGTGTGAAAGGCTTAAGGTATTATCGTTTTTAGTAGCACAACATAATTGAGGAATGTGTAAGAAACATCTGAGAATTTACTGGTCTTTCCCTATTGACTCTGTTACTTGTGATTCTATGATTTTAAAAAAAAAAATCTTAGAGAGAGTTATAGTAGAAGAATTTTTTAAATATCTTTTTCTTTATCTCCCAGCATATCATTAAGCTTTGGATTCACAGAAGCAAAATGGCCTTAGATGATGAAGATATAGATTATGGACTAAGGGCTACATAATTAAACATGTAAGATATCAAGGTAAAGTACCAGAATACATAAAGAGGATAATTTCTTTAGTCAGCAAATGGGCAATAACAGGAAAAGAATTTTTGTCTTGGGATAGTGAGCAGTTGTATAAACATATGATGCAAAGGCTTTTTCAAATAGACATAACATTGCCATATGTTCCACCCGAAAACTGCAGAGGGACTTGGGAAAATCAGAATGATTTAAGATTGACTATACACATCTCTGCCATCATTTGGTTAGCTGAGCCTGAGCAGCTAAAAGTAAGGAGTGTAGTTAAATAGGGACACGTTGAAAGACCATAATGTGCCCCAGAGATTTTTGTGTTAAGATAAAGAAAGCCATCAAACATCACCGACAAACTGCTGCTTCCTTTAAGATAGGGTAAAGTGTGTGCACTACCTCTGGTTGCTTAGCCCTACAGAGCTCATGGAATGCTTTCCTCCAGATTCAAGCAGGAGGTGCTTAACGTGGCAAGAGAGGTTTCGACTGTGGGGAGTACTGCCCTTCTTCAGTACTTAGCTATGAGAAAGAGACAATGCTGCCAGGGTGTCAATAGACCAGTAAAACAAATAGATCCCTCCACATAAAGGGAAGGCAGCCTACAAAGTAGGCACAATGGATACAATAGCACCTCAATGCCAAGTACAGGCTGTGTCTGCACCGTATCAAATCAAACAGTTGAAGGGTGAAAAAATTCAACACACACAAATGTTTTGTCTACATAAGCTAACCGGTGTGTTTGCTTTCTCTTTGTAACTGGAGGGGACAATTGCTTTGGTATCATGTAGGTACAGCCACCATGTAAATAATTGGCACCTGGAGATGAGCCATTGAATGTCAGTTGTATAGACCACCATCTCCATTTCATAGACTGAGGAGGAAAAATGACATTGATGCAGGAAGCAAATTATACTACCAGCAGTGTGGATTCCAACGGCCAGTCTGCTCCATAGAACTGGCTTCATTAATTTTTATTTGGTCTAATTAATCAGTAAAATGACCAATGGTGATCCTTCTGGAAGTTACTTTTCCTCCATTCAGAGGATCAGATCCGTTAATACACAGATATTTTTATTTCCCAATCCTTTAATAAAAAAGATAAGAAGATTTTTGGTGGCCAGAATTAATCAGATTGTCCTTAAAAACTTCCATTTACTTGATCATTATTTAAATATGCACTTAAAGTTGTCTTTGTTGCTATCTACAGAGCCTTTTCTCAAGAATAAAACAAACCTGTATATTTGAAACCACTTAACCATAAGAACACAAATAGTACTATAGTGAATCAAACCAAGCTGCTCAAGTTGATGTCCCTGAAATATTCATTCATGTATGCATGCATTTTCTTGTTTATTTTTCACTCTGCATGGCACTTGATGAACTCTCAATTTGAAGTCTTTCTTCAGATATGGAAATCCTTCAAATTATTTCTTCCCATGTTGACTCCCCTGTACTATCCTAATTCTAGTTTTTCTGTAAGTCCTACTCGATAAATGGCAAAACCCTCAGATCTCCCCTTCATATCTCTAAATATTTATACTCTCCATCTTTTAATGTCATTGGGCTACATTTAGAGAGAATACCTCCCTCATTTAAACTCACTGATTCACTTCTCAGTTATATGCAGTATACCACTCAACCCACTTAATAAAATTTTTATTTCAACAGTCACGTTTTTCATTTCTAAGAAGTTGTAACTGCCAGATCTTGTTTCCTAAGTACCTCTTACAGTTGAACAATCTTCTGTTCCTATATCACATTTGCAAAAACCTCCTTTATCTTCTCTGATGATATCACATATTCTTAAAATAATTTTTGGATTATTTATATTCTTATTCTTTGGGTATAAAATTTTTCTATTTGTGATATTAGTAGTCTTTCTTTCATTGTGTTGGGCCATCCTTAGATATTGGGTAATTCTTGGTTATCTACCAAGATAGGTTTCCTCAAAATAGAGTCTGAGAAAGTGGTGTCTATAGATTGTTTAAAACAAATCCCAAGGAACATGAGCCAAGGAGTGATGAGAGTGAGCTAGGTAATCAGGGAAAGCCAATATAAGGGGGAAATTAAAGGTAGCTCAGTTTACCCAGAACCTCTGAGAAGCATATAGAATCCTCTCAGAATGGCTTGCAGGACTCCACCCCCATAGTTGAGGGAGTGCTGACTGCCTCAAACTTTGGGCTGTGTTTGCCTATGGACCAAAGGGGTTCTGTTTGTTTTGGAGAAGGCCCTGGAGTGTAAAGCAGAGAAGACATGAATGTAAGGTTGGACTGGTTCAGTGTGTCCAGATGTGCATGAAACTTACAAGGCTGCTGTAGCTGGAATTAGAGGTGGCCACACAGATCTGCCACATACACTTGTATGTGGAACTCTCTATTATGTATCCTGGGTTGTGATTGTTTCTGATAGAGTGACCTTTCTGCAGCAGGGACCTTTGAGCATTGACATCAACCCAAGCCTTTGAGTAGCAGCATTCTATTTGGCGTGACAGTCAGGGCTGACTTTCTACGGCCACCTTTTCAGAAAGACTTTTTTGGTGTGTGTTTTTTCCCTAGTCCTCAGAGAGTTCTCATTCCTGTTTTTGGGAATGGTTATGAACACTTTATTTTTTTAAATGTTTTCCATAATATCTTGCAGAACAGAAAGATTTCCACCTGTGCTCAGCCATCTGCCTAATGTGTAAATTAGTCTCTTCTGTTATCCGTCTTAAAGCATCACTTGCAAGATCGCAGAGATTTTCCCCATTTTACACCAAACTAGGATTTAGAGAACACACCCACATTCACAACATCCATTTCTACTTCTTTACACCAACATGGACCTCCTGTCTGCTGTCATCTCACTCAAATTCAAAATGTTAATTATTGAAGGTCATCCCCTGATCCTCAGAAAAATCTCCACAAGGACTGTCCAGGTCAATCCATTTGAAACATTATGAAACCAGCACCCTAGACAACTTCAGCTATTAAGTATTCGGTATCATTGATCTTTTTTCATTACATAGATTGCTTTGAGTTATTATCATGTTGTATTAGTTTGCTAAGGCTGCCACAACAAAGTACAGACTGGATGCTTAGACCACAAAAATTTATTTTCTCACTGTTCTGGAGATTGAAAGCCCCAGGTCTAGGTAAAACAGGGTTAGTTTCTTCTGGAGCCTCTCTCCCTGGATTGCAGATGGCCACCTTCTTGCTATGTCCTCATATGGTATTTTCTTTGTACCTGTCTGTGTCTTAATCTCCTCTTTTTACAAGGACACCAGTCAGATTGGATTAAAGACTAACTTAATGATCACACTATTTTTTTGCATTACAAAGCTCTTAATGCACTTATTTGTTTCAACAGCTTCACTGAAATATAATTCACATACTATACACTGCACCTGTTAAAGTATACAATTCATTGGTTCGCAGTATATTCGCAAATACATGCAAAATCAATAGAAATCTATAGATTTTCCTTTGTGGCTTTTGTCAATGAACAGAACCTAAATCTTTGAAAATATTAGAAAGGTGGTTTTTTTCTTTGGAAATTAAATATATTTTTTAAATTTTTCAATTACAGTGGACATACATTATTATATTAGTTTCAGATATACATCACAGTGATTAGACATTACATATCTTATTGCATGATTGTTCTAATAAATCACACACCCATCTAACACCATATATAGTTATTAGTATATTATTGACTATATTCCTTATACTGTACTGTATATCCCCATGATTATTCTGTAACAACCAATTTGTACTTCTTAATCCCTTCACCTTTTTCACCCAACCCCCCTCCCATTTGGCAACTGTCAAAATGTTCTCGGTACCTATGAGTCTGTTTCTGTTCTGCTTGTTCATTTATTTTGATTTTTAGATTCAATTGTTGATAGTATGTATTTATTGCCATTTTATCGTTCATATTTTTAATCTTTTTTTCTTCTTCTTCTAAAGAAGACCCTCTAACATTTCATGTAATACTGGTTTGGTGGTGATGAAGTCCTTTAGTTTTTCTTTGTCCTTCAATTCTAAATGATAGCTTTGCTGGGTAGAGTAATTTTAGTTGTAGGTCTTTGCTTTTCATAATTTTGAATATTTCCTGCCAATCCCTCTGGCCTGCAAAGTTTCTGTTGAGAAATCATCTGACAGTCTTATGGGAACTCCCCTGTAGGTAACTAACTGCTTTTCTCTTGATGCTTTTAAGATTCTCTCTTTGCCTTTAACCTTTTGCACTTTATTTATGATGTGTCTTGGTGTGGGCCTCTTTTGGTTCATCTTGTTTGGGACTCTCTGAACTTCCAGGACTTGTATATCTATTTTTCTTCACCAGATTAGGGAATTTTTCATTATTTTTTCCAAATAGGTTTTTCAATTTCTTGCTCTTTTTCTTCTCCTCTGGCATCCCCAAGATGTGAATGTTGGTACGCTTGAAGTGGTCTCAGAGGCTCCTTATACTATCTTCACATTTTTTTATTCTTTTATCTTTTTGCTGTTCTGATCAGGTGTTTTTGCTTCCTTATATTCCCAATTGCTGATATGATTCTTGGTGTCATCTACTCTACTGTTGATTCCCTATAAATTATTCTTCATCTCTGTTAGTGTATCTTTGATTTATGACTGGTTCCTCTTTATGGTTTCTATGTTCTTTTTCATGCTGTTGAAGTTCTCATTAAGTTCCTTGAGCATCCTTACAACCATTGTTTTGAACTCTGTATCTGGTATTTTACTTGCCTCCATTTCATTTATTTTTTTTCTAGAGATTTCTCCAGTTCTTTCATTTGTGATGTGTTTCAATGTCTCTGCATTTTCACTGCTTCCCTATGTTTGTTTCTATGTATTAGGTAGAACTGCTATGTCTCTGGTAGAGTGGCCTTGCGTAGTAAGTGTCCTGTAGGGCCTAGTGGCACAGCCTCCCCAGTTACCCAAGCTGGGCGCATCAGGTGTGCCCCTGTTTAGGCTGTGCACTGTCTTATTATAGTTGAGACTTGATTGCTGTTGGCACCACTGGAAGGAACTGACCCCCAAGGCCAATCAACTACAAGGACCAGCTGGAACTATAGCAGAGGAGCTGATGTACAGGAGTTGACCCTAAGGATCAGAATTTTCTTCAATGGCTTTGGTGCTCACTGAATCTGCCCCTTGAGTGTGTTGCTCGTGAAGGTGCTAGGTCATAATCCAGCATGGTCTTAAGCTGTCTAACATGTGCACTGGCTCTGGGGCTTCCCAGGAGGTACAAGGTCAGACACCACCTGTGCCCTGCCTGGGGCTACCTGGCTTGAGCTATCTGTAGATGACTGCTACTCATGCTAGGCTTGGAAGTGCTCAGGAGAGGCCAAGCTGCAAACCAAGACTGGCTGCTGCTAGTGCTGGGCCTGGGGCCACGTAGCAAATGGTATGGGATAGGCAGAGGCCAGATGCTGCTTGTTTGAGAGATTTTAGGAAAGTCCAAAACATGAGGCAAGAGAGGCCAATTATATGGAAAAGCCACTAGAAACAGCTTAAATAGGCCCACAAGTTGAATGAGGTGGGGTTTCAGGGAACCACCAGGGTGGAGCAAACAGTGTGAGCCAGGCTGATGGACACTCGGATATCGTGCCCGCCCAGGGGTCTCAGAAAAGGAACAATGGCCTCAGCCAGTGCTTCTGTCTGGCACAAAGCTGCTCAGTTCCTCCCTTTATGTGGCTGGTTCCTTTCAAGCTGCTGCTCTAGCGCTGGAGCTCAGAGGGAGTGAGTCTGAGTCTATGTGCATGCCCTTTAAGAGGAACTGCCTGGGACTCTAGAAGCCTCTGTCTCCCTCAGCCTCAATCCCCACTAGTTTTTACAGCCAGAAGTTATGGGGACTTCTCATCCTGGCACTGAAATCTTGGCTGGGGGGCCTACTGTGAGGCTGGGACCCCTCACTCCTCAGGGGGGACCTCTGCAGCCAAGATATTCCTCCCATTTTAAACCACCACATGTGGGTGTGGGACCAGCCCATTCGACATCTCTGCCCCTCTTACAGTCTCAATGTGGCTTCTTCTCTAAGTCCCTAGTTGTAGGACTTCCGTTCAGTTAGATTTAAGGAAGTTCTGAATGATGGCTTTTCTGTATTTTAGTTGTAACTTTGATGTGGTTGTGGGAAGATTCAGATACTGTATTTACCTATGCAGCCATCTTGACTGGAAGTTTCTAATGACCACATTTTAAGTTAATTACCCTAACTCAAAACATAATCACATTCTGAGGTTTCAGGAGATAAAACTTCAATATACAAATTGGGGCAGGGGGCGGGGGGGACACAATTTAGCCCTATAACACATTTATAAGAATTCTCCAGATTTCACTTTAACATTTTCAAATGCAGTGAAACATTATTCCAGCGCCATTTCATTTTAAATAAGAGGAATTACCATTGCTACAGACTTTTAAATTATGGTATTTTTTCTCCAACTTTTACTAAAAAAAATTTCTCTTAATAATTTCTTTGAGTTGGCAGAAAGGAACACAAAACTATATAATAAAGCAGAGGATAAACTTTTTAGATCAAATCTAAATACAGCAAAACCTCCTTAATATGAAATAATATTCCACAATTTATGTGAGATGGTGAAACTTTGTAGAATAATTTTAATTTCTTTTAAAACTAATATGTACATATCATTAAAAAATTAGTCAAATAGTTCAAAGGGATATAAAATGTAAAGAAAGTCTTCCTCCTACCTCAACCCTCAGTCCCCAGCTGTCCTTCCCAGAAGCAACCACTATTATCTGTTTCTTAATTGTCACTCCAGAGATATTCTATGAGAATGTGCACATGTATATTAATGCATCCTTTTTGCTTTACACAGTTGAGGAGTATTTTACACATGTGTTGCATTGTGCTTTTTATACTTAGCCTTCAAGATTGCTCTATATCACAAGAAGATATACCTAATTATTTTCAAAGATTGAATACTATGTTATTGTATGGATGTACAAGTAATTTTTAGCCATATCTACCGATAGACAGTTTGTTCCACCTTTTGTTACCACCAGTAATGCTGTAAAGAACAGCCTTCTTTATACAACTTTGATAGACCTGTAAGTAAAATTGAAAGATAAATTTCTACCAGTAGAGGTGCAAGTTCAAATGTTACATGTATTTTTAACTTTGAAATACATTGAAAATTTTCCCTTCAAAAAGTTTGTATCAATTTGGAATCATACCAGTGTAGGATGTACTTGCTTCCTCATACCCCATTAATACAAATTATTATCAAACTTTTGAAACTTTATCAATTTGGTGAGTAAAATAATTTGCATATCTCTAATTATGGATGAGGTTAAGCATCTCTTCCTATACTTAAAAACATTTGTATTTGTTTTCAAAAACCTCTTTGCTCATTGTCTTTGTACACTTATCAATTGTTTTTCTTTTATTAATTACATAATAAGTTTTAAATACAATAGTCCTCCTTATCCATGGGGGATACACCAAGCTCCGCAGTGGATGCTTGAAACTGCAGATAGTACCAAACTCTATAGGTACTATGTTTTTTTCCACACATATATACATTCCTATGATAAAGTTTAATTTATAAATCAGGCACAGTAAGAGACTAATAACAGTAACTAATAATAAAATAGAACAATTATAATAATATACTGTAATAAAAGTTATATGAGCGTGGTCTCTCTCTCTCTCTCTCTCTCTCTCTCTCTCTCTCTTTCTCTTTCTCTCTCTCTGATAACCCATCTGATAACTGAGATGGCTACTAAGTGAATAATGGGTGGGTAGTGTATATAGCGTGGATACACTGGACAAAGGAATAAATTACATCCCAGGTGGGATGGAGCAGGTGGACATGAGATTTCATCATGCTACTCAGAATGGCATGCAACTTAAAATATAGTAGTTACTTATTTCTGGAATTTTCCATTGAATATTTTCAGACTGAAGTTGACTGCAAGTAACTGAAACTGTAGAAACAGAAACTGAGTATAAGGGAGGACTGCTATAACTGTTGGAGAGTATTTATTTATTTATTATTTCCAGAACAAGTATCAGATGAACAATATACTTTCCTGGGTCTGCTTAGGTCTTCTTGGTTTGCTTGGACAAATGAGTAACAGGGAATAAGGGAAGCATTGCTAGATAAGGAATCTTGGTTCTACCACAACTGAAAAACATTTTAATAATCTGAATAAGTGAATAGTTATACCATGTTCATTGATAGAATAATTTTAACAGTAAAGATATCAATTCTCTTCAGTTAATCTCTACACACAGTGCAATTCTAATAAAAATTGCTGGTATAATTTTTAAAAGGATCTCTATGAGTTTATTCTAAAATGTGGAAGAATGAATGTCTACAAGTAGCCAAGTCAATTTTGATAAGGAAGATCAAGGGAAAAAAGCTTTTGTAAGCAATATAGCAGTAAAAGAAAAATTGATCAATGGAAAATAAAAATTCTCAGGAAAAAAAAATAGAAAATGACATACTACTTAAAAAATAGTATAGGGAAAACATATGCCCTTTACAGAGAAAAATACTCTTGAATTTCTACATATGCCATATTCAAAGTGGATGCCAAGTGGAAGAAAGATCTAAATAACTAAGGTAAAACCATAAAACTAATAGAAGAAAATGTACAAAACAGATTTGAAACTTAGGGGTAGGGAGAAACTTCTTAAAATAGATGCCCAAAGCATAAAATATCTAGATGTCTATAAGTAAATAACATTGTAAACAAAGTAATGGACAGGTGACAGTTTGGAGAATAAATTTGCTATTTCTAAAACCAAAACGGGATTAATATTTAGGATATGCTATGAACTCCTGGAAAGTAATAAGAAAGAGACAGGAAACAGGAGAAAAAATGAGCAAAGTACATTATCTTTCAGTGTGCAGGAGAACCTAAATGGCTATCAGATTGTTGCAGGTCAGATTTTCTGGAAGGCAGACTAGTAAATGATGATTATAATGGAGAAAGTAAATGCTGTCAGGATCAACATCTGTGGTAGAAGGGAAGAAGGAAAGAATGGGCAGAGAAAGAAGTTGGTCTATGGTGTAATCTCAACAAAGGACTCAGTCCATCTATCTTAGTCTTCTGGGTCTGCCATAACCAAGTACCACATACTGGGTGGCCTAACCAACAGAAATTTTTCCCCTCATAGTTCTGGAGGCTAACCATCTCAGATTAAGGCCTAGCAGGGTTGATTTCTGGTGAGCGCTCTCTTCCTCAGACTTGCAGACAGCTGCCTTCTTGCTGTGTCCTCATGTGGCCTTTTCCCTGAGTACATGCAGATGGAGAGATCTCTCTCTCTCACTCTTTGTCTTCTTTTAAGGCCACCAGTCTTAAAGAATTAGGAACACACCCTTACAACTTCATTTATGACCACATTGGAAATTAGGTCTTCAACATATCAATTGTGGGAGACACAATTCAGTCCATATCACCAACTAATGGGAGCCCCAAAGATGGAATAGTATGGCAAATTCTATTTTCCATACATGCCTATCATAATATCTACTATGCCACATCTTCTTAAAAATGTGGCCATGTCCCTGCATCTGCGCACAGCCCTGGTGGCTGCCCGAAGGGTATTCACCACGTGGCTGGGCACGCAGGTCGTGGTCCTCCTGGCACACAGGTATATATGTAACTTTATATGAAAAAACATATGTACAGAGAACCTGAAATGGCGGCGGAGTGAATGGAAGCTACACAGACCATCTCCCAGGACCAAACAGGAATTACAACTAAAATGAAGACAAATTGTCGGCAAAAAGCAACAGAAAAGCAGCAGGAAAGGACCATATAACCAGGGACACTGAATTGATCATGGTAGGATTGCGGTCTTAACCGTGAGCAGCGCCCTTGGGGTTAAAGTCCAAAGCCCGCTCCACAGCGCAGAGGGCAAGAACAGAGCACTGAATTGGCTACAGCCACTCACCTTGGGCTCCGGCAGAGGGAAGGCAGACTGGACTGGAACTCTGTGGGGACATCCAGGATTTGGAGGGTGCTCAGAGTTTTTGCTGAGTCGCGGCCACAAAGGTCGGTGGCCAGCTTGCTCCTTCTCGGCCACACAGGACAGGGATCAGCTTGTTCTTTCCCAGAGCTGAGGAGAAAACCAGCAGCTCCTCCCTCAGAGATTCAGCCCCTTCAAGGTGAGGCAAAGAAATGCAAATTGAGGCTCATTAACAACCAGCATCTGTCCCACCCTCTGGAAATCCTCTTAATCAGAATACCAGAGGGCTACATTCCAAGGCCCTGAGTAACGGAGACTAATAGCCTCCAGGAAAAAGCTAGAGGATAACTGAACCTTTCCTGGGCTTGCAAATCTACCCAGGAAAGTAAGATTTGACAGTGGTGTTTAATGTGGGCCCTCTCATGCTCATCCAAACCCACTAGAGAAAGCCACAAACAGCGGAACACTAACACCCACAGGGAAAATTTGGCAGGCTCCAAAAGCCACTGAGACAGCCAAAATGGTGAGACAAAGAAACAAATCCCAAATGAAAGAACAAGAGAACTCTACTGAAGATGAGATAAATGAAATGCAGTTAAACAAGTTATCAGAGGTAAAGTTCAAGCCATGATCTGGAGGAAGCTCAACAGCATGAGTAAGGACATCAACACCATGAGTAAAGATATAGAAACATTGCAAATCAACCAATTGGAAATGAAAAACCACCAAGAAGAAATGAAGAATTACATAGCAGAAATAAAGAACACATTGGAAGGACTAAACAGCAGAGTAGAGGAAGCTGAGGACCGGATCAGTGAATTAGAGGACAGGGTAGAAAAAAATCAACCCAATCAGAAAACCAAAAGGAAAAAAACAATTAAAAAACAGGAAGACAGCTTAAGAGAACTGTGGGACAACTAAAAATGTAATAACATTCACATCATAGGAGTCCCTGAAGAAAAAGAAAATGAGAAAGGGTTAGAGAATATATTTGAAGAAATAGTGACAGAAAACTTTCCTAACTTGGTGAAGAAAGGAGGCATTCAAGTTCAAGAAGCACAGAGAGCCCCAAGTAAGAAGAACCCAAACAGGCCCACACCAAGACACATAATAATTAAAATGCCAAAAATTAAAGACAAAGAGAGAATCCTAAAGGCAACAAGAGATAAGCAACAGGTTACCTACAAAGGAATCCCAATAAGGCTATCATCTGACTTCTCAACAGAAACACTACAGGCCAGAAGGGAATGGCATGAAGTAATCAAGGTCATGAAAAACAAGGATCTGAATCCAAGATTACTCTATCCAGCAAGGCTATCATTCAAAATAGAAGGTCAAATAAACAGCTTCCCAGACAAAAAAAAAAAAAAAAAGGCTAAGGGAATATATCATCACCAAACCACCACTGCAAGAAATGTTAAAAGGACTGCTGTAATTAGTAGAAGAAATAGGAAGGAAAATATAACCACACTAAACAAAAATGGTAATAAATAAGTACATATCAATAATCACCTTAAATGTAAATGGTTTGAATGCTCCAATAAAAAGACACAGAGTAGCTGATTGGATAAGAAAGCATGACTCACACATATGTTGTTTACAAGAGACTCACCTCACAACGAAAGACTCACATAGGTTGAAAGTAAAGGGATGGAAAAAAATCTTCCAAGCAAACAGAAAGGAAAAAAAAAAACTGGGGTAGCAATACTCATATCTGATAAAGTAGATTTCAAAATGAAGGCCATAACTAGAGACAAAGAAGGCCACTACATAATATTGAAAGGATCTATCCAACAGGAAGATATAACCTTGGTAAACATATATGCACCCAATATAGGAGCACCAAAATATATTAAAAATCTTCTGGAGGACTTCAAAGGAGAAATCGACAGCAATACAATCATAGCAGGGGACTTCAACACCCAGCTGATAATCACTGGATAGATCCTCTAGACAAAAAATTAACAAGGATACAGAGATTCTAAATGAAGCTCTAGACCAAATGGATTTAATAGATATCTACAGAGAATTACACCCCAAAACTACAGAATTCACATTCTTCTCAAGTACACATGGGACATTCTCAAAGATAGACCACATGTTAGGGCACAAACTAAGTCTCTACAAGTTCAAGAAGATTGAAATCATATCAAGCATCTTCTCAGACCACAATGGCATGAAACTAGAAATCAATTGCAACAAGAACATGCAAAGACAATTAAAAACATGGAGGCTAAATAGCATGTTATTGAACAAATAATGGGTTACAATGGAGATCAAGGAAGAAATAAAAAACTTCCTGGAAACCAATGAAAATGAACACACAAAAACACAAAATCTATGGGATGCAGCAAAAGCAGTTCTGAGAGGGAAGTTCATAGCACTACAGGTCTACCTCAAGAAACAAGAAAAATTTCTAATTGACTACTTAACCCCACAACTTAAAGAATTAGAAAGCAAACAAGAAGAAAACCCCAGAACAAGTAGAAGGAAGGAAATAGTAAATATTAGAGCAGAAATAAATGACATGGAGACCAAAAAACAATTAAGAGGATCAATGAAACAAAGAGCTAGTTTTTTGAAAAGATAAACAAGACTGATGGACTCTTAGCTAGACTCACCAAGAAACAAAGAGAGAGAACCCAAATACACAAAATCAGAAATGAAAGAGGAGAAATAATAACTGACAACACAGAAAAACAAAAGATTGTTAACAAATATTATGAACAATTATACAGCAAGAAACTGGACAATCTAAGCGAAATGGACAAATTTCTAGAAACACATAGTCTCCCAAAACTGGACCAAGGAGAGATAGAAAACTTGAACAGACCAATAACAACGAAGGACATTGAAGATATAATCAAGACTCTCCCAACAAACAAAAGCCTAGGCCGGGACAGCTTCACAGGGGAGTTTTACTGAGCATTCAAATAAGAATTAACACCTATTCTCCTCAAACTATTCCTAAAAATTCAAGAAGAAGGAAGACTTCCAAACTTGTCTTATGAGGCCAGTATAATTCTAATTCCAAAACCAGAAAAAGACACTACAAAGAAATAAAACTATAGGCCAATATCCCTGATGAACATAGATGTCAAAATCCTTAACAAAATACTAGCAAATTGGATTCAGCAATACATCAAAAAAATTATTCATCATGACCAAGTGGGATATATCCCAGGGATGCAAGGCTGGTACAATATTCGCAAATCAATAAATGTGATACACCACATAAACAAAATGAAAGATAAATATCATATGATCATAGCAATAGATGCTGAAAAAGCATTTGACAAAATTCAGCACCCATTTCTGATAAAAGCGCTCAGCAATTTGGGAATAGAGGGATCATATCTCGACATAATAAGGGCCATATATGAAAAACCTACAGCCAACATCATACTCAATGGGCAAAAACTAAAAGCATTTCCCTTAAGAACAGGAACAAGACAAGGATGCCCATTTTTACCACTCTTATTTAACATAGTACTGGAAGTCTTAGCCACAGCGATCAGACGTGAAGAAAAAATAAAAGGGATCCAAATTGGAAAGGAGGAAGTGAAACTGTCATTATTCGCAGATGACGTGATATTATACATAGAAAACCTTAAAGACGCCATCAAAAATCTACTAGACTTAATAAATGAATTTGGCAAAGTAGCAGGATACAAAATTAACGTCAAGAAATCGACGCATTCTCATACAGCAATGATGAACTCACAGAAAGAGAAACTAAAAAAAAAATCCCATTTACCATTGCAGCCAAAAAATTAAGATACCTAGGAATAAAGTTTACCAAAGAAGTAAAGGACCTATTTGCAGAAAACTACAGGACATTGAAAAAAGAAATAGAGGAAGATATAAAAAAGTGGAAGCACACACCTTGTTCATGGATTGAAAGAATTAACATCAGTAAAATGTCCATACTACCCAAAGCAATCTGTAGATTCAATGTAATTCCCATCAAAATACCAACGACATACTTCACAAAACTAGAACAAATGCTTCAGAAGTTCATATGGAACCAAAAAAGACCCCAAATAGCCACAGTAATCTTGAAAAAGAAGGACAAAGAAGGTGGGATCACAATACCAGATATCAGGTTATACTACAAGGCCACTGTAATCAAAACAGCCTGGTACTGGCACAAGAACAGGCACATAGATCAATGGAATAGAACAGAGAACCCAGAAATTGACCCAAGACATTATGCTCAATTAATATTCGACAAAGGTGGCAAGAGCATACAATGGAGTAACACAGCCCCTTTAATAAATGGTGCTGGGAAAATTGGACAGTTACATGCAAAAAAAAGAAACTAGACCATCAACTTACACCATAAACAAGAATAAACTCAAAATGGATAAAAGACTTAAATGTGACTTGTGAATCCATAAAAATCCTAGAAGAAAATGTAGGCAACAAAATTTCAGACATCATACACAGCAAAATTTTTACTGGTACATCACCTAAGGCAAGAGAAACAAAGGAAAAAATGAACACATGGACTAACATCAAACTCAAAAGCTTCTGCACAGCAAAAGAAACAACCATCAAAGTGGAAAGGCAACCCACTGTATGGGAGAGCATAATTGCCAATGATATGTCAGATAAGGGATTAATTTCCAAAATATATAGAGTGCTCATACATCTCAACAAAAGGAAGACAAAGAACCCAATTAAAAAATGGGCAGAGGAACTAAATAGACACCTCTCCAAACAGGACATACAAATGGCCAAGAGACATATGAAGCAATGCTCAACATCACTAATCATCAGAGAGATGCAAATTAAAACAACAATGAGGTATCACCTCACACCTGTCAGAATAGCCACCATCAACAAAGCATCAAACAACAAGTGTTGGTGAGAGTGTGGAGAAAAGGGGACTCCAGTACACTGCTGGTGGGAATGCAGACTGGTGCAGCCACTATGGAAAACACTATGGTGTTACCTCAAAAAATTAAAAATTGAATTACCATTTGACCCAGTGATCCCACTCCTAGGAATATACCCTAAGAAGCCTGAAACACCAAACAGAAAGAATATATGTACCCCCATGTTCATAGCAGCGCTATTTACAATAGCTAAGATCTGGAAACAGCCCAAGTGTCCATCAGTAGGTGAATGGATAAAAAAGCTATGGTACATATATACAATGGAGTACTATGCAGCTATAAGAAAGAAAGATCCCTTATCCTTTGAGACGACATGGGAGGACCTGGAAACTATTATCCTAAGTGAAACAAGCCAAGCAGAGAAAGACAAATATCATATGATCTCACTTATTTCTGGAATATAATGAACATAACAGTCTGAGGAACAGGGTAGTCCCAGAGACGTGGAAGTAGGGTACAGACTGACAGTTGCCAGAAGAGGGGGTGGGGGAGAGCGATGAACCACAGAACTTGTACGCATGTACTCATAACCGATGGACATGGACAACAAAACTGGGGACGGTGCAGGGAAGGAGGGGGAGGAGGGTGTCAATGGGGGGAAATGGAGAAACATCTGTAACATAAATAAATAAATAAATAAATAAATAAATAAATAAATAAATAAATAAATAAATAAAGTGGCCATGACACTCCTCCCATGGAAAAGAAGGGTCTATATATCCTCTTTCCTTGAAATCAGCTGAGCATTGTTTGACCATATCAACCAATAGAGAAAAACAAAAGTGAAACTACATGGTTTTGGAGGTTAGGTCATAAAAGGGAATACAGCTTTCATGTTGCTAGCTTGAGTACTTGTTCTTGAAGAACTCAGCTGCCATAGAAGCAATCTGACTAGCCTGGATCAACATGCTATGAAAAAGCCCAAACTAGTCCATATGGAGAAAGCAAATGGCGAGGCCTTGAGGTCCTGAGATTACATGGAGAGAGAGAAAGAGAAAGATGCCCAGTCAATTTCCAGCTACCTTAGCCCCCTGTTGTTTCAGCTCTAGCCACTATCTGACACAAATCCTGTGAGAGAATAATAAATTGATTCTTGTTCTTTAAACCACTAAGTAGTTTTGGAGTGATTTGACATGCAGCAATAGATAACTAGAGCATATGGCTTCCCAGAAATTTTCTGAATTGGGGCAAACAGACTAGACTTTATATCCCTATGTTTATCAATCACTGAATAAGGTCTGATCTGAAGCCAGTGACTTTGGGTAAGGTGGTTCTCTTCAGCCAAAGGCAATTCCAAAAAAGGGCTGATAATTAAGGGCTGTTGACCAGAAGAACTGCCAGAAACTTGGGGAATTAGATCTTCAGTCTTGAAGCAGGATCTAGATGGCATATCACAGCATCCACTATGATCCACTCCTTGTACCACTTATATCCATTTCTTTTTGTAAATTCTGCATGAAGCAACTCCAGCACTCAGGTGGGCTTCTTTTTCTGTGAAGAGGAGGGTTAGTGGGATGACCCACAGTTCTATTTGTCTTAAAGATGACCTTGTTAGTGGGATGACCCACAACTACAGCTTGTCTAATGGTTCCATAAGATTCTCACTTTCCTCCTTCTCTATCACCCATTCTAGATTCCTTTTATTCTCAGTTAGATTCCCCTGGTCTGCTAACTTACCTGACTGCCGAGGGGTCCAAACCCTTGGTCATGTCTTTCTGTGGCAGCTGTAAATTTTTATTTACATCAAAATTGGGCAAAGGAGTACCAAGACACCCAGGTGAATTTTCTGGATGCCAAATACCTTCTTCCTCACTGTATTCTATAACGAAACCCTACCTCCTGCTGATTCAGATTTCACTGGCCTGATGTGAGGTCATGTGGGATCCTATGTTGATGGATTAAGTACTCTGCAAACCTTCATGCCGTTTATAAAATAATATAGCACCTCAGGTAGCGGTGCTGGAAGAGGCTATAACAGAAGAATATGTGTCTATTCCAGTGAAAATGAATCAATGTCCCTTTCAGGGTGGAGAAGTGCAAGATACTCAACTTGCTGTCAAGTAGTTCCTCAAGAGATTGTGTCAAATTGGGGAGGGGCATCAGTGTTGGTTTCTGTGGAGAGCTCAAACTTTCAGTTGTGTCCATAGCTAGATGAGCCTTAATGTGTAGGAATCCAGACTATTGGACCCATGTGTAGCTTCCATCCTTGTCACCATGTCTATTTCATTTATGTGTCCATTGTGCCAGTACTGGGATAGCCAACGACAGAGGCTACTTCACATCACCTGGCCAAGTTATTGTATCAACTTGATTATTTAGTGTTTCTTTCATGGTTGATGCTCTCTGGTGGGCATTAGCATATTGTAAGATTTTCACATTTCATGCTCATTCCCACACGTCAACCCACATGCCACATCTTGTTCCCAATCCTCCAATCATTCTCTTCCATGTCCCTGACAAACTGTCCCCGTCATTTGCTACCCACGTAAGTCAATTTATACTCAAACCTTGGGCCACTTCTGCCCCATAAAGAAGAGGATCAGGTACATCACCCAAAATTTAGCCTATTAGGAAGATTTCCCCTCATGACAACATTTTAAGGTCATCCATGATTGAGATCTGTTGCAGCTTCTGTCTGTTATCTATTGCTACGTAATCTGAAATGTAGTGGCTCAAAATAATAACAACAGTTGTTTCACAATTCTGAAATTTGAGCAGGGTGTATTGAGAACAAGTGAAGCAGCTGAAAGCTTGGGAATTGAATCATGAGAAGTTTTCTTACTCACATGTCTGCTGGTTGATGCTGGCTGTTAGCTGGGATCTCAGCTGCTGCTGTGCCTGGAAGACTGACACACGGCCTTTTAATATGACTATGTAGCTTTCTCAAGTCGTGGTGGCTAGGTTCCAAGAGAAATTATCTCAAGAAGAATAAAATTCTAGGAAGGAAATATAACAACTCTTATGACCTAAGTTTGGAAATCATTCAGTGTCACTTCTGCCTTATTCTATTGGTTAAAAGTGAGTTACTAAGACCATCCTATGTTCAAGAGGAGGAGAATTAGACTTTATCTTTTGGTAGGGTCAGAAGAATGTCACAGAATGTTAAACAATTTCAGACATGTTTTAAAACCACCACAGCTTATACATACACCAAGCCAATCCAGCTGTGAACCAAGCTCAGCTTTTTCCTTCCTTTGTTAGACAATCATGAGCATGACCTAAGAGAGAGGCACTAGTGTAAGTGTGAATGACAGGGCAGTCTGGGCCACCTGCCTATGCAACTTAATCTGCCTCTGGTTCTCTTTGGGCTGGACCTCAAATATATCTTTTCCATTTTACAATGGATAGCTGTTGGGCTTGTCCAACTTTCTGACTTGGTGGGTCTGACAGAACTTATCTCCTAATGAGAAATTCTGACCACATGGTCACTTGATGACTCATGGTCAGATGCTTCACCTCTACCAAGGCTCAGTAGTTGGCCAGGAGCTAATTTTTGAGTGGCACATAATTATTCACTATAAATGGCATGCCCTTGCTCCAGAGCTCTAGGGCTTGCCATAAAATCCACAGAGCATCTTTTCCCATGTCAGACACCTCTAATATTACAGGAGATGCTGACTTGTATATCCCAATTGGCGGAACTGCTAGCCTAGCATTCTGGACCTACTACAAAGCTTTTTTCTATTTTGGGCCTCATGCAAAGCTGAGAGTCTTTCATGTGGAATATACTGTTATCAAAACCCAAAGAAAGACAACTGTATTTCTTTCTTGTGATGGAAAGTGTGAGATGCAATAATTATTGTTGTTGTTACTTTGGGCTAGAAAGTCCTGGTATGCTCTAGACCACTGGATTTCAGAAATTTCACTATTATGGTTAGTTCCTGAATCTTTATAGTGTTCATCTCATACCCTCTGGAGTATGTGTCTCACTGTGACGTCCAAAATACATGATTCTTACTACATTCAGTCAAATTAGCATAATATCATTGATTTATTAAAAAGTATGTCCTACAAGATGTCCAGACAGTCCAAGTCTCTTCTAACTATATTATGACAAATGGATGAAATATTAATATTTTCATTTATAGACTAAATGAATACTGTTTTCTGCTCCAAGTGTATGTAAACTGTTCCTGATCCTCTGTTATAGTAGGTAGCTAGTTAGATATTAACGAAGGAGAAGGGAGCCAGACATCTAATTAAGCTAAATTAACTAGGAAGCTATAGCTTCACAGACACCCCAGGGGATAGCCACATCCTCTGCCAGAGTAGGCAGGAAAGACTGGCTTTTGAATCTCCCCAAGGAACAACCAGTCTATTCCCCCAGATTATGGAGAGGAGGAGCATGGGGTGAGAACTAGCGAGCAGAGAAACTCCTCTGTTGAGGCATGCACAGTAGGAGCCAAAATGGCGATCATAAAAGGGAAGAGTCTAGTCTGGGAAAATCTGGGTAAGGATGGGATAGGATAAGGGCGTGGAACCCAGAAAAATCCAAGAAAGTGATTGGATAGGGAGAGGGCCCAGCACAAGGCTGCAAAGAATTAGGAAGAAGATTGGTTAGTTTGAGCCCGGCCGGTGTGGCTCAGTGGTTGAGCGTCAACCCATGCACCAAGAGGTCACCGGTTCAATTCCCGGTTAGGGCATATGCCCAGGTTGTGGGCCAGATCCCCAGTAGGGAGCATGCAGGAGGTGGCCAGTCGATGTTCTCTCTCAGCAATGTTTCCATGTCTCTCTCCCTCTCCCTTCCTCTCTCTCTAAAATCAATAAAGAAAAAAAAAATTGGTTAGTTTAAAAGAATGCTTACCCTTTCCCAAACCCAAGGAGATGTAATCAAAGCTTAACAAAGGCCCCAGGCACGCTCTCTCTGCTCTCCCTGCTCTCTCTCCGTAGTAGCCCCTCGACCTGGGTGTGACAGCAGCACAGGCAGAAGTATGGCATCAGTTGGGCCAGAGTGCAAATGGAAACAGAGACTAACAAAGATTACTGGAGCTTCCAATGCCAGTGCGGGGATAATGGCACAGCATCTCTGGGCCCTAGCCCTCCTCCTGGGCTTAGGGATGACAAGTGCAGGCCTGCAGCCCCAGAGGCTGGACTTCTTCCACAGCCAGACAGAGCTGAGCCACCTGGTCGTGGATGAGGTAGTGCAGCAGCCTCTTTAGGGGCATCTATGCCCTGCGTATCCCTCCAATAAATCTTGCCACTACACCTCAAATCCTCCTATGTGTGTATCCTTGAAATGCATTTCTTGTCATACCACAGAAGAATCCATTTCCAGATTGGTCTGGCAGACCTCCCTTGGTCCTAGTCCACTTGGACAACACCTCTTTTCTGATTGAGGTGAAAAAATCACCACCAGATTAAAGGCTGCATCCTACACTCCTGAAATCATCTTAACTTGCTTTAGTTTAGAAGCAACAAACTAGATATACATACAGAAACATGAAAATATGTACATAAAAAGCAACAACAAAGGACTGAAAGAAAAACATTAAAAAAGAACAAAGTATCATATAACACTATTTATGTAAGTGAAAAACACAAGCTACACAGCATGTTTTACAATACATATATTCACACATTCAAGGGCATATGTTAAACATATTAGAATGAGTGCCTACAGCAATTAGGGGCAGGGGAATGGGTGAAAAATAAATAAAACAAAGAGGGGTTTTGCATGGACCAAAGATTAACTCAACCCTTTGCACCTGAGGTCCAAAATGAGAACAACAGTAAATATTTTAAACAATTTGGTGTAAATGTGCTTTTGTGTAAGTTTTAAATTGAAAATCCAATAGGAAGAATGTCAAGTTGGTTAGTGGAGAATGCTAGAAAAATTCTCTCCAATTGGCAAGACACCCTACAAGGCTTTACACTTAGAAAGACACAGCTTAAACTCTTAGAAATATCCCCAGTTCCCAAAATAGAGTAGGTATTCTATAAATGTTGGGTGATGAATAATGTGAATAAATACATAAATGAATGAATAGAATGGACAAACATATATTTGAATGAGTAATAAAATGAAGACAAGTAGGTGGCAAAAGGTGCAAGATTAAACCATACTCTAGAGGAAAAAAAACTAACCAATCAAGCTGGGAGCTGAAAATAATTTTTTAAAAAGGACATAGAAGAGATAAATTAGAAATCTAAAGGTGGAAAACTTTCATATGGTTGTTCACACTCTTCTGTTCAATCAAATGGGCACAGACTGGATCTTAGAAGACACCAATCAAAGCAGGTTATTATTTGCTTGTTCAATAGACTTAACAGATTCCTTGTATCTCTTTAATTATTTTATGGAAGAAGAAAATAAGCATGACCACCCCTCTCTTCTCACCCACTCCAGCAAGCAGGAGAGGATGACATTTTGCTACTTCATGACATTCTTTCTCATGAGAACATAAAGGTCTGCTAAATTCTTTTCTGGTTTGTAAATCATCTTTAATACACTCACTCCAAATCGTTCCCTTCCATGCTTATCCCAACACATGCCATTTACAATGTTGCCCTCCCCATTAACTAACCCATCCTTGATAATTCCTAAAGATTGTCAACAGGAAAGAGCATATTAAAATCAGCTGGCCAACCTGATAATATTCAGCAGGAATTGGGAATAGAAATTGCTGTTGCCTTTTCAAGGACCAAGCTCAATAGGAATTCTCCTGAAAACAAAAGGGCTACCCAGGGCATTTTCCTGGCCCCTCTTCTGATCTGGTCTCTATACTCCTCTTAGAATAGTGGCTGCCTCCAAGATGACTGACTGGGATGCAAGATAAATATTAGAACTTCTTTTTACATGTAGTTGATCTAATTTCTTTAAAGTCTACGTGTGTGTATGCTTTATATTTTTTATGCTATATTACTACTGTGGTACAGATATAGAACTTATAAACAAGTGAATACACATATATTAGCAAAGTATGCCCAAACAGTTTTACTGATGGGGCAAGATCTGAAAAGTCTGAAACCTGTGCCTTTGGTCTCCCAGGTTTGGACAGAGCCTTTGTTCTTCCCACTCCAGCTGGCCCAAGACTATCTGACTTGCTCCTAACGGCTGCATTCTTCAACCTTTTTATTATTTATCTTTGCCTTGGTTCTAGACCAAATTCCCGTAAAGTCCTTCCTTTGTCTGGCACACAGCCATTCCTTTCTATTATTAAAGCTCTTGTCTCTTCTCAAACTGAAAGGCCTTTGGTTTTCAGTGTTCTTTCTGTCTACTATGGGCCTGCCAGCTCTCCCCTCGGTTTGGCCTCTGATGGATCATCAGCTGTGGCTGAGTGGACAGGAAAAGGAAGGGTGCTGTGGAGTACAGACCTGCCCTCACTTTTCTGTGCTCCTACTAGCTTCCCCCTAACTCTTCCACTCATTTTATTGTTCCCCTCATTGCTCCAAAGATGCTACAGAGAAAAGTACTATAACCACATTCCTAAGGGGAATGTCCCTTCCTCTATTCTACAAGCTCCCTCCTTTCTAGATTTTGTAGATGTCAACATCTTTATTATGAAATATCATATATCAGACACCAACTTGCCTTCTGCTAGTGTAAATAGAATCCAAGTAGAATAATGATGCACATATATAATAAGGGAGATTCTATTTCTAATAATTAAAGGAGGGAATGGAAAGAAAATCTAAATAATGTAGAGGCCAATAAAAATCAGGAAAAGTATTACAGGCCGAATCAAAATTCTAAAAAATAAATGCTTATATGAGCAAGAAACTTGAGAATCTGAACATGGTGCCTAACTCATAATAGGTGTTCAATATATATTGATTATTCCTAATTGAACATTATTTATTCAAAGCAGAAATACAGTATTTTTCTGTATACATTTCTTATGACTGTTTTTATTTTAAAAATCCATAAGTGTGTCTCATCTTATTTCCTTATAATTAGCCATAAATTACATAATAAAACTAGATTTGTGTGAATTGAACACCTTCCTACCTGAGCGGTGAGAGCTGAATTTTAGAAAGACATAGAAGTAGTATATCTATGGCTTAGAAAACTATTTCATTTATTGTCCAAACCAGGATATTTTTTTAGAGTAAATGGAGATAAATACAATGAGATAACAAGCATAATGGGTTTGTCTCAGGCAAACCAGACATCATATGGTTATTTTCTGACCTACCAAACTGAAGAGGATATTGATTTGAATCCAAATATATGTAGTGATTGATTTCTCATTACATGAATATTTGTCACTCAGTAGATTACATGACTCGGTACTTAAGAGTTAGTCAAGACGAAATGGAAAAGAAAATTTTAAATTCGAATGAATTAAGTTGGCCATAATGTTTTTGTTGACCTATAATCAGAACTGAGTTCTAAGAAGTGTCTTTTTCTCTGAATCAGTCACACATTTCCCTACCTGACTCTATTTTAAATTAATCTTACAACTAAATTTTATTTTATAATTGAATTGTATTTTTAATTAAATCAATTTTACAATTAACACCAGTTCTTATTTTATTAAACTCTCAGAAGCTTTCAAAACAAATGAGCATTCATTAATTTTCAAACCACTGTTTTCAATAGCAAATTCCTGCCTTTGCCCACCCCTGGTTCTCTTCTTTCCCTCTGCCTTCCATTGTAGACTATTTCTTCTCCATCTGTTCCTTTTTTTTCATGTTTTATACACCCCCTGGGAAGTCTGATAGGCTCTCCTAGCTTCAATTACCATCTAGTTATAACTGACTCTTAAATCTTCACTTCCTGTTCAGGCCTCACTTTTTCCTGAGCTGACTGCTATTAGGATTCTCTACTTAAATGTCTCCCAAGAACCCCAAGAATTGACTAGAGTTCAATATGTACAAATTTGTATTCAACATCTCAACAATGCCACAATCTACTTCTCTTTCAGTGTCCTCTATTTTCATGAATGGCAACAACATTAAATCAGAAACCCATGGTTCTTCCTTATCTCCTCACATCCATTAAGTCTTCAAGTCCTGTCAATTCTATCTCTCAAATATCCTTTTCTCTCCCTCTCCACTGTGACCAATCTTGAGTAGCCAGCACCATCTCCCGGTCTCTTAACCAGTCACTGCTCCTCCAGACTTGCCTCTCTCTGGTCCCTTTTCATTTTGCAGCAACAGTGATTTCCAACGGCCAAAATCTGATCAATTTGTTTTCTGCTTCAAACTGTTCCCTGGCTTTAAAACGCAGTTTGAACAACATGACTTCCATGTCCCTCCACCATCTGGCCCTTCTCTCTCCACATTGTTCTCTTTCTTCTTCTCTGTTGTGCTCTGTACTGGTGTTCCCCAGCACAGTCAGGCTCTCAGAAGGATGAGCTTTAACACATCCTTCGCCACTGCCAGTACATTTCTTACTTCATCTGGTTTACTCCTCCTCATCCTGCTTCTACTGGCTCAGATATCATCTCCTCAAGGAGCCATTGTCTGATCCTGAAACTATGTTAGGTTTCTTCCTATCTGCTCCTATAACACACTTTGTTTGTATTGTGTTGAAACACATGAAATTGACTTGTAAGTCAGTAATAGTCCAATAAAAGAAAATTCATATAGTTGAAGCTAGTCATTGTACCTGCTAAACTATAAATCCCCTGAGGGCAGGACTCTGGTCTATATCCTACGTTGCCTATACAGTTCCTGCCACATGATAAATATTCAATGGATATTTGATGAATGAATAAATGAATGAATTAATTAATTATATTTTCTAGAACTGTATCATCATTTTAGTTGACCTAATTTGAAGCTATAACAATTTTCTTTTTAATACTGATAATTTTTTCTGTTGTACAAGTGTTTGCCCACTCTATTTACTTTGATTAAATATTGAGTAAATACAGAGTGGGGTAAAGTATGTTTATAGTTGTTCGTATGGAAAATAATACAATAATTAATAAATAATAATACAATAATAAACTGTGTTGTGCATACTCACAACTGTAAACCTAATTTTGCCCACACTGTAGATAATGAGTTTTTAGCAGAGTACAATTATGTGAACCAATAAGCAGATCTTGGTCCACAGAGCACGAGCCTGATGTAATTTTATAAAGGTTATCACTCTTCTTTTTTAAATTTATCTTTTTTCCTCCATTGGCCCTTGAAAGAAGGCAAAAAAAAAAAAAAAAACAAGGAAAACTGGGCTCAAAAACTCATAAACTTTAAAATTGTTAAAGCCCTATAAGAAGTCTCATAGTGACACCTTTGAAAATGTGACTCCTGAGGTATTCATTTGGAAAGGACCTTAAGAATGAGATTCTACTCGAAAATATGTATTTGCAGAGATATATGCACCCCTGTGTTCATTGCAGCATTATTCTAGGTGGCCTAGACATGGAGACAATGAAAGTGTCCTTCAATAGACAATTGGATAAAGATGTGGTACATATACACAATGGAATACTACTCAGCCATAAGAAAAGACAAAATACTGCCATTTGTGACATGGGTGGACCTTGAGAATATTATACTAAATGAAATAAATCAGGCAGAAAAAGCTAAGAACCATATGATTTCACTCATATGTGGGATAGAAAACTGAAACTCATGGACACAAATAGTAGTGTGGTGGTCGCCAGAGGGAAGAGATTGGGAGGTGAGGGGTAAAGGGGACCTAATATATGGTGATGGAAGATGATTTGACTGTAGGTGGTAGGTACATAGTGCAATATACAGATCTTGTGACATAGAAATCCACACCTGAAACCTAGATGATCCTATTAACCAATATCACCCCAATAAATTTAATTTAAAAAAGAATGAGATTCTTTCAATAAGTATCATTCAAAAGGCCTAGTACTTTGAATATAGGATAGCTTCTCAAATGATGAATATGAGCATGCTAACACTTTGCTAATTCCCATTAACTATGGCAATCCTTAGCAAATTGCTGCATTAATGAGGAAGTCATTGCCTATACAGTCTGCAAACAGAGAGGTATATCTTTGCTTCAGTTCTTCTGACAAGGTTCTGCTTTAATTATTTATCATACACCACAGCAAAGGAGTGCTCACGAATATTTTGTATGAGTAATGAAGTTTTAGCAATAAGAGTCTTCACTCTATCTTGCTGCTGTTAGAGCTTACAGAGGAGCAGGGTGAGAATTTCAGGTGTTTGTGGATTAGTGAACCGGGAATTCACAGGACTCCCTAAGATAGAGTTCTAAATAATACAATAAAAATAAATATCTACAAGTACAATTCTTATTTTTTCAAGCTCTTTAACAGCCCTCAAAAGACCCGAGATGAACCACAAGGAAAATGATAAGAAATAAAGCAGCTAATGATAATAATAATTACGATAATAATACTGCTTATATAACTCTTTATGGATATGTCTGCACAAACGCATGAGATGGATGTTTAGACAATTTCTAAATTATTCAGAACAAATAACTTACAAGTGTGGGCAGAGGGAGGCTGGGAAGAAGGGAGTTCATTTGGTCAGAATCCTCCAACTTGTATTGGTCAAATTTGCTGACTGATTTCTCATATCTCTCCTAAAAAATTCCAGCTGTATTATTTAATCCCAATTCTGTACATGATTTATTTTGACTATGGCCAAATCCTTTAATCTCTCTGACAATAAATCTCTCTATGGCTAGCAGATGAGATCCAGCTTAGCCTATTTCCAACACCTTTTCCAGACTTGGTGTTTTTCATTCTAACATTCATGATCATGGATCCATTGTCACTTATTCTTTTAATAATAAGACTTATTAAGCAGCAATTTATATGGCAGCTCCTACAATAAGGACCTAGCAGGAGTTCATTCATAAAGTTGTCTAAAGATAATATTCAGCGTGTTACCACGAAGTGCCTCTTCACCTCCAATCTTATTTCACCCCCTGCATCTCACACACAAACACACACACAACCATTCATGTTTTCTGTGTTTATGTGTCATTTGCTTTAATCAGAACCACAGAGAAATATAAAGGGATTTATAAGGTGTTTTCGAAAACATGAGGTATGAGGTGTGCTTCCCCTTCTTTTTCAATCCTCACACAAAGTCTTGTTAACCTTGGCCCCAACATTCTTTGGGTTTCTCATCTAGCACCTAGCCTGAGTACAGACTCCTGTACACACTCAGCTAACTACAGGGTGGGGCAAAAGTAGGTTTACAGTTGTTGATGTGAAAAAGAATACAATAGTCAATAAATAATACAAGAGTAAACTGTGTTTCATGTACTCACAACTGTAAACCTACTTTTGCCCCACACTGTAAAAGCATCTGAGAACAGATGGGCTCCTGTGACTCAACAAGTAGAAAAGAAAAGAAAAGAAACCACTGACCAAGGCTAAGGGCATTCCACGCCCACGCACTACTCACTAACCTTGAAGAATGAATGGTGAACCAAAGACTTCATAGAGTGATAAGATGGCATGAAATGGCTACACTAAGTAATCTTCAGGAGCTAGTCAGAGTAGCCACTTTGAGCTGCCCAAATAAAAGAACAAATAACAATTCATCTTAGGCAATAAAATGAATGGAAAATACAGAGTAGGAAAAAGACATTGTAAATTACTGGATCAGACTGAGTTTTTCAGTTATATCAGAGCCTTAGTCAACCAAACTGAAAGAAATAGAGAGAAAAGCTGATCTGATAAAAAAAAAAATTCCCTGCCTTTAGGATATACGTTCAGCCCTCACACTGCTTCTGAGCATAATCTTTGGATAAATAATTTCATATTTTTAAGAAGGTTTTATCGTTTTGTTTTGCTGGAAAATTGTATGTGAGAGTTCATGCTCTTGTATATAAAGGGCTCTAGGGCTTGAGTTAACACGTCTATCTTTGGTCTTTCTTATAACACCAATTATTCTCATTAATATTAACAATTTTTTTAAATGGTCATATTCAACCACTCAACAAATATTTATTAAATACCTATTATGAGTCGGGCCCCATTCTCAAGTGTGACATATACAGCAAGGACATAATAGACATGGCCCCTGACCTAAGGGAGCTCAAAGTCTATCAGGGAGATAGAAGATAAACAAATAAACACAAAAATAAACATATAACAGCAATTTAAAAAAAAAAAAAACCCTGAGTTTTCTGAGAGTGTAATCGGGATGGATGGGGATAGGAGGCATCTAATTAAGGGAAAGACTTCCCTGAGGAAGTGACAGTTGATCTGAGACCTAAGGGATAAAGAGTTAGTAGGGGATGCATAATTAGGGCACATGCTAACTACCAACCATGCTGGCATTGGAATGGGCTTGGCATATGGAGAGAAATACATGTGCGTGCAAATGGAGATTTCGATTTTCGAAAAGATGCTCTGTTTATAAAAATAAAATGAATGCTTGGTGATTTCCAGGCAAAAATGTACTAATGAGGTGGGAATGACTATGATGGAACCTGAATAGTCTGGTTTCTTGTCAAGGTCAAAAATACTCATCTCTGAATAGTAAAATACCTGCCTTCATTTCAATGTCTACTTTATTTTCATGCTCAGATTTAAAATTGCATTGAAAGATCTCCAAAAACTCTTTTTATAGCCTTTCTTAGTAGTGTTCTTCAATACTGAACTACCCTCTGTGCCAATAATGTGTCTTAAGAGCACATTTAGGTTTTCTTTGTGTGTTTCTTCAATAAGATTGTATGTATACACATATTTACATAATAAAATGTAATCACCACTCTTTGCATAAAACTCTTTAGTATAATTTTAAAGACTTAGCAAATTTTCCTCCTCTCTTCTCTAGGACATGTTATATTATAGTTCATCATTAGTGTTATTCTATAGTATGTGCCTGACATATATCTATAGCTATCCATCCACCTATAGATAGATAGATAGATAGATAGAGATATATATTTAATCTATCCTGCATATATAACACAAGACCAAGTAGATAAGACAATGAGATTATTAATAAGCAATGAATTTATGTTTTGATCTGTAAAATGGGCACAATCCAACTGCCATCTACAAAATATTCCTATAGAAAACCATCTTGCACTACAAAGCATCCTTGTTTCTCTAATCATAATCTTGATTGTTTCCCAAAACTGTTCTCTCTTTTTGTTTTCTTTTTTCCTCCCCTGGCCTGGTGCCATCCTTGCATTACCAGTGTTACACATGTATATTACTAGCTGAGACTTTTGTTTTTTAAATCCTCACCCCGAAGATATTTTTCCATTGATTTTCAGATAGAGAGGAAGGGAGGGAGAGAGAGAGAGAGAGAGAGACATTGATTGGCCACCTCCCACACGACCCCAACCAGGGCCAGGGACCAAACCACAATTGAGGTACGTGCCCTTGACCAGTAATCAAACCCAAGACTCGGGTCCACAGGCGGTCGCTCTAACCGCTGAGCCAAACCAGCCACGGTACCCAGACCTTTCTGTAATCCCTTTCTCTCTTTTTATGAATTACCACCACATGCTTTTAACGTTAACATTTTCCTCCTAGATTTATTCATTTTCCCTTCAAAGTCTCTCTCATTTAAATCCCAGTTCTTTACCTGAAAAACAGTAAATAGAGCAGAGGCGTTCCTGAAATACAATATTGCCTTGACATAATTATATAATTGTATGTATATACAGAGTTTGTAATTTTTTGTTCTTATGTGTCTGTTCAATTTCCACCTTATTTCTCTATTACCATATCTATGCAACACACTTATAAAATCTGTCAAAACAATACAACATATAACCTCAGAACACGTTCAATGAACTGTTTCAGCTGCTTTTTCTTCTCATTTCCTTCCACTCGCTTCAAGAATCCTTGGGCTTCGACAGTGGGAATTGCAAAACCCTCAGGGCAGGTCCCTTTGTGGCTCATTCTGCATCTTATTTAGTGCTGCTATCCAGAGGCTATGAGTAATTTCGAACAGGCCTGTGCAACAGCTCAGGTGACTCACAACATCATTCAAATGTGTCAATATTCTCCTTAACTGCACCAGAATAAGGGATCAGCCAGCAGGACTAAGGTGGCAAGGAGAAGGGCTCAGCTACACTAAGTTCAACCCCAATACCAGCATGCAGATAACTTAATGAGACCAGATTTAGAACTGAGTGAACTCCTCTCCATTCTCCACTCAGAATAAAAGAAAATGCTTCCAGTGCAGTTGGTTGGACTTAAGTTAGTCTCAGAGATAAATCTTATGAGAATATGATCAACACTGGACTACATTACCAAAAGAAACAGAAGAATATATTCTCCCCAGCGGCTGTTTCTTAATTTTTTTTTAGTTTTTTTCTCCAACATCTGGACTTGCTGACAGATCCCGCTTGAACCCAGGGAAACAGACTTGGTGACCTTTGATGTGTACCTGGCTCACATTTAGTCACCTCCATAGAGAGGCCTTTCCTTCCCAACTATCCTAATTAGATTTCCCCTATGTCTTTCTCTCATTATCCTGTTATTTTTTGTTCCCTCTCTTAGAACAACTTGTAATTATACATTTATTTACTTGTTTTTCCTTTGGAGAGCCAGTTGTTAAACATTTGCCAGCACACCACTGCTCCTAATTGTTCTTCCTGCTTCCCCTATCCTCCCCGCATCACAGCCAAACTGATCCTTTAAAAACTTGAATCAGGTCAAGCCATGTCCATGCTCAAAAACCTCCAGTGGCTTTCCATTTCACTCAGTTGAAAAACAAAATCCTTGCCATGGCTAAAAAGTCTCCATATGATCTGCCAAGCCCTACTCTCTCCTGTGTTTTTCTGATCTCGTCGTCTTTCCCCATTGCTCACAGGGCTGCAGTCACACTGTGACCCTACTGTTCCTCAAACACGCAAAGCATGCTCCTGCCTCAGGGTCATTGCACTGGTTTCTCTCTGCCTGGAAAACTTTCCTTCAGATAGAAGCTTGGCTCCCTCCCTCACTTCATTCACTAGTTCCCTTTTATGCCCCTTACCCATCTGAGTGATCTTCCCTGATTATTCTATGCAAAATCACACCCCACCACCACCTTGCCACTCACTACTCTCTTCTACCTGCTTTCTTTTTCTCTACAGCAAATATCACTGGTTTAAATGTTGTATATTGATTAGTGTTTTGGCCTTTGCTGCTCTGATCTACTCCCCACCTCTCCTCTCCTCTGAAAACTACATTTGCTTGGTTCCCAATACCAACCGACTACCAGCAAGGTATGGTCAATGGGAGGCACTTGCTGAAGACTGGAGGAAAGAAAGAAGAGAGAGGCCAGAATATTTTTCCCTCTCTCTCTCTGCTTTCAAGGTGGCATTGATAGCAGTGACCCAGTCTCTGCCACCAAGAGAGGGTTCTGTTTCTCTAATTAGACCTTATGGTATATCCACCTATCTCCTCCAGCAAGCTAAAGGAGGACAGGGACCAGTCACTCTTCTCCCCAGGAACATGCTTGCTCCCAGGTTCTCCTTAAAGACCACTTCCTTGGAGAGACCCATTCCTTCCCATCCCTTCTAGTTAGATCTCCCTCTCTGTCCTTATCTTACTATCTTGTTTTCATTTCCATTTCTTATCACAAATTGTAATTATACATTTATTTACTTGTTTATTTGTGCAATGCCTCCCTCTACCACTCAACTAGACATAATAAGGATCCTATCTCTCTGATTCAACACTTTCTCCAGCTTTTGCTAGTGTATCTGGCTCACAGTAGATAATCTACAAATATATTTTTCCATTAAGTAATGAATGAATTTAGACTGGACTCCAAATAGTAAACATAATAATACTCTGGAACTAGTAAGTGCTCAATAAATGTTTGTAGAGTTGGTTAGACTGTATGGCTTTCTCTGAAAAATTCATCAATACAGCCAGTATACCAAGGTCTTCCATAAATCCTGGAAGATGTATCTCTCATGGTATTTTCCATGCATACTATACATTTTTTCATGTTACCTTCAAAGAGTCTTCATTTCTGTACACAACATGAAAACAAAAGAAGCAAGTATGGTTATATGATTTAAGCAGGCTCACTTGCCTGGTGTGGCAAAAATGGGGAAAGAGCTCAAAATGGAACTATGTGCAGACAATGACCTTCGCAAGATTCTTCTCGGGTTTTGTTGTTGTTGTCCTTTGAGTATTTATTCTTTTCTTTCTTTCTTTTTTTAATAATTTTAATTTCACCCTCTAATCTGAAGTAAACTAAGCTATCAAAAGGTAAGAGCCAATTTGTGTTTGACATTTTCCTTTTTGTTTTGAACGGTTACCATGTTTGGGTTGTGGTATGGATTTTCCACATAGGCTTAAATTGGTCTTTGAAATGCTCTGTTCTCCATTCTTGTTTCTGAAGTAAAGAGAAAGCCTCAAACGAACACGGGGAAGTCTATCATGCATCACTCTTTTTAACTTTCCAATTTCTATTTGCTCTTTTATTCTCCATACTTCTCTGTCCTCTCTTTTGTTTAAAATCTCATTTAGCATTCTCTGGAGGGGAGAACAGGAGATTACAATCTAACGATTGTAATGAGAATGGGTTAAGTTGGTGCCGTTTCCCATTTTCATTACAATCTTGGTGGCAAGAATAATGTAACAGAATTTTTAATGCCTCATATATTACATGAACATTTTCCCGTGAGCTCCTGCTCCTTTTCTGCGGACAGCACTGTTGCTATGTGCTGTAGGACTTTGATCTTTTTATATTCTACATTATAATCAATTGGCCATTTCACCCCTTCCCCATAGATTACAGTCAAACAAGTAAGAAATATTTTGATCTATAGCATACCACTGCATCTCATGACTATAAAACCCACCACCTGCAGACCCGTACCTACAAAATACACACAGCCAGTGATTCAAATTGGACAGAAGGAACAATCCAGGTGTCCTGACCACCAGGCACTTCTCTGAAAGGCAGTCTGGAAATCGGAGTTTTGTAATTTAAAGCATAAATAGACAGAGCTGGTTCATTTAAATATCAGGAGCTCTTAGGGGATTGGACTTTGAACTCTAAGATGCTCCTTGAAATGGAAAGGCTCACAGATCATTCTCACTCCAGATGGGGTCCCCAAACCAGCAACATGATCATCACCTGAGAGCATATGAAAAATGCAGAATCTCAGGCTTTGGCCTAGTTTGCCTAAATTAGAAGCTGCATTTTAACAAGTCCCTCGGGTGACTGGTGAGCACTGCAGAGTTTGAGAAGCACTGCTTTGGAGTCTCCTGTAGGCTACATTTTCTATAGAATGTCAGGAAGTAGCTTCCTCCTCCCTAAGTAACCAGGATCACAGGGCCCTTTCACCAGGCTTATCAGAATCTCTCTATGATGTCACCTCCATCTAAGTCTGTTTTTGGTCCTTTGCCCATCATTACTAGTGTTCCTGAGTTCCATTTTCTAGGGAACTGCAACTACATTTAAACTAATTCTCAAATGGACTTTGAGGCAGAAACATCTGGATTCAGATCTTAGCTCTGTTGATATTGCTCTGGTGGAAATGTATCCAACTTCTCTGCACCTCAGTTTCTTAGTTTATTCACTGAGGTAATAGTATTTATATGCATTAGACAGTGAGAACAAACCACTGTAATAGAGATCCCAAAAATGCAATGGTTCAAACCAGATAAAAATGTCCTCATCTTATGTAGTAACCCACACTGGAGGTCAGCTCTGCAATACGCACTCTTTCAGAAAGTTGAGACTCTCTCCAGCAAATTTCTCTGTGATTTCTTAGGGCATTGTTCTTGTCTTCATGGCTGAAGCTTTGTTACAGACAGAGAAGAGTCTACATGAAACACACCTTAGCAATGGACTCCACCTAGCTGGAGGGGATTGGGTAATGTGGTCCTTCACTGAATGTCTCGCTCCAATTCTGACTATGCAAGCATGCTGGGCATTTTGGTGGACAGCAGCAGTCCCCACCGTACTCACCTAACAGGTTATTTTAGGAGTTAAAGGAATTATGGAGATAAATTGCCTAGCACACAGCCTGGCACCCACACACATTAGGTTCTCAATAATGGCAGCTGTTATTCTGATCTTATCAATAGCCCTCCAAGTAATAGAATCACAATTTGTCTAGTCTGTTCAAAACTTCAGCTCATGGAATAAAAAGTAAATGAATTTCAACCCACCCTCGTGAAGGAACCCATAGATGCCTCAGATCAAACAGCCGTGGCTTCAAATCAGGTTTGTGTGACTTTGGCAACACCTTGGACAAGTCTTCACCTCCAGAGAGTTTAATGAGCAACTCCCCCATCTCTGCTTTTTCTCTCCTCTATGCCTGCTGCGTCAAGTTGAAGCAAAGCCAGAGACAAGGATTTGAGTGTCACGGTTGATCTACAGAGCACTCTCATGAAAACATGCATGAGGGACCCTGATCCCACAGAGAGCTCTGTTGCAGGAATTGACCTACAAAATCAGTACTATCTTGAACTCTGTGTACCCCCATACCAGTCAGCCAATGGCTGAAGACTGCATGAGTCAAGGGAGGGAACGTGTACAATTTTCTGTCAAAAAGAAGGCAGCTCAGCTGTTTCCAGACCACTCTGCAGCAGGTATGGAGGGCTGCACCAGCTTGTAAGGGTCCCAACAGCAATCCTTTTCTGTCGGTATTTGCTACTTACTTCTACCATATTAGAAACAAAGTACTGGAGTAAATCAGCATAGAAAAAAACCTTATCTAGGTGGGTGGTTCAGGAAAGGCTATGGTCTCATTATCACAGACTACACCTCTAACTCCAGCCCACACTTGGCTGCAGAGGAATCATAAGAAACATGAATCATGCAATGTAATTTTTGACGACTACTGGAAAAATAGTTCTTGCCACATTACGAAACAAAATATTTTCTGCAAATAGGCATTCAAGCTATTGGTTATTTAACCGATTAAGACAGTATTACTTTATAGAAGCAATCTAGCTACTGAAAACTAATTGCATATTCCCAAACAAGAATATTGACTGATCCAAATCACCAGCTTTAACGGGTCTTCAGATAAACCAATCTGAGTTTTTGGCTTATTGATAGAAAATAAACACAAAAATAAAAACAAAATGTGGGCCTAGTCAGAAATTTTTTAGGAATGATGCAAGGTACTCCTATTTACCAGGTACAGCACCTCTCATATTCAAATCCACTTCTCCCTTTCCAGTACCTACTCCAAGGCCTTATCACATCAACACCAAGGTCACTGCCTCCAACAGAGTCTCACTTACCCATGACTCTGGGACAGGGCTAATCCCAGCTTGCAGCAGCTCTACCTCAAGTCAGCCTGACCTTGGACCCTGGTCCACATTCTTAGGCTCTGCCATGATCTTAGCGTTCCAACCCACCACATGCCCAGTTCCAGTAACTACATCAACAGCTTCTCTGCTGCCTGACTTTCTGTTTTTGCTCCCAGCCTGATGCTCCGGGTCCCTTGGGACTGGGTCCTTGTATCCCTAAGTTCATTCAAAGATTCGCCTGCCCACCAGTCCTATGACTCCCTGCTGCTCAGTGACAGATTCTCTGGGCCACCTGTTGCCTGCATCTGCACCTATTGTCTACTGCCAGACAGCTCTCCTCCCCACGGACGGGATGGAACAGATGGAATATTCTTAACAGAGTGGTGTAAAAAGAGAAAATGCCAGCTAAACTGCTACAGAAAATGAGGGTTAAATTCCTTTATTAGGACAGGAAAGTTGCTAAAGATGGGGGCCAAGGAACTGAAGAAGCTGCCTTTACTCGGTCAATATGGCTGTTATCAGTGAGCTTGGCAGAGCCTGGGTTGAGAGCTTGTGTTCTGGAGTCAAATGGGATGGACATTCCAGCCCACCAATCACTAACATGTAAGAGAAGACAAACATTTCATCCCTCGGTCTCAGTTTCCCCATCTGTGAAATAGGAGTAATACCTCCATCACAGAACTACTGCTCTCCTCACTGAGATAAAAGAGATATTACATCCAAAGTCTGTTGCTATAGTTTCTTAAGCATAAGTCTGACATACAGTAAATAAGAAACATTAGTATGTAATTCCAGAGTAACACATATCTGTAGGGTAATTTTTGTTTGGGGAGAAGCAATAGCATGTATTTAAAACAAAAGCCTAGCCTGGTCGGTGTGGCTCAGAGGTTGAGTGTCGACCCATGCACCAAGAGGTCCCCAGTTCGATTCCTGGTCAGCGCACATGCCCAGGTTGTGGTCCCAATCCCCAGTGGGGGCACGCAGGAGGCAGCCAATCGATGTTCTCTCTCATCATTGTTTCTATCTCTCTCTCCTTCTCCTTTTCTCTCTCTCTAAAATGAATAAAGAAAAAAAAACTAATAAAATAAAACAAAGCCTAGGCTCGAGGAGCCACTTTGTCAAAGATCAATAAGTCCAGAAAATGTGGAAGCGATGAGACTCTCTGAGGTGAAAACCAGAGCAGAGCCCTGAATCCGGAGCAGAAAGAAGTCCGGAATGGCAGCCCTGGGACCGAGGGTGTTACGAAACATTGATGAAACATTGAGGTGGAAACTGGGGTTGAACCAGAAAGGCCAGGGAGAGACAAGGGGTAGGACCCTGGCTGTACTCCAGGGAGTAAATGCACCGCAAAATGTCCCCAAGGCAACAGGGAAAGCATTAGAGAAAAAGTAAAGGGGAATGGGAGAATCGGGCACATTTTATTGGAAGGGAAGAGAGTGGAGGGAAGTAAAGCAAAGAATTCAGAGAGGCCGGGAGAGGCTCCGAGTGAAGACAGTCGGGAAGTCCGCAGGGGGAGAGGTAGAAACGCAGTCAGCTGTGACAGAGAGAAAAGGCAATGGAGAGACATCATAATATACAATGCTGGTTCAAAACAACAGCTGGGAATTGGGAATTGATAGTGAAGCGATAAATACCAGCAATGAGGGAACTAAATACCATTAAAATGCACAATAGTTAATAACAATGAACCTGAAGTCTGGAAGCAATTAATAAATTAATAAACAATAGCACAAAGCATAAAATGAATAAAGAAAAAGTGGGGCTATGAATCTGACCGTTCAGGGAGAGTGGGGCAGGGGTTCTTCGGAGGAGAGGGCAGGGTGATCAGCTGATTGCAGGACCTGCTCCAGGTTCTGAGTAGCTGAGACAAGAGAGGACAGATTCTATCCACCTGCGGCCGGCGGATGGACAAGCAGCCCACAGAGAACATTGCTCTCCACTCTCCTAATGCAGCTGCCATCCAGAGCTACTCACTTACCCCCACCATAAAGTGATCTCACAGACGGACTGCTTCGATTGTGCCAATAATGGTGCACAAATACGCGAGACTTCATACTAACAATAGTCTCTAAAAGGAATGACTTAGGAATTGTCCTAAAAATGTAGGTTCTGAACCAGATCGGAGAACTCATGATTAGATTCAACTTCTTCCAGCTCCCAAGCCCCTCTCTTAACCTCAGAACATCTTTTATGAGCAGTTCTGGGGGTCCGTAGGAATCTCCTAGCCAGGGGGGTTCCCCAGTGGCTACATGGACCTCCATCAGCTGTAACCTCAACCACAGACCATCGTCGGTGTTCCTCCCCTTCAGGTCAGCATCCACCCATGTGCTTTATTTTCAATATTCCCCCTCCTAAAATAATTATGGCATTTGGAAACTACATTTCTTTTCCAATCACATTCATTCTTGGTTCAGAAAATATTCTGTGCTCCAGGCAGCACCTACAAAGCAGAAAACAAAAACAAAACAACTACAAGATGAGGACTTCTTTTGCTCCCGTAAACTAAATTGGGCAAAGGGTTCTGCCAAGCTGAAGGGGATAGACAATAAAAAAATGGTAGGCTGGTTAGGCTAGGTCAAATAGGCCAGTTTTCCCTCTTCTTTTAATGAGTTTATCTTTCCCCATTTTTGTGTGACATCAGGTTGCTATTCTTGTGGCATTTGCCTAGCGATAAATTTTTAGAGGCAGGGAGAATTTCTTACCCTCCTTTGCATACCACACAGCACCTCCTGTTTTTCCCACAATGTTTTTCCTCCCCTCTTAAGCCCAGCATCTCTTCTTTAACCAGGACTTAATAGCTGACACTATGGCCCTGGCTGTAGCATGGGCTTAACAACCCAAACATTCCCAATTGTATAGGGAGCTCCTGAGTATCCATATTCCCAACTCTTAGTTCAACAATAAGAACAATAAGCCCTGGTCAGATGGCGCAGTTGGTTAGAGCATCATCCCAATATGTCAAGGTTGCTGGTTCGATCCCTGGTCAGGGCACATACAAGAATCAACCAATGAATGCACAGATAGATGCAACAACAAATCAATGTTTCTCTCTCTCTCTATCTCTAAAATAATTAATTAATTAAGAATAATAAAAAAAAAATCAGACCCAAAAAAAGAAATAGCTGGAACATATTACAGATCATTCCAAGGTCAGTAGGGGAAAAAATGAAAGGAAGGAGATAGAAGAAAAGAAAAATTAAAGAAAAAATGAGACTTTCCACTAATATGGGGTATTAAGAATGCCAAGATGATATTACTTTTACATTTGCATTAAAATGTTAATATTAGCCATATATAATTAGAACTTAAATATGTTTAATGTATTCAAATCAAGTAATTTTTATCTTATTGTATAGGGTGCATGATATAAAGTAATATTAATTGCATTCAGTCACAATAAGTTTTTTAATATTCTGCTACATAGCCAATCTCTCTTAAAGAACTATCCTGAAAAGAAAGTCCAAGGGTGTAAGCTACAGCTCAACAGTTCTGACTTCCACAACTTTCTGCTGAGTTAAAGCTTCAGGTTAACAGAGCAGAGGCCACAGTTTGTTCTGGGCGTGGCACATTGCACAGGATTAAACGCTGTGCATTGATCATTCCTTACCGATAATCATAATAACTAACATCAATTCTGGAGACAGTTCATAGACATATGAGAGTGACCTTTCCACTTCAGAATCTAAATTATTTGTTATTGGATAAACAATTTGTTTTTAGTGGGTTGGGCACGAATTCAATTGATTCTAACTACTTTAAGTTTGATACAATTCGTACACTATTGTATAGTCTTTTAATGTTAGGTTGCTTGCATGTATATAGGTGTAAAAAGACTTATACGTACGTTTAAAGAAGTCTATTTTCTGATCTGTTTTCATGACAAAAAGCAATCTTAAACAATTTCTCAATGAAATCTTCCTTTAATTGAATAACAGTGATAGAAGGGAAAAAAACAGAAATATAATTGTCATTCTCATCAACAAACTTAATAATGGTCTTCTGTGCTCTGCACTATCCTTCTGGGCAGTACATTTAACAACAATAGCAATGAAGTGTACCTCGATATGGGCTAAATAACCGGTGTTATTGTTAAATATTGCATCCACGTTGTATTCTCAGAGTGCAATATTCTGTGTTGTTATATAATATGTAGATGGATCACCCATGCGGTCACATGGGGAAAAAATAACAGAGCTCCATTAAAGCATGGCTCATTCTTCTTCAGCCTCACTTGGCACTAGAAGTGGTCTAACAGAAAGACATGCTCCAAGTTCTAGTCAGGAGGTTTGGAATCTAGTTCTCCTAGATTAATAAAGAAAACCAGACCCCAAAAAAGGAATAGCTGGAACACATGACAGATCACTGAGCTGTTTTGCAGTCTAAACAAATCACTTTCTCCCTCCAACCCTTGGGTTCTCCTCTTGTGCAATATGAAGAATGGTGTTTGCCCTTCCCACCTCAGGGTGTGTTGTAAAAATTAAATGAGATGATAAAGGAGAAAGTGCATGGAAAACAGTCTACAAGCACGAGGTGCTTTATGGTTCATTTTAATCAGTCATAAGATAGTAATGTTGGGAAGGAATTAGAGGCAAGTCTAAGCTGCTTATTTCATCAATGAAGCCTCTGAGGCTCCGAGTCCAAGGTCAAACAGCTAGTTATCAATTAGATAGGATGAGTATCCAGGTTTCCTGGTTTCCAAGTCTGCACTCTGCACTATGCCACTTACTTGCCTAAGTCTTGATTATCCATTTTTCCATTATAACGCTATTAACCTGTAATATCAGTTTGTCTTTCAACATCAGTATTATAAAAAATCAACTAAACTAGTCTAATTATGTCACTAATATTTCTTACAATAAATAGGTGATATTTTAGAATCCTAAAAATGTTGATTTCAAGTACACAGTGTTCTTATTTGAGTTCAAACTATAAACTATTAGCTAATACTTGAGCACTTAGCATGTGTCAGACTGTGCCAAGGGTTTCCCATTATCTCACTTGGTCTCCACAATAATCCTATGAAGTTCACATTCTTTGTTATTCTACTCCCTAAAAGGGAGGAAACCACGTGCTCATTTCTGTCCCTTCCCTAGCTCGGCTTCGTTTTGTATGGAGTCTAATCCTTGTAAACTAGGCTTCCCAGACTCCTCTGGGCTTCGGGGTGGGTTCAGCCAACAGTTGGTACTGACGGGACACTAGAGGGCAGCAGCGAGGGAGAAGTTGCCTCCTTCCCATTGTGTTGTACACTCTCTCTCAAGGGGTTGCTTCTCAATGGTTCCAGCTCTTGCGGAGAAGCCTCTCCATTCTAGGTCCTCATTCCCAGTGGATCCTGACCTCTGTTAATATCCTCACCTCTTTTAATCCCGCTAGCCCTAACAAAAGTTGCAGCTTCTTGGTGTTAAAAGTCTTGGGGTTGTCTCACTATTTCTTCTTGAGCATTTTAGCCATTTCAACACCCTTGTGTTTAGTTTCCCAAAATTAAACTCCCTCTGTTGAACTACCTGGTCTGTTCCTCTTGAACACTGACTGATACACTTCAATAAACAAGTGATTTAAAGATCATGGGCTGGGTTTGAGTTCAGGTTGGCTGACCAAGTCTATGCCCTTAACCTTGAAAGGCTACTGTTTTCTGCAGTGCCATGGACTACACTAGTGGTCTCCAAGCTTTGAATTGACTTTTTTTTATTGCACACATTATGAAAAAAATATTTGTAAGCGTGGACCCTTGACACAGTATATTTATTTATACATTATATGTAAGTAGTAATACTATATAATGTTAAATGCTAGTGAAGTTTACCCATTTTTATTTTATTTTATTTTGTTTAATTCTGACATTTTTATCTATGCCAAAGGAAGCCATACTCAGGTTTTGAAAGTAGTGGAAAGATGTCTTTAATTCTTTATGGCCGTTGTGTGATTTTAGCCTCTTTTTCTTGAAACAGGGAGTAATTCTCCAGAAGAGCTTCATATTTTCTTTCTTCCTTAGAGTTCTCGTTCTCTCTCTCCCTGTGAACTTCAGATGTAAACAGCAGAGCTAAGGAATGAGGCGCCGAGGGAAAAGTGAAGAGAAAAGTGGAGACAAAATCTCCTGAATCTTTTACTCTCAACTTAAGACCAGTTTGCACTCTAGACATAAGAATTTTCAGCATCTCTTTTTATAACAGCTTTACTGAGATAAAATTCACATACCATAAAATTCACTCTTTCAAAGTGTATAATTTAATGCCTTTTAGTATATTCAGAGTTATGCAACCATCACCACTATCTAATTTTAGAACATTTCCAGCTCTGGAAAAAGAAACTCATACCCATTAGTAGTCAGTTTCCATTCTCCCTTGGTAGTGGCAGCCTCTGGTAACCACTAATCTACTTTCCATCTCTATGGATTTGACTATTCTGAACATTTTATATAAATGAAATCATACAATATGTGGCCTTTGGTGACTACGCCTTTCATTCAGCATAATGTTTTCAAGGTTCATCCATGTGGTAGTAGGCATCAATACTTCACTCAGCTTTTTGCCGAATAATGCTTCATTGTACAAATATACCAAATCTGGCTTATCCATTAATCAATTGATGAACATTTAGGTTGTTTCTACTTTTTAGCTATTGTCAATGGTGCTATGAATATTCATAGACGAATTTTTGTGTGGCTGTATGTTTGCATTTCTCTCGAGCCTAGGAGTAGAATTTCTGGGTCATATATGGTGACGGTATATTTAACATTTTTAGAAAGTTTCAAACAGTTTTCCAGAGTGGCTGCACCATTTTACATTCCCACTAGCAGGAATATCTAAAGGCTCCAACATTTTCACATCCTCTCTAATGCTATTTATTATATGTCTTTTAGCCATCCTGGTGGATGTGAAGTGTTATCTATTGTGGTTTTCATTTGCATTTCCCTAATTATTCAACATTTTTTAAGAGCTAGTTATTTGATTAACATTAATATAATAATTTATTAATAGAAATGAAATATTAATATTTATTTTCAGTGAATGAAACATGAAAGATGGTCAAATTCATTAGCACAGATAATAACATTCCAGTGCTCTGAAAAAAAATGCATAAAAATCACAATATAAAAGCTAAGCAACCAGTCCATATTGAACTGTAACCATAGCAAGATATTTTTTATTTCCATTCCGATTTCTTCTTTGACCTATTAGTTGTTCAAGAGTGTGTTCTTTAATTCCACATATTATAGATTTTCCAGTTTTTTTCTTATTGTTGATTTCTAGTTTTATACCACTATAGTTGTAAAGGATATGTGGTATGATTTGAATCTTCTTAAATTTGCTAAGACTTATTTTCTGGCCACTTATATAGTCTATACAGGAGAATTGTCCATGTGCGCTTGAGAAGTGTAGTCTGCTTTTGTTGGATGGAATGTGCTATATATGTCTGTTAGGTCCATTTGGTCTAAAGTACGTTTCAAGTTCAATGTTTTCTTGTTGATTTTCTGTCTGGATAAGCTATCCACTGCTGAAAGTAAGATATTGAAATTCTCTACTATTATTGTATTATTGTCTATTTCTCTCTTCAGATATGTTTGTATTTGTTTAATATATTTAGGTGTTCCAATATTAGGTGCATATGTATTTATGATTGTTATGTCTTCTTAATGAGTTGACCCTCTATTATTATATAATGACCTCTGTGTTTATTACCACTTTTGGCTTAAAGTCTATTTTGTCTGATATAAGTATAGCTATCTATGCTTTCTTTTGATTTCTACTTTCATGGAATATCTTTTTTCATCCCTTCATTTTAAGCCTATGTGTGTCCTTAAAGTGTAAGGGAGTCTTCTGTAGGCAACATATAGCTGGGTCTTATTTTTCTATCCATCCATTTTTCCAAAAAATGGACACACAAATGACCAACAGGTACATAAAAAGATGCTCAACCTGACTAATCAGGGAAATGCAAATCCAAACCACAATGAAATATCACCACAACAAGGATGGACCTTGAAGACATTTATAAATGAAATAAGTTGCATAGAGAAGGCCAATACTGAATATCACTTATATGTGGAATTTTAAAAAGCTGAACTTGTAGAAACAGAACGTAGGATGGTGGTTACCAGGGACAGAGGGGTGGGGGGTGGGGGGGAATGTGGAGATGTTTCTAAGCCATAAGAAAGAAAGAAGACATGTAACTATAACTTGGAAACTGCAATAAAACTGACCCACTCCCAACCCTGAACTCTAGCCTCTGCAACATTATTTTTTTTTAAATCTATGGATCATCTGGTCTCTTAAAACAGGTTCTATATTTTTAACCACCAATGCTAATTTGATTAATTAAGCCAGACATTTGATTCACATTTCCACTTATTTCTGAAACTTTCTGTTTTTGTCACTCACTTATTTTTTTAAAGTTATAATTTGTTTTATTCATTTATTTATTTTATTTTTGTACAGATGTTTCTCCTTTTCCCCCCATTGACACCCTCCTCCAATCCTCCCCAGTGTTGTTGTCTATGTCCATGGTTATGCATACATGCATATAAGTTCTGTGTCCCTCACTTATTCTTAATTGCAATTCAGCATATCATTGTTGTTAGTCATTGATAAATACCATCTTTACTCTGCTTATATAATGTTTTCTTTCTTAATTAAACAATCATTCTTAAAAGTCTCAGGAAGAGGTGTGTATAGTGGGCGATATAGTCCTTATTATATGACTGAGGGAAGCAGTTGTCCCAGAGCTGGCCATTGATGGCATCGTTAGAGTCACAATGCTGCTCCTGGCCAGAAAGGGCTATAGATCTTTGAGTTCCAGAATGAAATAGTACCAAACCAAAGAGTAATCTATTTATTGACTTACTTATTCTACAAATAAACAATAAGCAGCCACCATGTCCTGTTCCAGGCACAGAGCTCATGGTAATGAACCAGGCCTTGCAAGTCCTGCCCTCAAGGAGCTCACATTCTAATGCGATGCCTTTGGCCACCCTTCTGCGGCTGCTGCGTGAGGTCACGGTGCCTGGCTCTGCAGCAGCCATCCTGCCCCTCTGGGGACTAAAGCCAACACACTGAAGATGACAGAGCTTCAAATCGAAAGAAACCTGTTTAAATGAGTGTGAACAGCTCAAGGTCCCAAAGCAATTCACTTTCAGCAGCCAGGGTTTTTCTACTTCTAATTTTCAGAGCTTGCTTTCAGAGAGCTAATGTCCACAGAGGAGGAAAAAAATAAAATAAAGATAAAACTCATTCAGACTATCCAGATCATGGCACCAGTTGCTAGCTGAAACTCGTCTGAGGAGCAAAAGCATGGAGATGTATTTCTCTAACTGGCATTTTCTACACACCTACTTTCTACCCGACTTCCAGAACAGCGCCTGGTCCCTTGAGGTCAATTCCTCGAACTGCCAAACTCGTTACTCTTGCAGAGCTCCCAGGTAGCTAACCTAGGGTAGTTCTGGTGTAACTAAACTTCAAAGTCTCTATAAAAGCTTCAAATCCCAGGACATTACAAGCTCAAGTCTCTCAGTGTTCATGTGCTCTCAGGGCATTGGTTGAGCAGGAACATGGGATTTCTAATCTGCTGGTCTTGTTTGCTTGTTTGCGTGTTTGTTTGTTTGTTTGTTTGTTGTATGGCTCATGGGGAAAGGCACTGAAAAATGCAACTGAAAGGGCCCACGACAAACACAGAAATCTTTTTTTTTTTTTTTATTAATTTACTTATGTTACAGATGATTCTCCTTTTTTCCCCCATTGACACCCCCTCCCCCTCCCTCCCTGTCCCGTCCCCGTTTTGTTGTCCATGTCCATTGGTTATGAGTACATGCGTACAAGTTCTGTGTTCATCGCTCCCCTCCCCCGCCCCTCACCACCTTCCCTTACCCCTAGTTTCAATTTGTTTTCCCTGTTAAATACTCTCCTAGCACTCAGCACTTTTCCTTCGTGTCATTTATCACAGCTTATACTTCAGTACTTCTTAGTTTTTATATTTGATCCCTAAAGGTAGGAACCTTATCAGTTTTGCTCACCATTGTATTCCCAGTGGATGAATAAATGCATGTTTTCATTCATTCACTGGGCCATTCAGATGGAAAACTGGCCTCTCAGTGTAGAGCCTGCGCTTGCCCTTGAAATCGGAGGTTCCGAGGTTATAAAGCACATCAGTTACCTATACATTGTCTCCATGGCCACAGCATATGCAATTGGCAATCTTTATAGACTGATCATCAGAGACCACACGTACCAGAACCTCTTTTCCAAATGACCCATGTGTGAGTGAATGGTTGGTTCTGATCCAGGAATATACCACATCTTCCCACTGCCCTGCCAAGCCAAGAACCAGTTTGCAGCCCTCTCTACTAAGAAGATGCTTGATACCAGATGTTATGCAGCCAATTGTACCTATACTGAGTTTGGGGTTACCCAGCTTCTAAAACTGACAAAAAAGGCAGTACTGATTGGCAACATCTGAGATGATTTTAGAATGGAGTGTACAAAGTACAACATATATAAAGTGTCTTTTTTCCTCTGGTTATCAAAGAACATCTTAAAATATAAAAATATTGTTCACCATTTAGATTTGAATCGGTGACCATTACATCATGAAGGTTATTGTCATTCCAAAGTTATAATTAAATCCTTTAGTAAACACTAAAAAAGTTCAGCTCTGTATTATATCACTCTTATTTCCCATGGCACATACTTTAGCACCTTCGTTTTATTTCTCTAGGACACTTTTCCTAAAATTCAGATGCTAAAAATATAAGCCACTCTACACCAAACATGTTAGGAGACTTTTGTGCAACGAGAGGAATATGTGTTCAGAGATAAGCAGAACAGAGGTGGATTTACCATGAAAGCAGGGACGCTTAGCTTCGGGGCTCCTCACTTGCAGCTTCTTTCAAGGCCCCAAGAGGCTCCCCGGCAATATGTTAACAAAATCGCATATGTTTTTGTAAACTGCAGAAGTAAGCAATGTATGCATTGTTTTTATATAAAAAGCCCCCCAAATTGTGTAAGCTTAAACTTGGTTATATAAAGGTTTAACCTTATAATCATAAAATCTATATCCGTGACCAAAGCTGAGGTTTAGAAAACTTTGATTTTGATCTATTTCTTGCCATCTAACAAATCATTCCTTTCAGTTGGGAAAAACTACAGGAATTATTTTTCCTGTCACTCTGGCTCTTTTTTCTTTATTCTTTTTTTCTTTTTACCAAACCACTCATGCTCGTTTTTTATAAAGAAGTTGACATATTATGTAAGCTCTGTGGTTCTCTTCCAAGCTTCAGTTTATTCTTTGTGGATATGTAGCATTCTTTGGGGGGGGTGGTAAAAATCTGCATGGAGTCACTTCCAGCTTCTCAACCCAAAATTAGTCTTTGAGTGCAAAATGGTCTACTTCAAAATTACCAAAATCATTAGTTATTTTTATTTGAAAATCTATGACCTTACTAAGACCTGCACTGAAATAAAATGATTATTTGATTTTTTTTAATGAATATTTGAAGGAGTAATGTCATGGTCACAAATACACACACACACACACACACACACACACACACACACGCACACCCCACATATAAAGTCTTTGGAAAAGGATGTGTTCTGACTGCAGGGATGGATTTTGTGTGAGTAGAACCCTGAGGCATCTAACAGTTTAAATAATGGTTTCCATTCCAGGGAAGAAAAAATATTTTTCCTTGATAGCACTTTTTTATATTCACTGCATTAGAATTACTTTTTCAAAATTCTGCCAGTGAAGACTTATCATATATGGGTGCCATTGCTGTAACATAAAGATAAGGACTGAAGCAAATTCCACTCATAAGCTCATGAGCCCGTAAATTGGAACTATCCTTTATAACACAAAGCATTTTACCAGTCCAGAAATTTTTCTTAAAGGCAAGACAGGAGTTTTCTCCTGCAGAATGTTCCCTCTTGAACGGCTAGAATGTTTTCAACTGCTCAGATGTTATCTGTTCACAGACTATTTATGAGAGAAAGATACAAACCTCATCTATAGCCTATTGGCTATAGAAAATAACTTCTGGTTAAATTCAGATGGATATCAAACCATTTCAATAAAATATACAATATTACTTTTACAGATTAAGGAAAATTATTAAAATCTATATAAAACTCAATAAATACTATAACTGTCATTAAGGTATTTTGAAGGGGATAACTTTGTTCAGAAATGTTTGCATTGTGGTAGGATGTCCTAATAAGCCACCCACAACTCCCATGTTCTTTGAGCCTCAGCCTAAACATAATGCCACTTCTTTTTACTCATCCACCCCTCCAGAGGAGGCCAACCTTCCCATTAGATGCTCTATTGTACACTGCACTGACCCTTCACTGCTTGAAACAAATAGTGGCTATTTGTTTAATGTCCCTGTCCTCTGTGTGTCTTACCTATCATTACACTCCCACTACAGACCACATCCTAGAGTCAATAAATATTTGTCAAGTAAATGAATAAAAATGAATAAATGAACAAATAGGCAATAGAAATAGTACATATTCCTTTCTGAATCTGTTGTTCTGAAACAGAAAAAAAGATTTTTTGCTATTATTTACTATGAACTTTTACTCTTATCTTTAACAGATTTTTGAGCTTTCTAGGGGTACCTAAGGTAGAGCCCTTCCACCCATCTACTTTTATTTGACACACTACATTTTCTTTGCCTTCTGAGGCAGCAGATGGGTCAGTCTAAGAGAGCTGTAAATAACCAATTTATTTTTTAAAATAATGATCATTGCAACCCTAGTGGGTTTGGCTCAATGGTTGGAGCATTGGCCTGTAGACCAAAGAGTCTCAGGTTCGATTCTGGTCAAGGGCACATACCTCTGTTGCGGTTCCATCCCGGCCCTGGTCAGGGACATGCGAGAGGTAATCAATCGATGTGTCTCTCTCACGTCCATGTTTCTCTCCTTCTCTCTCTCTCTCTCCCCTACTCTATCTGAAGATAAATGGAAAAAAGTATCCTCGGGTGAGGATTTAAAAAAAAAATAATAATGAGCATTGCATTACACTATGAAAAAGGAAAGCAAGCTGGAAAGTGATGCTTAACCTTTTCTTACAGCCCCACTCAGGACCATAGGATAGTAAACTTCATTCAAATGCTCGGATTTACAAACACCTGTCTCACTAAGAATTTCAAATATTTCTTTCTAGGAGAAATGTGTATGTTTTAAAAAAGATCTCTCCCTGTTCTGTTGCCAACATGCAGTAATACATTTCACTATCAAGAATCATGCAGCAACTTGCAAATGACCACATGAACCACTGCTGCTCATAAGGCAGACAGAGCACCCACACGCACTGGAGCACCTACAACAGTCCTCATTCTTTCCTAATTTGGTGGTGTTTTTCCTGTATCAGAACTTGCCCTTTGCTTTATTAATGTTGAGGAAGGGCTCAATATTTCTTTCATAAGGATAATGGTTTCCATGGGATTTGGGGCTTTTCTCCCTCCCTCACTGAAGAGATGCCGATGTGGCTGGAAACACATAAAATGGAGACGCACCTCTTCATTAAAAAACTTGAACCTCTTGTAATGATGATATTAATACCCAGCGTGCGATAAACACCTGAGACATACTTTGTCCTAAACAACACAGCCTTAGAGAACCTTGTAGCCAATAAAATAAAATACCCCTTTCTCTTTAATTAACATATGAAATAAACACAATCTGTGACACCTAGTGTGCAGCAGCAATTAAGAGGCATTGCTTAGTTAAACCTCCTAATACCTCATTTAAATATGCAATTAAGGGATAATTGCCTTCAATCAATAAAAAAATTGAAATATTTCGCAGGGGCTTCAATTATTTTTTGCTAGGCTTTCTACTTTACACTTGGCCAGCACTAAGCCTGGGAGCCTTACTCCTTTGGTTAAAGTGACATTACCCCCTTTCTTGGTACTGGCTTTTAAGCATGCTATTAACGTCGCAAGAGGCCAATAACAGTGCTAAGCCTTAGAAATCATCTCTTTTGGCCTCAGCTAGAATTTCTATGGCTCTGAAATTGCCTTTTCGTGACTTGCCTTAGGTTATGTTCTTTGTTTTTACTCAACCCTAAGCCCTCCATTTCCATCGCCTTGTGAAGGAATCTACAGTGAAAGAGTAACAATTTGCTGCCCTTCCTAGTGAGGCACCAACTGCAGGAAAAGCAACATTGTGCTCATCAAATTTGTGGTGCATTGACTTCGGCAGCGTTGGGTTTTATCCTCAGCCTCCCTCCCCAAAACACAAGTTAAGAATGTATGTATTTACAAACTATTATGTGCATAGAAAGAAATATTTCAAACTAAACCTTCAGACAAACCCTGGGAAGTGCGTGAAGTGAATTGGGAAGTAACAATAATCGTCACCAGGGAAGACTGAGGAATAACTAAAAGGGTTAGGTGTGTGGCCAGCAAAGCATAACCAAATATTCATCCTGAAAAGGCGCAAATTGAATAATATGTTGGGTTGACAGGGGATGATCTGAAGTGCTGAAGCTGACTGTCAAATGCAAATATTAAGTAATAATCTTATAAAATAAACCACAAAATGAGAGAATACAATTAACCAGCAAGAAACAAATACCCCACAGACAACGCCAAGGGAAAATATGGGTGACATCTAATGAATCTGGGGGCATGTGAGCAGCCCCACTACATAATTCAGGCAGTAAAACCTGCGGCAGCCTGAATTACCTGACTTGGTAGCCCAGCATATGCCTAAACTTCTATCTCACTTTGAGCAGGTGTAACCTTAAAAGACCAATGTCATTTTGTTCTGAACATGAGAAATAACATAATTATAGCGAGACTCTGGGATGTGAAAAATATGTGCTCTTGGATTTGGAGCACTCACCCCGGGAGCCCAGAGAAAGCCGTGCTGGGCCAGGTTTGCTGACCACCCAGCAAAACCCAGTAGAAACCTCAGGAACAGATGAAATCTGTGCACACGCAGAACTTGGTCGCTCTGCCTAACGCTGACTTCTCCTTTCCTCCCTATTGGACCGTACCTCCTGGTGTCATCAGTTTCATCTGACTGAGACACATCCTGCTCATCTCAGAACTGCGCAATACCCACACACACGTACACAAAGTCTAACCCTTGATTCTCTGTCCTACGGTCACCCTCTGAATGATTCAAGATTGTCCCCTCATTTCTGTGACCTTCTCTTGGGGCTTTCGGGCAGCCTCTGTTTCTCAAACAAAGAGAACCAGTTTTAGCCAGTCTTCATTGATAATAACAGAACAATAATAATCCCAAGCATTGTCGTCATCTGTTTCATTTTATCTTCATAACCCCAAAGGCAGGGGGAGGGTTGGGGTGGGGTAAATTGTCATCCTCATTTCACAGATGAAGATCTTGTGACACTGAAAGATTGTATTTCTAGAAATAGCTGAGATTTAAACTCAAGAATGTTTTGTTCCAGAGTTCCCAAGCTTAACCAATATACTAGACAATCTCTCTAGAATCTCAGTTTTCAAAAGTGTGGCGCATTATTTCATGAAGTGACTTGAAACAATATAAATTCTGTTCTTTGAAGCTTCATCTTTATGGCTTCAAGGACCCTGAGCTAGAAAAACTCTCTTGTGTTTTTCCTTCACTCTCACACTACTACCACACTCACAACACTTCTGATACCAGATGGGTGTGTTTTCCACACATCACGCAATTCTCTGGACACCAGCTGGGTGTCTTACAATTCAGTTCAATTCTGACACTAACCAGAGTTAGCACAGACCCCACAAGTTAAGGGCTCAGGCCCAGGAGACTGCCCCCAGTTCAGATCAAATTACAAGTAGTAGGTCCCCAGGTTACCCACAACTTTTGTTCAATTTGACTACAAATCAGAGGTTCCCATGACCCTCTTCCTTAGATTTGATCATTTGCTAGAAGAGTTCACAGGGCTCAGGGAAACATTTACTTACATTTCAAGTTTATTATATAATAAATATTATGATAAAGAATACAGATGAACTGCCGGATGAAGAGATACACACGGTGAGGTCTGGAAGAGTCTCAAGCACAGGAGCTTCTGTCCCTGTGGAGTTGGGGTGTACCACCCTCCACATATGTGGGTGTGTTCACCAACACAAAAGCTCTCCAAACCCCATACTCTGGGAATTTTTATGGAGGCCTTATCACATAGGCATGATTGATCATTAATTCAATCTCCAGCCCTTCCCCACTTTCCAGAGAATGAAGGATGGGGCTAACACACCCAAGCTTCTAAGCATGGCATGGTCTTTCTAGTGACCAGCTCTCATCTTGAAGCTATCTAGAAACCCACCAAGAGACACCTTATTAGAACAAAAGACTCTCCTCATGCTCTTATCACTTAAGATATTACAAGGGTTTTAAGACTGTGCCACTAACTGGGGGCAGAGCCCAATATTTATATTTTCTATTATTTAACAGATCTTCAAGAGAATTGAAAACCTACCACAATATCCCTGTTGTTGTTTTTTAGAAAAAAATCCTCCATTTACAAAAAAAAATCCCCTATTTTTATTCATTCATTCATTCATTCACTATTTATTTATTCATTCAATAAACTTTATTGAGTCACTAAAATATTCACCAGGCATCACTATGCTAAACACGGAGATAAAGAGATGAATAGTATTGTCCTCGTCCCCCTTTCTATTCATCTTCCACAGTGCAATTAGAAAAGTCTATTAGATTGAGTGACATGAAATTGTCATCATTCAACCATTTCTAATCTACAAAAACAGCAATATTACACAGTTCAACCTAAGAAAAACAAAACCCTTCCAATCTACATAGAGCAAAGTTGAGTCTTCTGAGAATGTCAGAATTTGTTTTTGCTTACCTACTTAGGTACATTTCTTCCCATGCTGCGTGCTTCTCCACTTCTGTTCTTCCTCTTGTAAGACCTGTCTCACAGAGCCAGTGCCTTTGAGAGGGCTTCTTCCTGCCTACTCTTTGTTGGGAGATACTCTTCCATGGATCCTTGAGCTCCTATACATCTTACTGGGTGCCCCAATAATGCAAAGCCCTGACCATTTTTACCTGGGCCATTTCTCAGGTTTGTGATTGCAGTGAGCAACCATCAGAGATAAGGTTATGTCTCCCTCTGGTACAGCAAGCAGGCTTGCTTATTGTTTATTATAAAATAACAGATTCCCCAAGCTTGGTGTTCCTCAGCTGCAACATAAACTCATCTGGGCCCATGGCATTGCCCCAGTGGACTTGAGAGGCAAAGGAAAATGATCCACATGCTGATAATCATGCTGAGTACTGTGCAGTGAATAATGAAGTCCTTTGTCTCGGACCCAGGAGTCTCGTGTCTTCAGCTAGTCTCCATGAAACAGTGTTAGGCCAACTTATTAAAGTGTAAGTAGGATAAAATTAAGTCCTAGAACTGATACTCAAGATTCAGAGCAAGCATTTTTTTGTGTGAAACTGATTTTCTTAAGTGGAGTTCATCACTTCATCCTTTGTATCACCACAGTACCTGGTATACTCCCTTATTATTGTACTTAATAATATTAGTATTGATTAGAGAAATGGGCAGCTACTGAGCAGTAAGCTTCCATGGTGGTTTATTTTTGTTGTTGTTATACAAAATTCTCAGCATGGTTCCTCAGAATTAGTTTTCATTCAAAAAAATGTTGAATTGTTTAATGGAGAGTACAGTATCCCTGCTCTTCAGTAGCTTACAGCTTAAATTTGGTTTTGTTTTTGTTTTTGTTTTTTTGTTAACTTTTTGTTTGTTTTTACAGAGTGATTTTTGGGGGAAGGAAAGGGGATAAAATCATGACTTTAAAAAAAAAGACAAAATTATGTATTATACATTACATTATTATAAAAGTAAAAATTATTGTTCCTTTCATTAGTACCATACTTTCAGAGGGAGCTGCTGGTTTGGTATATGGCCTTCAATATATTTTCTTTTATTTTCTATACATATTCAAACATTGATGTCTATTTGTTTGTTTACATGAGTTAAATCACATCATAAATATACTGATTTATTTTTTTCACTTAATATATTATGGATATCTTTTCCAAATCAACACATACCTCATGATTTTTACCAGCTGCATGGTATTTGCTTAATAGCTTAAGGTTATATGTTGCATAATCTATTTAACTAATCCTCCAAAGATGGACATTTCGCTTTTTCCCATTTTTGCTATTAAAAATACTTCTGCAGTGAATATTTTTATATGCATTTATGTGCCTGGTTGTAAGTATACCTGGCAAGGAACTGTCTAGTCTTAGAAGTTTTGCTAAAGGTGTATGAATTTTAAGTTTTTATGTATACCCATCAATTGCCAAATGTTCTCCCAAAGTTTGTACCAATTTCCACAGTCAGCAAAAAGTGTGAGTATTGTTTTTCCACACCCTCTTGAATGCCAACCATTGTTAAAGTTTTTGTAGTTTTCAAAAATATATCCCAATCTCTAATTTCTGTTTGTTTGGGCATATGTTGTATATGCATTGCTATTTATCTTTTCTTCTCTGTGAATTACCTGATCCTTTTCTTTCTGGGATACTCTAGTTGATTTTTTGTTTTTGTTTGTTTGTTTGTTTGGTTGGTTGGTTGGTTGGTTGGTTGGTTGGTTGGTTGGTTGGTTGGTTAAAGCAAAAATGCGACTTCTTCCTGCTGGGCCAAATCTTTTAATCCAACAGTGAAAGTTTACCCATGAATCCTCTGGTTGATTTTTAAGTGCTTTGTAAATTAAGAAAATTTACCCTTACTCATATGTTCAGCTAAAAACTTCCCAGTTTGTTATCATTTAATCTTGCTTATGATATTTTGTAACTATATAGAAATTTTAAAATCTTGTAATAATCAAATTTATTTTTCTCTTACAACTTCTGGGTGTATAGAGTTGCTTACTTTCCTTGATTTATTTAGATTTTTGTTCCATCTGAAATTTATTTATTTATCTTTTGTTACTGGACATATCAGTAGTTCATATGTTTTTTTTAATTTATCTTTATTGTTGAAAGTATTACAGATGTCCTCCTTTTATCCCCCATTGACACCCTCCTTCCCACTCCCGCCTTCACCACACTTGTCTGTGTCCATTGGTTGTGCATATATGCATATAAGTTCTTTGGTTGTTCTCTTCCTGTCCAATCATCCACCTTCCCTGTGAAGTTTATTGGTCTGTTCCCTACTTCCATGTCTCTGGATCTATTTTGTTCATCAGTTTATTTTGTTCATTATGTTCCACAAATAAGTGATATCATGTGGTACTTGTCTTTCTCTGACTGGCTTATTTCGCTTAGTATAATGCTCTCCAGGTCCCTCCATGCTGTCTCAAAGGGTAAAAGATCTTTCTTTTTTACAGCTGCATAGTATTCCATTGTGTAAATGTACCACAGCTTTTTTATCCACTCATCTACTGATGGGCAATTGGGCTGTTTCCAGATCTTAGCTATTGTATATAGCACTGCTACGAACATAGGGGAATGTTTGTCAATTAGCCTACAGTTAGCCTTCATCAGTCTTTCAACTCCAGCCTTTTCTCATTCCAGGAAGAAAGGAGGAATAAACTGAGAGTTGGGGTGGCTCAGATCAAATGAGGTTTTAGAGGGGTAAATGTAAATCGTGTTATATAGGGTGGCAAACATGACACAGATCTATTTAACCTGCTAAGCAAATTTGCACTAATAATGGTGGTTAGGGAGAAGTTAATTTGTTATGAAGCTATTATTCATATAGTTAAAGGGTGTTTTGAGATTGCTAAGGATTAATACTACTTTTTTTTGTATTTTTTGTTCTTTTATACTACTTTTTAACCTAACAATCATAAACTTGTGTTTTCAATGAGAACTACAAATGTAATCACATTTGTACAAAGTGATTTTTATAAACTAAACTAGTTTTTTAAAAACAAACTCTTTTTTTTTCAATTTTTTTTCTTTATTGATTTTAGAGAGAGGGAGAGAGAGATAAAAACATCAATGAGAGAGAACATCTATTGGCTGCCTCCTGTATGCCTCCCACTGGGGATTTGGCCCACAACCTGGGCATGTACCTTGACTAGGAATTGAACCAGCAACCTCTTGGTGCATGGGTCAGTGCTCAACCACTGAGCCACACTGGTCAGGCAATAAACTCATTTTTATTGAAAATAAATTGACATTTACTTTGAGCAATGAGTTAGGAATCCAGTCTTTTCTCTTTTTTTTCTTCATAATGGCATCCTAGACATTTTAAAAAGTTGCTATCTCTTCTCAAACATGGATACTCTCTATACCTGTATGCTTCTTGCCCTCTCATCAGTATGAAGACAATGTTACAATGACTTTTTCATAAATAATATTTGTGGATTCACAGGTACTTTTATATTAATATAAGCAGCACAATGAAGAAGATTAATATTTACTGCATAAATGTATACAAACCATTGCTATCCTCTCCAAGACATTTCAGATGTTTGGCTTCCAACAAATAAAATAATACTTGAAATGAGAAAGTCATCGTTTAGAATGTGGTGCTGGCTTCGTTAGGCAGACAATTTCTTGCTATCCTAGCTGATCTTTTTTCAGGTCACCGAAGGTGGCAGGGAGGTTCAGGAGAAGGAACTGAGATTCTGGGGGGTCTGGACTCTAGTCCTGCACTGAACACACAGTGAGCTTGTGGTCCTGCCTGTTACAGCTCAAGGAGAAAAGCAAAAATGGAGATCAAAGAAGGCTGGTTGTCTGGAAGAAACCAAAGCAGGTGGGGTGAGATTATAAGAAGAGATCTCTAGTCCTGAGAGAGGGGAATTTGAGAAACAGCACATGATTTGTAAAGCGTCCTGAAAGTTGGAACTGCCACTCAAACAGGCGCCCCTTGCCTCCCCTGAGCTGTCAGGTAGGTTCCATCCCAGGCTCCCTATGCACCTACCTGAGCTCCTTTACCCTCTGGGCATCTGTTCCTCACCAATTCAATACAAGAGTACATTCATTCAGTAAATATCTATTGATTGCTTACTGTGCACAGGTACCACACTGGATCTGGCCCTTACCTTCTTAGAGCTTCCATTCTATCAGGAAAGATAGATAAAAAGTTATTTGTTCAATCATCTATTTTTCATTATAACAAAAGAGAAGGCAGAATGCTATGAGAGTAACTAGGCAACCAGACCCAGTTCAATGGCTGAGGAAAGTCTTCTTTTGTGAGTTGAATTCAAAAAGGTGAATGGGAATGAACTGACTGGGGTGGAAGTGGTGCACACTGCTGAGAGAGGAAACTGCTAAGCAGTTGGGGGAAGGGAAAGAGAGGAAATGCAGCAGAGTGGGGGTGAGCTCTCCCTGCCCTGCCATGTTCCAACACAGAACTTCATAAAGGCCTAGACTCCTAAATTTGAACCCATTAGGAAGGAATACTTGTCAAAGTAAGTGGATAGAGCACATTTTATTTGTGTTCAATATTGACATTTTTGGCTTGTGGGCCTCTATGTCTTCTGTAGCCCAAGCCCTACAAATGTTAATGGAAAGCCTACCTTTGGGAAAATCTGCTGCGTTTTCCCATGTGAAGAGAAAAGCCCTCTACCCCAGGACACAGCTACTATTGAATGGTTTGAGTAAGGGAGTCATGAGGGGATGCCAACTTCATTCCACCTTACTTCCTCCTGCGATAAAACTGAGGCACCCTAAATATACAATGCTGTCCCAGGTTAAGAGCTCTGTTTTTTTCATTACAACTTTACATGCCTTCCTGCCTCAGCTTCCATTTATGTCTAATCTACCCAGGTGGATTCAGGCATACCGTAAGATGAGAGGATGTGAGAGTACAAATTCTTCTCTCATCTTGGGGAGCTCCATGTTGGTCCAGTTCCAGGGCACATCGGTGCCCCCTCTGGTTTACAGGGCTGAGCAGGTATACGTGTCTTCTCCTGTCTCCCCTGGGAAGCGTTTCCTCACCAGTGGCAGCCCAGTGTCTTCTCCCTAGGCATGAGTTACCCATATCTCTTACTTACACCCATTTGCCACCTGGGTTAGTGGTTCTCATCCCTGCCTATGAATAGAAGTCAATCAGATTGTTTTAAACCTACGAATTTTCCAGCCCTGTCTTCAGAGATTCTAATTCAATGGGAGGTCTTGGGTAAAGCCAGGGAATTTTTTTGTGGTGGTTGTTATTTATGCTGTTGCTAGTGCTTGTGTGTGTGTGAGCATGTGTGTACATGTACATGTGTAAGCTTACCAAGTGAGTCTGATACAGCCAGGTCTGAGAATCTTGCATTTTAATTTTGTGTTTCTTCTTATGGATATAGGCCTTGTTTTCCTAGGTAAATATTAAGCTCCTGGGGGCAGAAGCTGTGTTTTACATGTCCGGGTCACCTGCTCAGCCTCTGGCAGCATGCACAGTGTCTGGTACAGACTCTGTAAAAGTACGTTGAGGTAGAAATGAAACCTAGATCTTCCAAAGCAAGAGCAGCAGAGACTGAGCATTACCACACCCACATATTATCCACAATGCCACCTGTTGTCATTGTTTCGTCATTGTTCCGCAGGCTCTGGTGCCAAGGCACCGAAAGCCTTCGAACTCTGTGGACATCGAGCTTCCCAGGACTTGCACATTGGCAGCTTCTAGTCCAATCTCTCCAACAGCTTATTGTTTTGTTTGCTGGTGGAGCTGAGTTTAAATCCAAATTCAACTGTGAATCATTAAAAGGGGGTTTTTCTTAAAACCAGTGATTTGTCTTTGGACAACTGGCAGCCCTGGCCCCTGCTTGAACCACATTAATTTCAGGGAGAGTTGAGACTTGTTAGGGACGGAGGAAAGCCAGCTGGGGCTGCCAGCTTTTAACTCCTACTCGGGGGGCTTAAAGAGTTAGTCTCGAGGTTCCTGCAGCCATGTTCTTCTTTGAAATCAATTACAAAGAGCAAAAAGTGGAAAACCCATTGTAGGAAAAATACCATCTAGGAAATCTCACTTTTTGCATGGGTAGTTTTGCTTTTCCCTAGGCATATGGGGACAATGTTCCACCTGACTATGATCTAGGGGAATGATTTGAGACACTCATTTAGGTGAGAACCTTTTGTTAACCAGAAAATTGATCCCTTTGCCTCTCTGATTTTTTTATACATATAAGCATGCTTTACCTTCTCTATTTTTTTTTTCTTAAATGGTACTTATACATACACCTTATTGATATTTTATTCATGTGGACAAACTGCTTCCATTATGTGAATGTACAATAGCTGGAAGTCAATGGGAATCAAACAGCTATGGTTCTATGTAATGTTTTAAAAATTGCAGGACTGGTAATAACAAATAACAACTTACGAGACTGCCAGTGTTGAAATAGAGTCAGTCAAATTTTTTATTTCAATGTACAATGTACATATTCATCTTCAAACCCTCAAAGGAGACTCATGCCCCTCTGTTTCCATAAGTAGGATGAACCTATGCTCTGCTCAAGATAAGAGAATAAAGTCCTCATTATTTTTTCCCTACTCCATAACATCAGGAAAGGCAAGTGGAATTGACCATCTGTACCTCAGGAGTACCTGCTGGCCAGTGGGGGCATGGGGCTCATAAAACTCTTACCCTCAAAGCACCCTCTATGGAAGAGGCAGTCATTTCATTCAGCCTGTGAAATCTCAGGAGAGAAGATAATGGACACAGGTCACATGGGTAGAGAACCCTTAGCTGCAACATGGGCACTACATAGTAACTCCACAAAACCCTTCCCAACCATTTGGGAAAGAGGGAAATCATGGAATGCTCACCTAAAAGCATAAAGCAAGGATACATAGAGGATGGAAAAAACAACTGCAATTTGTAAAGAATGAAATGATGCGTTTTAAAGATCATGAGAGTAAATTAGATATGTCTCCTCAAGACTTGTACACACATATTTAGTTGATTGTCTATGCAAATAAGTTAGCTTAAATAAATTACAACCCTCTGTTTGAAAAATTTTAATGGCTACTAGATTGGAAATCTGTATTGCATATTTCTAAATCCACCCTGGCCAGACCCTCCCCGCTTCTTCCCTACACACACACACACACACACACACACACACACACACTATCAACCCAGCCACCTGGCCTCAGGGCTCATGTCCTTGCCTTGCCCAGAATTCTACTCAAGGCTCCTTCTTTACAGAGACTCCTACCTGAAAGGCCAATGTAGGTCCAATGTCTTGCAGTTCTTCATTCCCTCTGAATACAAGCAAACACATACATATTGATTGAATTAGTTACTTTCATGCAGCTATATTGATTTTTTTTACTTGTTTAATTTTCTTTTTGTATGTTTATGTCTTTTTAATGTGCATCAAGTATCTGTATATCAAGCAATGGATTGCTAGAGCTTCAAGAGCAAAAACAATGCATTCTGCCTCTTTCTATCTCTCCCACAATAAATGCTGTTAGTTGGTTAAAGGAGGAATTAATTTAAGCTTAAAAAGATAAGCCTAGTAAAAGGATTAATTATAGAGGTGGGGAAAATGGGCATATACCTGATTTTGTGCAAAATGATGACAAATATTTGTTACTGGGAGTACAAGGAGTTAAGGAAGGGAAATGAAGCTCCCAGGCTAAAAACAAAACAGAACAAAGCACTTTAGAATTAAGCTTCTACACTCCCATTTTAGCAAAAGTTGTAGGATTCCATTTTTTATTGCCAGCACAGGTAAAATTTTCATTAGAAATCCCAAGAAGCTAAGCGTTAGAGCTGTGAAGGTATCCTTTGCTAGGCTGTGGTTGCTTGCTTGTGTCCAGTACCTACAGAGCCTTGACAATGTCTGGCAAGATGTTCACACCTGCCAGAGCATTTCGGCCCCCACCATGAGGACTGCTTACAACTGGAGCAGCGTCTCTAGAACTCTGTTCAGAACTCTAATCAGATGCATGTGGCACTGATATGTGCACTTGCAAGCCAGTGTGGGAGCCACCACCATTCCTCGGGATCCTCCTTTGTGAATCCCATTGTCTCTCCCTGATCCCTCGATCGTGACTGGTCAATCCATTCTCACCTATCACTTTGCTGGCTACAGTCCCTTCTACATACATATATAGTGAGTATATCAATAAATTATTGATAGATTGAAAGGTAGATGATGGATGGGTAGATAGATAGACAATAAATAGAATATATATGGTTCAGTTACTCATCAGTATAAAGTGTCTCTGACGACCTCCTGGCTCTAGCAGCTGTTACAATTTGACATTCCATTGGCTCCCTCAGATTCTTCCAAGTTGTTTAGCCCTTCTATAAACGACTCCCATCCTTGACCTTACTAAGCAAGACACATGAGGTGATGCTTTACTACATATGTTTGCTTGTGTTGGCATGTTTCCAATTTCTTGGGTTCCCCTTCAAGCGGTAAGATTCTTTATGTGAGAGACAGAGAGAGAGAGAGAGAGAGAGAGAGAGAGAGAGAGAGAGAGAGAGCGTGCGCGCAAGACATACAGGGTGGGGCAAAAGTAGGTTTACAGTTGTTTGTTTGGAAAATAATACAGTAATTAATAAACAATAATAAAAGAAATAAACTCTGTGTTTTGTGTACGTACAACTGTAAACCCACTTTTGCCCCACCCTAGGAAAAATATCTTTGAAGAAAACAACTTCCTGATTAAGTAAATGGAGTTTTTTAGAGATGAGAGTTGTTGTTTTTGTTGTTGCTGTTTTTTCTTTTCTTTTCTTTTAGCTTTCAATTTAAAAGCATTGGAAGGGGACTGGTTACCTAATCAGATAGTCCAGGGGTAGGGCCCTTGTGACTAGGAGATTTCTAGGTCCAGAAACTTTTAGTGGGAACCCAGATCCAAGCAGTAACATTCATGCAAAGCCATCATTCTACTCCCTGTTTTGATTTGGGTATTTAATAGACGCTTCTTTTCTGAAATCAAGCATGTCTTCTGATATTATGCTTTCTCCATTCTCTCCTTCTAATCTCCAGGATACTTTTCTCCCTTCTGAAAGAACCATGGCAAATGGATCTCAGTTGTTCACCTTACCCTTTCCTTTATCAATCCCTCTTCAATTCCAACTAAGTTTATCTCCTCTCCACACCGTGAACTTCATCAGCACCAAGGATTCTGTCACCTTCAAGACCTGAAACTCTGATTCTGCTTTCAATTTTTTCACTTTGTTCCTCCCAGAAGTGACTCTATTCATAGCAATCTGGTTTATGTTCATATTTTTCTAATGAAACTTCTCAAAGATGAACGCATGTCTTCCTTCCCAGTGGCTAGTGCTCATTCTGATAGACTTCTTTAGAGCTGACACCATCGAACAAACTGATTTTCTTGAAACTCCCTCTGCATGTGGTTTCAACAAAGGGTTCTCTTCCTTTCTGGCCTTCCCACCTCAGACTTTTCATTGATTGGTCTTGACCCGGCTCTCCCCAAAGTTCCCTCCACTGTCCTCTTCTCGTCTCACTCTCTGTGCTGCCCTATAGTGACCGCAGACCTGCATCTCTCATCTTCTTTCTCAACGCCACACATGCATTTCCAACTCTCTACCCAAAATTCAATCCACCATTGTGCCTAGCACATAATTACTACTTAATAAGTATTTGCTATGTTCAATTTGGTATATGTATTATATTCAGTTTAGTAAATATTTATTGAGCTCTAATTATGTACAAGGCACCATGGCAGAAGGATGAAACAACACATCTTGGTGAATTACAGAGGGAATGATTGTGTGAGACCCTGGCTAACCAGAGAATGAAGTCCCATGGACCAGAATTTGTCTGTACAGTCCCTAAAAGGGCAAGCTCCAGGGACAAATAGGGAAAATGGATTAAAATTGTACCTCAAAGTTCAAATTAGGTCTGAATAAGACCTTATACAAGAGTCCAACCCTGGAATGTATTCAGATGGTCTTAAGGAATTTACAAATGATTCCTATAGAGAAAATTAAGATATACAGCAGGGGGTGTCAAACTATAGCCCACAGGCTAAATCCAGCTTGCTGACTGTTTTGTAAATAAAGCCTTAACAGAGCATAGCCACATGCACTCATTTGCATATTGTCTATGACTGCTTTTATACCGCAATGGCAAAACAGTTGTACAGAAACCACATGGCTCACAAACTCTAAAATATTTACTATTTGGCCCCTTAAGAAAATCTTTGCCAACTCCTGCTGTACAGTATGACAACCCCAGCTTATCGTATTATAAGTATAACCTGGGGTATTTCTTAAAAGAATATATTTCTAGGCCCCACCCAGACCAAAGAATTAGAATTTCTAGGAGAGGAATCTGGGACTCAATTTTTAATAGGCTCAGGCAAGTTTGGAAAACTATGGCAGAGTTTTTAAAAGCTTAATCATTAGAATCTTAGGGCTTTGGACTTACATCTCAGCTTCACTACTCTAATTCTATTACTTTGGGCAAGGTATCTACTTCATTGAGCCTCAGTTTCCTCATTATGAAGGAGGGGGGAAATGTACCTTGCTTATAAAGTTGTTGGGAGGATTAAATGAGAAAATGTTTAATCAAAATGTTTGGTACATGGTATCTGGTTCAATAAGCATCTTGTTATCATCAGCATCATCATCACTAACATCATTATTTTCTCCTCCTCTTCTTTCTCATTTAACATCACTACCCATATTATCTATCTGCTTAAAAGTCTTGGTTATGATTCTACACGAAAACAGTAGCTTCATTTATCTTCAGAAGTTCATGAATCCTGAGTTTTGCCTTCTTCTTTTTAAGTTTAAAAATATTCAGCAAATAGATCTTTAAGTGACTTATAACATCTTTTATTTAAGAAGTAGAAAGTACTTTACAAACCGGTGAGTGTGATGGGGGAGATGGAGAAGGTAAATTGACCCACCTAAACCACACAGCAAATTCAGGAACAGAATATGCAATGCCTAACTCTCAGCCCAATACCTGAACTCAAATGCCAACACACCTTTCCAGATTGGTCTCATTATCATTCATTTATTACCCTCTTGGAGACAGGATACAACAAATCTATTAGCCAAAACAAAAACCTTTTACAGACCCACAAAATGCTCACAAGCCTCCTCCTCCTTTACCGGTGTTGGAAGGTTGATGAGGTGAGGGAAGTGAACTTGCCTGAAGAACCCCAGAGCTACTCTGATTGTCACTCCCTTTCTCGGAACACTTCAGTGGGCCCCAGCTGATGCTCCATGAGATTTAAATTTCTCATCATGACCTTTAAATTCCACCTCTGTCCGGTATCTAACTGCCCTCATCCCTCACTCCATTCATTTGCATCTCACTCTGTGGTATTTAGTCCAGCCAAGAAAATCTGCCGCGGCCTAGCTGAACAAACCCCAGGCATTCCTACTGGGTCTTAGATTCCACTGAAAGAAGAAAAATGCCCTGAACAAGAAATACAATGGTCTTTACTATACTCTTTTCTGGTCGAACCACACTTGGAAAATTATGTTTCATTCTGGAAAGGATGTTCCCAGAGAGGTTTAGAAAAACAGTTGGCCATCAGGAGGAGAAGGCTCAATTTGGCCAGGGGATAAATAGTTACATGAGCCTGCGACAGGATAGCTTCTTTCAAATACTTGAAGAACTGTCATATTGAGAAAGGGTTAGACTAACTCTGAATGGCTCCAGAGATCCGCAATCAACACAATGGATTTCCCAGTGTTTCAGGAAAGCAAATAACTGCTTCATTCAGGAGGATATTTTCATAATAAATTGAGCTGTTTGACCCTCGAATATACTCTTTGGAGAAGTATATGATCTGGTTGTGATCAGTTTGTACAGGGTGTCGTAGTGGCGATACATATTTCTCACATAAAGTAGAATTATGACTTTTAGAGTAGAGGGAAGTGATTAAGGGCACAGCTTTTTGATCCAAACTGTCTGGGCTTGACTCCTACCATAGCCTTAGACACAGCATAACTTAAACCTCTCTGTGCCTCAGTTTCTTCATTATAATAATACCAATCACCATGTTACAATAAAGGATTAAATGAATTAATGTATACAAAGAATGTAGAAAAGAAGTTGACATGTAGTAAGCATTACATTAGTGTTTCTTTTAAGTATTTCATGATTTTTATCATTCAGTGACTATAGGAACAACCATGTGCATCGCTTCTATGCATCTCAAATGTCTTACTTTTCTCTGCAGAACGTAGAACAACAACCACAGGCCATTAGCTTTTCACAAATGCAGCATCTCCTTCTCCCCACTGAGGCCATGAGAAAGAAAGGCTGGGGCACCCACGTGGGAGACTCACAGAGCAGGCTCAGTTCCTAGGACATGCCAACAAGGAAGGGAGAGGTCTCAGCCCCTGCCTTCTCATTTCTTCCAGTCATGGTGACATTTCAGGGAAGCAGCAGTCACAAATCAGACAAATAGGAAGGAAACAAATCACAAGAGAAAACATCATATTAATCTGAACTCCACCTGCAGCCATGATGGCACTCAGAAGCATTAATGCAACTATAATGCAAATCAGCTGGGCCTGTGGAGCAGGAGAGGAAAGGAGTCAGACTGAACTCTAAAGAAATCAGATCATGGGTAAAAAGGATAAAATGATCTAAGATGTTTCACTAACTCGGCAGTCAGTCATCCGTGTATAGACCACTGAGCTATTTGTCAGTTGCTGGAGTTTATCTCTGGAATGCACAGATCTGCTCATATCCTTCCCCTTTAAAATCCCCTCGGCCTCCCCACTGTTTACACCACCAAGGCCAATCTCTTTCAAAGTCCCTCATAGATTGTCGCTATCTCACCTATCTAACCTTTTCTCACCACCTGGACTGGGGCAGCCACGGGAACTTCTACCATTTTTTGGACAAAATCATGACCTTTACATCCTCTCCTCTCACTCCCCTTTATCTAGCTAACAAACCCACCCATCCTAAAGACTCAGCCTTCCCTAACCCTCCAGGTGGAAGATGTTGCTCCCTCCTTTGTAACACCTTTAGTAGTTAAGCATTATACTATGATTACTTCTTTTCCATGTCTGTCTTATACTCTAGACTATGAGTTTCTTGAGAACTGAGATTATGACTTATTTTCTGCACATCCCCAACATTTAACATCATTTCTGACAGACAGTAACTGTCAATATTTTGTTGAAGTAATAAAGGAACGAAGGAAAGAATGAATGAGTCTTAAGCAGACCCAGGATCCTATTTAGCGTAGCCGGTTGAATGCCTGAATCAATTCAGAATCTTTAGGATCTTTTCAGTTTAATTCAATCTAAGTTGTAACTGGCATCCCATGTATGTTTGTAATGGCATTTTAATAAAAAGAGGCATACCTTGTTCCCTTCCAGCAACCTTTGTATCTCTGTAAATAGCCAGCATTCTCCTCTCGAGCTCTGTAGAGCTGACATTGTTTTTGCCTGTGGTGTAATGGTTCCTGCCCCTTTTGTTTATATTTACTTGTGTTTGTCCTGTCTCCTTCGTTACACTTTAAGTCTCTACCTATAAGTGTTGACTTCTTTTGTAACTCACCCCGGTGTACAAAATATACATGGATGACTGACTGCCATATTAGTGGATAATGTTTGATAATTTTATTGAAATTCCTTTTTACTCATGGTCTGATTTCTTTAGGGTTTAGGCTAATTTCTTTCCGCTCCTGGTCTGCAGGCCCATGTTGATTTGCATTATGGCTGTATTAATGCTTTTGAATGCTATCCATGTGCTAGATGCTGTTTAGAACTAAATAAAATGTCTTGCCCTAGTGATTTGTTTTCTTTCAAGTTGGCAGATTTGTGTGACCCCTGTGTTTCTAGGAGCTGAAATTGTCAAGACTCTTTTAATGCACCTCTTTGTTCGGGCAATCGCACGCCTGGTGGCTTGGAGAATAGCTGTCGTTTGGAGAATAGCATTTGTAGACACAACTGCTGCTGAAAAGGGAAAGTCTATACATGGACTATTTCACTGGGAACAAGGAAGCAAAAAAGAGCGACTATTGTTCTCTGTTAAAAGACATAAATGAAACCTCGTGTATAAATTTGATCCGGAACATGATGCGGCATTTTGCTCTAAATCTGGACATGATTGTACCTATATTGTCCACATCAGTACAGTTCTGATCCCAATCAGTGTTTGTGATCATCCCCTAAGGCACCCAGTGGAGAAAAGATCTGGCTGCTGCTTCACTGAACTTCCAAGATGGCTTTGAGTAAACAGAGCTAGCCACAGCGTAAAACTCCCCAGGTCCTTGTTACACTCCTGAGTGTCATAAGCTCAGGCAATCTCGGCGCTGTAAAAAATCACAGACAGCTCCGATCCAAAAGAACCAGAAACATAGGAGACTTCTTTGGAAGTTGGATTTGTGCCACTACAGTTTAGCAAAAGTTGAAGACCGAGAGGACACATTTGACTCTCTCCTGCCGGTGAAATATGGCTCCTTGGTGCATTTGGTCACAGCCTGTGTTCTACCTACTGAGGGAGCAAGCATTAGGCATTTGCCACCTCTGCCACACTGAATCTTCCGGCTCAACTGAACGTGCCAAATCTCTTGTCATGTGACAACATTTGAAAACTGAAATTCAGCTGCCTGTCTCTTTCTAGAACATTTGTCTAGTATACAATTCTAGAGTAGTCTATTCCAAAAACTGACTATGGAAACAGAAAAAAAAATGCACCCCTTATTGAAAAACAGAATAAGTCACAGGTTAGAAAGAGCCTCGAGCTAATCCTGCGGTCTTGTCATTTACCTTCCTTCTGAAAATACCCTGGTCGAGGCGCATCACTACAAATTCTAAGAAAATTCAAAAAGTAATGATTTTAAAAAGACAAATGTAAACAGGTTCAAAGAATCAAAATATAAAAATAAAGAAGGAAGGAATGTTAAGAACAGATACATTTAGGAAAGGGAAATTCCAAAAATAAGATATAAGTCTCCCAAAAATTAATTCCAAAGAAAACAAGAAGGGAAATTTAAAGGAGCAACAAAAGAAAAATGAAAGTGAAGAATAAGCAAAGATAAACCAAGAAATCATGTAAGGGTAAAACATCAAAAAATCTTTACATCTTTGTTAATTTGATAAACAAAAATGTCTCCCATTATTTTAATCTACATTTACTTGATCACCAATGAAATCAAACATTTTCCCATGTCTTTTCTAACCAATCCATTTTCTTTTGCAAATTGTTTATTAATGACTAATGCTCACTTATCTATTGATTTTCTCATCAATTTGAGCTCCGTATAAGATAAAGATTGATTTATTGTGCCTGGGAGATATTCACTTAATGACCCAGTTATAAGCCATAGATATAGATTTATTTATTTACAGATGTATATATAATGGCTTTTGATTCTGATTCTTTTTTAATATTCATCAATAAATTAGGAAGAGATATTTTGGAAACTGAGATACCAGACAAGTCAACAATGTAAGGTTATAGTAAGTAGTCAGTGAATGTGTAAGTGGCAGCAGGTTGGGGTAGCAGCCAGCATCTGGGATATTAGTACGTGTCCTCGGTACACTGAAAATAGGGGGACACAGCATAATGGAGGGTTGGGGCAAGTGTAGTATTTGGAAAAGCCACTGGTAACTTGGAGGGCCCAAGAGCAATTCACAATGTTCAGAGATGTGCAGGAGACTTGAGAGCTGTAATGACAGACAGCCTTATCCTGAATTATCATTGTCAGTTTAAAAGCAAACACTGAATACTGGATCCCTGAAATATCTTTGTCATAGTCAGTGCAGAGTCACATTCTTAAATCCTTTTTTTTTTTCATTCTGTTCTTTATTTAATTAGTATTTATTATATCCCTCCTACATGCCAGACTCTGGGCTGGGTGCTGGGTATATATTTCTCTGTCTTGGTGGCTTTCACTCTCTAGGGAGAGTGAGACAGACAATAACAATAACCAAATAATATAAATGGTAATAAGTGATAGGAAACAGAGTACAATAATAAAAATAACATAGCCACATATATACACAAAAGAAAAGAAAAAAATAAGATGTGTGAAAAAGGCTAGAAAAGGAATATTCTTTTACCTGGAGGAAAAAAATGAGAGAAGAACAAAAAAGAAATGCTTCTGAAGAATTCAGAGGGTTATCTTTGTCCATTGAAGATAGCCAAGGTAGAATAGATACAATTTGTAGGATATTAAATTTATCAATTATGTTTTTGAAAAATAACATCTTCATAAAAAGAACAAGGTTAAAATGTTTCTCCTCCGATAGTATTTTAAAAGGGAAGATTCTCTTTTATCTCGAATTAGCTTCCCAAATGTTCAGAAAACAAGCAATTTTAACATGTCTGCCATCTCGAGGTCTATTTTCCCCGAAGTTCCTCCTAGTTTTTCCGGCTGTCCCTCTGCCCCTTGAACAACTATTACAAGCTGTCCCTGAACAGGAAAAAGCCTGTTTGAGCATCACATGGTAAGAGGCTTCTATTCTGACCTCTCTGGGTCCCAGAATCTTGATTTCAATTTTTCAGTTGTTTCTATTCTATTCAAATATCTTGCTTTAATAATTTCTCAAAAGAATTCTTTTACCTGGAATTCTATAGAGACAGCCAGTGAATAGCTGAAAAGTAATAAAGCCACACTGTGGAATAAACAGTAACTGAAGCATATAAATTTATCACCGAGTTATTATTCTTATATATGGATATTATTAGTTATGGCTGTGGCAAATAGATATATAATTTTTAGATTTTAGATTTTTCCCCCCACTGTAGTATTAAAAGGTGACACATGTCGACATTCCTATAAGGTACGTTTGTGTGTAGTGGCAGAGCATGGGAGGAGAAAAGGGAAACACCTATTAGACCTGTTTTAAAGAAAACTGAAGTTATATGTAAAGAAACCCAAAACACTAATTTGAAAGAATATATGCACCCCCGTATTCATTGCAGCATTGTTTACAACCAAGCTATGAAAGCAACCCAAGTGCCCATCAATAGACGAGTGGATGAAGAAGCCGTGATACACATATACAATAGAATATTACTCAGCCGTGAAAAGAATGACACCTTACCTTTTGCAACAGTCTGGATACACCTAGAGGGGATTATACTGAGTGAAACAGGGCAGACAGAGAAAGACAAATACCATACGATTTCACTTATATGTGGAATCTAAAGAACAAAATAAACAAACACAGAATTGAAAGAGATTCAAAGATAAACAGATTGATGATTGCCAGAGGGGAGAGGGGTAGGAGGATTGGGTAGAAAAAGGTGAAGGAATTAAGAAGTACAAATGGGTAGTTACAGAACAGCCACAGAGGTGTAAAGTACAACATAGGGAATACAGTCAATAACACCGTATTAACTATGTATGGGGCCAGGTGGATACTGAAAATGCTGGGGACCACTCTCTAAAGTATGTGATTGTCTAACCACTGTGCTTACCTCTGAAACTAATACAGAACAACATTGAATGTAAACTGTAATTGAAAAAGAAAACAAGTTAAAAGGTTGCTGTGCTGAAGGTTCTGTGGTGATTCAAAGTGGGGAACAGATTTCAGATGTAATTTTCAAAGCTCTAGTCTCTAAACAAAGTAAATGAATGAATGCCCATTTCCAGTTGGCATGGAGAGTCTCCAGGGTTTGGGGTTTGGAAATCTGCTTTAAAAATTATACAGCAAAAATCCTTTGAAAATACAGTTACAGCACACTAATTAATGTGCTCCAATGTCCCCCCACTTTAGTCACCTCCAGAGCCTGAGATTGTTGCAACCACTTAGCTTTGTTGGCACTGCTCACCCCTTCGAAGGGGAGTCCTGGCGGTCTTTCTGACAAGCCACGGCGTGGATGTGTGTCTGCTGACATGAAAAGAACCCTTCTGTGAAATGTATTTAACACTTCGTGTTTTATTAAATGGTCTTGAACATTCTTTCTCTATCCATCTCTTCCTTCCCAATCACATCCCCCCTTTTTTTTTAAAATCAAGGCCACCTTCCAGAGTTACTACCAGTCCCACATTCTGTAATTTTAAATGAGTTCTCTGCTGTAATTTAAAAGATAACTCATTCCTATTTCCAACATTTAATGTATTTTTCTTTTTTTTTTCCCTGAAAGCAATATACGTGTGTAATTAATAAACAATTTAGTATGTTGAGGAACCTAGGAACTTGGCAAATGTTCGGGGGATATGAAATCTCAAGAAAAGCAGCACATTATAAGAAATAGTAAGTAATTACTTATGTAAGCTTTCTTTTTAAATTCTAAGAACATTAACTACTAATTACCTACTAATTACCAGTACTTCAGCAGGTGTTTGCACTTAACTGTAGGCTAAAGCCCCTGTGAAAAACAACCCTCTCGCAGCCTCTCTCAAGATCAAAGCTGAATCCCACTGGACCTCAAGCAAGCCATCCTTTTGGCAAAGCCGGCTGCTGCTAACTGGTTCACCACTTGGCTGGTTCGGGTGAAAAGTCAATCCGTGTTTGTCACTTTGCCTGTGTCTTTTTGCCCACATGCGGTCATTATCAACCAGTAAGGAGGACTGGCTTCACTGGCGGGACCAAGGGATGTGGGGTTCCATCTGAGCGATGATGAAGAAGTCTTCCTCAGAGACCCCCGTCCCCTTCCCGAAGGAGCCCCGTGAGTGCGACGGGCCTGGGGCTCCCTGTCCTCACCTCCCCACGTTTCCTGTCCTGGAGTTTGCAATGAGCACGGGCTCATTGCACTGCTTCCCATTCTCCTCGTCTGTCTATGAAAATGACCTTTAAATCCAACTTTCAAAGTGTGGGATTCTTTCAACCTCCATTTCTCAAAGTTTCAGCACTCGAGCTGCGTGGCATTCGTGAAAAACCCAGGATTGTTCCACACGCGGCGGTTCCCCGCCTGGAGAATGCCCTTTCCCACAGCCACAGACAGGGCCCATGTGTGGCTCACAAAGGCGAACGGCTTGTTCTTCGTGGCAGTTCCATCATGCAAACATCGCCCTTTGTTCCATCCTGAGAAGAGGTGCAGAGCCAGAAGGTAACGTCTGGTAGCCCAACCCCACCTTAGAACTACTGTGAGGTGGTGAGCTCTGCCCAGGACACTTTCTCAAACAGCCCACGGCTCTCACTTTACTCCCCCCATTAGTTTCCTGGGGCTGCCATACCACATGTTATGTGGCTTAAAACAACAGGAATTTATTCTCTCATAGTTCTGGAGACCAGAAGTATGAGATCGTGGTATCAGTAGGGCCATGTTCCTTCCAGAGGCTTCTGAGTATTTGTCCCGTGCCCCTCCCAGCTCCAGGTGTCTCCAGGTGTTCCTTGGCTTGTGCCTGCGTCACCTCAATCTCTACCTCCACGGTCATGTTATCTCTTCCCCTCTGTCTGTCAAACCTCTCTTGTGCATCTCTTATAAGGACACTTGTCATTAGACTTACCGTCCACTCAGATAGCCCAGGATGACCTCATTTCAAGTTTTTAAAGTTAATTACGTTTGCAAAGTCTCTTTTCCCAAGAAAGATTACATTCATAGGTCCGGGGGATTTGGACATGGACATATTTATTGGGTTGACACCATTAAACATGCTACAGTCCTCTAAATGATCTCTCGCCTATTCATTGATTCATCCAACAAATCGTATTGAGCCCTGAAATATTTCAGGCACTGTTTTAGGTCGGGGTGAATTCATGAGCAAGACAGACAAGATCTCTGACCTCAAGAAGAGTATGCTCCTTCCCCTCCTATTTGTTTTGTTCATCCATTTCCTATGCATACGTTTCCTTAGAATCTGTGATGTACAGTTGATACTCAAAACACACAGAACTCTCAGAAATCTAGTTAAATCTTAGCATGTGCAGGTTGGGGAAACAGGAGACATGCATGAAAAGTTTCTTTTCAAGTTTTCAGGTGAACAAGAAAAGAGAAAAGCATAGATGTGCAAATTTTATAAATTCATTTTACAATATAATTGAAATGCCAAAAGATTGAAGAATTCAATGTTGATGAAGCAGTGGATATTAGTACAATGAAGAACAGCTCTGTCTTTGTCAGCCGGCCGTCTTTTATATGTCACAGGCTGTCCCCCTCTATCGCGTTTCAACTGACTAATTACCTCAGTTTATTAAAACTGAATATGAATTCACATATTGTACTTCCTGGGCCTTCAAGTGCTCCTGTTATCAAGAGCTATTACCTGATGATATATCCCACAGTCTGGGGTTTCTCGAGTGAGGAAATGAGTGGGCCAACTTAGATGGGTGTCAGTGAAACTGGACAGCCATGGTCGAAGGGCGTGATCTGGGGGCGGCTGTGTGTGACCACATGCGTTAGGCAGAGGTGAGGCAGCCAAGTCCTGCAGCTGTTAGGAAAGAGGTCGGGAGACAGATTGGACCCACATGAGTGAAAACTAAGCCTCTAATGGAGAGCTACGTTCCAATCAGAGGTAACGACCAGAGGTAATCAAAGAAAGGGACCATAAATTAGTTATGTTGCCGTGTGGGAGAGCTACCTCAACTGCAAATTATACACTTCCATTTTAAGTTTGTTGGGTCTTGGTGGAGTGGAGGGATGGTTCTTGGTGGTGATGATGTGTGTGTTTGTGTGTGTGTGTGTGTGTGTTGTGGGGGGTGTGAAAGTTACTGTTGTTTCCGTTTTAATCTGGAACCATATTGGAGTGCACTTACAGGTATGATGGATGGGGTGGTTAGATAAAATCTAAGTCAGCCTCAGATGAAAAAGCAAATTTCATCATTCCACAATTGTATCTATGAGATCACAGGGTTTAAGAGAGCCATCGTCAGAAAAGCAGATTCTAGAAATGAGTAATTAGCACTCTGATCTCCAACACAGTTGCAGCAGGCATTAGATTAGAATGTCCTTTGGATTGTGCCAGATAACACACGGGAAGGAACAGAGGCTGCCGCTTATCCCTTTTCAAAAAGAATATCTAGACGTTAAAACAGCAGACCATCTGATGACACGATCATTTCTTGGCATACCACACAGGTTGTGTGGTATGTGCTTGATCAGAAAGCCTCAGTAATGTTTTCATAAACTGCCAGAGGTAGTCAATATTCGTGGAAAAAAACACACAACAATACTTTGGGAAGTTGTGCAGATGTGGGCAGCCGGCAAAGAACAAAACGCCCAGTCACAGAGGAAAATGCCACTTGTCCTCACTGCAGTTACAAATACCAGAACAGAAGACCAGGAAAGGGACGGAGCTTGTTTTTTCCTTAGCAGATTCTAATCGTTGGTTAAGAAAGGCAGTCATTGTACGCTTTTGCATGGTTACTCATGCTCTCTTGTTCCAATCAGAATGTGTCTACCTTTCCCAGTTTAGGGAAAATGTTCGCCAGACCAGGCTGCAGCCCGTCCTCTGGCCAGCAACGTGACGTGGCTGGATGTTTCTCCCGAGTCAAAGTTTCTCCAGAGCTTCGAGTGCCTTCCAGTCCTCCCTATTCAGTGACAACTGGCATCCCAGGCGCTGCGTTCTTAACAAAATGAGGCCATGTTCTAAAAATCAGGATATCTGCCCGTAACAATGTGGATTTCCAGCATCTTTTGAAAAATCTGAAGGTCTGGGCCCACTGAGCTAAAACTCCTACAGAACCACGGTCAGTGGAGCTGCGTGGTGGCTGCCCTTCCACCCAGCACAAGCACACTTATTGCTTCAGGCTCCATCCACCACATCTCTCTTGAGAACGTCCCCAGCCCGGCCCCATGGGCCCCTGAACTTACAAAGTCTAATCAGACAATGCATAAAATCCTACCATTAGAGATTCATTCCTTTGGGTTCTGAAGAACATCCTGGGAGGGGTCATACCTAATGCAGCATCTTCTAACTCCTTAACAGGATTGCGTTCCAGTTTGGCTGCTGGAGAAGAGGCAAGGGCTCTGGGCAATGGGATTCAGAACACGAGGTGGGGAGAAGAATAAAAATTAAGAAAGCCAGAGGAACACGCAACTAGCAAAACAAGAAAAGAACCAAACAAATGCTGCCTGTTTCTAAATTCTCTTGGTACCACCTGCAAATTTTGATTCTCTCAAGTACAAAGCAAGGTAACAGTGTCAGAGCAAAGACGACTGCATGTGTTTTGCTACTCTTCCCCTTCAGAGGTGGAGTGTAGTCCCCTCCTCTTGAATGGGGCTGGCCTTAGTGACTTTCTTGACCGGTAGAATGAGGCAGAGGTGATGTTCTTGGATTTCAGAGGCCAGATTATAAGAAAATTTGCAGTATCCTCTGGTCTTTTGAAACACTCATTCTAGGAGCCCTGAGCTACCATGAAAAATGTCCAGCTACCCTGACATGGCCCCTGATGACTCCTCCAACTGAGCCCAGACTTCTCTGTCCCAAGGTCCCAAGCATGGGAGTGACATTGTTGTCTCCACCAGCTGAATATAGCCAAAGACCACAAGAGCAGAAAGCTCACACAGCCAAGCCTTGCCCAAAGTCTTGATCGCAAAATCACGAGGTATAATAAATCAGTTGTTTTAAGTTACTAAATACTGGGGTAGTTTGTGATACGGCAATCTCTAGAATAGGATGGCCCTGGTCTCATTCCAGCTTCATTCAGGGCTTAGAAATAAAGGCCACAAGAAGCCAGCTCATCTGCCACTCTCCATAGGAGAGACACAGAAAACCCGAACCACTGTTCTCCAGCGTGGGCCCTCCCAAGGGGGATGTATGTAGTGAGAGAAGAGATATACTGCTCAGCTCTGGGAATCTCTCCCCCGGATACCTGGTGCTGTTCATGCTAACTCAGAGCTGTGATGGCAACAAGTGCCACCTGGCTGTTACAAATCCACCCCCAAGCAGGGAGTTACCCATGTTCGGCATCCCCAGCCTCGGCACAGACCTTGTTTGTGGAGTGAAAGCCACAGCTGTCCCCACATACGTGGGGTGCGTTCTCCAACGCACAAGACCCTGTGTGCCACTAACTTAGAAGATATCCCTGTTATGTTCTACCTTTCGTGGTTCCTGCTTAGTCACTTCAACTGTTCAGTAACTTGGGACCAACCACAGGATTCCTTGATGTAACAATTACACGGCACCAAGTAAGCTTGTACCTACTGGGTGTCCGGCTCCCTCTGCAGCCACCCGAACCTGAGCACACGGCTCCTGAACTGTTCCATGGGGTGGGTGGGGTCTGGGCACCTGACTCGGTCGCAAGCAGACTCTGTGAAACAGGTTATCAGTCCCGGTGGGGGGTTCCCACTCCACGTTGCCTTAACTGGAAATTCTCCCCAGATGCCTTACTCTTGAACCACCACTGTTTTATTTTAGAAAAATGTAACTCCTAATTTGGCATTGGTACATTTGCAATGCAGAGGAGTAGACAGTCTGGCTTCTTATGAAACCCCAGGGTCCCTCAGACAGGAACAGTTATCAGTTCAATATTCATTCAGTGCCTACCATGTGGGAGGAGCTGTAGATACAAAAAACGTTCAGACGATATGCTAAGTCATAAAAACTCAGAGCCTAGAGAAGATGGTCATTTACTACTGTGCCCTAAAAAGTCTGTCTTCTAAAGCTCTCAGGTCCTTAGAGGTTGGAGACAATAGAAATAGAAACGAACCTTGATTTGGGAGTTTAGAGAATCAGCCTCTAGTACAACCCCTATTGCTAACTGAGTGATTTTTTTCAAGAAGCCTTGCTTCTCTGGCCTCAGTTTCCTCGTCTGGTGCATGTTTTTTTTGTTTGTTTGTTTGTTTTTTTGGTATGTGCCCCTAGCGGGAACCGAACCCGGGACTCTCTGGTCCGCAGGCTGACGCTCCAACCGCTGAGCCAAACTGGCCAGGGCTGGTGCATGTTGATGGTCTCCCTGCCACCGCCATATTTTTATCATAGGCTGTTGTGACAGTAACATAAAATACTGTCTCTGACAGTCATCTAAAAAGTATAAAGCTCTGAAAAGGTGAATGGGAGCCCGGTGTGACCAAGCAGATGGTTAATTTAAAGCCAGGAATCCCGATGCAACCTTAACCCCTCCATGTCATCCCCCAATCAGGCCAGTGGGTGCCTTCGTTTGTTCATTTAATAATGTGCCCTCCTGTCATTTTCACTTTCATTCGCTATGTCACCTTTCCCTCTTTCTCTATCCATTTTCTACTAAATTTGTAAATATTGTAAGATGCTCAGATGTGGCAAGGCCCCTGCCGAGCGCATGCATATGCATGAAGTAGAGCTCTTGCCCTCAGAGACACTGATGTCACGGCTCTGGGGAAACGGCTACGTAACCATGACAACATGGCACAGTATGGCATCTTGCTTGGGAAGGCTCTGAGGATGGCCAGGCCGTCATGCAGGCAGGACAGTGACATTCCCTCGGCAAGGAGTGCAGTGTCTGGGTGATGGCAGACGGCCAGTGGTGACAGAGGGCCGTCCACGTTTGCTTCCATCTGGCCTCTCCATCCGCACTCTGGTGCCTGGAGGGGCAGCCTGTGATTTATCAGGCTGGGTACTCCGGCTGGGGAGCAATGGGAGACAGTCCCAGTTGGAGACTGCAAGGGATGCTGGGACAGACAGCCCTCGGTCTTGTGAGTTTGGGTCAGAGCTTTGATCTTTGTCAGTTTCTGCCCATCTTAACCAGGTGCCACTGGCTCTAGGGTGCCTATTCTGAAGAAGTTTACTATTTTAAAGTCATTAACTGGAGCGAGCAAGCTGAAATGTGGGAATAGAAGGAAAGAGGCCAAGCTCTGGATAAGAGTCAACCAAAATATTGTTAAGCACTAGGTCGTGAGTTTTTCTCTTAAATCACCTGTGTGTCAATGATAATAATTTAGTCACCATGTTACTTCCAAAGTGAACTTTCTCAGATAAACCTCCCTTACCACTGTATTTTCTAGGTCTTTTTTTGAAAAATATATGTGTTTAGTGCCCCCATCATGTACTGCTGAGATTTTAGAACCATTTTATTCCATTTTCTCAGCCCCTCCCGCTGCCAAAAAGTAATAATATAGTGACTACTCAGCGTGTATACATTGTACCAGTCAATTTCGGAAACATTCCCGCTATTAAAAAGTAATAATTTAATGGGGCCTCAGTGTGTGAATGTTACCCTATTGTTCAGGGCTATGATTTCAATAGCATTTAAAAAAACAACAACAGCAAAGCTCCCTCACTAACAGGATGTATATTGAAGGATGTATTCCCAATGCCATGCCCAAACAATTCATGAATGTGTGAAAGAAAAGAAAGCAAACCACTTGAGCAACAACAATAAACAATAGAATGAGTGGGCAACCACGGCCGAGGCTCAGGATGTGGCAGTGATATCATCCCAGTCAGGTGGCTTTGTGAGACCCACGGCAGCAAGGACCTCTCTCCATAACATCACACTCTATTTTCAAACGTCCCTCCTCAGAGGCGAATGCCAGCTCCAGCAGGCCCAGAGTTCTGGAAAGTACCGGTCCCAGGTGGCCCCTGAGGGCCTGACAGGAAGAGAATCTCTAATGAGGGGCTTGGGTCTCCTCTAAGTCTCCCCGTTGCCTCCAACGGTGCTGGCCGTCCTGTCCCCACCTTCCACCGCATGGCCATCTGATCCCTGCCACTTGTCAACCGTCCAGGACAGTGATGATCTGACTACTGGCCATCTGCCAAGAGAGCACCTCGGGATCCACATTCACGGATGTCAGGACAGTTCAGCTATTTCTACTACGTTGTAAGGAGGAAGATTTACAAATAAATTCACAAGAATGGCAAAGTCACAGTTGCTGCCCAGGCAGATACCACGAGGGCCACATTAATCATATTACCCTACAACCTTAGAAGATTACTTTCCACGATGCAACATACAACACTGAGAGAGAGGGAGTAATCTCGGCTAATTGGACTCTTTCAGAACCTGACGCCACTGCAACAGCTGTGTATGGTGGTGCAAATTCACAATTAGCTGAACAGCCTTGGCTGCTTGGCTCAGTGGTTAGAGCGTCAGCCGGTGCATGGAAAGGTCATGAGTTCGATTCCCAGTCAAGGGCACCTACCTGGGTTGTAGGTTTGATCCCCTGCCCCAGTCGAGGCGCATGTGTGAGGCAACCAATCAACGTGTCTCTCTCACATCGATGTCTCTCTCTCTCTCTCCTCCACTCCCTCCCACTGTCTCTAAAAAAAAACCAATGGGAAAAATATTCTCGGGTGAGGATTAATAACAACAAATTAGCTGAACAGTAAACAAAAGAGCCATTTGTCACTTCTTTTCTCTTGGGACATCTTAAAGAGATGGTTCTTCCGACACTACTGCTGCTGCAGATTTAGTATGTCCCCTACACACCAGGAAGGTAAACCAGATTTCATGTCCTGAGTCAAAGCTCCTTTAACACAGGTAGTATACTTAATGCTGACCCAATGCCCAAAATACAGGAAATTCTACATGCTTTGTATAGTCAAGTTTCTTAAATGGAAATGAAAGAAGTTGACTCTTACTGATTAATGACAAGATATTACTATAGGGATATTACAGAATGGTAGATGGAGTGAAAAATAAGGCTTGGGGCTAGTTCCCAGGAAACATACCCTAAACAAAGCTGAACTGGTTTAACAGGAAAATGAACTGCACTGCTGCTGTCACTGAGCATGAGACCTCAAATATGCACTGAACCATCTTCTGCTTGAGGAGGTTGAGTTTACCAATAATGATATCACTTTGTACCAAGAACTCAACTTTGCATTTCCCTCCTACCAACCTCAACATGCAAATTTTTGTCCTTAGGCTTGTTGTCCCATGGTCACAAGAAGGCTGCCACTGCTCTAAACAAGCTACATTCAAATCAGGAAGAAAAAGCAAAAGGTGTTGCCAGTTACATTTTCTCTCTTATTTTCCCATTCTATCAGTATGCAAAATTTGTCGGTAACATACAAGTAGACTTTCCTTTAATCCTCATTGTTCAGAATGGAGTCATGTCCTCTAGCCTTTCTCAATATTCAAGGTAGTCTGGAAGAAAAAGATATCTGTGAAAAGGGATTGAGTCACCCCTTAGGGCTGGGCACATTGAGAGTCATTACAAACACAGGGTTCTGTTGTCAAGTGTGTAGAATAAGCATGACCCATTGGTTAAAAAAAACTTAATTTTACCTACCACTGATTTCTTAAACTTGTTCATTGGTGCTAGTTCTTCTAAACATAATAAAATAAAATAAAAAACTCAAGTAGGTAGACTTTTCTCATCACCTTTGTAAAACTGTCTCAGTTTGTAATTAGGATGCTCAGTCCCATGATGTAGTCGAAACTTCAGTCTGTGTTAAATTCTCCCTCATTTTCATTTTCTCATGAACATCCCACCATCTGACCCATAGGAAGTACTTGAGCATTCTTTACCCTGGAAAATTGTGAGAAAACAGGCCTTGAAATACCACCTCTCCTTTGGCTTGTCCATCAGCAGCTACTAAGCTGTTCCTTCATGTTTTTATATTCTTAAATGGTCCACATGTTCCCCAAGTTCAGGATATATATATCAAGCTCTAAAATGGGTCATATTAAAGCCTGCCTCGCAAGGATAATTGGGGGGGGGATACTCTCTCTCTCCCTAGTGAAGCCTAGCATTAACTCCCTTCAGAAAGGTCCCTCAAAAACCCTCTCTCAATTTCTAGTATATATTCCTATATATCTACCACATGGGTGAGGATCTTAAGAGTCATATAAGTGGTCTTAGATTACCTCATATTTATCACATTCCATGGAGAAATCTGTCTTCTGATGCATTGACATTTGAGATCTATCTTTTTAGGGTCTCTACAAAACTTCAGTTATAATGTCCTGTTACACATGGATGAAATTAAAATGGTTATTTTTTTCCAACAACTATCTGCATCTGCCACAGGTTTTAAAATGTAACATATGCCCTGGCTGGTTTGGCTCAGTGGTAAGAGTGTCGCCTGACGACCAAAGAGTCCCAGGTTCGATTCCGGCAAGGGCACATACCTCGGTTGCAGTTCATCCCGGCCCCAGTTGGGGTTGTGCAAGTGGCAACCAATTGATGTGTCTCTCTCACATGGATGTTTCTCTCTCTCTCTCTCTCTTCCTCCCTCTCTCCCTCCAGCTCTATCTGAATATTAATGTAAAAAAAGTGTCCTCAGGTAAGGATTAAATAAATAAATAAATAAATAAATAAATAAATAAAAATAAAATGTAAGATATTATTCCAGTTCTTCACCTCCACCCCATAAAGTAGTAACTGTTACTTACCATCAACAACATAAATTAAAACAAAATATATAATTACCTGCTTTCATACATTGAACAGAGACAATAAAAAACTGTTATCCCTGAGAAAAAAGATACCAAGAGAAAAAGAAAAAGATGAGCCTTATGATTGTCTCAACTTAGAACCTGGAGGTAGTTTCTAGGCCAGGGAATGAAAACTCAAGCAGAGCCAGAAATTCCTAATGAGTTGAGAAAAAATTGACTGGAGTTCAGAATTGCCAAAGCAGCTAGACTTTTCAGGGCAAAGGAAGATATGCAAAAAAAGAGTTCCAAAAATCTGCATAGGAGTCCCCCTAAAGCTTTGATTGATCTGTACATGCATAGGTCAGTACCCCTTGAGACCAGCAAAGAACAACTTCTAAGAAAAGAACAGTATTGGATACTATAAAATGAACAAATCCCAGATTTCACAGAGTGCTGAGAATGCATTGACTTCCCCACAGAAAGGCCACACCTTGGAAGTGGAGCTAAATTAACCCTACAATAATGGTTACTCTGGACTTGCCCTAATCAAGTTTAAAAATAGGTCTTGAAAACATCAACTTATTCCAACTAACTTAAAAGTGTGTCATAACAAAGTCTATCACTCTTTAAAGATATGATTCATAGCAACATAAATTTTATAACGTCCAGCATTGAATAAAAATGACTAGGTACACAAGAAACAAAGAAAGGAGACCCAGAACCACAAGAAAAAAATCATTCAATAGAAACAGATCCAGAAATTACAGATATGATTAACACAGCTAATTAAGTAGAAATAAAACAGCTATTCTAAAAATGCTCCATATGCTCAAAGAGATTAAAAAAATGAACATAAAGAGAAAGAAATGAAAGGTATAAAAAGATCCGATTGGAACTTCCAAATATGAAAAATATAATGTATGAAGTGAAACAAATACATAGGAGGTCATTGATAGCAGATTGACATTGTAGAATAAAGATTAGTAAACTTGAAGACAGTAATAGAAGCTATCCAAAATGAAATATATAGGGGGAAAAAAGTTTGGAAAAAACTGGTGTTGGTGGCCTGTGGTACGATATCAAATGATTTAAACTGAAAAGGAAAGGGAATGAAAGGACAAAACAGTAAAAATATTTGAGGATGAAAGAAGAAATAATGGCCAGCTTTTTCCAATAGGATGAACTATAAAAATAGTCACAGTAAGTGTGATGATCCCCAAACAGAATATTACACCACAGCACAGCAAAATCAAATAATTGAAACTAGTAATAAAGAAAAAAATCTTGGCCTTGGCCGATTTGGCTCAGTTGGTTACGCATCTTCTCATGCACTGGAAGGTTACCGGTTCAATTCTCAATCAGAGTACATGCCCGGGTTGATGCCCAGGTTGCAGGCTCACTCCCCAGTAAGGGCATGCAAGAGGCAGCTGATCAATGTTTCTTGTTCACATCAATGTTTCTCTGTTTCTCTCTCCATCTCCCTTCCTCTCTCTCTAAAATCAATTTTTTAAAACACACACATTTTTTAAAAAAGAAAGAAATCTTAAAAATCGAGCAGAGAAAGAGACATCACACACAGAAGAACAAAGACGAGCATTAAAGCAGAGTTCTTGTCGGAAACTGTTCCAGCCGGAAGACAATGGAAAGACATGTTCTTAGTGCTGAAAGGACACGCTGTCAACCTCAACTTCTAGAGAGAAGTCCTTAACCAGTGAAAACATCTTTAGAAAATAAAGGCCAAATAAAAAATTTATCAGACAAAAGAAGAGAGAATTCATCATAAATAAACCTTGTTTTCAGGCAAAGGGAGATTAAACTAGATTGAAATTTGGGTCTACACCAAGGAATGAAGAATATCTAAACTGATAAATTTGTGGAAAACATAAAAAATATTTTATGAAACATAATTTTCTCATGTTTAATCTCTTTAAAAATAATTCATGGTTTACGCCAAGAATGATAACCACATATCATGGGGTTTGTAACAGAAACAAAATGTATGACAACAGTAGCACAACGAAGTGAGGGGAGATCAATGTACTGTTGTAAGATTCTCACACTCCACACGCAGTGCTGGAGGTTATATGGAGGTAGACTGTGAGCAGTTCAAGAGGCATATTGTACATTCTATGGCCACCACTTAAAAAATAAAATGAAGAGTTATGGCTAATAAAATAATTATGGAGATAAAATGGAATCATTAAAAGAAAGCAATTAGTCAAAAATGAAATATATTTCAAGGGTAATCAGATGTTTTCTTGGGATTTCAAAGTAATGTTGTTGCCTTTAACCAAGGGCTATAGACTCCGTTGAAGGGCTAGGCTTTCCATACTACACTTTGGATGTCCTACACTCAGTCTAACCACACTTGTAAAGCAAGACTGGTCTTGCTAAAAATACAAATGTGATTCCTGAAAGAGACACATCAACTCATTGCCACACTAGCACACAGATATATGAGATGATCCAGCAGAGTCCAGTTACAAGTCAGTTTTTTAAGGCTGAAGCCCAAAGCTTGAATATAAATTTAGATCTTTGACAGAGCAAGAGAAAAAGGCCAGCAAGTCAAGCTGGTGTCACACTTTTTTGTGGGCTCACAAAGGGCAGGGCTGTATGAGCTTTGTTTGCCACTGGATACCGTCCCCTCGAACAGCAACTGGTATTTATTGGGCACTCATAAATATTTGTGGGAAGAAGAAGGGAGGAAAGAAGGTAGGAGGGAAAGAGGACCTAGTAGCGGGTGATGTGGGAAGGAGTCCCTAGCACAATGTGTTTGCACCTATCAGAAATCTATGCGTGTCTGTCGTTTCTTACACACAGCAATAACAAAAACAAAACCTGGAAAGTAGAGCTAGGGAAGAATAAATATCTTAAGTGCCTGCACTTAGAGAAAAAGACCAGGATCTTTTTAAGACCAATCTTAAAGAGTGCCAGTCGCATCCCTCTCAGATGCCTTAAAAGATTTTCCTTGACTAACTAGTTAGGTCAGTGCCAAGAAATATCCATTTACTCTGATGCTCCGCTAGCAAGCTACAGTCGGACCATTGTCCTAAAGACTGACACATCATATAATCAGGAGAGTATATCCGCACAAATGGAGAGGTGTGGTTATTACAATACAGGTCTTAGTGCACATCAGAGGTCATCCTTCAGGCAGAATATTCAATTTAGAAATCTACTGTCACCTAGATACATCTGCCAATAAATCATTGGAGAGATGCATTTATATTGAGAGCAAACTACTTTGCCTTATGGTTCCTCCTAAGCTCCATGAAGATAAAATGGTTTATCCTCAGTATCTTTGTTTAAATGGCAATAAAAGCCTCACCTAACACGAAGGTCTAAGTAGGACAATTGACATATTACCAATTCCTCCTGAAGGCAGAATGCCTCTGCTCTGGGTCTACCAGGTCTAAGGATGGATATCACTCTGTTACAATCCCACTGGTCATCTGAACATATAAAACATGAGGTTTAAAATGTGTGACTGGATATGGTGACTCAATACCCAGAATTTCCCTAAAAGGGGAGCTTAAATATACAAACAAAAACTACTGAGTCTGTTTTATGAAAACATTGTCACATGGCTAATCAAAAATATACTAAACCTAAATATAGCACCACCACCCCACCACCTCCACCATTATAGCTAAGTACAGAAGTACACACACACACACACACACACATACAGGTATATATTTTTACATATATGTGTGTATATAATATTATCTGTCTCATATTCTATTAAAATAAATTGAATTTACTAGAAATCTCCATGAATTGAGAACAGAAAAAATCTGTATACATATGATCCCTCAGCTTCTTCTCTTCTCCTCTCTTCTCTTCCTTCTGAAATAGGCTATCTTTCTGGACACCTCTCCAGAAAAGCTTTGCTTCCATCAATTGCCATTCTGAGAAATCTATACTTTTCTCAGCAATATCTATCTGAGCCAATGGAGCAAACTCTGTCCCAGCAGCTCCTGCATTGTAGGGAGGCTGGGAAAGGAGGAGGTTCATCTCAGTGGGACATCTGTTTATTTTGTATTTAACAAAAGGAAAGGATTTCTTTCAACAAAAATTTTTGGCGTGGGAACCCTGAATGTAAACTTACCACAGTGACCTAAACTCACCTTAGGAACAGTATTAGCTGACAACCACCTTGGAACAAAAAATAAAATCCCATTCTAGCTCCCTTTGACTGATCTAAGCTCTTTTTGCTGTCATTTAACACCACAGATTTGATTTAATTTGATGAGACTTCTAAGACAATTTAGAAACTTAAGCATTTAATACCAACCCTAACCATGCCTCTTCCACATGTTTTCAAAGGTTTCCTGGTTTGTAAACAAAAAGTAAAATCAGATGTGGGAGCAATAGTAGCACTTTGTTTTTCTGCTTTTTGGTTTGTAAATAAAAGTTATCTTCCAAAGAAAGGACCAGAAGGTATGAGTGGAAATTACAGACGGCCAGGTTAGGACTCAACATAAGGAAGCGCTCCCTAGGGACTGAACCTGTCCCAAGTGGAAGGGACACCGCAGAAGGGAGAAACTTCCCTGACACAGGAGGGCTTCAAGCAGGGACTTGGGCGGGCACATGAGGGTAGGATTGCACAACCCCTGAGGTCCATCACGGGCAACATATGGTCCCAACATTAAGGAAGGAGTCTTCTTTGGGGTTAGAATAAAGTGGCATTCCAGCACAGAATGTCTGGGGTACACAGATGCAGCAGAGGACTGCAGAGTCCATGCTGAAAAGACAGCTTGGCTTTGTTTAGTGACAAGTGAAGGTACCACCCAGCTGGAGTGGCTCCGTTGGTTGAGCATCGTCCTGGGCACCAAGATTGCTAGTTTGATTCTTGCTCAGGGCACATACCCAGGTTATGGGTTCGATCCTCGGTCAGGGCACACTGATGGAACTCACTCTCTCTCTCTCTCTCTCTCTCTCTCTCTCTCTCTCTCTCTCTCTCTCGGCATGTCCTTGGGTGAGAATTTAAACAAAAAAAAAATTTTTAATGAAAGTACCAGAGGGTAACAATCTGTATGGTGAAACTTCATCTTGGGCCAGTCTATTTTTCCCCCTGTACTTCCACCAAAAAGATCAAATTCCAGCTGAAATTCAAAACCTGGTTGCACCGGCATGTGGGGGATCATTGTGATTTCATGTTTTTATTAAACATTCATTATGAAATTTTCCTCTACTGAAGGGAGCAGGGTATCACATTGTTGTTCGGTTGTCAGAAAAGAAGCCTGCACCGTGATTTCTGCTACTTGGGAAATTGCTTCAATTCCAACTGAATTTTAAGTCTGTAAATAGTTTCCACCAAGCAAACACCTGCAGGCCAGCAGCTGCCATCCCCGTCTGTGGGCTCAGTCTGCAGGAGGACAGGACCCCTGTGTGTGTGTGACTAAGGGGGAAGGGGCTGCATCTGGTCTGACTTCCTGGTGACCACTGCCCCCTCGTCCACAAGTCTGCTGTCACTCTGGCAGGCTTTGTGAAGCTGCTGGTGACCCCTCTCCTGAGCTGCAGCTTCCGTCACTCCACAGCAGTCACTGGCGGACACTGCTTTCTCCACCTCTGCACTCACGCAGACCACCACCAGTCTCTCTCACCCCACAGGATGGCTGCAGAAACGTGCAGCACCCCTGGCCACGCCCACGGGGCACAGCGAGGCGTCCACAAAGCAGGCAGCTGACACTGACGCTGCATCATGCATTTCTGCATATCACCTGCAGCCCCAATTAGAGTGAAAGCTCCTCAAGGCCGGGGATACCTGTTGTTCTTCACTGTATCGCTGGCACTTGCACAGTGTCAGGCACACTATAGATTTAGTAATGCTGGTGGTGCTCGGGGGAATTGTCTATGTGTACCTGTATTTGCCAGGGAATATCAGCATCATGTATTTCTGTGTATTACCTGGAGCCCAACTAGATTGTGGATACTGGGTTTCACAACCACTATTGAGAAGGTGAACTTTGAGAGACTGGGTATCCCAGATCCTTGCTGGACCTAACTGAAGACCTTTCCCTGACCAATAAACAGGTCTAATTTTAAGCCATTCTATCCAGACTTACAGACCCATCCCGTTCTACCCGGAATAGGATAGTTCTCCTTAATGAGCATAACCACCAAGAAACCCTCTTTTGAACACTTTTTAAAACTCTGACTTACCCCCCTCAGGAAAGTCTTCACTGAATTTCTTTATTGGGTGTGTTTCTTTGCCTAGCAAGTAAATAAATGATGGAAGGAATGAAGGAATGAATGACCCTGTGTGGGTGGTCAAGGTGTGCTCCGAGACTTAGACAATTATTAGCGACTTTGCAAAAGCACAAACATGACTTATTCCCATTTGAAACGGCTCTCCCCATGAAGAGTTCTCAAGATAACATTGATTTTGGAAGCATCTCTGTGGTCCAGTGGTAAATAGTACTTGCTGGTCTCTACAAATAAACATTCATCAGCGGCCAAACGTAGGCCTGTGGGGTCCAAGTGCGGTGGGCAGGGAAAGCCTAGCCTCCTTAGCAAGAAAAAGCTGAATTTGAATCATGTCTCCACCATTCTGGGAAAATGGGCAAGCGTTGCTAAGTCTGTTTCTTCACCTGTCAAATAAGATCTGCCTTGCTGAGTGGTTGTGAGAGTTGGGGATAAGGTACACAAAGCACTGAGCAGTGTTTGACATAGGAAGTGCTCAGTATCTTCATCGTTACTAGTCACAAATGGTAGTTATTGATGTAACAGGTGAATCTAAACCAAGCTTCACTACCTTCCTGAGGAGGTGCCGTGTTCATCTTCTGTTGCTGTTAACAAATCACCACAAACTTACCAGCTTAAAACAACACACATTTATTATCTCACAGTTTCCGTGGGCCAAGGAGTCTGGGCATGACTCCTTAATCATGGGTTCTCTGCCCAAGGCTGCAATAAGGTTTCAGCCAGGGCTGGAGTCTCACCTGAGGGTCAGGGCCCCTTCTGAGCTCACTTGGTTGTTAAAAACTCATTCCTTGAAGCTATAGAATCATGGTGGCTTATTTCCTCAAGGCCAGGAGGACAGAGACTCTGATTTCTTCCATCCCAACTTCTAGATTCTCCTTCTAAGGGCTCACCTGATTGGGTCATGCCATCCAGAATAATGTCCCTTTTAACATAAAGTCAGTTGAACAGGGAGCTTAGTCTCTTTCCAGCTGCAGAATCCCTTTATCTTTGCCGTGAAAGGCAACCTCGTCACAGCAGTACTGTCCCATCACTTTTGCCATATTCTATTAGTTAGAAGCAAGCTATAGGTCTCGCCCATACAGAGGGGCGTGAGTCATTGAGGGTGCTCTTAGAATTCTGCCTACTGCAGACATCATTTGTAATACCCATAGAATCTGACCATTGCAGGTTGACTGAAGTGGTAACGGAGTGAAGTCAGTGATACCACTGCTAGCATATTTTCCACCCTGCTGAGAGCCTAAGAAAACCAGATACAAGGGGCATGGCTCTGGCAGCTGGCCAGCAAAAGGGCAACAGAGGGAAATCAAAACTCATCACCGCACCCCTACATTAACTGCAGTGCTATTTACAGTAGCCAAGATTTGGAAGCAGCCGAAGTGCCCATCAGTCGTGGATAAAAAAGCTGTGGTACATTTACACAATGGAATACTACTTGGCCATAAAAAAAGAATGAAATCTTACCTTTTGTGACAGTATGGATGAACCTGGAGATTATTATGCTAAGTGAAATAAGCCAGTGAGAGAAAGACAAATAATATATGATTTTATTTATATGTGGAATCAAATGAACAAAACAAACAAAATAGAAGCAGACTCATAGATACAGAGAACAGACTGACAGCTATCAGAGGGGCTGGGGGTTGGAGGGCTGGGTGAAATAAGTGAAGGGATTAAGAAAATAACTCAGACACAGACCACAGTGTGGTGATTACCACAGGGGAAGGAGGGTGGGGGAGGCTGAAGAGGGTAAAGAGGAGATAAATGGTGATGGAAGGAGACTTGACTTTGGGTGGTAAGCACACAATATAATATACAGATGATGTATTACCCAATGGAACTCCAATAAATTCAATAAAAAGAAAAAAAGGGCCCTGGCCGGTTTGGCTCAGTGGTTAGAGTGTCGGCCTGCGGTCCGGAGAGACCCGGGTTCGGTTCCCGCTAAGGGCACGTACCTCGGTTGCAGTTTGTCCCCGGCCCTGGTTGGTCGTGCGGGTGGCAGCCACTCGATGTGTCCCTTTCACGTCGATGTTTCTCTCTCTCTCTTCCTCTCTCTCCCTCCCACTCTATCTGGAAAAAAAAAAAAAAAAAAAGAAAGAAAGAAAGGTTAAAAAGAACTCATCACAGGTGAGTTTGGAGTTCAGCCTTCTCCCTGTGCTCGGGAGGGAGGAGCAGGCAGTGCATCCGTGGCTGCAGCCTGCTCTGGATTAACCAAAATAACTGGCCACTGGCCATTGCCCTCTTGGCGATAACTCGATGTAGACCCATGTAGGAAGAATTCGTTGTTGAAGAAATGAGTGCATTCCTGCATGCACACACTCACACACACACAGCCTAAACAGCCAGATGTGTTCTCCTGATACCCAAGGATATCAGTGCCAGTTTCCTCAGTAAGGTTTGCTAGGTGTCAGGGTTGGTCGAGAGTTGGAGTGTGTTTTCACGCACGAGGGAAAGAAAACAATTCTTCACCGCCACTAAGAAAAGAATGTCCACAGCAACTTCCTTCATCTGTGGTCCCAGCAGTGGCAGCTGTGTCTGGGTAGATTCGGTCATCACCCAGTTAGATCACAGATAGAAAGCCTTCGGAGTGAATTACAATCTGCTGTCTCAACAGCTGCGCCCAGGATGCAAGGCAACCAGCTGGAGTGCAGTGAGCGACTCACCCACGCACAGGGGCAGAGGCCTGCTGAGGACCCTTCTGTCCTGCTGGCCGAGGTGGTGTGTGGAAGAATTGTGTCTAAAAGAATGCTTCTCTAAAAACCCAAAGATAGGACCATTCAGATTCAGGACACACAACAAAGTCTCCAGGAGCCCGACCTCAAACCAGCCAGGACCAGGCTGTGTAGAAACCACCCTCCAGGTTCAGACCTCCACAGCCAAGAGGGAAATCAAGTCAGCAGCTGGTGAACCTAATGCTTAATCACTTAAAACCATGTCTTTTCTCTATTAGCCCTTTTATTGTTTTCATGTATCACTTTGCTTTAGCTTTTTTTCTCTTTTAATTTCCTCTTTTCATATCTCCTGATCTTTTTAATTATTTTTCTTTTATTTATACCTTCCTCTAGTCCACTTGCCCACTCTGTTTTTCACACTTTAATTTCTCTTGTCCTCTCTGCAGCCTTCCTTCTTCCTTGGTCCTTTTTCTCTTTGCTGCTAGTGGACCCTCTGTGGCTTGCTCTCTCTACCCAAAGCTGCAAAGGGCAGGACTTGAAGCTTGAGCTGTCGCCAAACCTTTGCTATAAAGAGCATCTAATCATAGTTTAATGCCTTTCAATGCCTTCACCAAAACTATTTTTTTAAGTCAATGAACAGACTAGATGTAACATGATGCCCTTGTCAAAGTGATAAATAACTTTCTTTGAGTCCAGTGAATTGTTATTGAATAGGTAGGATATAAGATAAATTGTATCAACATAAATGAATGATGCAATAGCCTGTGCTATGGTCTGAATGTTGCATCCCCACCCCCACCCCAAATTTATATGGTGTAATTCTAACCCTCGTGGTGATGGTATTTGGAGATAAGGCCTCTGGGAGGGGATTATGTCATGAGGGTGGAGCCCTCATAAGTGAGATTGGTGCCCTTATAAAAGAGGCCCCAGAGAGATCCCTGGCCCCTTTCACCATGTGACAACAAAGCGAGAAGATGTCCATCTATAGACCAGGAAGCAGGCCCTCCCCTGATGCCAAATCTGTTGACATCTTGATCTTGGACTTCCAGCCTCCAGAGCTGTGAGAAATACATGTGTGCTCTTTACAAGCCACCCAGCCTGTGGTCTTTTGTTACAGCAGCCCGAATGGACTGACAGTCAGTACAGAAACATCTTTGAGGACAACGAAACCTTTTACAAATGGGACAAAGTCCATTTTTCCTCATTAACTGGAAATATTACTGTCGGAATTTTCACCTGCAAGAGAACTTTGTTAGCATGCACAGGCCACCCTTAGCACGGGGAGGCAAAGAACCATGTTGTCTGGCTTCCCTTGTGTCTTTCCATCTCCTCTTCGCTCCGCGTCCCCCACGGTGTGTTCACAGAAAGCAGCTTGAGCTGGGGAAGATTACCGGTTTACACTGTGCTGCTTATTCCTTAGACATCCTCAGAAATGATTTTCTGCATCGTAACAGGAACACTTACAAATATCTTGGTGATGACACAGAAAATCTGAACACTTCAGCCATTCTGTCAAGGTTTGAGGAAAAAAATATTCCTGACCCAGCTCCAGCTGAAAAGCAACTTGCTGAAACATCACCTAAAACAGGAGGTTCCAATTCATTGGAACTCAACTTATTACACGCTTGAGCAGCTACTGGAACAAGAAAAAGCTGCGCCAGATTCAGCAGGCCAGGGTGTGAGGACAAAAAAAAAAAAAGGAGGTATTCTTTGAACCTCTACTCAGTGGAATCTGACAAGCTGTGGGGCTAGCATCGTCCTCCTTGGGAAGTCACTGCTGACAAAGGCCAGGCTGCACGAGGTGCTGGGCTGCTGAGCAGGCGTCCGAAACTCTTGGTCATATAAATGCCAACTTCATCAGAGGTCAAGAAAATACTCCTAGGATTCAGACCCATGGGTGTCTCTCATAGACGTGGGAAAGAGAGAAGCGTTAGGACAGGGTTATCTTTTTTTTATTTTCTTTATTGATTTTAGAGAGGGAGAGAGAGATAGAAACATCGATGAGAGAGAACATCGACTGGCTATCTCCTGCATGCCCCGCCCCGGGGATCGGGCCCACAACCTGGGCATGTGTCCTGACTGGGAATCGAACCAGTGACCTCTTAGTGCATGGGTCGGTGCTCAACCACTGAGCCACACCAGCCGGGCAGGGTTATCTTTCTTAATGACAATTCTCAACTGACATCCTAACCCTGTTTCTTGGATGGCTTTAAGCACTCCGGTGAGGTTGATTTAAACTAAATCTGCACAGAACCACCATTCTTTTCTCTCCTCAGGGTCAAGGGCATCTCAGCACAACAAAGTCTCTTCGATTTATCTTGAAATATGAAAAACACTCGTGTCCTTTCCTCTCAGGCTCTCATTAGAAAGCCAGTGGTGACAGTCGCCACGGTCACTGGAGGGGACAAGTGGTGGTGGTGGGGGTAATTGTGCTCTAAAGGCTCATTCCCGAGTGCTGCTGCCCTCCAATGTGAAGGAAACTTTCCACTTGCCTGCTCCTGGTCCCCTGCATGAAGGCCCCAAACATTTGTCAAATTCCTGCCAGCAAAATAGTTACATCTTAATAAAAATGAATATGCTTAACATAGTCCATATGTCAATATCTAAAAAGCTATCTCCTTTGTTAAAGTTTATGAAGAGACCATTGGCAAAGCAGATTAGATGAGAATGCCACTCTCCAACCCTCTAGGTTTCAGCAACTGGTCATTCCAGCCATGCATTTGCTAAAAGCCAGTGTTCACCATAAGACGGGCTGGTGACACTGTCCAGAACCGTGCAGGTCCTTGTTTTGCAGTTACTGGAAAGCTGATTTCACTCAAACAGCCATTTGCAACAACACATGAACACATGCCTGTAAATATAAAAATTCACGTCCTAAACCAAAGAGTCTTGTTTTAAAAGTAATGTCAATAAAAAACATATTTAAAAATGTTTTTAAATAAAAGTAATGCCATGCAATTTTAGCTACATTATTTTTATCCAGAATTGTTCCTTCAAGTTGTTAATGTAAAAAAGAAAAAGGAAAAGAAAAACAACTGTATCTCATTTGTCACCTTCCCCTACCAGCTTCATCCATACAGGGTGAACCAGCTGTGCAATTTTCTAGTGGGTTTATTAAAAATAAAAGGAACAGCTGAAATTAATTTTTACTAATATGTATATTTAATGCAGTGTCCAAAATATTATCATTTAAACATGTAATAAATATTTTTAAATGATATTTTTATACTTTTTATTCTTGTACTAAGTCTTAGAAAGCTGATGTGTATGTTATACCAACAGCACATCTCAGTCGGAATGAACCACATCTCACGTGCTCAGTAGACACTGGAAAGCGCAGTCCTAGTTGAAGAACGCTGCCCAGTTGTCACGATGATTGGATGGTCAGTTGTGATGTTGATGATACAGTAGAAATTGCCTGGGCTTTGGTCCATCCAGACCTATTTTTCCAGTCCTGGCTCCACTAGTTATTGGTTGTGTGACTTTTCACAAATCACTTAGCATCTCTGAACTTTAATCTCCTCATCTTTGAAGCGGGAATATTAATTCCTGCATCCTAAAAATCAATGTGTTATATGAAACATATACACATGTAAGCTGCTTAGTGCCATAGCTAGCACACAGTAGGAATTCAATAATAGGCATTTATCATTATTGGTATCTATCACCGACTGTACATATGAAAATAGCAGTATAAAATGTGTCTATGTTTTTTGAAATCTGGAAAAAATATTCCTTTATTCATAATTTTATCTAAATAATATTCTTATCAAATCAGCATTTCTCTGTACTACTGGTTGCATTTTGCTTTGTTGTTAATGAAGTTAGAAACAGTTAACCTAGTAAGGTAACACTGACAGAGATAGATCTTGCCGTTTTTAAACCCTTAAGGAATAGAGGTATAGAAAGCTGCTGGTTAAAACTGGCATCACCTGGACTAGACACTGTTCAGCATACACTGCAACTTGCTGTCCCTTCCACCGAGTTACCGAGGGCTTATTTAGACCATTGTGTTCTAGGGCATAGGGCCGACGCTAACCGGTGGATTTCCCAGAGGAAAGCAGACATTGCCAGTGTATGGTTTCACATAAAGGGAGATCGTGGGGTGGTAGATGAGAGCTCAGTGGGTGGCCCTTGGGGGGGTCACCTTAGGAGAGGGGAATGTCCCATTCTCTATTAGGGACTGAGGGAGTTTGGAATCACACTCCAGAGAAGAGAAATAAATTAAAAATCAGTCTTAATAGGACATGAGAAAAGACCGGGTCAGAGAGTTCCCCAATAAGGGATATATAGAGAGGGGCTTAGACTCATGCATCCTGGGGGAGGTCCTCCCTGGTATTTGGTTTTAAATTTATCTATGTTATAATTTTCTTCTCATCCCCAGTCTTCAGTAAAATCTTGTTAAATATTACAGTATGGTCTCAGTTGTCACTGTGGGAAATTTAAAGGGAAGGAGTAGACCCATTCCTAACGCAGAACATTACCAGGGAGAGAGAGGTAGCCTCAGGAAGGAGGGGGCACTGAGATGGCAGGAGGTGACCTGCACTGGGCCTGGGCATAGCAATGACTGGGCTGGAGCAGGATCGGCAGGCTGCAGGGTGGGGGGGTGCACTGGCGGAGGGGGCACACCTCACCAAAGACAGCCTGAGGAAGGAAGTTAGCCTCACCCTGGGAAGTCCTGAACATGTAAGAGAGGGTTAGCCTGTTAAAGGAACTAAACTTCAAAAAGATGAGTGCTCAGTTATTACAACATAGACATTGAAAAGCAATGTGGCAACATGTATCATCGTCCGTGAACGCATAGTGGGAAAATACTAACTTCTTTAGCCACTTGTTCACACCCTTTTATAGTCTTGGACAGATTATTCAACTTCCCAGACCTTCAGTGTGCCTGTCCTCAGAATGAGGAAATTGAACAAGATGGTTTTAAGTTTCTTCCAGATATATAGTCCTGATTGCGTCATGATTTGAGTATCAGCCACTTAATGCACTTGGTGAGTAGATGCTGGATTTGGACATAGTCTCATCATTTAAGCTTAGAAAGCCATTCAATAACCTGACTCTACATATATAGCAAAAATATCCTAATTGCATACTTAAGTCAATTCAAATATGGCCAAGTTTAATAGATCTAGTGAAGATTTATAAAATGAATGAAAACTGCTAAAAAAAAATAAATGAAAGTTAGGGCATGCTTATTTAACTTCATTAGAGTATTAAGATATCAAATTGTATTGTGCCCAATTTTAAATTAAATCTCTGTTGGTATGAGGAAGCATATAATAGGTGCTTAATAAATGGGAGTGAGTGAATGGCTGAAAAATGCTGACAAGTTCAGTTGAATCTTGACGCTATTTAAATTATTTCATACGCTTCTGTTTTTAATTTTATTCAATCCATATGGTTAGTGCAATGCTCAGAAATGAAAGCTTATTATTTTAAAATGAAATCTGACTATACCATCACAAATGATACCAATGACAAATAAAAATGTGTGTAGATATCTAAAATAAAAAGTCAGCATGCCTATACAGAGAATTCCCAGGTGAAATTGGTTGGGGTTTTTTTAAGAGTATTGTCAAAAGAAATAGATGGTTAGGCCCTTGATCAAGGCAAAATATTAAAGTGGACCATAGCAATAACGGAGGCCACAGCTTAGGCTGGGATGAGGTTCAGAAAAGGGGATTTTCTTAGCTTGATTTGAAGCTAGAAGGAGCACAGAAAAGGTGACAGCTCGGAGAACTTGGCATAAGGTTAACACTTCTGCAGAAGGACAGAGCTATGAAGTTCAGGTTGCTTTTCTTCTCCACAAAAGAACATAATCTTCACTCTAGAAATGCTAGAATAATCATAATAAAAAGGAATATAAAAGTTCAGACAGTTAAAAATTATACAAGTTCAAGTTTCCAGGTTCTAAGAATTCCATCCAATGTGCTCAAAGAATGTTTAGCCATTACCACTCAGCCATCTTTGAGGAATTTTTTAAAATGCAAGAAAAACTAACAGGTTGAGGATGGGAAAATATTGTATAAATTTACCAAAAGATGGCTTAAAATACGGACTCGCAGTATGGTAAATGGCTCTTGGGGAAATCTAGTCTGAAGTAGTAAATTTATGGTTTGTAAACTTTGAGGAAAGAATATGGTGGTTTAGAACCAAGAGGGAATCACCAAGAACATATTAAAGCAACCTGACTTAATTAATAGAGTTGCTCAAAAAAAAGATTATGAGTATGTCAAAGCAATAAAGTCTCTAGATTTCTAGCAAAACACTTGAAAAAGTCCTAATCTTTTCTTTTAGGCAAAAGGATAAAATGTATTTGGAAAGAAATAGAAGGTAAGTTAGTTCATAGTTATTTGAACAATCATAACATCAAAAAGTATTAATTCATGGCATGGAAAAAAAATCCCATCCTGCTCAACATTTTTATTAGCAACCAAGGTTAAGACATAGTACATATTTAATTTAAGGAAAATACAATGCTGGGAGGATTAACTAAAGCTCATACATTTGTCAGGACTCTTGATTGCCAGGGACAGAAGCCCAGTTAAATTCATCTAGCTTGTTCAAGAGGTCAATTATTTCAAGCATAGTGGGATGCAGTTGTTTGAATAATGCAATCAAGGTTCAGAAGCTCTACATTTGCCTATGCTTTCTTCTGTGTTTGCTTCATTTTCAGACAGGTCCTCCCAAACAAGATCAAACATGGCATTGGGATCCCCAGGTTTATGTTCTACCCATTCGGCAACCATAATGGAAATAATACCCCTTTTTCCCAAGAGTTCTAGTCAAAGTCATAGGTTTGAGGCTGTTGCACTGATGTGGAACATGTGCTCATCACCGATTGTCCAAGCTTGAAGACACATCCACTCAAAGCCCAAGGATAAGAGCAGGGAGGAAGTTGCTCTCCAAAGGAATTCAGTGCAGGCAAAATACAGCAAACAAGTACACACACACACACACACACACACACACACACACTAAAATAATGGTTTAAAAAGCAAAATTAAATAATAAATTGAAAGTCCTGGACTTGATTTAAAACAATCAATTTCATAAATTAAAGATGGGGATAGACCACACTTGTCGACAAACGTTTCATGTGAAAAAGATTTAGAGGTTGTGTTGGACAATGGGCTCATTATGAACCAACAATGTGTTACAGAAACTGGAAGAACTAATTCAATTTTAGGTTGACTTAATAGAAAAATCATAACCACATTATGGGATGTTATGGTTTCATTGTTTTCTTCATTGGTCAAACCACAGCTGAAAGTTACATTCTAGAGGGACATTCTCAATGTACAGTGCATCCAGAGGCACTGACTAGGACAAAGAACTAAAAACCAACTTGAAGGAAATCCTGAAGAAGTTGGAGATTTTATTCTAGGTACAGGAACACCAATAGCAATGTTCAAATATTTGAAAAATAATCACATGGACATAAGACTTAACTTCATCAGTGCTACTTCAACAGGAAGAACTAATAATATCTGCAAAGAAATGCAAGGGAAATAGTTTTTGATTTGTTTAATAAGTAGAATTGTCCAGTAACATAAATGGCTCGCTTGGATGAAGTAAACTTCCAAATGTCATTATCAAGAATGTTGTAGGACTGTGTTAGGAACTAGTCAACACCTAAGATCTTTCTCTTAACTCTTAAAGCTATGATCTAGTGATTTCATGAATATTTGTTAACTTCTGCGTTATGGGAAAATTAACAGAAAATGCATATTCTTTCTATACTTTCAAGAGTGAGGGAAGAACCTGGGTCTTTACAGGACTATGACTAGGAATTCACCACCCTGGCTGATTGGAAGTATTTCAGCACTACGTGGAAGTAAACTACATGGAAGAATCTTAGAACGCAAGATACCAATGAAACTGAGGTTTGGGGCAATGTTTCACTCATGTTGGCACCTTCATGTATTAGTATCTACTTCTTCCGAGAAATGGTTCATATTTCTATTAAATAATTTTGACCATCCATGGATTTCTTTATTGATGTTATTTTTCAACATAGATATTGTAAAAATTTAATAAAACAGCAAGTGTTCTGCCAAAAACAAAAAAAAATGTAATTAGGTATCTGAAAGTGTTTTCTAAATTGTTAAACAGTATATATATATACTGTTTATATATATATATATATATATATATATATATATATATATAGAGAGAGAGAGAGAGAGAGAGAGAGTTATTGTAACTGTTGTTCATTTCACCACAGCCTAGATAACTTAGAGTTGGTTATATTAAAATTTTCTTCATAAAATTATGAGGATTAACTAAATCCTTGGAAAACACAAAATAAGCAGGTAAAGAATATTATATTGCTCTGAACTAAGAAGTAGTTCTAGCCTGAAGAGATGCTTCATTGATAGTGGATACATAGATGTCACCAAATAGTTGTGAAGATTAAATGAAATTTTATTTGCGAAAAGTGTTTTACAATATGTTGTATAATTTAAAAATCAAAATAGTATCATTATTTTCTCATTAATAGCATTTTTCATTATCCTATACAATAAATTGGCTGCAGAAATATAAATAAGTAGACTAGACCAACTCTACCTGATAATTAATATCAGAATTCTGGTACCCAGAGTGGGTAAACTTAGGTAGCAGTTTCCTTATGTATGAGTGGTTGTACTACATTAAATCAGTCTCTGGTTGCTTTAATTATTAATTATTAGCCCAGGACACAATCTTAAACATAGGGACTTTGTGGCCACTCTGTATATCACTAATCACTCTTATAATATTCCTTATGTTAGCAAAATTGCATGGTAAAAGCACTGGATCAATAATAAAAGTATGTTGGAGACCTATATTAAGACTACATCCTTAAGAGGAATCATTGAATCCATTTTGATTCTCCATTACCATAATTCCAAAAGGCCAATAGATAGAATTTACAAAGCCTAAATATTCTATAGATTTATGTTATGTTATAGTAGCTTTTTAAAAAGATGACTCTCACAGTCTGGGATGGGGGTAACTAACAAATAATGAAGCTGAATCTCCTCATTTTACAAATGAGAAAACAGAGGCTCAGAAAACAAATGCCTTATCCAAGGTAAGTTAGCTGGGAAGGCTGGGCTTAAACAAGAGACAGGAATCCTTAGTGCTTTTCAGAAGCTGTTTACTTATTCTTAAGGTAAAATGTGACCACATATTTAATAACAACCACCCAATGTATTTGTAGTCATTTCTTGTATACTCATCATCCTCACCAAATACATATTATTAAATACATGAAAGGAGGACTGATATAAGTTAAATGTCATTCTTGCAGGGCTCTGATTTATTTCTAGTAATAGACACAATTATAGTCAAAGAGGGATAAAAATGTTACCCAACACAGCTAGATCCACAAATATGCAAGGAGCTACGCTACTACGTGTGTGAGGTCTGCAAAGAAATGTGTCCATGCATGTATAGCTATGAAAAATAAGAAGGACTTGTAAGAAATAGGTTATAAGTGGGAACTATTGACCTTATTTCCACTTGGGGTCCAAAAAAATGCAAAGAAATTATTTTTGTGTATTTTCTTTCCCTGGAGAAAGCATATTGACTTAATTAAAGAAAAAATTTTTTGAACAATGCAATCTCTTTGGTTGCCATTGTGCTTTTTTTCCCTAGCGTTATTTTATCTGAGTTGTTATAGCATTTTTCAAAAGCAAAAAGAAAATTTTGGGCCAAGTTTAACCCAGTAAAGATGGACGTTAATTGCAATGTTATAATAATAATTTGTGCATCCTTACTCTACCATAGGAAACTCATTATGACCTCATTTAACATTCTGAAATCATTTTTAGACCATTTATAGGTTCAAATGGAAATAAATATAACTATATGTGTAGAATTGTCATTTTAATCAAATTAAATGTCCCAATTAGAGAAAGAAGTTTTGTTAAGATCATCCATAATTCATATTCATGGAAGACTTCAGTTCAGGTTGCAGAACTCTGAAAGACCCTTTGGAACAAGAAATTCTGATTTTTGCAGTGATGTTATTATCGGTTTTTTAATTCAAGGGTTGAATATTGAAAATGGTGAGAAACTGAATAAATATATTCCCAAATAGCATTATCTGTTTAGAAGAAGAAAAGAGCAAAAATTTGGCTTTTCACGATAAATGAAAATCCTGACACTCTTTCAATGCAGTTGGCTAAACGCTTATCCATGCTGGTTTAAAAAAAAAAAAAAAAAAAAAAGGCCATAATATCTATAAAGTGTAAGTAAGAGGAACCAAATCAAAACAGAAAGTTGAATCTGGTCAGCTTGAAGAGTTTAATAGTATCATTAATAATAGATCCATAAACTGTGTCCATTTAAATACCAAAATTGAATTCTTAAGCAGAATAAATAAATATACTCGGTGGAATCAAAGACTTTTTAGGATGACTCATTACTTTCAACCCTGACATTCAGCTAATGATGATACATTACATTGCATTTATATCACATCACATTTATATTACATTAGGAACAATTTTATGACCTAATGTTCAGGTTTTTTTCCTCTTCCAAATTTATACTTAAAAAAACACATTTGAATTCAAAAGCACAAATCTGTGCACTATAATTAACGCACTGCCTGAGGTTTATGAAGAAAGCAAGAACTTGCAGGATTCCTGAAGAGATCTAACCTTACAAGACAGATGGTCTACAGCCATCTCAGCAGGCTCAGAACTGGGTCTAGGTAGAGGAGCCTGTGATTGGAGGGGTTGGAATATATCTTCTCCATCCCTGGCTTAAATAGAACTTTTATCCTCACCAGAGGATATACTTTTTTAGAAACTTTATTTCAGAGAGAGAGGGAGAACACGAGAGCGAGAGAAAAAGAGAGAGATTGATGTGACAGAGAAACATTGATTGGTTTCCTCCCATACGTGCCTTGACCAGGAATAAAACTCACAACCTAGCTATGTGCCCTGACCAGGAACCCAACCTCCAACCTTTTGATGTGTGGAGAAATGCTCCAACCACGGGCGGCCCTGCCAGGGCTTGAATAGAACAGTTTATTCTTTTAAAAAATTATTTTCAAAAAGATGCATCCCTGTGACTCAAGGCTGCATCTACCAGAGTCACTTGTTAAAATTCATCCCACACATGACTAAATATATTTGTTCAACAAATATTTACTAAGTACCTACTATGTTGTAAGTACCAGGAGGAATACTGAGATGTATGATCTATAGGGCTGCAACAAAACTAGGAAGTGGAAAGAATTAAGGACAGAAAGAGCTGGGCTCAAACCTTATCACCACCCCTGCGGTTCTCAACCTGTGGGTCGCGACCCCTTTGGGGGTCGAACGACCCTTTCACAGGGGTCGCCTAAGACATAACAGTAGCAAAATTACAGTTATGAAGTAGCAACGAAAATAATTTTATGGTTGGGGGTCACCACAACATGAGGAACTGTATTAAAGGGTCACAGCATTAGGAAGGTTGAGAACCACTACGGCTTAGTGGCTATAGGATCATGGACAAGTAACTAAGCCTCAGTTTCCTGATCTTTAAAATGGGGGTCATAGTACCCATATCTCAGGGTTGGGTCATGACTAACTAAATATCTAGAAGGGACTTAAGAGAATGCCTTGCATATACTGAAATTGAATAATTAGAGTTATTGCTATCATTATTATTAGCTATAGACACTACCCTCAAGGAATTTAAAGTGAAATAGGGAGATGAGGTATGTACATGCATAACTGTGAGACAAACTACCAAGAGTAGCTCAGAGAAAGGAAAGGTGGCCTGCAGAGGTAGGGGTCAGGGACATTTTTAAAAAGGAGGTCGCATCTGAGCTGGATCATGATGTCTGAGCAAATATTTCTTAAAAAGTAACAAGTACCTTAATACCCTATCAAGATTTAGTGCATTCATTCATACAAACTTGCTTTGAGTTTAAAATGGCTACTTGAAGAGAATGGGTATGTTTTGATTAATATGAATGATTTCTGGGATTTTTGTGACACGGGAGGATATGTCTGGATGGGGTACTGATGGGAGGGGCAACTGTGAGCACTGGGTGCCAACTCTAAAGTGAAGTGTGCTGAAAGGATCCACAGGGGTAAGGCAATACAGGGCAGAAGGCAAGTAGAAAACCTCCCCTGGTTCCCCAATAGGTTATATAAGGAGAAATGATTCCATTGGAATAAGAATGAAATGCATCCATGGACATGTGTCTGTGGTTGAGATCTGTAGATAGAAAAACAAGGGATAGGAGATATTGCATCAAAGAGAGGTTCAGTATTCCATTTTATCTCTAGTATAGGCTTATTAGCTGGACCTCTTAAAAAAATTTTTAGTGATTGCTCTAGGCTTTACAATATGCATCTTTAATATATCCCAGTCTACCTTCAAAGAATTATTATACTCCTTCACATCTAGTTGGAGAAGCTTTTAACAGTCTACTTCCATTTCTCTCCCCCTGTCCTTTGTATTATTGTTGTCATTCATTTTACTTCTACATATTTTATTAACCCTACAAAACATTATTATTACCCTTGTTTTAAACAGTTATCTTTTAAAGGGATACAAAAATGAGGGGAGAATATCTTTTATGTTTACCAACATATTTCCCATTTCTGGGCTTTTCATTCTTTTCTTTTTGTTTCTATCTGGTATTACTCTCTGCCTGAAAAACTTACTTTAACATGTTTGAAAGTGCAGGTTGGCTAGTAATGAAACTTCTCGGTGTTTGTTTATCTGAAAAGGTTTTCATTATACTTTCATTTTTAAGGAAATGAAACGTAAAACCTATGTTGACAGGTTTCTGGTTTTGCTTTTTATTTCAGTGCTTTAAAGATATTTTGTTGCTTTGAGCTTGCATATTCTGATGAAAAGTCTGTAATGATTTTTAATTTTTGTTTCTTTGTGTGCAATATGTATTTTTTCTGTCTTCTTTTAAGATCTCTCTTTTTTATTTTTAGCAATTAGGTTAAGGTGTGTTTTGTTGTATTTTGTATATGTCTGCGCGTGTTTGTCTTGCTTGTGTTTATTGAAATTCTTGATCTGTGAATTTATAATTTTTTTCAATTTTGGGGGGAACAGCCATTATTTATTCAAAAACCCCCAATCTTTCTGGGGCTCCAATTGCACAAATATTAAACTGCTTGACATTGTCCCACTGGTCACTGAGGCTCTGTTCATTTTTTAAGTTGTTTTCTCTCTTTGCTTCATTCTTAATAGATTCTTATGCTATGTTCTCAAGTTTACTGATTTATTCTACAGTATCCATTCTGCTTGTAATACCATTTGTTGAAACTTTCATTTCTCATGTTGCAATGTTTGCCTATAGAAGCTCCATTTGGATCTTTATTGGATTTTCCACTTCTCTCCTCGTCATGTTCGTGTTTTCCCATAAACAAGTCAACATAATTTTATAATAACCATTTTAACATTCTTGTTTGCTAATTCCATCATCTCTGCCATTTCTGGTTGATTTCTATTGTGTTTTCTTATTTTAGGGGGGGCCACATTTCCTTGCTTCTGGGCACATCTATTACCTTTTTATTGGATGCTGGACATTGTTAATTTTCACAATACCAAGGGCTGTATATTGTTGTGTCCCTTTAATGAGTTTAGGTCTTTGTTTTGGTAGTTATGTTACTTGCAGGTCAGTTGGGTCCTTTCAAGGTCTGTTTTTAATCTTTCCTTGGGTAGGTCTTGAGTAGCCTTTATTCCAGGAACTTAACTGTACTTCTACGGTGTGACCTCTGGATATTACTGAGCTTACAAGTCCTTGGTTGCTCTTTGCTCAGCCCTGTGGTGATATACTCATCACCTGCACAGCTTGGTATTCAGTGAAGACCCAAGGGGACTCTCTCACAGATTTCTGGAGCTCTTATTCTGCAAGACTCTTTCCTTCTAAAACTGCCCACCAAGGTCCAGCCATCTCAGCCTCCCCAACTCTGATCACCATCTCCTCAACTCAGTAAGACTACCAGCCTCAGTTTGGGTTCCCCCTCCCTGTGCCTATTGTCTAGAAATTGTTTCCAGACCAAAAGTGGGGAGATTGTAGAACTTATGTCATTTTTTCCTTCTCTGAGAGATCCCAGTCCTGTGATACCTGTTGTCTAATATCTGTAAACAGTTGTTCTATTTTTTAAAATAATTTTCTAATTTAGTATAAGAGGGTAACTCCAGCCCTTGTTACTCCTTCTGATTAGAGCACAAATCCAGGATTGGAGATGCTGAGAAAATAAATTCTGATTCTTCTGTAGTGAATAATACCAATCAAAGGGACAAGAAAAAGTGGTGAGGCAGGGTCATAGTCTATTAGGGCTTGTATATATAAACAAATAGTTGTCAAAAAGCATTAGTTCTGTGGGCTTGATCCCCAGTGGGGGGCGTGCAGGAGGCAGCTGACCGATCTCTCTCACATCAATGTTTCCATTTTGCTCTCTAAGAAAAATTAATAAAAATATATATGTTTTAAAAATGGCAAAAAAAAAAAAAAAGCATTAGCTAATTTTACTGTGTCCATTTGGAGGACTATTTCTAAGGAAAATTGCAAGCCCCCATCCTATTCAACATTTTTAGATTGAGCAAGTCTATCAAATTTGACAAAATTATAAAGCTAAGAAAGTTGTCGACTCTTCTGATTGGATTCAGAAAGCTAGCAATCAATGGGGAAGGCTGAAATTTAATGACAATAAATGTAAAAATTTCTGTTTACATTCAAAAGACCATGGACACAAGCACAAGATAGAAAGGTCTGCTGTCTTATACAATTTACATAACACATATCTACCATTTTATTTGGCCTCAACTTTAGAATGTACTGTGCTGTCATTGACTGTTTTTTAAATACGGAGGGCAGGGGGAGAAGGAAATAAGTGAAAATAAAAAGAAAAGAAAACTTTAGGCCAAAGACAATAATCTTGCCTTTGGACCCTGAGGATGTGGACTTTGTTTACTTGTTCATGTATCCTCCTCACAGTGCTTTAAAAATCTCAGCATTCTTTTGTACAGTAAACTGTGCTCAGTTCCAGGCATCACATTTTAAGTGGTACATTGAAAATCTAGAGTGCATCCTGAATAGGGAACCCAGCATTCCGATCATTCCGGAGAGCATCACAATATAGAAATATTTCAAAGTATTCTGTGCTCAAACCAATGAAGATGAGGTTAAAGAGAGAATATAAACTATCTCCAAATAGTTGAAGAGCCAGCAAATACTTGATGGGATTATCAAATTGTTCTGAATCTCTCCATACTAGAACCCTACAATAAATAGAGGAAAGTTACAGAAAAATAAGTTTGGGTCTGACAATAGAATAGCATCTTCCTACAGGAATGAAGTCCCAAACATTGGACTTATTCAGCACATCCAGCATTTAAATTATTTTTGAAGAGGTGTTTTAAAACTGCTGAGAAATTCTAGTTTCCTTCCATCTCTATAAATTCATGACTCTTCAGTATCAGTGAAACAGAGTAAATGTTTTTACCTCTCTCTGGGTCATGACAAAAAAACGTTAGTCGTCATTGTTCCAATGTTATGTCTTCTTCCACAGACCAATGTTTTTGCTACTAGAGGATAATCATTCTCAAACTTTGCTACCTTAGAGAACCTCTTGAGGTAGAGATGAATGAGGAAGAAGAGATGGAGGAAAGGAAAAGCAGCAGATGTGTGCTGTGTAGGGGGACATGGAAGACACAAAAGAAGAAAACCTAGCCCTTTCCATGGACAGGCATTACATTCTATAAACCAACTAGCCATTGCACTCAATGATTTACGTTATTAGGTAGTACGTTCATTCTGATACTACTTCTTGACTTTTCCAATAACCGAAATATAAGACTAAATCTGTGGCAAATGCAGAAAATTGTTGAAACTGAATAATAGGTATATTGGGATTAATTACAACACTGTCTCTCCTTTTTGTATCTGTGACATTTTCCATATTGTAAAGTTCTTAGTTTTTGTCTATCAGGCATCTGCCAATTATATTCAGAAATGTTCAGGAGTAACACTTTAGGACTGAAGTAGTCCTACTTCAGGCACATCACAAGACGGTACAGTTCTATGAAAAGAACAATAATGCTGGTGAAAATAGAAGGCAAAAGGAAAAGAGGAAGACTAAATATGAAATGGAATGGCTCCATAAAAGAAGCCATAGGCATGAGTCTATGGGAGCTGAGCAGAGCTGTTGAGGACAGGATACTGTGGACATCATTCATTCATAGGGTCACCAGGAGTGGGAGCCAACTCAATGGCACATAACACACACAACAATTTAACCCATCTCCTAATTGTACCTTTGCCTGTGGAGGAAGCTTCACTAATATAAAACCCCTTGCCTCTATGACCACTACCTCCAACTTCCCCTGGGAAAGTAGAGGGACTTATCTGATAGGTGAATTTGGGATAGGGAAATGGATATGCATAGCTCATCCCCTTTCCATCCCCCCTTTTGAGGAAAGCACAAACCTGGTCTACCTTTTTACACTGTAAGTTGTATGGGCAGCTTCCATAAGAGGAGGCTGCTTTAGTGGTGGCTATTGCTAAAAGGGTAAGTCCAATTCTATGGTGAAGTGTCAGAAAGTCTATTGTGGATACATATCTAAGCCTTATCATTAATCCATATTTTATAAGCTAATATTTTTATGTCAACCTACCTGAATTTTTTTGTCTTTCTCAGAGAATTCAGAATTCTGCAAAAGAAAAGCATGCTGTGTATGCTTAAAGTAATTCTTATTCCATGAATAGAAAGCTTTTCCACTCTTTCTCCCCTGGCATGCTCATCTTTGTTAATCAACTTTCCTGAGAAATTCCTTCTCAAGTGCTACATCAAGTGAATTACTACTCCCTCAAATTCCCTTTCTCAGGACTCTGAATATACCTATATTATATCATTTACAGAATTGTGCTGTCTATATCTGTTTACACATCAGTGTTGCCAACTACATGGTGCCTTTGCAGTGGTTCTCAACCTTCTTAATGCCGCGATCCTTTAATATAGTTCCTCATGTTGTGGTGAACCCCAACCATAAAATTATTTTCATTGCTACTTCATAACTGTAATTTTGCTACTGTTATGTCTTAGGCAACCCCTGTGAAAGGGTCATTCAACCCCCAAAGGGGTCATGACCCACAGGTTGAGAACCTCTGTTAGGGCAAAGAATGTCTTATTCACCTATGTGTATCCAACACCGGCATAATGCCTGGTCCTCACCTAGGTGTGCTCAAAATATTCTATAATAGAATGAGTGAATGAATGAATGAATGAATGAATGAATGAATGAATATTCTATTGACTGTCTGTTGAATGAATTGTTGAATGAATAGTTATTAATTCTAAATAGTGGTTACTTTTTAAGACCTTAGTTATGTTTGTTGATAGAATATGAGCTCTAATGTCTGAGACAACAATGATGTATTTCAATTCAATCCCAATTTATATTGACTTTATTAATTTACAATCCACAGGCTGTAAAGTCAATGTATGAATTTACTGAGTTCTGCAATTATTACACTATGGGACCAGGAGTCAGGAACCCTGAGTTTCATTTTAGTTCTATCACTGACACATGAAGAAATCGCTTAACCAGTTGGTGCCTCAGTTTTATACCTATAAAAGAGAGGCAATAATATTCTCAGTAAAGTGTTTTAATATCCGTTTCATATGATGTTAAGTGTTTTAGTTTTATTTACAATTTCAGGCCACAGATAAACCTTAGAAATTATTTAAAAGCCATTGTATTTAACACCAAGATATATATTTTTTCAAGTTTTCATTGGTATAAAAGAATTCTTTAATATGGAAAGAATCAGGGTACACAAAATTACTCCTGTTCAGTTGAGAGGTAATCATTTATATACTTTAACTAAATTAAGGAATAAAGACAAAATTTTGACATATTTTTTATATTATTAAATTGGGTCATACTTGAGGGAAAATATTCATATTAAATTATAATAATGTATCTGTTCAATGGTTATTTTAATAAGAAGAAAATTCTGATTCAATATCAAAATAAAATTACATTTGTTTTATTTCTAGTAATTAGAAAATTTCTCATTGGCATATACATGCCTGTTTCTACAGTTTTTATTGAGGAAGAAGGAAGATGAAGGTTAAGAGACATTACTAAAATGGCCAAGACATCTGTAACCAATACTGTCAGTTACCAACCCAATATCTGATCCTCCTATTTCCTAAATACAAAACCCCAATTTTATTCTGAGCAGCAAGATTCTTGGGTTAAAAAAAATTTTTTTACAGCCTCCCTTGCAGCTAAGTGTGTCCCTGAGATTGAGTTCTGCCAATAAGGTGACGGCAAAAGCCATGGGATATGCTTTCCATGGAGAATCTTTAAATGGATGAGAGACCCCTATTGCCCTTTGCCTTCTCCCCGTTCTATCTGGAATATGTACATGATGACTGAATCTTTAGCAATCATTTTGTGACTTTGATGATGGAAGCCGGTGCTAAGCATAGCAAAGATGTGAATTAGAAAGAGCCCGAGTCCCAGATAACTTCATGGCATCATCATGTCCGTACCTGGACTTTCTTTAGGATTAACTACCTCAAAACTTCCTTTCTGTGGATAAAAATAAACCTTTCATTTCTTTAAGCCATTATGATTAGGTTACTGATGCTAGCTGTCAAATGTAATTTCTAAGTGTTGTAACACATTCTACTTCAAGAGAAAGACAATCCCAGATCCACATTACTTTAGAAGTTTTGGGGGACAAGGAAAACATTGTGACATGTTTTACTGCCTTCACTTGCCAAGTTAAATTTTAAAATCTCATACTAAGAAATGACCAGCCACCCTTAGAAGCTCTGCATGAGGTCATGGCCCCACTTTCTTTACCTTCTTTGTAACAGTCATTCAAACCAAACAGCTCTCCACCAAGCACAAAAAAAGAGATTCCGTTTAGCTTTAAGCACTTGTGACTCCAAGTATATGTGGTCCCATGAGGGAGGTGAGATTGGCCCCTATGGATAATGTTTCCATTGTTTTTATCATTACAAGTATTGCTCCTACCTCTTGCAGAGGTGAGGAACGTCCGGCCCAAGGCCCAAGTAATCAATACCAGCTAATATCATATGTCTCACCAAATTAGCCTGGCCAACTATTAGCAGGCTAACTTTTAAGTTAATAATTTTGTATGGCCCGTGAATGATGTTATAAATATCCAAATGACCCTTAGCAGAAAACAGTTTCCCCACACGCGGCCGATGTGGCTCATTGGTTGAATGCCAACCCATGCACCAAGAGGCTGCAGGTTTGATTCCTAGTCGGGGCACATGCCCAGGTTGTGGGCCCGATCCTCAGTGGGAGGCATGCAGGAGGCGGCCAATTGATGTTCTCTCTCATGGATGTTTCTATCTCTCTCTCCCTCTCCCTTCTTCTCTCTCTAAAAATTAGTAAAGAGAAAAAAATTTTAAAGAAAAATTTCCCCACCCCTGCTGAACTGAGACAGCCATGTTAGTCATTGTGTCCTGCAATAATAGGCACCTCATAGATGGGTGTTGAGTGAATGAGTGACTGAATGAATGTATTCCTAGGGTCTGCAGTCTCAGGAACAGACTCTTCATGTGTCTAAACTGTCATATGTGGACTTGTGGGAGAGAAAGCCTTCAGCAGACATCAAGCATGTCCAGAAGCCGAGCAGAGCCAGTTCATTCTCCCCTGTGCTGAAAATCAGAGGTGGGTAAAGTGTGGGTAAGAAGTGAGAAAAGTCTCTTCCCTTCCACATTCAGTGAAGAGACATTCTTTGTGAAAAAGATGGTACTAATTGCACCACTGGTTAATCCTTAACATTATGCCGAAAGGAATCTTTGTGTCCTTTTTGATGTAGGAAAACAATCCACATCTAGATCCATAGGAAAATAACACAGATTTAATGGAAGGAGGCTTGCAGGGTGAGTAGGAAGTCACAAAGTGGAGGGAAGCATTTCCACCAGAAAGAAGAACATGGTGGCATGGAAAAGCTGGGCACATTTGGGGATTCCTTACTACGTGCTATGCCTGTGTCCAAGCACAACATTTTGCTCAGATTAGCAAGAGCAATTCTAAACGCAGTCCCTAAAGTTGTTATGGTTCTGAAACACTTTAATTAAGGGAAATCTTTAAATAAAGTCCAATATTCAAAACAACAAAAGGGAACTTCCCTGCTTGAAGAGTTGGGCGAGAGACTCAAGGACTACCTGCTCCTCATCCCTTCATCTACCCCTATCTCCGTGTTGCCTTTGATGCAGAGAACACAGTTAGAAAACCACTCAGGACCATCTCCTTGCTCTGCCTATAAATAAACCCACAGGCTATGGAAATATTCATCTCTTTACTCAGTTCCCAGCAGCAGAATAACAGATTAGCCCCAAACAAGAAACCTAAAACTTCAATCAGATTCTAGCAGCTAAAATGCCTCCCCTTTCTCTGCCATGTATTTTACCTGCCTGCTGTTCCTTAAAATGAAGCAAGAGATCAAATTATTCTTTTCACATTTGGCTGAGTGTATTCCCTTCATTTGACAGTGTACCATAGTTGAAAAGAAGTGATTTGTTAAATGGATTATGCAAAATTTCAGCATTACTGCCTAATATCTTTGCTCACAAATGTCTTTTGTTAACTTCCCAAAACAGCCTTTGGCTATCAGAAAGACAAGGAGAGTCCAATTAGCTACCTTGGTCCATTCTCCTTGATCAAACAACCTATTTGGTGTTTCACATTCTTTCAGTTTCTCGGGTATAAATGTGATTTAGTGCCATCCTATCTGGACACCAGATGTTTTATTTGAAAATAGTTACTAGGATATAAGTGGAATGAAAACTAATCAGGTTTTTATAAATTCAAATAAGGTGGTTGTTTCTTTGAGAAAATCTTTGGTGACTGAGTAAGTTAAAAAGGATTTCATCAGATGCAGCTTGGGCATCACAAGAGGAAGCAACATGTAATCTTCCCACATAGCTTTGGGCACTCCATAAACATTAAATGGTAACGACAGAACCACCATGCCCTTGACCTGCAACGCCCCTGGATTCTCTTGGCTTCTCGTGAGCACTAACTGTCTAACCTGTCTAACGGTACAATGTTTACAAGGAAAAATCTGTAAACTAATAGTCTACGTCTACACTTAGAAGGACAGGGAAGTGTAACTCTTGTCAAGCAAGTTTAAAAGTTCAAGTGCTTAGCCCACCCTGTGTCGCTCAGTGGACTGAGCATCGTGTCATGCACCGAGAGGTCACCGGTTCAATTCTCAGTCGTCAGGGCACATGCCCAGGTTTCGGGTTATATCCCCAGTAGGGGACATGCAGGAGGCAGCCAATTGATGTTTCTCTCTCATCAATGTTTCTATCTCTCTTTCCCTCTCCCTTCCTCGCTCTCTAAAATCAATAAAAACATTTTTTTAAGTTCAAGTATTTATTTCTAGATACTAATAATAAATGTAGTCACTTCTATGTTTGGCTATTTAGTAGGGATAACTTAGGCTCAGAAAGTTGGTTTTAAAGCAAAATTCAATTATAAGCACAGATACTGTGCATTCTTCAAGCTTACTTATTGTACAGGGCGAGCTGTGAAGGTGGTCAAAGGGTACAAACTTCCAGTTATACGATGAGTATGTTCCGGGGATATAATGTACAGTGCAGTGACTATAGTTAACAATACAGTATTGTATATTTGAAAGTTACTAAGAGAGTAGATTTTAAAAGTTCTCACCACAGACAAAAATACTGTAACTATGTAAGATTATGGATGTGTTAACTAACATTATGTAAATGATTAAACATTGTGGTAATCATTTGCAATATATGTATATATTAAATCGTTATGTTATATACCCTAAATTTATACAATGTCATATGTCAATTTCATCTCAGTAAAGCTGGAGAGGGATCGCTTATTGTATTTGTTCGCTAGGGCTGCCATAACAAAGTACCACAGATTGAGTGGTTTAAGGAGAAATTAATTTTCTAAAATTTCTGGAGGCCAGATGTCTGAAATTGAGACGTCAGCAGAGTTGGTTTTCTTCTGAGGCCAGTCTTCTTAGCTTGAAGATGGCTGTCTTCTCTCTGTGTGTAGCTGCGTCATAATCTCTTCTCCTGAAAGGGGCACCAGTCATATCGGATTAGGGCCAGTCCATTTGACCTCACTTTAACTTATTACCTCTCTAAAGGCCCTATCTCTGAAAATAATCACATTCTGAGGTATTAGGGGTTAGAACTTCAATGTATACATTTTAGGGGGGCACAGTTTGGACTATAACACTTATTATAACTAGGAGAAGCCTCTGTGTTTACTTATGACAAATCCTTCATTTTATATTTGAGCAAATTGATCTAGAGAGAAAAGAGATTTGCCCATGAGGAGAGAATGAAATATAAACCACAACAGTCTCTCAGACTTCTAGCCCTTTGCTCTTTCTCTGGAAATTTGGACAGAGAAAAAATTGTTCCATGAAAACCTTGCTTTCTATCCAGCAGAGTTGTAGTGTAAAAAGCATTCCAGAAGTCTCGGATCATTGTTGATCTATGGATTAGGCACAGTGGAGTTCACATTCAAGCTCTACACTTCCTCTTAGTCCCAGTAATTGTACTGATTTCCAGTTTTGATATACGAGCAACACTATGTGACTTCGTTTACTTATCAAGGTGTGTATGCTTTCTAGGTGACCTCAAGAAAATCCACTGGGAGTAGGAAGAAAATATTGGAATTGCTATGTTACCTGCTTTACCCTAAAGTAAGAAAAACATTCATTTAGATACATTAACTGTGTGATTGACACTAGGCAGGCGTCATGTGGCACCAAGGAAAGAATGGACATTTCCCAGAGAGAGGTTCTGAAGTGCTGCCATGACTACAGTTTCTACCATGTGTCTGGTTAAATGAATTTATGGTTTATATCATCTCGTTTGAACTAAATTACTCCTCACAAAATGGACAGATGGCTTTAAAAGATTCTTTCAAAGAAACTGCAGATTGAAGATAGCATAAATAATACAAGCACAAGTGAATAAGAAAATGGCTGAGCTGAATACTTTTATTCCTAGTATAAGTTCATCATCTGACACAGTATGAGGTAAAGCAGTGATAACCTAATTATATGACATTGAATCACATTCCTCTCATGCTCATTTCCTTTTAAAAAGGGGGGGAGGACCTGCAGGATTGTATATGATTAATAGAAGAAAAAAAAGGTTTTTTAAATATTGCTAATCCTTTATCCATTTAATTGTGGTCATGTCTTCATCAAGCACTAAGCATGTATGTGGAATACTACGATGTACCACATACATGTTTACAATGTTTGTAATGAGTACACGTGTAAGCATGCACATGTTGTTAATTCTTGCCCAAACTATTTTTTGCGGATGTGTTGTATAATCTAAAACTTTTGGTGGCTGGCTACAGAATTTGGAAAGGTGAAATGCTTTCCCACAAACAGTTCCTCTTCCTTTTTCCAGAGCTTTCTGGTACAGTTTCAGATCTGTATTTGAGGGCATTGTTGTTTTGCTTTGTTTTTAGTTTTTTATTGAAGTTTAACATAGATACAAAAGTTGCATAAATCGCAATTACTTCTCAAAATGAACACAGCCAGTTCTGTGGACCCAGATCCAAAACAGACCAGCTCCAGGACCGGAGCGCTCCCGTGCCTGTCAATCACTAGCCCAACCAAGGGTGATAAGTGATTTTACACCTTGGCTTACTTGTGCCTGTTTTTGAACTTTCTATACATAAAATCATGTCATCTTTTTATTATCGATTTGTAGGAGTTCTTTATACGTTCTGGGTACAAGCTCTTTGCATAGAAAACACAGTAGTCCGCTTGCCCACTCTGTTTTTCACTTTGATTTCTCTTGTCCCCTCTCTGCAGCCGTCTTTCTTCCTCTGTCCTTTTTCTCTCTGTTGCTATTTGACCTTCTGTGGCTTGCATTCTCTACCCTAACCTGCAGAAGTCAGGACTCGAGGCTTGATATCTCTAAATCTTTGCTCTAGAGACCATCCAATCATAGTATTCGGCTTCTTTGAATACCTTCACCAAAATATTTTGTATTAAGTTGATGAACAGATTAGATGTAACACACAGTAGCCCTCCCTTATTCACGGTTTCACTTTCCGCAGTTCGTTACCTATGGTCCAAAAATATTAAGTGGAAAATTGCAGAAATAAACAATTCTGAAGTTTTAAATTGCACTCCATTCCGAGTAGCGTGATGAAATTTCGTGCTGTCCTGCTCTGTCCCACCTGAAACATAAACCATCCCTTTGTCCAATGTATGCACGCTGTATACGCTACCCACCAGCTACCCACCGTTACCGCAGTCTCAGTTATCAGGTCCACTGTTTGGTCTCACTGCAGTGCTTGTAGTCATGTACCCCTTATTTTACTTACAATTGTTCGATTTTATTAGTAGTAAATCTTGTTAATCTCTTACTGCACTAATTTAGAAATTAAACTTTATCACAGGTATGTCTGTATAGGAAAAACATGGTATAAATAGGGTTTGGTACTAGTCAGTTTCAGGTGTCCACTGAAGGTCTTGAAACGTATCCCCACAGATAAAGAGGGACTCAGGTAGATTAGTATTTGTATGTATTGGAAAATATCCTCTTTCACCCTGTGCTTGGCCTGCCTTTTTATCTCTTAAAGGCGTCTTTTGATGAATAGAAGTTCTTCATTTTAACATAGTCCAACTGACTTTCTTTTAACATAGTCCAAAAACTTTCTTTTTTTATTTAGAGCACTTATGTCTTGTTTGAGAAACCCTTGCTTATTGTAAGGTCATAATGATGTTCTCTATTGTGTTATTTTTTAAGTTTTATTGTTTTGTATTTAATTTTAGAATTGAAATCAATCTGGAACTATTTCTTGATATGGTATTTCAGTAGTGGCTAAGATACTTATTTTTATAGGGATATCCCAATTAATCAGCATCTTTTATTTGAAAATACTTTCCTTTTCCCACTGCACTGCAGCATTACTTTTTTATAAAACGGACTATTCATGTTTGGGCCTGTTCCCGAATGCCTGTTCTGTTCCATTGGCCTCTTATCTGACGTTGCATCAATATCACATTCGCTTAATCACTATAACTTTAAAATAGGCCTGCAATCCAGTGCAGTAAGACTCCATCTTTGTTCTTTAGGATTATTTTGGCTGTTTTGAGGCCTTTGTATTTACATATACATTTTAGAATCAGCTCGTGAATTCCCATTAAAAATGCTGGGGTTTTCATTCTAATCACATTGAATGTGTGGCTCCATTTGGGAAGAACTGACATCTTTATAATATTGAATCTTCTAATCTATGGTCATAATATATTGCTTTAACCCAGCTGGTGTGGCTCAGTGGTTGAGTGTTCACCTACGCACCAAGAGGTTGCTGGTTCAGTCCCCAGTCAGGGCATGTGCCAGGGTTGCAGGCTCAATCCCCAGTAGGGGGCAGGCAGGAGGCAGCTGATCGATGTTAATGCTGCTCTCTCATCGATGTTTCTTTCTCTCTCTCCCTCTTCCTTCCTCTCTCTCTAAAAAATCAATTAAAAACATTTAAAAATATATATTGCTTTACAGTCATCCCTCGTTTATCACAGCTATTCCGTTCCAGACTCTAGTGGCTGCACCTGGCGTTGAAGGATTCCTGGGGTGCTCGAATACATAGGCCCTCAGTCCATACGTACAGTCATTTTAATTTTAATTATAATACAGGGATGTATAATGACTCAGACAACCAAGCGCGCACTGTATCATTTTCACTGTCTTGATCAACTTTTTAATGAATATATATTTTTAAAACCGTGATAAAGCGAAGCCGCGAATGTCGAAGCGCGAAGTGGCAAGGGGCGACTGTATTTATTCAGATATTTAATTTCTCCCAGTAATAAATTGTGGTTTTTCTGTTTAAAATGTAAATTTTAATTCTCACATCTTACATTCAATTGATTCTCAGACATTTGATGTTTTCTGTGGTTGTTATAAAATAGTATCATTTTAAAAATTTCAGTTACTAATTAATTATTTGTTGCTGGTGTATAGAAATAGAGATCCATGTTAGCAAATGACTTTTTATTTAGATATTGTGCCAAATTCACTTATTTATTCTAATCATTTTAATAGTATCTGCCATGTTGCTAAATTCACTTTTTAATTATAATGATTTGTCTCTAGATTCATTTAAATTTTTGACAAGATCATGTTATCTATTATTAATTTAGATATTTCTTTCTTTCCAATACACATGCCTTGTATTTAGTTAGTTAGTTAGCTACATTTATTTATTTATTTTCACTAAGGTGCCAACTAAGACTTTCAATTCAATGTTAAATAGAAGTAGTTACGTAGACCTGCATATCTCATTCTCAGTCTCAGGATATCTTCCGTTATTGAACCATAGTATGATGTCTGATATAGTGGTAAGATGGGGGGGTGAGGGGTGGGTTGTACATAATCCTTATCAACTTCAGAAAGTTCCTTTCTATTTCTCTTTTATTAAGAGTTTTATAATAAATCATAAATTTATTTGAATTTCATCATATCCTTTTCTTGCATCTATTTATATGAGTTAAATTTTTTATTTTTGCTTAATATTTTAAAAAACTTTAATTACTGGAATAAAGTTATTATGTGCTATCTTATTGTCATGTTGTTGAATTCAATTAGCTAATGTTTGGTTAGGATTTCTATATCTAAACAGATGAAAGACATGGGCTTATATAATATTTTCTTTCTTTTAATGATCATGTCAATTTAGTGATAAAGATTATACTGCCTCATAAAAATAGTTAGGAAGTCATTTTTCTTTTTTATACTCTCTGGAAGAGTTTGTGTAAGATTTATTCTCCTTTTTTTAATATTTGTAAAACTATGAAACCATCTCTGATAATGTTTTCATTCACATTTTTTTTCTGATAAGGGTTTTCATTAGAAAAATCTATTTCTTTAGCCAATATAGTTATATTCAAATGTTTCATTTCTTCTATCAATTTTGGTGGGTTTTTGGAGAATTGGTCTTTTTTTCTACTTTTTTATGTATTGGCATGAGTTCTTTATGACATCTTATTCTTAATGTCAGTTGGCTCTCTAGAAATGTCTCCTATTTCATTCTTGGCATTAGTGATTTCTATTTTCTCAATATTTTCCCCTTGGTCTCTTAAGGGTTTATTAATTTTATTAATGTTTTTAAGGAAATAACTTCTGGTTTGGCTTATTTATTCTATTCTATTATTTTCTGTTTCATTGATTAATGCCTCATCTTTATTGTTCTATTGCAACTACTCCTTTCGATTTGACTCATTGTTTCTATTTTCTAGCTTCTCAAGAAGGAAGCTTAAAACATTGATTTTTTTTTCAGCCCTGGCCGGTTTGGTTTAGCAGTTAGAGCATTGGCCCTCGGACCAAAGAGTCGTGGGTTTGATTCTGGTCAAGGGCACGTACCTTGGTTGCAGTTCGGTCCTCAACTCCAGTCTGGGTGGTTCGGGAGGCAACCAGTCGATATGTCCCTCTCACGTCGATGTTTCTCTCCCTCTCTCTCCCTCCCTCCCACTCTATCTGAAGATAAATAGAAAAATATCCTCAGGTGAGAATTAAAAAAAAACAACATTGATTTTCAGCCCTGGCCGGTTTGGTTCAGTGGTTAGAGCATTGGCTCATGGACCGAAGAGTCGTAGGTTCGATTCCAGTCAAGGGCACACACCTCAGTCGCGGTTTGGTCCTCAGCTCTACTCGGGGTCGTGCAGGAGGCAACCAGTCGATGTTTCTCTCTCTCTCTCTCTCTCTCTCTCTCTCTCTCTCTCTCTCTCTCCCCCCCCCCATCTGAAGATAAATGGAAAAATATCCTCAGGTGAGGATTTTAAAATTTTTTTGATTTTTCAACTTTTATTATTTTCTAATATATGCATTAAAGTCTCTAAATTTTCCTCTGAGCATTGCTTTAGCTGCATGCCACAAATTTTGATATACCATATTATTACCATTCAGCTCAAAACATTTTCTATTTTCTATTGAAGTGTTTTCTTCACCTACCGGTTATTTAAGAAGATATCAGTCAACTTAACAAGCAGTTGGATATTTTCTAATTACCTCTTTGTTATTTGTTTTTATATGTGCATTACTGAGAACATGCTCTAAACAATTTCAATCTTTAACATTTTGGGGGGGTTGCTTTGATCCAACACATCATCACTTTTGGTAAAGGTTTACTGTGCACTTGAGAAGAATATGAATTTGGATATTGTTGGATGCAGTGTTCTGTATATGTCAGGTCAAGTTATACAGATATTTTATATTCTTAATCACACTCTGTCGCTTTTTAGTTCTATCACTGTTTGCTTTATTTTTACACTATATTGTGGGCACATGCAGATTTAGTATTGCAATAACTTTCTGTAGGACTGACTGACTCATTTATGGTTAAGAAATGTCTCTCCTAATTCTGGTAATGATCCTTACCTTAAAGACTAGTTCATCTGATATTAATGTAGCTTTACCAGCTTTCTTTTGATTGGTGTTTTATTGTGTTTCCTTTCTTTTACTTTAAGCCACTCTTTCTCTTTACAGTTAAGGTGTACACTTTGTAATCAACACATGTTCAGATTTTTTTTTTCTGTCTTACCATCTTAGTCTTTTACTAATAATATTAGTACATTTACATTTAATTCATTAGTAATATGATTGGGTTTATATATTAAAATCTTATTATTTGTTTTTGGTTGATTAGTCTGATTTGTTTTTTCTCTTTTCTTTCCTTCATTTGGAATCTAATTATAGGTATGTGAGATACTTTCACTGTGCTCCATGTATCTCCTCCATTCTTATCCCCATTTCTATTCTTTCTTCTATATATGAGATATATTTATTTTGAAATATATTATATTAAGCTTCTTGTTTTTTAATACTGTCTTGTTCTGTGTCTAATCTATGTTAAATCTATCTATTGGGTACTTAATTTCACATATTAAATTTTTATCTGCAATTTCTATTTCCTTTCTCTAAATTCTAGTAATCTGGTGAAATTTTCTATTTTTAATCTATATTTCTTTCTTTTATTTTATTTTCTTGAGCATAATGATTAGAGTTATTTGAAAGCCTGTGTCATTTAAGCACAGTATCTAGATCACCTGTAACTCTGTTCTATGGTCTGATTTTTCTCTTACAATTTGCTTATATGAACATGCTTCTTGGCATACCTAATGATTTTGTTTGAATTACAAACATGATGACTCCAGATGATTTCATCTTTCACTAGAGAAAGTTAATCATTTCCTTTGCTAGGTATAATGAACTCAGGAGTAGAGTGATCCTCTTTATCCAATCAGGAACTAAGCTGAGTCAAGGCTGTGTAATTAAACCTGGTTTCTAGACCAAGATATTTTCTTAAAGAACTTTTAACTGGAGTCGTGATTAGTCATTGTTTCCACAAAATCAAGAGACTTTGGGAAATTTCCCGAACCTCTGTTTTTAAATTTAGATCTGTTAGCCTCACAGATACCTTCAGAATTTGGAAAATATCTTGAAAGAAAAGTAATCATGTGTTTGAGGCTTCTCAAACCAACTACTTCAGCCTATGCTCAGAACTGACAAAATCCTTCAGAAAAAAAAAAAAAAAAAAAAAAGCAGAATGGAGATTGTTAGCTCATCTCTAAGTGTTCTCTTCTCTTTAGAACTTTAGTTGTTATTTTTCTCATTGATTTTTCCTGTCTTATCTTTAAATATATGGAGTGTGTGTGTGTGTGTATGTATGTGTGTGTGTTTAATATATTTTTATTGATTTTAGAGAGAGAGAAAGGGAGAGGGAGAGAGAAATATCCATCAATGTGATAGTGAAACATCGATCAGCTGCCTCCTGCATGCCCCCTGCTGAGGATCGAGCCAGCAACCCAGGCAGGTACCCTCACTGGGAATGGAACCAGTGACTTTTTGGTGCATGGAAAGACTCTCAACAAACTGAGCCACACTGGCCAGGGCATGTGTGTGTTTTATCCACCTTTTCTGGTTGCCCTCAGCAGGAATGAAAGTTTGACACAAATTGTTTCATTCTACCCAGCAGTGGAAGTCCTCAGTCTCTGTTTGGGAAATAAAGGAAGCAGCAGTCTTAATTACTTGCTACCTGGAGAGGGTTTTTAATCTCTAAATTTTATCTGAGGAGTTTTTCTTCTTTGGTTGCTATATGAAGAAAGGAATATTTTAGGGCCAATATTCATTTTTTTAAATCCTGCTTGTTTAAAGGCTGAGGGCAACATGGAATAGCCAAGTTGAATGATTCTTTTGTAGTTTGAAATCTAGCCAAGCGTGGGGTAATTATAAAAAAACAGAAGCGACCAGTTAAATGAACATAAGGCAAGCTGGCAAGAAATCTGCAGAACATGGTGACTTGTGTGATGTTCTCTTCTCACTGTCAAGTAGAAGCTCTCTATTGCATTAACTAAATGTCAAATGGAATCATTGAGAACACCATGGGCTTCTTAAATATACTACACACATCACTTGCCAGCTTTCTCTACAACAGAAGTAAGTTAGCCATAAAAACTACTTTTTCATGACATTATAATTCTGATCTGAATTTCATTAAAATATAAAAATTACATAGAGTAAAATACTTATTCACATGAATATATATCTCTCTGAAGATACTATTTTGAAATGATTATCATAGTTTTAATAGGAGAATAATTTTTCCTTCCAGCGTTTAAAAATGCCCAATAAATCTTAGAACAATGTAATAAATGTTTATATTAAAATAAATAAATTCTTCCATCCCACTTTATTTTCACTTATAATCAGTAATAATAAAATATTAATAGTTATAATAGTATAATGCCTAAAGGTTGCTAAGTGCATACTATGTGTGCTTTCTGCTCATAGGCACCATCTCACTGAGAGATTACATCAGCTATGAGGTATGTATTCTTGACCTAATCGTATAGATGAGGAAACTGAGCTTAGGCTCATACACAGGTCTATTTGATTCCAAGGCTAATACAGTTGATCCTTGAACAACACAGGGAATTAAGAGGGTTGACCCCTGGGCAGTTAAAAATCCAAGTATAACTACCATCTCAACTGGAGATAAATAATATAGTTATCCCTTCAGCAACGTGGGTTTGAAATTCACAGGTCCACTTATACTCAGATTTTTGGACCCACCCAGTTCAAACCCGTGTTTTTCAAGGGTTAACTGTGCTCTTAACCATACTGTATGCTGTCTCTGAGGATAAATGAAAGTTGATGTATTGATTTCTAATTTAATAGATACCTATTTTTTGTTCAAATTTTATCAGATGCACAGACAGGGAAGGAGAAAAGTACAAGTGAAATGTATCAATTCCATCATTTGTCAAAGGCTCAAATAAATGTTGACTGCGGAGAAAAAATTGCAGCTAAAATGAATTTATGGTACTATCTGAAGATCACAATTTTCTGTCCCATTTCTGTCCAACAGGAACTTAAAAAGGTGACTTATGATTTCTTTCAAGATAGCTCTCCTGTCCCTACTTTCTTGTTTTCTCTTCAGTGTCTAGTGGCTTAATCTGATCCCTTACTGTCCAGCAATCTAGAGTCCAGTGAAAAGAACTGTGTTAATCCCATCAACTATCAAGACTAGTCTATTGAGTCCCATTTAGTAATTAATTATTGCTTGGATAAAATCATAACCATGTAGAATGATTTTATCCATACTCACTTCCTTTTTCCCTTCACTTTAACTTTTAATTATTAGCATCATTGTTCCTGTTGTTGCTGCTGCAATTGTTATTATTATTTTTCATGTCTTAATTAATGCTTTCACTTTACATCATTTAACCAGACATGTCTACCTTACTGATATTTCCCTACCATGTGCCTTTCTTGTTAGTCTTAATAGAGATATCAAAGACTCCAATCTCATCATAAATTAATTGTATTTCCTCCGGGATACTTAAAAGTTTTAGGTCTCTATAAAGGCATCTGCTATACATTTATTTATTTTTTTCTATTCTGCACTTTTTATGTCATCTGTTAATCAAAATAGTAAGAATAAAAGTATATCTTAAGTAGTAATCCCCATGCCCATGTTATTTGCATGATATTTAATTTTAATTTTTCTGGTCTTATTATCATTTCATTATTCAAAGTAACCCTCTTTTCTTCCCTCAGATTGAATCAACTTACAGTTAAGAGTATTTTTAATGGTTTTAGAAACTACCTTAGATAAATTATATAAATGATAGTCTAGTTTTGGGGAGTAACAATTCTGAACATAACCCCTCTGAACACTGGCAGATAATACTCAAGGAAATAGGGATTGGTGTAGCCAGGCAACAATTTCAAAATCATCACATGGTCAAGCAGTAAGGTGAATATGAAAAATGCAGGCAGAGGTTCTATAGAACCTCTCTGGAGGGGATGTCTTAATATATTAGCATTACAAAAATGTCTCTGGCTCCCCAATCTTAAATACATAATTTGTGAATAATATTATAGGTTTGCAGTTGGCACTGAAGTGTAATATATTGTTAATGCCTTTTGCAAATGTTACACTGGATATCTATCAAGACTCCATTGTCTCTGATGGCTTTCATATATAGCACAATCCAAAAAATATTTCAGTCTCCTGTTAAACTAGAGATTTTACTGTTCTGCAGATCATTAGAATTTTTATTACATCTAAATAATAAAAGCTATTATTAGGGTCAATTCATAGCTATGGAGTTTGCAATTTTAGGATTTTCTCTGTGGATTTGGCTTGTACTCTCTAAAACCTAAGCTTTCCTTTTGGAAAAAAAAAAAAGAAAAAGAAAGAAAGAAAAGAAAAGTTAACTTTTTGTAGCTTTCTTGGATAGGAAGACAGCCCTGAAAATATTTAAATACTGTTCCAGAAAGCCAAGCATATCAGTTTTCCAATTAACATTTTCAACTTCAACTTGTCTCAATCTTTCTCAGGTTGAAGGAGATTGGGCTATACTGAAGGGTTGTACTTATAAAATGATTATGAAATTTTCTCCTGTCATTCAGTTTTGTGTGATATCTCTAGGCAATTTCTGATGTTGCTACTGTAGCAACAGCGTACTTAGAGCTTGTCACAGACAGGAGCATTCTGAAATTGTGAGGGAGGAGCCATGATTTATAATGTGCTACAAATTGCTCTCAGCACTAGAATACAAATTCAAATATGATAGTTGATACCAATCTGCAATGTATTTTTGGAGTAATCCCAATTGCTTATGAAAATCCCTTGATGGTTTGGGGATACATTTTGTCTACCAAACAGTCATTCTGACTGCATTGAGAATTCAGACACAATTTTTAAAATGCAAAAGGGATTTCAGGGTAAATTAGATTTTTTTATACCCCAAGTGTTCAAAATAGAGGCATCTTTGCTTGAAGCACCAAGACCCTGTAAGATTCTGCACATGGGGTGGCTCTGAGAGAAACTCTTTTCCTGGTAAATAAGACTGGGAATGTCAACTGAGCACAGCTTTAAATGATCTGTGTATAGTTGGCATTTCCCTCCATAAAGAAAGAAGAGTGTATATTTCATCATTTCTTTTTCCAATGTCTTTATTGAATAACACCTAGTATATGCTAACACACACACACACACACACACACACACACACACATCTGCTGGCAGTTGTTCCTACCACAGCCGAAATAGTGCCAGAGTACAAACTGCAATTTGGCTATTGAACCAACAGAATTATAATATATTTTGATTACTTGTTTATACTCCAGCACATCTATAATGCATTACTTGTTTAGAATTTGAGAATAAATTCATCATAAACAAATCTCAAGTTCAAGTGCCTATATCTAACTTGAGGGAAGAAAAGCAGATAGGCACAAGCTAGCTAGACTAATCAGTACACTGTCACCAGCGGTGAGAGGCAACATTCCCAACAGGCTTGCCTTGAGCCATTGTTATCTGAATGGGATGGCTAGCAAGGAGACATTGAGGGCTGGGAAACAAAGTGGCAGACTTTTTTGTGGCAATGATCATGGTCCTTGCCTTTAAAAAGCCCCAAGAGAATTCCTCAACACTAATCCCGCAATCAGGACAGACTAGGATCATTTGCTATTCTTAAGCATGCTATAGATGGAGAGGAGCATAGACATTTCTCATGTTGTAAGTTACAGCCTTGCATTGGTTTGCTAGCAATGCCATAGCAAAATATCACATACTGGGTGGTTTAAACAACAGAATTAATTTTCTCATAGTTTTAGATGCTAGAAGTCCAAGATAAGATGATGACAGGTTTGGTCTCATCTGAGGCCTCTGTCCTTGGCTTGTAGATAACCATCTTCTCCTACGTCTTCACATTGTCTTCCGTGTGTGTGTGTGTGTGTGTGTGTGTGTGTGTGTGTGTGTGTCCTAATCTCCTTTTCTTACAAGGACAACAGTCAGATTGGATTAGGGCCCATCCAAGTGTCCTCATTTTAGGTTTAATTACATCTTTAAAGGCCATATCTTTAAATACAGCCATAATCTGAGGTACTGGGGGTTAGGACTTCAATATATGAATTTGGGGGAGACAGAATTCAGACCATAACAAGACTAGATACGGGTATTAATTATGTTTCATCCTTACTGAGTTTCTTGATTCTTCATGTTTTTGCAGTATTAGCGAAAAATAGGGCAACACATTTGGCACCCCTCCTCCACTTGACATGGTACAGAAGCCAACAGAGGATTTCACACTTCATGGCTCCACAAAAGGCCTGCAGTGTCACTTCTGCAGTTACCAGCTACCTAGCACTATAAGCTGTGGAGGACTGTACTATAGTTCAAGCTTGGCCATAAGACTTGCTTTGGCCAAGAAAATGTGAGTGGAAGTAAGATGTGTCACTTCAAAGCAGAAACATAAGAACCATTGCATGGCTCCATCGTGTTCTCCTTTCCTTTAGCTGTAAGCTATAAATTTTCCCAGACAGGGCACATAACAAGCAAAACAAGCCTTTGTTGTTGTAATTTACCAAGATTTTTGAGTTATTTGTTATCATGGTGTGGTTTAGCCTAAGTTGAATGATACATTTTGTATTTTTATCCCTGCTCTTGAGGCTCCTGTCCATCTGTGTTGTATCATTCATCAGTTGCTAGAAACCCCACTAGCATGTCCCATGCAGATCCATCTGCCCACTCTGGGCAGTGTCAGAAGTTCTCCTTGCCCAAATAAAACTCTAATGCCTTTTTTTCCTCAATCAGCAATCAGGAAAAGCAAGTTGACCAAATTGACACATAAGAAAGTAAGTGCAAAAACTTCTACTGCTCAGCTTGACATGTAACTTTGCCATGGGAATCTCTGACTTAAAAGAGATGTATTAATCCAAATAAAAGTCTCTCTAATAATGAGATTTCAAAAAAGTTGTTTTGGGGAACAAGAAGGACATTCCAGCACCTCTAATATTGCCTTATGTATTTACCAGATACCCCTTCTTATCACTGTTAGGGAAAACTTCAAAGCATTAATTCTAGTGATTATACTTGAGTTATAACTTGAACTACATATACCTATAATCACTTACTATGTGCAGTCACTGGGCAAGGTCCTTCACATTCATTATTCCATGTAATCTCTTCAACAGCTCTACACAACAGATACAACTTATTATCCCCATACTATAGATAAGTAAACTACTCTGTGATCACATGGCAGGTGAGTGGTAGAGCCCATGTTCGTAACTACTATACTATATAACAGTGACACCAATGCATTCCTTAATCTGAGAATCTGAAGGAAAATAAAGCATCACTGTGGATTTTTTAGTTGTTTCATCCTTTTTACTCTGTGATTTATATTTTAATGTTTTGATGGCATTTGTGACAGAAGGGGGAAATGAAGGCAGATATTTCCCATTACAATTACTGTGGTTCAAAACCCAAAGTCGATATAATCCTTCTGCTTTAAACACTTATAAATAATAGATGAAAAAGAAAGAGTAACAAAAATACCTAGAGACAAATGAAAACAAAAATACAACACATCAAAATCAATAGGATGCAGCAAAAGCAGTTCTAAGGGGAAAGCTCATAGCAATATAGGCCTACTTCAAGACACAAGAAAAATCTCAAGTAAACAATCTAACTTTACTTCTAAAGAAATTAGAAAAAGAAGAATAAATGACACACAAAGGTAGTAGAAGGAAATAATGAAGATCAGAGAGGAAATAAAAGGAATAGAAACTAAAAAGATCAATGAAACTTAGAACTGGTTCTTTGAAAACATAAACAAAATAGACAAACCTTCAGTTAGACTAACCAAGATTTAAAAAAATAAGAGAGAGGGGGGCTAAAACAAATAAAATTAGAAATGAAAGAGAAATTACATTGATAACACAGAAATACTATGGTATCATAAGAGATACTATGAATAATTATACGCCAACAAATTGGACAACTATAAGAAATGGATAAATTCTTAGAAATATATAATCTTCCAACCCTGAATCATGAAGAAATAGAAAACCTGAAAAGACCAATTACTAGGAAGGAGATTGAATCAGTAATCAAAAACACAAAAGGTCTGGACCAGACAGCTTCACTGGTAAATTCTTCCATATCTATCCTACTGAAATGTTTCCAAAATCCTGAAGAAGAAGGAATGCTTCCAAACACATTTTATGAGGTCATCACCACCCCGATACCAAAACAAGACAAGGACACCACACCAAATAAAAGAAAAGAAAACTACAGGTCAGTATCCTTGATGAACATAACTGCAAAATGTGTCAACAAAATATTAGCAAACTGAATTCAACAATACATTGAAAGGGTCATACACCATGGTCAAGCGAAATTTATTCCAGGAATACAAGAATGGTTCAACATTCACAGATCAATCAATGTGATACACCACATTAACAAAATGAAAGGTAAAAATCATGTAATCATCTCAATAGATACAGAAAAGCATTTAATAAAATTCAACATCTATTTCTAAGAAAAACTCTCAGCAAAGTGGCTATAGAGGGAACGTACCTCTATAATAATAAAGGTCATATATGACAAATCTACAGCTAACATAGTCAATGACGAAAAGCTGAAAGCTTTTCTCTAAGATCAGTAACAAGAAAAGTATTCCCACACTCTTGCCACTTTCATTAAACAGTATTGGAGTCTTAGCCACAGCAATTGGGCAATAAAAAGAAATAAAAGGCATCCAAATTGGAAAGGAAGAAGTTAAACTGTCACTATTTGCAGATGACATGACACTATATATAGAAAACCCTAAAGACTATCAAAAACTGTTAGAACTAATAAATGAATTGAGTAAAGTCACAGGAAAGAAAATCAGTATATAGAACTCTGTAGTGTTTCTATACACTAATAATGAATTATCAGAAAGATAAATTAAGAAAAGAACCCTATTTACAATTGCATCGAAAAGAATAAAATACCTAGGAATAAATTTATACAAGGAGGTGAAAAACTATAAGACACTGATGAAAGAAATTGAAAAAGACACAAATAAATGGAAAGATATTCCATGCTCATGGTTTGGAAGAATTCATATCATTAAATGCAATCCCTATCAAAATTCCTATGGCATATTTCACAGCACTAGAAAAACTAAACCCACATATATATGGATAATTAATTTACAACAAAGGAGCCAAGAACATACAATGGAGAAAGAACAGTATTTTCAATGAATGGTGTTGGGAAAAATAGACAGCCCCATGCAAAAGAATGAAACTAGACCACTATCTTACACCATACACAAAAATTAAATCAAAATGCATTAATGATTTGAATGTAAGACCTGAAACCATAAAATTTCTATGAGAAACCAGGTGGTAAATTCCTTTACATTGGTCTTAGCATGGTTTTTGTGGATCAGACTCCAAAGGCAAGGGAAACAAAAGCAAAAATATACAAATGAGACTACATCAAACTTAAAAGTTTCTGTTCAGCAAAGGAAACCATCACTAAAACAAAAAGGCAATATACTGAATGGGAAAATATACTTTCAAATTATACATCTGATAAGGGGTTAATATCCAAAATATGTAAAGAATTCATATAACTCAACAACAAAAACAACCTGATTAAAAAATGGGCAAGGGATATGAATAGACATTTCTCCAAAGAGGACATACCAGTGACCAACAGACATATGAAAAGATGTTCAACATCACTAATTATTAGGGAAATGCAAATCAAAACCATAAAGCGATATCACTTCACATCTGCTAGAATGACTATCAGCAATAAATCAGCAAACAACAGGTGTTAGAGAGATTGTGGAACAAAGGGAAAACCTATACAACTGTTGGTGGGATTATAAATTGGTGCGTCTATGAAAAACAGAATGAAGATTCCTCAAAAAATTAAGACTAGAAGTACCATATAGTCCATCTATTCTACTTCTGGGTATTTATCCAAACACTAATTTGAAAAGATATATGCACCTCTATATTCATTGCAGCATTATTCACAATAGCCAAGATACGAAAACTATTTAAGGGTCCATCTGTGGATGAATGGATAGAGTATTATTCAGTCATGATAAAGAATGGAATTTTGCCATTTGTGACAACATGGATGAACGCTGAAAGCCTGGTGCGAAGTAAAATAAGTCAGAAGGAGAAAGACAAATACCATATGATTTTACTCATGTGGAATCTAAAACAGAAAACAAACAAAGAAAATAAAACAAGAACAAACTCATAGATACAGAGAACAGATAGACGGCTACCAGAAGGGAAAGGAGTTAAGGAGTTGGGATAGGGGGTTAAAAGGGTGAAGCGGGTCAATTGTATGGTGATATAACTAGACTTTTGGGGGTGATCACTTTGTAGTGTATAGAAATGTTGAATTATAATATCATATACCTGACATTTATGTAATGAAGAAAAAAAGAAAGAAAACAAAACAACAGATGAGAAAGATGTATCAAGGCTCCAAGGCAAGGCTAACCTCTCTGTAGATCAAAAAAGAGACAGAAACTCAAAACAATGGTGAAGGCGGGTGAGGATGATCAAACCACGGCCTGTCAAATACTGGTGGTGATAATGCTGCTCCTACAATATAACAGAGACCAACAGCGTCCTGTGTCGTGCAGGTATCTAGAGCCAAGTTCACCATTTGAAGCCAGAAGCTAGAAGGTGGCTCTCCACAGCTCCTGAAAGAAGTCTTTTAAAATGGTGCTGAATGAGGCCTGAGGCTCCAACTGCTAGAATGCCCAGGGTCCAGCACAGTGGGAGGAACCAGGCTTCCTTCTGGCTCTGCAAATTAATCAGCTCGATATCCCCAGTGCCATCAGAAATAGTGGACAATTATAAAATCCTGTTCTTAAGCAGGGTGTAGGCGCCTGAGTGACGGCAACAGCAAAATCTCTAGGCACAAAGAGGGAAGCACAAAGGAAACAGGCAAGGGAAAAAACAAACTCCCCATTTAAGATGTGCTTGTAAATCCAAATTCCAAAACACAGAGAAAACCAATGCTAACAAAGAGAACTATGAATAAGCAAACTAATTAATTAATTAATTAATTAAACAAACTTGCTCTAAGTGATATCAATGTCATAAAACAGTCTAACAAAGACTTTAAAATGTATGTGGTTATTATGGCCCAAATGCATCAACATTCAAATATATATAAATAATGAAATATAAATCCCCAGAAATGAAGCAGGGTGCTTATGAAAAATAATTAATTTGGAATCTTGGAAAGGAAAAAAAATCTAAGAAATTTTTTAAGTAATAGGATAAATTATAGACTGGACTGAAAAGAGTAAGTAAATTTGAGTAGCTTTAACATGTATCCAATAGGCGTTCCAAAAAAAAAAAAAGAGAGAGAGAATTGAAGAAATAACATGAGAATTTTTCAGAATTAAAGACAAGAAGTCCTTAGATCCAATGTGTACTCTAAGTACTGAGCAGGATAAGGAAGAATAAATCCACACCCAGATGAAAAAAAAAAAATCTAAAAGCTGCCCTAAATGACAGATGACCTACAAAATAATGGTTATTAAGCTGAGAACAAAACTTTCATTAGCAGCAATGTGAGCCAAAAGACAATGGAACGATATTTTCAAAGTGCTCAGGGAAAGAAACAGTAAGCTTCAAATTTAATACACAGCTAAACATTTAATTAAGAGGGCAAAATAAAGGCTTTTTTACACTTATAAAAGTAAAAGAGTTTACCACCCACAGATGCTTATTAAAAGAATTATTAAAGAATATGTTTCAGCAAGAAAGAAAGTGAAGTCAGAATGAAGGTAAATGTGAGTGACTTGCAGAGCTTACCAAGATTCGATGCCCAGCCCACTACCACCACCATCACCCATGGGAGAATTATATTTGCCTGTCCCTCCTAAAGTCAGGCTTGGCCATGTGACTTGCTTTTGCCAAGGAAATGTGAGCAAAAGTGATATATAATTCTCTTGCACAGAAGCTTTAAGAGCCAGAACATGTCCCCCGTCCCCTCTCCCCTCTGCCCCAGCCACCAGCCCTGGTCCAGACGGGGGCTGCTCCTCCAGATGGGCTCCAAAACACAGGAGCTGAACCTCTAGCCAATCTGGAATGTAAGCAAGGAAAAAAACTCTCTTGTTTAAGCCATTACTTTTTAAAAGTTACTTATTACCACAGAATCATGACTGGTACAAAGAACAATTATACACAATTGGAAGGATTACAGAAATTGATCAAATATGCTGGAAATTTTAACTAAAAATCAATTATAAAAGTGCTAATTTTTAATGAATGTCTAAATCTCTAGGCAACAGTAATAGGAATATGTTCAAAGGACACTTAAAGCATATTCTAGAAGACAATAGAAATACTCAATAATCGTAAGCTTTGTTTAAAAATACATAGATAAGTACACATGTTTATAATTTAAGGATACTCAACAAAAGAAAAGAAAGGCAATCTAACGCTTTCGAATGGCAGGGTAGAGAAAGGGGAATTTTGAAAACTTACCCAATTCATGTGAAATTAGGAGAAGGGCAGAAAAGGAAGAGAGAGGCAAAGAAAAATGATAATAAAAATCATTTTTAAATGTGGCAGAAATAGGTCCAAATATTAAAAACACAATAAAATGGATTCAAGTTACACGTTAAAAGACTGGATTAAAGCCCAGCCGGAGTGGCACAATTGGATGAACATCATCCTGTGCTTCGAAAGGTTTCGGGTTCGATTCCCATTCAGGGCACATACCCAGGTTGGGGGTTCGATCCCCATTTGGGGTGCATATGAATCAAATCTTTCTCTCTTGCTCTCTCTCCCCCTTCCTCTCTCTAACCATGTCTTTGGGTGATGATTAAAAAAATTTTTTAAAGACTGGATTAAAGTGAATCTAATCAGATTGCATTTTTTAAATATAGTTATTTGCTTCTTTATAGAAAGCACACCTAAAACAAAGCCCCACAAAAAGATGGAGGGAAGGTACAACGGACTAATAGTAATTGTTATGAGCTGAATTGTATTTTCCTCCCCCAAGTTCGTACGCTGAAGTCCTATCCCAGTACCTATAGTTGGATATGGGGTTTATAAAGGAGTAGTCAGGGTCATTAAGGTGGACCCTAATCCAATAATGCTGATGTTCTTATGAGAAGAGGAAGTCTGTACACAGACACACACAGAGAAAAGACCGCATGAAGACACAGGAAGAAGCAGCCATCTATAAGCCAAAGAGAGAGGTGTCAGAACAAGCCAACTCTGTTGACACCTCAATCTCTGACATAAAGCCTCCAGACTGTGAAAAAATAAATTTCTGTCCTTTAAGCCACCCAGTCTGAGGTATTTGTTATGGCAGCCCTAGAAAGCTAATCAAAAGGAAACTGATATGGTAGTATAATATCAGACTAAAACAGCATTCAAGTCAAAACACGCTGATAGCATTAAAACAACTCAACCATGAAAAAGGACCAATCCACTAAGACATAAAGTCATTCTCCTTTGAACCTTCTCCAGTCAAGCTTCAGTTCCTACTCCTCCAAAAAAATCACTCTTGTCAGTGTTACCGAAGACCTTCACATCATCAAAAACCAGTGGTCAGTTTCCAAACATCATCCTACACATCACTTCTCTCGTGACACCGTGTTCTTTCCCTTCTGCCTGTCCCCAACCCCACAGCCCCACTCTGCTTTTCCCCAACCTTAACACAGCGGGGGAGGGGGTGCTGGTCATCTCCTCCGGACAGCTGCAGTGGTCGCAGGGGAGTTAGGTGTGGAGTAGAAATAACTTCAGTCCCCTATGATACAGGGCAGGGAGAGAGGGGGCAGTGAGTGCATGTGAAAGCTAACAACCAACCAACACAATAATTGTGAGGCGCCACCAGGTTACTACAGCAAAAAGAAAACCTTCATTCACCCAGTTGCTCAGGCAAAAATCTTAGGAACCATCCTTGATTCCTCCCTTGCTATTCTATCTGACATCCAATTCCTCAGCAAACCCAGTGGGCCAAATTCCCAATGTATTCCAACTCCCATCGCTACCATTACCTCTGTCGTGCAAACCACTGTCACCTCTCTTACCTGGACTGTCCCGTGGGCCTCCAGCTCCCTTGTTTCACTACAGCTAGTTCCCCACACAGCCCACAGAGGTACCCTTTCAAAATGAAGGTCATCCGTCACTCTTGGCTTGTTGCCATTCTTCCAACACACCAGTCTTGCTCCCTCAACATAACATGCTCCTTCCTTGGAGCTCTTTCCATTGTCTCTGCCTGGAATGGTCTTCCCTCGACAGCATGTGACTCAACTCCTTGCTTTGTTCAGTCCTTCTCGTGTGTCACTTCCTCAGGGTGGCTTCTCTGACCACCCTGCAACCACAGCTCCCCATCCCTGCCTGTCATCTCTCCCCTCGACCCGCTTTATTCTTCTTCACAGCACTTGCAGCTACCTGACGTTAGACTCGGGCTATTTATGATGATCCTGTCTCCCCCACTGGGATATAAGCTCCCTGAAAACAGGGATTTTTCTGGTTTTGTTCACTGCTTTATTCAGTGTACCTAGAACTGTGCTGGGAACATCAGAAAAACTCAGTAAATATTTGTTGACAGAATCAATATATAAGTCAGTGAGTTAATCATGACATTCTATGTACCTAGTCAGCAAGGCCTTGAAATATATAAGCAAAATCTGAGAGAATTAAAGAGAAATTGATCATTCTCAAGTTATACCCTTCTTTTTACCAAGTATAATGGATAAATCAGATCTTAAAATAGAGCAAGCAGATAGAAGATTTGAACAACAAATTAATGTTTCATCTAAGATATATGTAAAATCCCATATCCACAAATAGAGTATATTTGTTATATAAGTATGCATTAATAAAAAATAATGTTATATTAAATCAGAAAGGAAGCCCTAACGAATTTCAACAAATTTATGTCACACAGCCTTTATTTTCTGAACACAACACAATTAAAATCAAAGTCAACAATAAAAATTTAGTAAGTTAAATATGTTTGGAAATTAAAAATTAGATCTCTAAATATCCACATACTAAAAGAAAATCAAACAGAAGTTACTGAAGACGCTAAAGGTTTTATTTTAAAACTTGTGATACGCATCTAAAGTATTACTTAGAGTTAAAGGTATGGCCATCAATAAATGTGTTATAAAACAATCAATATTTTTTAAGACAGATGTGTTAATTAACTAGTTGATGGAAATTCTTTCATAACATATACCTTTATCAAATCACCATGATATACATTTTAGATATCAGACAACTTTATTGTTAATTATACCTCAATAAAGCTAAAATAAATTAACTAATTAATTAATTATAAAAAATAAAGCATTCAAATCAAGAAACCAGAAGAACAAAGTACACCTTAAAAATATATGTAGAAGAAAATAAAATGTGAAAGAAGCTATTTATAAAATAGAAACTAACAGTAGGGAGAATCTATAAAATAAAAATTGGCCTTTAAAAACAAGATCATAATAAGTAATATTACAAATAAAGAAGATATAACTATAGCTAGAAATGGACACAATCATTAAAAATACTTTGAATAGCCCAGCCACTGTGGCTCAGTGGATTGAGCTCATCCCATGCAGCAAGAGGTCACCAGTTTGATTCCCAGTCAGGGCACATGCCCAAGTTTTGGGCTCGATCCCCACTCAGGGGTGTGCAGGAGGCAGCCAATATATGTTGATGCTTTTCTCTCATCAATGTTTCTATCTCTCTCCCTTCTTCTCTCTCTCAAAACTCAATAAAAACATCTTTAAAAATATGTTGAATAACTTTATGCCAATAAATGAATAATTTTCTACAAAAAATATAATTTACAAAATTGACTGAAGAAATAGAAAACCTGAGTAAACTACACATCAAAAAAAGCAGCAGCCAAAATCTCCTCCACCCCCAAAGGCTCCTCCCTCTAAATAAGGGGCACAGTTAGTTATACAGATGAAATTTAGCAAACCTTCAAGAAATGTACAATCCCCATCTTAAACAAAAACTATTTCAGAAAAAATGTGGGAAAGGCAAGCCCACTAAGTACATAAGATTGTTCTAACACATGCCCAAAGAGAACAAAGATAGTAAAAGGTAGAAAAGCAAACAAAACAAAAAATAGAGGAAAAATCTGATATACTTAACTTATTAAAATTAAAAGCTTTTCAGGGGATTCCAAAATGGCGGCAGAGTGAATGGAAGCTACACAGACCATCTCCCAGGACCAAACTGGAATTACAACTAAAATAAAGACAAATCATCAGGAAAAAGCAACAGAAAAGCAGCTTTCGAGGGCCACATAACCAGGGACACTGAATTGATCCTGGTAGGATTTCAGAGGTGCCAGAGGGGGGCTGGGAGCCCACGGACAGCAGTGATCTTAGCTGTGAGCAGCGCCCTCAGGATTAAATTCCCAAGCCTGCTCCACAGAGCAGAGGGCTGGGACACAGTGCTAAATTAGCCACAGCCACTCACCTTGGGTAATGGCAGAGGGAGGGCAGACTGGACTGGAACTGTCTGAGGACACTTGGGATTTGGAGGGCACTAAGAGCTTTTGCTGAGTTGCTACCACACAGGACGGTGGCCATCTTACTCCTTCCCAGGGCTCTGGGGAGAGGCGGCAGCGCCTCCCTTGGAGATTCAACCCCACCCAGGTGGGCCACTGAAATGCAAATTAAGGCTCATTAACAACCAGCATCTGCCCCACCCTCAAGAAATCCTCTTACGCTGAACACCTGAGGAAGGTTTTCATTCAACTGAGAACCCAAGGCTCTTCAAGTAAACACAACTAATAGCCTCTAGGCAAAAAGCTAGAGAATAACTGAACCTTTCCTGGGCTTCAAAATCTATTCAGGAAAGTAAGACTTGACAGTGGTGTTTAATGTGAGTCCTTCCCACGCTCATCCAAACCCAGCAGAGGGAGCCACAAACAGCAAAACAGCAACATCCACAGGGAAAATTTGGTAGGCTCCAAAACCCACTGAGATAGCCAAAATGGTGAAACAAAGAAACAAATCCCAAATGAAAAAACAAGAGACCTCTACCGAAGATGAGATAAACGAAACACAGTTAAGTAAGTTAACAGAGCTAGAATTCAGAGCCATGATCTTGAGGAAGCTCAACAGCATGAGTAAAGACATCAACACCATGAGTAAAGACACAGAAACATTGAAAATCAACCAATTGGAAATCAAAAAGCACCAAGAAGAAATGAAAAATGACATAGCAGAAATAAAGAACACATTGGAAGGACTAAACAGCAGAGTAGAGGAAGCTGAGGACCGGATCAGTGAATAAGAAGACAGGGTCGAAAAAATCAACCAATCAGAAAACCAAAAGGAAAAAACAATGAAAAATCAAGAAGACAGCTTAAGAGAACTGTGGGACAACTGGAAACGTAATAATATACGCATCATAGGAGTCCCCGAAGAAGAAGAAAATGATCAAGGGTTAGAGAATATATTTGAAGAAATAGTGATAGAAAACTTCCCTAATTTGGTGAAGGAAGAAGGCATTCAAGTTTAAGAAGCACAGAGACCCCCAAGTAAGATGAAGCAAATCAGGCCCACACCAAGACACATAGTAATTAAAATTCCAAAAATTAAAGACAAAGAGAGAATCCTAAAGGCAGCAAGAGATAAGCAACAGGTTACCTACAAAGGAACCCTCATAAGGCTATCAGCTAACTTCTCAACAGAAACACTACATGCCAGAAGGGAATGGCATGAAGTAATCAAGGTCATGAAAAACAAGGATCTGAATCCAAGACTACTCTACCCAGCAAGGCTATCATTCAAAATGGAAGGTCAAATAAAGAGCTTCCCAGACAAAAAAAAGGCAAAGGGAATACATTAGCACCAAACCAGCACTGCAAGAAATGTTAAAAGGACTGCTATAATTAGGAGAAGAAATAGGAAGGAAAATATAACCACACTAAACAAAAATGGTAAGTACATATCATAAGTACATATCAATAATCACCTTAAATGTAAATGGATTGAATGCTCCGATAAAAAGACACAGAGTAGCGGATTGGATAAGAAAGCATGACCCATATATATGTTCTTTACAAGAGACCCACCTCACAACAAAAGACTCATGTAGGTTGAAAGTGAAGGGATGGAAAAAAATCTTCCAAGCAAATGGAAAGGATAAAAAAGCTGGTGTAGCAATACTCATATCTGATAAAAATAGATTTCAAAATGAAGGCCATAACTAGAGACAAAGAAGGTCACTACATAATATTGAAAGGATCTATCCAACAGGAAGATATAACCTTGGTAAAAATATACGCACCAAATATAGGAGCACCAAAATATATTTAAAATCTTCTGGAGGACTTCAAAGGAGAAATCAACGGCCATACAATCATAGCAGGGGACTTCAACACCCCACTGACATCACTGGATAGATCCTCTAGACAAAAAATTAACAAGGAAACAGAGACTCTAAATGAAGCACTAGACCAAATGGACTTAATAGATATCTACAGAGAATTACACCCCAAAACCACAGAATTCACATTCTTCTCAAGTGCACATGGGACATTCTCAAAGACAGACCACATGTTAGGACACAAACGAAGTCTCTACAAGTTCAAGAAGATTGAAATCATATCAAGTATCTTCTCAGATCACAATGGCATGAAACTAGAAATCAATTGCAACAAGAACATGCAAAGACATTTGAACACATGGAGGCTAAATAGTATGTTATTAAACAATGAATGGGTTGCCGAGGAGATTAAGGAAGAAATTAAAAACTTCCTGGAAACCAATGACAATGAACACACAACAACACAAAATCTATGGGATGCAGCGAAAGCAGTTCTGAGAAGGAAGTTCATAGCACTACAGGCACACCTCAAGAAACAAGAAAAATTTGTAATTGACTATCTAACCTCACAACTTAAAGAACTAGAAAGCAAACAAAAAGAAAACCCCAGAGCAAGTAGAAGGATGGAAATAGTAAAGATCAGAGCAGAAATAAATGACATAGAGACCAGAAAAACAATTCAAAGGATCAATGAAACAAAGAGCTTGTGTTTTGAAAAGATAAACTAGGTTGATGGACCCTTAGCTACACTCACCAAGAAACAAAGAGAACCCAAATACACAAAATCAGAAATGAAAGAGGAGAAATAACAACTGACACCACAGAAATACAAAGGATCATTAACAAATACTATGAACATTTATATGGCAACAAATTCGACAATCTAAGCAAAATGGACAAATTTCTAGAAACACATAGTCTCCCAAAACTGGATCAGGAAGAGATAGAAAACTTGAACAGACCAATAACAACTAAGGAAATTGAAGATGTAATCAAGACACTCCCAGCAAACAGAAGCCCAGGCCCGGAGAGCTTCACGGGCGAGTTTTACCAAACATTCAAAGAAGAACTAATACCCATTCTCCTCAAACTACTCCAAAATATTCAAGAAGAAGGAAGACTTCCAAACTCGTTTTATGAGGCCAGCATAATTCTAATTCCAAAACCAGAAAAAGACACTACAAAGAAAGAAAACTACAGGCCAATATCCCTGATGAACATAGATGCCAAAATCCTGAACAAAATACTAGCAAATCGGATCCAGCAATACATCAAAAAAATTCTTCACCATGACCAAGTGGGATTCATTCCAGGGATGCAAGGCTGGTTCAATATTCGCAAATCAATAAATGTGATACAGCACATAAACAAAATGAAAGATAAAAACCACATGATCATATCAATAGACGCTGAAAAAGCATTCGACAAAATCCAGCACCCATTTCTGATAAAAACGCTCAGCAATGTGGGAATAGAGGAATCATATCTCAACATAATAAAGGCCATATATGTAAAACCTACAGCCAACATCATACTCAATGGACAAAAACTAAAAGCATTTCCCTTAAGAACAGCAACAAGACAAGGATGCACACTTTCACCACTCTTACTTAACATAGTACTGGAAGTCTTGACCACAGCAATCAGACATGAAGAAAAAAATAGAAGTGATCCAAATTGGAAAGGAGGAAGTGAAACTGTCATTATTCGCAGATGACATGATATTATACACAGAAAACCCTAAAGACTCCATCAAAAATCTACTAGACTTAATAAATGAATTTGGCAAAGTAGCAGGATACAAAATTAATGTCAAGAAATCGACGGCATTCTTATACACCAATGATGAACTCACAAAAACTAAAAAAACAATCCCATTTATCATAATGGCAAAAAAATTAAGATACCTAGGAATAAAGTTAAACAAAGAAATAAAGGACCTATTTGCAGAAAACTACAGGACATTGAAAAAAGAAATAGAGGAAGATATAAAAAAGTGGAAGCACATACCTTGTTCATGGATTGGAAGAATTATCATCATTAAAATGTCCATATTACCTAAAGCAATCTATAGATTCAATGCAATCCTCATCAAAATACCAATGACATATTTCACAGAACTAGAACAAATACTTCAAAAGTTCATATGGAACCAAAAAAGACCCCAAATAGCCATAGCAATCGTGAAAAAGAATGACAAAGTAGGTGGGATCACAATACCGGATATCAGGTTATACTACAAAGCCATTGTAATCAAAACAGCCTGGTACTGGCACAAGAACAGGCATATAGACCAGTGGAACAGAACAGATAATCCAGAAATTGACCCAAGACATTATGCTCAATTAATATTTGACAAAGGTGGCAAGAGCATACAATGGAGTAAAGACAGCCTCTTTAATAAATGGTGCTGGGAAAATTGGACAGCTACATGCAAAAAAATGAAACTAGACCATCAGCTTACACCTTACACAAGAATAAACTCAAAATGGATAAAAGACTTAAATGTGACTCATGAATCCATAAAAATCCTAGAAGAAAATGTAGGCAACAAAATTTCGGACATCATACGCAGCAGAATCTTCACTGATATATCACCTAAGGCAAGAGATACAAAGGAAAAAATGAACACATGGGACTACATCAAACTCAAAAGCTTCTGCACAGCAAAAGAAACAACCATCAAATTGGAAAGGGAACTCACTGTATGGGAGAGCATAATTGCCAATGATACATCAGATAAGGGGTTAACTTCCAAAATATATAGAGTACTCATACAACTCAACAAAAGGAAGACAAAGAACCCAATTAAAAAATGGGCAGAGGAACTAAATAGACACCTCTCCAAACAGGACATACAAATGGCCAAGAGACATATGAAGAAATGCTCAACATCACTAATCATCAGAGAGATGCAAATTACAACAACAATGAGGTAGCACCTCACACCTGTCAGAATGGCTGCCATCAACAAATCATCAAACAACAAGTGTTGGCGAGGGTGTGGAGAAAAGGGGACTCTAGTACACTGCTGGTGGGAATGCAGACTGGTGCAGCCACTGTGGAAAACACTATGGTGTTACCTCAAAAAATTAAAAATTGAATTGCCATTTGACCCAGTGATCCCACTTCTAGGAATATACCCTAAGAAACCTGAAACACCAATCAGAAAGAATATATGTACCCCCATGTTCATAGCAGCACTATTTACAATAGCTAAGATCTGGAAACAGCCCAAGTGTCCATCAGTGGATGAATGGATAAAAAAGCTGTGGTACATATACACAATGGAGTACTATGCAGCTGTAAGAAAGAAAGATCTCTTATCCTTTGAGATGACATGGAGGGACCTGGAGAGTATTATCCTAAGCAAAACAAGCCAAGCAGAGAAAGACAAATATCACATGATCTCATTTATTTGTGGAATATAATGAACATAACAGTCTGAGGAACAGTGTAGACCCAGAGATGTGGAAGTAGGGTACAGATTGACAACCCTCAGAAGAGGGAGTAGGGGGGAGGGAAGAGATAAGCCACAGAACTTATATGCATGTACACATAACTGATGGACATGGAAAACAAAGCTGGGGACGGGGTTGAGGAAATGGGGAGGAGGGTGTCAACGGGGAAAAAGGAGAAACATCTGTAACAAAAATAAATTAATAAAAAAAAAAGAATCAAAAGCTTTTCTACATCAAAAGATACCATAAACAAATTGAAAAATCTACCCCCAGACTGGGAGAAGTTTTACATATATAAATATATTATATATCATAAATGTAATATATATGACACAATGAACATGAGAAAAAATTATAAAATCAGAAAGGACAAACTATTAGAAAAAAATGGACAAAGTATATATCCAAACAATTCACCAAAGAGGGTACTAGAATTGACAATTAACTTATGAAGAAATGCTCAATCTCATTTATAATTAAAGAAATGCAAAGTAAAACAACAAGATGCCATTTCATTCCCAACACGTTGGAAAATCTGAAAGCCTAATAGAACCTGATGTTGAAGAGAATGTGGAGAAAGACAGACACTCATACGTCTTTGGTGAGCATGCGAACTAGCTGCGCAACTTTGGAGACCAATACGGCAATATGTCAGCGTGCCTGACAATATAACAATTCCAATTCTTGGTGTGCAATCCAGATAAATCCTCTACCATGTGTGCCCAAGACGACGTGCACAGAATGATCATTGTAGCTCTTTTTGTTGTAGCAGAAGGAAAAATTGGAATTCAATGTTTATTAAGAGAAAACTGGATAAATAAATTGTAGTATATTCATATGAAGGACTTTATACTGTAAATAAAATAAGTGAATTAGGGCTGCATTTATCAGCAAAGATAAATACCAAAAACAATAGATTGAGAAAAAAAAATGGCCAGTTGAAGAATATCAATATTTTATCAGTATAAAGACTGAAAACATGCAAAACAATACTATTTAATGTTTGTATGTAGTACATATGTAGTGATTCTAGTAATAATATAAAAGCATACATAAGAATGAAAAGGACAATTCAAGATAGTGCTAACATCTGGGGAGTCAGAGAGAGTTATGGTATGGAGATGTACACAACAGGCTTTAAGTATGTGCGTGTGAGGATATAGATATAAAGAGAGATTAGAGAGAGATGATAACTATAGATTCAGATACATACAATATTTTTATTTCTCTAAAAAAGATTCATAGCAAATAAGGCAAAATGTTAATATTTGTTAAAGTTTCATGGTAAGTGGGTGTTCCATTTCTTACTCTCTATGATTTTTTCCTGTATGTTTGGATTATTGTATAATAAAAAATAAAAATAAAACTAGAAGCAGGGGTATGGCAAGAAAGACTAAAAGAACAGAGGATGGATTATCAAGAAATGGAGAGAAGGCAAAAATATGAGAAGGTAAAACCAAAAGGAACAGCCAAATAGACAATGAAGGTAAGCAGGAAACGGACCAAAGAAAGCAGGGGCTGGCTGATGTGTGAGGGAACGGAGGCATGCCCACACCACTTGCTTCTCTCTCCCACTGCTGCTGCCACTCACTCACCTGCTCCCCAGGAGACAGGGCTGGTGCTGAGAGAATCCTTGCTCCCTTTACTCCCAATAGCTGGATTTCTCTCAGTGCCTGGGCAATGGGGGCTGGGGAAGTCAGCTTTATTTACCCATCCCACTAGGCACAGTCTCGTCTGTGACTCCTGAAATGTAAGTGATGAGAAAGGCATGTTATCACTCCTAAGACTGCTTTTTCCTGCCATAGGAAATCATTCGCTGAGCAATGCCAACTTTAAGAAACTATTGAGCCTTTAATTCTAGGAAGTAAAGCACTTTTTACTTTTAGGAGAAATTTTACTGTGAAAAGGAGAAATTATGGTGTTGGGAGAAATTATACTGTATGTTGTGTTTACACAGTATAAGGTAGAACTTTCCGTCTTTAACCCCAAATATTTTCCATCTCTGACTTTTCCTCTCCCCGTTCAGGTTTGGAAAGTGTGATGCCATCTTGGGCTCTCCTTCCTTACTGTCCACATCAAGTCACTTATCAAGCCTATTTGCTTCTTCTCAACATCACTCACCTGTGTCCCCATCTCGTCTAATTGGTCTCCACATCTGGAGCCGCTCTCCCTTAAAGACACCCTCTGTACCATCATCTGACGAAGCTTGTTCTAGCCCAGTCTGATGTTTTAGAAAACTCAAATGGCACACCAGTGTACAAAAAGCAGAGCTCAGACTCTCCACTCCAGTAGGCAAAGCAAGTCTGCTGACCTGGCCCCCTGTCTCCTGCAGCAGCTTCTTTCGGCTCATTCCATCATTCCGCTCCCACAGCATGCCCCGCCAATGGTCATTCATAATGCTCCCTGCCACTTTCTACCTCTGAATAGTTACTGAGAAAGTTCTCTCTACTTTCTCCTTCCCCTTCCTCATGTAGGGAAACCCAATCCAGCCTTCAAGGTCCGGCTCAAACATTGTGGAGCTTCCTCTAAGCTCTACCCTTTTCAGGACTGGCAGGTGCAGACTATACGTTACAAAGGGTTAGAGTATCTTTTCCAATTCATTGCTGTATTTCCGGTCCTGCCTAGCACACTACCTTACATATAATAGATGTTCAACGATATTCAAATGAGTGCATGATTTGTAACCATGCATTCATGTATGTATTAATACTACCTAAAACCCCATGTGTTTTTATAATCACAAAATTGATATAAATCTAATTTTAACCCTGAACTTCTGTCACCTAGTAGGCCCTCCATATGCAATTGTGTGAATTAATGGATGACTGGGTGAATAAATGAATGGATTTTCCTACACTTTATAATTGAATGAGGTATCATAGGTCACTATATATCACTGTCGGTTGCCCCCTGCTCCTGCTTGTGCTTGTTCAAGATCCTTGGTAGTACATTTCTAAGTTCTGAAAGCAACAGATATACATAAATTTTATTTAATATAATCCTATAGGGAAAATGTAAATGCAAGATCTGTACACAGGTGTATAAATGATGTGTGCTTTACATTGCAACAATGTTGATCACATAATTTAATGTTATTCTACTTTTTGTTGTTTACTGAACCCTCTTGCCTGAGTTGATTTCTTTCCTTATAATGGGAACAACTCCTGATGATTACTAGACATTTGATTCTTTTTAAAAAATATCACTCAATCTCCCTCCTTAGGACAAATAGCATCTTTTCCTACAAATATTGCTGCAGGGTATTAGGTCATGCTTTCTTGGAACATTCTATCTTCCATTTATAATTTTTTAATTAACCCAATTGCTTCTATTGGTAAGTTTAGAATCTTGAACAACAACAACAACAAAAATGTGTTGCTATGTGACTTAATTCATTGTTGAAGGGATGGGAAAGCTTGTGGGAGTGGAAATTGATCATTAAATCAACACATCCTCCTGCCCTTTGCAGCACCTCCTCCCAAAGGAGGTGTCACTGTGCAGGGACTGCCAGGGCCTCCAGCACCCTCTTGCTTCTGCACATCTAACCAAGAAAATGACCACACAAAAATGGAACTCAATTTTGTAAAATGTCAATCAACCGATATTACTTCCAATGTAATATTTTCACCCACACAGCATTAAAAATATATATGCACTAAACCTTCCGTCAGCTAGAAAAGAGGCTAACCAAGTTTCACTCTATTTCAATAAGAGTGAGTCAATTTAGGGGCCTTTGTTGTGTCTAGAGGCAAGATTTTTCTCCTGGGTTATCACAAGTCCTTGGGTGTCAATCAAAGAGCCACACTCAGAGGACCAAGAGAATATCAGATGAGATCCATCACGAGGCTGAATTTTGGCCTGTATTTGTAAATGACTTCCTCAGCTGGGTCATCAATCACAAAGTCATCTGCATGGAGAGGATACTTCATTATTGTTCTATGGGGCTCCAATTAAGTAGGACATGACAAACAGCTATCAACTTGATAGCTCATCCAAGTATTCAGCAATTACCACAATTCATGGCCATGAGAGAAATGTGGGCCTCTCTGCTTCCTCTTCAGGTAAAGGCTGACGGGAATGAAAGATTTACTTCAAACAGCCTTCTGAGCACCTTGCACCTTGCCAAAAAGTATCCTCGCAAAAGTCATAGGCCCCTCCAATTCAACGTCTCATGTAGAATCATCCTGAGTTAACGTCGATTTTAAATTCCTCTCTGCATGCAGATGGTTTGACACTAATGCAATGACTTTCCCTGCAAAAAGGATAATGATATGTTCTTATTCACTCCCAGAGCTCCTAAGAAGCCCTAAGTGTTGCATTGGACTTTAGGCCCAAGCTCAGAAAGTTAACCAAGTTTAAGTGCAGTGCTTAGTAGAAGTACAAATCATTGACTTGATTTTCCTATTTACACAGAAGTGTTTAGTCTCCACCACACCAAGGGAGTTGCACCGCTTTAGAGGAACGATAGGTGTTTTCAGATCTTCTGGGAGAACTGCGTAGTGGCAGTTAAGCTGCCTTTGATTGACTAAGGTGATTTGATTTCCACTAATAACTCACAAGAGCTGTTGGGAAAATTGGATAGTATTTATAATTCTAATTTGTTTTACTCTGTGACTCTAGGAAACATCACCGTGGTAAATATACTGAAATGTCAGGGTTATCACTTGCCACACAAAATTTATTTTATTTTTTCCCCACTGAACGAATGCCAACAGCTTAGCCTGCTGAGCCCAAGCTTATGTGAACTAGTGATCCAGGCAGCCTTTGGCAGTTCCGAGTGGCCATTTGGCCTGCCCACGCTTACGCTGCATAGATTCCCCGGGACGGCCTCCAACTTCAGGGTAGTGAGAGGCTTTTGAACGCTGCTGGGGCCCCGTGTCATCCCGCAGCAGCAGGCTGCTTCCCAAGAAGCTGGCTCCTCGAGCCGCTCCAAGAGCAAAGCTTGAATTCTGTTTTGGCAGCCTTGCAGCTCCATTCCCTCTCCCCACGGCTGAAGAAACTTTTTGAAAGTGCTAGGAACACTGGTTTGGAATCTTCGTCCAGAACGACTTTGAGGAAAGCTGCCCTGAACGTTGGACCTGACTTCTTTGGCTGGCTCTGCTGAGAAGCCAGGTGCCATTTTTCTGCACGGCAAGTGCATATGGAAAATATGGCTCCAAGGGCAATGTCCAAGGGATGACAGCTCAGTTGCACCAGTAGCTTCTTCATCAACAGAACTTCAGTCTTATACGTGCAGATTTATCTTCCACAGATGCAGCAGTGATCAGTGTCAGGAATCCTAAGCTGCTTTTTGCCCTTCATTGGTAAATCTGACCAGATGACACGATTGCCGTATGCCTTTTTAAAAGTGCGTTATCATTTGCTTTGTTAGGGATTTATGTTACATTTCTGTGAGATGCCCATCTTCCAAATTAAAGGAAGTAGATGTAATGAAAGGAGGTTGGTCAACCAACCGAGACAGACAAGGGAATCAGCATTCTATGATGCTTTCTTTTATCAACCAGAGTTCCACTCTTCATGCCTCAATGTCTGTGTCTGAACAAAATAAAGTGTTGTAATACCATCTCCTGGCTTGAATTCACCTGCATTGTAAGGATTGCATTTTTTAAATTAATTTGTTTCATTTTGTTTTTTATTTGAAGGGCATGCTAGTTTTTTATTTACTTTTGTTTTATAATTATGTAAAACATCCACATGGATCAAAAATTGACCCTACAAAGCACTGGTCCCATCTGTCCTATCCCTTCTTCCCCCCTAGAGGTAATCATTTTTATTAGCTTCTGGTTTATCCTTCCATTATTTAAGTAGCAGAATATATGTCTATAGATTCTTATCCCATATCCCTCTTCGATATAAGGTAGTTTATCAGATATACTATTCAGTACTTTGTGTTTCTATTAATCTAGGAGATCACTACAGAGCAGTGTATACATAGACATTCCACATTTATTTTTACAGCTGCATAGTACTCCATTGTATAATTAATTGTGCACAATTCATCTAAACCACTGTTGCTAGACAATGGATCATTTCTAGTCTTTTGAAATCATAAGTAGGGCTTGACTCAACAAAGTTCAGCTAGTGAGGCACAAAAAGGTTAAGTAACTTATGCACAAAGTTCTGTTCTTATGAGTTCCAAGAGTGAGGATCTAGAAATAGAACTCTTCAATTTACTTGTAAACTGAGACCTGCAAAAGAATCCCTTTGAGAATGTAGAGTTACTATACATAGATTGACCTTCTTATTCTTAAGTGGGACTGCCACACCATAGCCTCAGTGTCCCCTCTTGTTATATTTGCATGCAGTTGGCCCACCTCATAGCCATTTTCTGTGGATCTTATTCTGGGGATCCACCTCTGCCTCAAGCTTTCGCTCCAAGTGAGTTTAATTTTTTTAATTGTCAAAGGATATTCCCCGTCTAGTTAATTAATGCATCCATCCCTCATTTATTTGTCCTTTTTTGCAATGAGAACATTTAAGTTCTACTCTCTTAACAAATTTCAACTATATAGTACCGTGTTCTCAGCTATACTTACCATGTTGTACATTAGATCCCTTTTACTAAACTCTCCTTATTTCACACACACACACACACACACACACACACACACACACACACCTCAGCCCCTGGGAACCACTTTTCTACTCTGTTTCTAAGAGTTTGATTTTTTTTTTTTAGATTCCACATATATGATACTATGCAGTATTTGTCTTTCTTTGACTATTTCACTTAGCATAATATCTTCAAAGTCCTTCCATGTTGTTGTAAATGGCAGAATTTCATTCTATCTCATGGCTGAATAATATTCCACTGTGTGTGTGTGTATCACTTTTTTTTTTATCCATTCATCTATTGATGGACAATGAGGTTGTTTTCATATATTGGCTATTGTGAATCATGCTGCAATGAACATGGAAATGCAGATATCTCTTTGATATCCTGTTTTCACTTCTTTGGATATATACCCAGAAGTGGAATTGCTAAATCTTATGGTAGTTCTATTTTTAATTTTTTGAGGAACCTCTATACTCTTGTCCACAGTGGCTGCACCAGTTCCCCATCCCACCAACAGTGCACACCTGTTCCCTTTTCTCCACATCTGCACCAACATTTGTTTTCTTGTATATTTTGATGACAGAAATTCTAACAGGTCTCAGGCAATGTTTCATTGTGGTTTTGATTTGCATTTCTCTGATGATTAATGATGTTGAGCACCTTTTCATGTATCTGTTTGCCATTTGTATGTATTCTTTACAAAAATGCCAATTCAGTTCCTCTGACCATTTTTATTTTTATTTTTTTTATTTTTTATTCTTTTAGAAGAATGAAAATAATTTTATTTTTTAAGAATCACAGGAGTCCAAGCAAACTACTCGCTGTGTGGTTCTCAAGACCTTCGGACAGAATTCGGGTCATACTGACACTTAGGACCAGGGACGCTGGATTTGGAGGTGTATCTTGAATGGTGACGGACAACAGTATTGGTACCTCCACCTCGGGTAGGTCTCTTCTCAGGAGGTGCTCAGAAGCCAAGGTCTGGATGCAGCCGATCAGTCGCGAATAACAGCTCAGGCATGTTAAGTGGCTTCAGGAGTCGAGTGGACAGCACGATCACCTGGGTTCCTGGCTTCAGGGACAGCACAAGGTCTTTGATCATTTTGGCTTGGGAGACTGTGACTCCGCCCACCACGAAGAGGATCAGGAGAGGGTGGTCGCTGGGATGAGGCCGGCTCACCTTCATGAACATGCTAAATCCAGTTTTAAGGAGATCAGTGAGGCCTGACGACATGTGTTCAATATCAACAGGATCTGGCCTTTCGGGATCAAATGTTTCCTCCACAACCTGTTTCAACAGTGGCTTGTAGGATGCCTGGTGGGCGTGGTTTCCAAGAACGTACACTGTTTCAGGAGACTCCGCGCTCCCGCTATATCCCGAAGCGAAGTGAACAGTTCATCCACTGAAATTTTGGATCGGTGAAATGTCAGGTTAATTGAAGAGTCACAGCCTGTGATTTTTTGCAGCAAAGGTGACAACTCAGACTCCTCACACAAGGCTTGAGCCAATGCTTTCTTCACTTTTTCTTCGGTTTCAGCCAGGTCTTTGTCCTCTGTGAATTCTCCAGTGACAGAATAAATATATATTAGGAGGATCAACAGCTCTTCGGGGCTGTAGTCATCGTTGGTCCTCTGATTCGAAGGCTTAATCATGGGCAGCAGCTGATTTAACACAACAGGCATTGTCGACTCCCCCATGCTCCATATAGTGGGTTCCCTTTCCATTTTGATGCTTGTTTCTTTTGCTGTGCAGAAGCTTTTTAGTTTGATGTAGTCCCATGTATTAATTTTTTCCTTTGTTTCTCTTGTCTTAGGCATTGTATTAGTGAAAATTCTGTTGCATGTGATATCTGAAATTTTGTTGTCTACATTTTCTTCTAGGATTTTTATGGATTCACGAGTCACATTTAAGTTTATCCATTTTGAGTTTATTCTTGTGTATGGTGTAAATTGGTGGTCTAGCTTCATTTTTTTTGCATGTCGCTGTCCAATTTTCCCAATGCCATTTATTGAAGCGGCTGTCTTTATTCTATTGTATGCTCTTGCCACCTTTGTCAAATATTAATTGAGCATAATGTCTTGGGTCAATTTCTGAGTTCTCTGTTCTGTTCTATTGATCTATATGCCTGTTCTTGTGCCAGCACCAGGCTGTTTTTTTTTTTTTCTTTTTGTTTTTTTTATTATTAATTTATTTTTGTTACAGATGTTTCTCCTTTTTTCCCCATTGACACCCTCCTCCCCATCCCCCCACCCTGTCCCCAGCTTTGTTGTCCATGTCCATCACTTATGCATACATGCGCATAAGTTCTGTGGTTTATCTCTTCCCTCCCCCCCACCGCCTCTTCTGAGGGGTGTCAGTTTATACCCTATTTCCACATCTCTGGGTCTACCCTGTTCCTCAGACTGTTATGTTCATTATATTCCACAAATAAGTGAGATCATGTGATATTTGTCTTTCTCTGCTTGGCTTGTTTCGCTTAGGATAATACTCTCGAGGTCCCTCCACGTAGTCTCAAAGGATAAGAGATCTTTCTTTCTTACACCTGCATAGTACTCCATTGTGTATATGTACCACAGCTTTTTTATCCATTCATCAACTGATGGACACTTGGGCTGTTTCCAGATCTTAGCTATTGTAAATAGTGCTGCTGTGAACATGGGGGTACATGTATTTTTTCTGATTGGTGTTTCAGGCTTCTTAGGGTATATTCCTAGAAGTGGGATCACTGGGTCAAATGGCAATTCAATTTTTAATTTTTTGAGGTAACACCATAGTGTTTTCCATAGTGGCTGCACCAGTCTGCATTCCCACCAGCAGTGTACTAGAGTCCCCTTTTCTCCACACCCTCGCCAACACTTGTTGTTTGATGATTTGTTGATGGCGGCCATTCTGACAGGTGTGAGGTGATACCTCATTGTTGTTTTAATTTGCATCTCTCTGATGATTAATGATGTTGAGCACTTCTTCATATGTCTCTTAGCCATTTGTATGCCCTTTTTGGAGAGGTGTCTATTTAGTTCCTCTGCCCATTTTTTAATTGGGTTCTTTGTCTTCCTTTTGTTGAGTTGTATGAGCACTCTGTATATTTTGGAAATTAACCCCTTATCTGATGTATCATTGGCAATTATGCTCTCCCATAGAGTGGGTTCCCTATCTGTTTTGATGGTTGTTTCTTTTGCTGTGCAGAAGCTTTTGAGTTTGATGTAGTCCCATGGGTTCATTTTTCCCTTTGTTTCTGTTGCCTTAGGTGATGTATCAGTGAAGATTCTACTGCGTATGATGTCCGAAATTTTGTTGCCTACATTTTCTTCTAGGATTTTTATGGATTCACGAGTCACATTTAAGTCTTTTATCCATTTTGAGTTTATTCTTGTGTGTGGTGTAAGTTGATGGTCTAGTTTCATTTTTTTGCATGTAGCTGTCCAATTTCCTCTGACCATTTTTAAATCAAACTGCTTTTTTTTCTCTTGAGTTGTATGTGTTTTTTATGTTTTGGATATTAACTCTTTATCATATGTTTACAAATATTTCCTCCTATTCCATAGATTGCCTTCTCATTTTGTTGATGGTTTCCTTCTCTGTGCAGAAACTTTTTAGTTCCACTTATTTATTTTTTCTTTTGTTGCCTTTGCTTTTGGTATGAAATAAAAAAAATTTAAAAAAAACACAATATTGCCAAGAACAATGTCAAGAAGCTTACCCTCCTGTGTTTTCTTCTAGGGGTTTTATGGTTTCAGGTCTTACAGTCAAGTCTTTAATCCATGAAATGAGTTACTTCTTAATTTTATTTCTATGCATCCCATTGGTCTATTCACCACGTCACAGAATCCTACACTTGGGATATATAGTTTCAAATTATTCACTATATATTAAAAGAAATTACACTGTGTCAGCCTTTCAGCTGTTTAGATCACTGTGTAATGGTTTTCCAGTATCCAGCTGTCATCAGTCTTCCCCATATGCCACCTAAGAGATGCGTTGCAAGGTTCTATTGCTGCACCTCCTGCCTTGCAATTTGATATCTATTATGGTATTTAGATAATGTTGGCAAAAAAATTATCAAAAGGAGCAAAAATGTGGCACTTATGACTGAACTACCATTCTTTAGTTTTTAACAACTTGCTGTAGAATATGAGGTCACATCCTCTTAACCTTTCCAGAAAACATGTTGAATTTCTTGATTCTGTTTTATTTTACTCATTTATTTTTTTCTGTGAATGAATCAATTATCAAATTAACACCAAAGCAGAAAACTTTCAGCTGCATATTTACTTGCTCTGGTTCTAGAAGAAAAAGGAAAATCTGTCTTTCCTCAATCAAAGTTGCTCTAAAATACTATGCTGGTTTTACAGAATAATCCAAGGTCTCCTTGTGTTACTGTGTTGTTACTGGCTGTGTAACTCTAGACTTGGTTGCAGTAACCTCACCTGCTCATTTAGTCCACAATCATATATAAATGTGACATAAAGGCAGTAAACATGGAGAGATGATTAAGATAAAGCTCCTGCCTTGAAAATATCTCACTCTCATAGGGGAGATGGCACAAAGTCAAAAGTCATAATATAATAAACAGTTAAATACTATTAGAAAATAATGCACTAAGTTTCTCTTACCAATTTCTACCTAACCAGATATTGTTTTTACAACAGAAAAAATACATGCTCTTGTTTTGAAACATCTTCAGAGTTGAAAATGTGCCTCTTGCACCAGTACTGATTGTTTAGCACTCCAGGAACTTGGCACCTGAAGTTCATGGGAGCAGAGCTCCTCCATCCTTGACCACTTTCCAAGTAGGCTAGAAATGCTATCTCCCTTAAGTTTGCAACTAAATGCTATCTCCCTTAAGTTTGAAACTGTGAGTGTTGCATCTTCTCATCCTCAAAGCAAAGCAAAAATGAGCACAAAGCAAAGGAAGGATTGTATTATCATTGCTAGACACAAGTGTAAATCCCTGTGACTGCATGTTTCTGATAAATTCTCTTATCACCTAATGACACCAATGTGTGAACCTTGAAAAATGCTGTGGTTTCTTCTAACCTCTACAGGTTCTTTCATTTATTGAAGGCCTTGCATGTTATGTCCTGGGCTGAGCACTTGAGGAAGAGGAGAAAGAAGTTTACTTAATATTAAGGAATAAACAGTTGACCAGAGAGAAACTCTGCCATACACCTCTAACAGAAAATATTTATTTTATTTAAAACATTTTGACATGCAAAAGCTCAAGTCCAACATGACCAATTTGGGGAAGAAATAAATCCAAGATGGTGCCATCAACTTGAACATAATTGGCTGTCTCGTCATTCAGTACTTGCTCCAGGATTGTGATGAACTACTTCAGATACATTTTATCTTTCATATAGTCTCAGAAAAAGAAAAAAGAAAAAACACTAAAATTTAGCATATCCCCTACAAGATTTAAAATACCATAATCTTTCCTCACCTCTCAAGAGAATAATCTTTGGTACAGATGTTGAAAAAAATGTGAGCCGCAGAGAGTGATTTGACAGTTACTATATGGAAGAGCCTCAAAAAATGAAGTATTTTGATATAACTTCAGTCACATGAGACTGGATCAACTTCTGGAGTCAGCCTCATTAAAATGGAACTACCTGAGATCCTATTCAAGATTTTCCATCAAGAAAATGTGATCAAAACTTTGTCCCCCAAATGTAGCCATGAAAGATGATTTTCCAACCTCAACTTTTTATTCAATTTCAAAATCTCTCTCAGAATATATAGTATCTCCCTTCTATCAGATTAGACAGTTTTCTTGTCACATATTAAATGTTATTTAACATCTAATTTCTCTTCAGATACAAGGAAAGATTAAAACATAATTTTCTATTCCGAACAAAAATATATGAGAAATACCTCCTCTTCTTTCCCAAAAGCTGTTCTCAGATTTTTTAAATTCATATTTGAATCATGATTCCATTATTGTGAATTAGAAATGTACAATCAAGTATATCTGAACTTTATTTTATATAATCCCTTTCATACCATAAATTCTGATGGATCCATGACCATAAAACCCCAATTTATAGAGTCCTCTGCCACTGGAATCTTTGAAGAGTGTTACTGAATTCTGTTACCAGTAATGTTTTATTTTATATGTCAACTTAGCTAGGCAAAGGGATGCCCAGATAGCTGGTAAAACATTAATTCTAGGTGTGTCTGTGAAGGTGTTAAGGAGAGATTAGTATTTGGATCCATAGACTTAGTAAAGAAGATTGCCTTCACCAGTGTGGATGGTCATCAACCAATATGTTGAGGGCCTTAATAGAACAAAAAGGCAAATTTACTCCTTTGCTTGAGCTGGGACATCCATCTTCTCCTGCCCTGGGACACTGGCACTCCTGGTAATCAGGCCTTCAGACCTACACCTTCAGGTCCCCTGGTGCTCAGGCCTTCAGATTTGGACTGAATTAAACCACTAGCTTTCCTGGTTCTCTCACTTACACACAGCAGATCATGGGACTTCTTGGCTTCCATGACCACATGAACCTATTCCTATATAATACATAATATGATATATGTATATAGGTCCTATTGGTTCTCTTTCTCTGGAGAACCCGGCCTAATACAGTTAACAAGAGTTAACAAGCATGAAAGATATACCCATTGAAAAGTTTTATTGGCTACACTTTCTTGCATTTAATTTATCAACAGATGTTTATGGAATACCTACTCATTTCAGGTATTGTGGTAGGCACTGGGGACAAATAAAATACAATCACTGGCCTCAAGGAACTCTTGTCTAATGCAGGACAGAGATGTGTAAATAAACAATTACAATACAGTGAGACTGCAGTCTGTACAGGGGCAAATGGAGATGAGAAATCGTCTACGAATATGTGAGGAATCATAAAATGTTTCATAGAAGATATTACACTTGATATAAAACTTTGTTAAATATGTGAGAAGTTATTGAGAAAGAGCATTCTAGCAGAGCACTCATGTGTAAATGCCAAGGGGCAGGGAAGAACATACAATGCATGGAAAACTGCAAGTGATTTAATATACTGAAGCTTCAGGTTCATGAAGGAACATGTTGGCATCTAAGGTTACAAATATGGGCAAAAACAGATCATGAAGAACGTGGAGGAGTAGCTCTTCCAGGAGAATCCCCAAAAACTACCAAGACCAGATTTATATCTATTTCAGAAGGCGTTTCAATAGCAACTGGGAGGCTAGACTGGAAGAAAGCAAGACCAGCATCATGGAGAGTAATGGGGAGTCTATGCAGTAGTCCCAGCTAAGTTAATAAAATATGAATCAAGAGGAAAGAAATAAAGCAGACTCCCAGATTTCTTGATGGACCTTGAGCTCTTGTTTAGATATTCTATCTGGGGAATGCTGTTACTTACTAGTCTTGATGGGAAAATATCCATTAATTTAGAAAGCTCATTTTTTTTAAATTAATCAATTTGGAAGAATGAAGGAAAAGAAAAGTGAACAGCTACGAGCATAGAGATCAAAGACACATCACCCTTAGAATCAACTGGGTGGTTGGTAGTGTTATTAATCAAAATAATGTGTTAGGAGAAGGCATAGACGTGGAGGAGAAGGAACACTGGCTGTCAGGAATTTCAGTTTGGGCAACTTGAGATTGAAAGGCCTTTTTAGGTTCAGATGAGGATGTACACAGAGCTGTTTAAGTGGATCTAGAGCTCAGAGGACAATTCTAGGGTAGAAATTTTTGAGACATCAGAGAACTGGTGATAGTTGAAGTCAAAACTAGACCTAAAGTATACATTGCTCCTTTAGTAGTATATCAAACTTGATCAAAATTAGTCAAATCTTCAAACAATATTCATTCAATCAATAAATAAATAGTAACTAAACATCTTCTGGTGCAACAGTGTTCAACTTCAAGACATACATATTCTACCTAGAAATTCAGATGTTAAATAACTGGTTACACAATATATTATTTAATTATGTTTGGGATTTGGGCCACTGAGAAGATGTATAGAAGCTTTAACTGAAGAAACAGACTTAGTTTAAGGAAAAGTAGAGGGTTTCATGTAAGAGTCTCTGAAAAATTACTTTGAACTAAGTTTTAAAGGTGAATTAACTAGGCAAAGAGAGGAAAAACCATTCCAAGTAGAAGGAATAGCATATGCAAAGGGCCTGGAACAAAAAGATGATGAAACACTTCAGTATATGAAAGAAGTCAGTGGGACAAGCAGAAACATGTGTAAATATTCCATGTTATTACGTCGAAATAGAGAGTACTTTCTTTGGGCAAATATTAAGTAAATATGATCATAATATAGAATATGAGATCCATACCATATGGGGTTTTAGGCCCCTTATTTAGAAACCCAAACCCTAGTTGATGAAAAAAACAGAGAAATCCCAACTATAGTTTGGAAACCAAACATATTACACAAGAATAACTTCATCAAATGCCATTGAACTCCTTTTAGCTCTGCAAAAGCGTGTTTCTAATAGAGAAGTCAGAAATCAATCTCTGAGATAGACTTCGAGGTAATAGCTAGATGGGCAATATAAACACACTACAGAAAATGCTTTTATTTTAATAAGCATTTAACTGCAAAATGTCCTTGGAGCACTCAAAGTTCAAGAATAAAAAAGATCAAATGTATTTTTCTATTCAGAAGGATGCATTCATTCTTGGTCCTTTAGCCTCCTGGTGGTTCCTCTCTGCTATTGCCAATACCTAACTTCTAATGGGGCCTATATGTAAGCTATACTGTATGTAAGTTATTACCTATCACCTTTTTATACCCATAAAAGCCAAAACCCAAGACAAGAATTGTACGGTGCCAACCAGAATAACAGCAACACACATTCTCATTTTTCTTCCAAGAGTGTTTTGGGTTATGTTTTCTAAATTACTGCTCAAGTATCATCTTGTCTATGTACATATTACCCATTCAAGCCAAAGGTGGTAGCAGTTATCCATTTAGAAGGCATTTACACATAATTGAGAGCATTCAAAATTGTTTTATGGATCAGATAAATATTGCCTGAGGCTTTGTGTCTTCCCCTACAGCTTTTGGAAACTAACTTTCATGAGACCTTTTGTTGCACCTAATGGTTAACAAGGACATTGTTTTAGCATCTCCCTCCCCTAGTGATTTCATGTGTAATGGCTACAGCTTTCTCCCACACTGAGTTGCAGAGCTACACTGGAGACCCACCAAAGACATTCAGCAGAGCTGGTTTTAGCAAGTCACAGGCCCAGAAGGGAGAAACATCCTAACTTAGTCCTTTCTAATCAAAACCCAAATCCAGAGCTTCTCCATAATATCATAAAAACAAGACCATCACATTTGTGGGGGAAAAGCAGAGCATATTGTAATGGGATCATTAAGATCAACCCTAAAGTATGTTCACAAATATCATGACAGCGTTGTGGATACTAATTGCTATCTAAAAACACCACTCTGGTCTAAGTGCTAGTATTAGGCAAGGGTGCATTCTGTCAAATGCTATTTGGACCATAATTGAAAGAGTCATTAAAAATTTACTGAAAGGAATACTGGAAACACCATAGAGGACAGAAGGTGTGTTTGAAGCTTCAGTCATGGTCAATGATGCCACATGTGACAAGTGACAAGCACAGGGGTCTAGATATGGGAGAATGAATTTGAAGGTGATGGTACAGAGGGCTTTTTTTTATTTTACATGAGCCCCAGTCCCAGGGCTGCCTGCCTCTGAGCTCTGTAAGCCACACTGTGATAAAGCATTGGTGGTCCATGCACTTCCATCTAAGAAATGTACCTACACCTTATGAATATTTGATCCAACTACAAATTTGAAAAAAAATCACCAGTCTCTGAATTATTTAATTGTTTTTGCCAAAGCCCTAAATTATTTTTCCTGTAATAAAAAAAATGTATTGGGTGGGAAACAAGACTCTAAAGAGGCAAATTCCAACTGGAGCCCTAACAGCTGAGGTTTCAGCCACACTGATTTTCTTTTACGACATAAGTGGTCTACTTGGTTGATAGCAGCAGAGACTTGAGTCAACACTGTCATTCCCACCTGCTAGCACTGCAGACTTCTTGCATTCTCCTTTGAATTAACTTGACCACAGGCTATTTCTTGTAGGGTAAAATTAAGAAATTGGCCAAAGTTCCTGCAAGAGATATAATGTTGACATGAATTCTTTAAAACACCTAAACGAGCCTTAAAGACTAGAAAGGTCATGGTGAAAGAAGCAAATTTCCTTTAATATTTATGGGAAGAAAAGAATTCAAATCTGAGAAGTGACTTATGAACATTAGCAATAGGTCAGGGACAGAAGGTTGCACGTGACCATGGGAACTGAGCAGGTGACTAGTCTTTGGCAAGGACTGTGAGGAGATACTATAAGTGCTATACTGGGGTGTGTGTGTGTGTGTGTGTGTGTGTGTGTGTGTGTGTGTGTGTGTGTGTGTGTTGAAATAATGATAATAAAGATTTATAAGTAAAACAACTCATTATGTGCTGAAAGTTCACAGAAAGATAGCAGATTTAACACTAGAAAAATATGGGGCAAAAAAAGTTAAATAAAAAACAGCCAGCCAGTATTTCCATGGTAGTTTAAGATGTTGATAAGGAAAGTCTTCAGAGAACTGTGAAAGTCATCATGATATCCAAATAAATGATGAAGCTCCAGATGGACCCTAAAATGTCCCCATTGTTCCACGTCCTGGTATTCATGCCCTTGTGTCATCCCTCCCATTGAGTGCAGGTAGGACGGTGACTGGGTTCTACCAATAGAATGCGGCTCCATGTGTGACTGTCATGCCTATCTTGAGAGGAGAGTCTCTCCCTTGCTGGTGTCAAGGAAGCCATGCTGGGAGTCCTGTGTGGGGAGGAACTGAGAACAGCCTCCCACTGACAGGCAGCAAGAACTTCGAGATCTCGTCAGGCAGCCTGTCAGACACTGAATGCTGGAAGTGGATTCTTCCCCAGTGAAGCCTCAGATGACTCTACAGCCCCACCTGATACCTTGAGAGCAGAACCGTGAGACCCTGAAGCAGAGGACCCAGACTCCTGACCTATTGAAACTGTGACATAATAAATCTGTGCTGTTGTAAGTGGCTAGGTTTGTTGCAATATTTTTATACAGCAACAAATAACTGAGACAGACACCAAGGACTTTGACTAAGTTCTTTCATTCCTAAGGGCTTCTCCTTTCTACCATGTGATCTCCAATTACAGTACTACAAAAAATAAAGATCACTAGAAAGCCATAGAGGACCAAATTGTATGTCAAGACATCTCCGAAGGGGAAAATGTGATACATAGGAGAAATTACAGAACTGGTACTTGTGGATCTCCATCTACCATCCAATGAGGATGAACTCTGACTTTCTAAAGAAATGGTAACAATCTATATTTTGTAGCACATACAAATTTCCCAGCAAATGGAAGTGATTAGCCTATGGCATATTAGAAGGAGCTTTGGAGTCAGACAGATTCATGCTTAAATCCCATCATTGCTATTCCTTAGATTGGACAATACATTGAATCTCAATTTCCTCATCTGAACAATTGAAATAATCAAACAAACCCCAAATGGTGTCAAGAAAATGAATAAGGTACATAACATTGGCATGGAAGATAATAGGCACTCAATAAATACTAATTATCTTCCCCTTTCTTTATGCCATAAGATCAGTGCATTCCAAATTCTAGAAGAAAATATATTTTTTTTAATCAGGGAAAGTACAATACTAAAGGGAAACATGGCCCTAGAAGTATTAGAGACCCTGAAAATGAAAGTCTATATAATTATGAACAATGCTAACAAAAGGGAAACATCCTATTCCCTTTCAAGGTAGCTGTTTAGAGTGTCCTTCAATAATTTCTATTTTTCATAAAGCATGTGAATGGAAAAAAAAGGAGAATTACATAATCACTGATTTGGAAGAGGAAGACAAGGAGGAGGAGAAAGTGAAAGCTTACAAGGAATGTCACAAAGTCCACAGGCCAGAAGTTAACTTTGGTGAAAAGTACAAAGACAAAAAAAGCATTTTATTGTGTTATGTTTGAAAAAAAGATGAAAAATAAAAGGGATAGTCTCTTTGTTTGAGAAAGATGGTATGATATTATCACATGGTATAAATAAAACTTTTACTTTGCGATCATCTTTACCAAGGAAGGTGATCATGAAATAGGAAAGTGAAAAATAAGTACAATTAAGACATAACCAAAGAGTAAGAAGGTAGAATTGATAGGGAAATTATGTCTTGGCTCAGAAAAATCACTCCTGGGGCAAAGAGTTTGCAAAAATAAGTGGAGAACCACTGTCATTATTTTTAAATTTCCAAAGAACCAGAGAGACCAAAAAACTACAAGTGGACAAAATTTGTAATTTTTAAACAATAAACACTTCAGAATAAATCTTGATACTGATACCCAACTAAATTTTCTAATAGATAATTAAATAGATGGTTTGTAATCACTTTGAGAGGAAAATGAGTATAACTAGGAGCCAAAATGGGTTCACTAAGAAGACATCAAGCCAAACAAATCTCATTTATTTTCTAGCAAAGTTACTGAACTGGTAAATTAGAAGACAGTGGAGGTCTTGAAATGAAAATTAAATTAATTACTGCATATTTAGCCTGAAGAAAAAAACTTGAGAGAAATGCTGTCTTCACATGCTTCAAAGACTATCATAAAGGGTTCAATCATTGAGCATCACTGCATCCTTAGATGCATAGTCATCTAACTCTCAGCTTAGATGACTATGAGGAAGTTCTGTCTGATCATTCAAGTTCAGATTTGATATCCCTCCTATGTGTTACTCCTACCTCTATATTTCCACTCTCATGGTACTTGTCAGAGTGTATTATGATTACTTGCTTAATTGCCTACCTCTCCAGTAAATTCATAAGGTAAGCTCCATAAGGACAAAGACCCAGTCTGTCTATTTTATCAATTTAGTCCCCAAGGTCTAGTACTGTATCTGATATATGAAGGGTATTCTATAAATAGCTGCTAGTGGGATGAATAAGTAAATAAATGAATAAAAAATACTTGTCTGTCACAGAGATGTAGTTTTCATCTCAATATAAAGGAGAAATTTCTTATAATGAAGAATATAATTCCTTCAAAAATTATAAATTTCTTGTTATTAAAATGTCCAAGAATAACCTGGAATAAAAAAACAATTATTCATACAATATTCTGTTCAGTGGAATAGAAGTTCAACTAGTTGACCTCTAAGCTCCCTTCTAAGTCTAGACTCAAAGCCATCACCTTTTATTCTATTATTCTTTTGCTGAACTATTTGATGAAATTATAGTTAAATTTCTGCATTTGTTGATTCCAAGGATATTCATAGAGTGCCCATTGCATGGTAGACACTTTGATTACATATATTGTAAGGCATAGCCCTCACCCTCAAGGAGACCATAACCAGGTACTTATGGGAATGGCTTCATTAGAGATATGTCATGTTCTATGGGAGTCCAAGCAAGGAATACCTCGCTCAGCCTTAAGGAAACAAACAGGGCTTGCCAGAGGAGGTAATACCGGAGGTGCCTCTTGAAGTAAATTAGAAGTTAGCAGGCTGGACAAGAGGTCAGCAGTTTTTCTACACATTTGCAAAGGCAGGAACTGCAAATGGTCTGGTGTAACAGAAATTTCAGGTCCATGTGAAAAAAGAGCTTTAACAACTCTGGTCATTTTGACACAGACAGGGACAGATGTCAAGGACTTCTCTCTCCCCTTTATCCTACTGTCATTACCTTATTTCAGGCTGTCATTGCCTCTCTCTGGAGGTATTATAATAACTTTTTAACTGCTCTCCCTTCTGACAATCTTTCTTTCCACTTTTCAATCCATCCTCCACACTTCAAGAGATTTAGCTTTCCAAAACACAAATCTGATCATGTCATTCTCCAATTCATCTTTGCCTATGAGACAAAGTCCAAATTTCCCACTGTAGCACAACATTTTACATTCCAGCCCCTGGCCTTTCTAACTTGATCTCCTGCCTCTTCCCTCCTCACCACTTAAAATGCAGTAACACATAAGTACTCAGCAAACACTCCCACACCCCTCACACTTCTGACCTTCACATGCGGTATTGCCTCTCCCTAGAATGCCCAACTCACCTTCCACAATGCTCTTCAGTAAAGCCTTTCCCGACACATTTAGGGAGCTATCCCTTTGTCTTCTCATAGTCCTTTGTACCTATTTCTACATGTCAATTTGCACATTGTATGAGTCTCTTTCTGAGTAACTTCTCCATCCACAGGAGTAAGCACATCTCAGTTCGCTTTACCCTGACCGGGACCAAGGATTGAACCTGCAAGCCAGGTATGTGCCCTTCACCAGGAATTGAACCTGAAACCCTTAGGTCCATGGGCCCACGCTCTAACCACTGAGCCAAACTGGCCAGGGCTAGTTTGGCTCTTTATTTAGACCTATCATCACTGCATTTCTGAAGGTAGAAAACATGTCTCATCTCTCCCCCTTGATGTACACCTCTTGCAGACATTGTCCACCAGACAACTGACCCCAAAAGCAACGGACAAACCTCCAAGGCTGTGAGGACTCACAAACGGCACAACACAGTACCAGTAAACCATTATAAACGCCCTTGTTATAAATAACCTGTGCATGTTTTAAACATCTGATGAAATCCGAGTATGAAAATGACGGTTACTAATTTGAAAGCACATCACACGATGTTACCACAGACACAAAAATGTGCCTTGAGACAAAGGCCTAAAAGTAAGTTCCTGCTCTGGGATAAATTAATGTGTGTAAATAGGAAACCCATGTTGCTTCCCGGGAGGAGGGGCAAGGACACGTTCATCTGTGGATCGTCAGCGGGAAGAGCTCACACTGGGGCCTGTGGCTCATTCCTGTCCCTTCATGCACACTGGGCCTGATCCTTCCAGCACCCACAGGACCATATGGTGAGAAGAGGGAGCATTTACATGTGATTCCTGTCATAAAAGTTAATGCTAACGTTCAAATCTTAATCTCACACTCTTTCCCAGAACGTGGAAAAGCACTTTGAGGCACTGATGGCCCGAAAGACTGATGGCTTCTGGAAAAGGTAGACTCTACAGTGTGCAAAAAAATAGCATATATGCATATATATGTATATATATGAAATTAATGTACTACTTGAAGGTAATCAGCCTTTCCACAATTATTTCATGGTCATGACTTTTGTGTTGGTGCTGGCTAATTAGCCAAATATGAATTATATATGTATATTTTAAGTAAGTGTGTATGCATATTAAAGGATTTTTTCCTTTATTTCATCGTGAAGCAAACCATTGGATGTGGCTCTGCATAAAGCTCTAATACACATCAAAAAGCAATCAACAAACTCTTTGCGTACATCAGGCAGGATAATTTAGATGGTTTTTAATCATGATTATGAAAATATAATTAGGTGGTTTCATGTTTGTTGTGGAATATATGTAGGGGAAAGTGATTCTCCAAATAGAAAATGTGGGCAATATTACACAGAAACCACAAGAGAACAGTATGCATGAGGCACAAGCGTGCACACACACACACACACACAGAAACCACAGCTCCTTTCACCAGCATATCAGCAGCTCTCGCGCTTAAAAAGAATATCATTTCTTTCAAGATGCCAAAAGAAATCTTATTTAATAAACTGATTACATAGAAATAAGTTTGAAAAATGCCTCCCTTTAACGTCATCATAAACTTCCGCTGTTGCCCGCAATTTAAAACAAATCCTCCCTGCCACAACCCTGACAGAAGGAAAGGGAAAGCCCATCAGTGCTCAAGCAGCTCGTGTGTCATTAGTGACCGCTGGGAGTAAGTACAGTCATGGATCTGCTCAGCTAAATGATTGTGCACTTGTGGCCTTTTCTAATCCATTTGAAATAAACCTGATATTTATTTATCTCCAATCACCCAGTTTAGAAGTTGAAAGGATCTGTAAGTTCTCACGCAGGAGGATGAATCACACATAGCAAACTGCTGCATCTGCCAGCCTATCCAGGCATCCCCACCATGGCCAGGAGAGATGACAAGAGGGTCTCCATTCTCCCTCTCCCAGAGAGCCCTCATTCCCCCAGAGTTCCCTGGTGGACTCTCCCAAACCACATTTTCTTTTTTCCCCTGTGCAGCCAGAGTTGATTACTGGCCCCATTAGAAAAATCCATCCTTCCTAGTCCATCTCAGAAATCACGTACAAGAGCCTGGGGTTGCGCTTGGAAGTAATTTGGTCACCAGCAAATTGGCCCCTTTTGTTGGGAAATTCAAAGAGTTGCAGCACCATGACTTTAACGAAGCCACAATTACAGTGGCTTTCTTCCAGCACCATGTGTAATCTGTTTTACCACGAAAATACGAAGTTGCTGTCTGTGCACACAATTTTAGCATTTCTGGCTTTTATGCCATCTTACTTACAAGAAACTCCCAGCTGTTATAATTTGTCTCATCCACCGCTCTCTTGTAGAACCAGCCTTTGTTCCTTTTTCTCAGTGCCAGGGACTTGCTGCGTTTCACCTGATGTGATTTGTCCAGGCATTAATAATGCATCTTCAAGATGCAAGATGCATGAATTCCTTTAGTAACAGATCTGCTGGCAGAGGGCTGTATTGTATTGTACGGCTTGGCTGCAAAACGGGAAGGCAAGGGGACAAAGGGTAGGTCATCAGCCTCAGGAGTGAGCAGTATTGGTTATTTGAGAACATCATTTTAACCTGCTTATGGTAAGGCATGCTGAGCACTTTGAATATTAGACTAACAATTTCTCTTAAAAAAATAAAACTAAACTAAACTAAAAACTCTTTTCAGATCTGCAGTTTGTCCCCAGAGGGGACAGTGAGTTGCATATACAGATGACAGTTCAGGAAGTCCAGGGCATCTGGCTAGTCTCATATCTCACTTGGTACACATCAAGGGAAATTTCCTATTCATAGGTCCTTACTCTCCCTTCGGACCTCGGGGCACACTCCAGCTACCTCCTCAGTGGCCTTGATATGACTGTTGTTATTGTTAACTCATATGAATTTTTTATCATCTTGCATTTGTGAAGAGCTTGTATTTTCAAGCTGCTTTATAATCATTAATAAGTTATTTCTTACAATTATCCTGAAAAGTAGGACAGGGTTCTTCTCTCAATGTTAGTTAAGGAAAAATTAGTGTAGATAAGGTTCCAATGCACAGGAAGTGTGCTTTCTAAGGTTGGAACAAGGACACATTAGAGGGCCACCCCATCCCCTAAACCAAATAGCTACCTCTGGAGTGGTGATGTGAACCATTTAAGGCAGAATGTGGGACCCAATGAGAAATGATCAGGTGCTTAGTGGACACAGCCCTGAACTTTGCTGGAATACATCCCTACTTCAGATGATCGGGTTTTGAACTCAAGACTAGAATACCACCTGGCTCCAACATCTTAGATTTCCTTAAGAAACAATAAAGGTACCAGGTGATACTGAAATCAGAAACTTCTGCCACAGACACAGTAGCATGTGCCTATAACCATTTAACTTCCGGTTTCCGAGGACTCCTGACAAGATTTGTCAACAGACAACTAAACCACTCTCTTCATACGCTTATGCCACTAGTTTCACCTGCCCCCTACCTCCATTCTCACCACTGCCACTCCCCCCCCCCAAAAAAAATCTCATTTAATCAATAACATTTGCTTTCAGGGCAGCTCTCCTTTACTGCTGTTCCATCTCTGTCTGGGTTACCATAGCAACTGTTCTCAGAGCAGTGTGATACCCAGTTTATACATTTCAGCCCTGTCACATGACTGACTACCTGCTTCTACTTTAATCATTGCTGGAGGGAACACTCAAAAGTGGCTGCTTCCTGCTTCCTGTTGCAGTCCACCAAACGGCCTCATGTTTTACATTTCCTCCCACCGCCTGGAAAACACGTGTTAATTGCGCTGACTTCCAGAGCGGAGCAGGGGGACGGCTACGGTGGCGACTGAGAGAACCTGAACTGCTGGCATGAACAGTCATCCAGGCCCTCACAGCCAAATTCTTCTTTTTCCCTACAGAGATGCTCTCAGATGTGGCAGCCACCCCCCACCCCTTTTCAGACCTTAATTGTAGAATAAAAGATGTTCCCCACTTCATCCTGGCCTGAGAGCCATCACCCACAGCCCCATGACCTCTGAGCATTCTTGTAGCCATTTCATGGGCCCCCTGCAAGGCAAGGCCTGGAACTTGGGACTCTCAGGAGCCTCCCCTGTTGCAGCTTTGAGGGGTCTGTTTAAATCACATTATAAACCTAATGAAACACAGCTAATGAAGCACAGATGTCCTATCAGATTTAGAGCTCTAACTCCCTATAGAAGCCCAGTAAAAATAAACGAAAGGAGCCTTGTATCCATGGAAATGGGCAGCTCACATGTTAATCCTTCCCCCTCACCCATTTATGAGTTCATTACCATCTCTAATTCCGAGGCTTCTGAAAGCATTTGTGGCTTCTGGGTCAGTCACTTCCTGGAAAGTCAGGACGGCTGGGCTCAAACATCCTTGGCTTGGCCTCTTTGTTCAGAAACATGGGAAAGTAAATAGGTGCATACTGCTTTTCAGCTGCACAAGCTCCTGGTTTATTTTCTCTGTTTTGAGATGCAGAAGTGAATTTAGAGTCCTGTGTCCTCCTGGGACCTAGAAGCAGGCCTTCCATGGACCAGACTCCACGTCTGTTGAGAGTGAGGCTGGGGAATTAAATCAGGAGTGGTCTGGTACCAAAGAGCTCTTCTGTCACAGCATCGATTACACCCAACAGTCATTACTCCTGTAGATGGTGACACTAAGTTCCCTCATCATTGGAAGGGGCTCTCCGCTGTTACTACAGTCGATACTATTATTTGACAAGGTCATGAGAGAAAGTGACAAAGGGGGGTAAATTTTGTTGGGAAATAGGGTTAGACTGAATCCAGAGTTTGAGGCACTCCTTGGGGTAACAGTTTCGGGCAGGTCACTTAGGGAAACATGGGATGCACCATGAGGGCATCAGCCCAGTGGTTGGGGGATCCATGAGAAAAGAGGACCAGCTAAAACGAAGGAGGAGGAGGAGAAAGAGAAGGAGAGGAAGGAGAAGAGGAAGAGAAAGAAACAAAAAAGAGTGTAAAACTTCAGAAACAAAAATTGCCTCCCTCACTGATTCAGCTTGATAAGAATAATTAAGTGGCTTCTTTGGGGTATAGAACAAGGGATAATGAGCCATCTCTGCCCATCAGAAGCCTAGTTTCTTTCTTTTTTTTTTTTTTTTTTTTTTTAGTTTTTTGGTTCTGGGTAGCATTCATCTTCTTTCTTAATTATTTGCTTGTAGAAAGAAACAGTTCATGTTGGAGCCAAAGTGGTTCTCTCAGGGACATCCTTTGGGGACAACCCTCCACATACTTTATTTATTTATTTTAAATTTTACTGTTCAGTTACACTTTACATTCAATAGTATTTTGTATTAGTTTCAGGTGTACAGTATAGTGGTTAGACAATCATATACTTTACAAAGTGGTCCCCCCGATATTTCAAGTACCCACCTGGCCCCGTACATAGTTATTACAACACTATTGACTATATTCCCTATGCTGTACTTTACATCCCTGTGACTATTTTTGTGCCTACCAATTTGTAGTTCTTCATACTTTACTTTTTAGATTATAACTTTGAATTCTTAAATTCTCAAAGATGTCTTCTAAAGGAAAGAGTGCATGTTCTCAATTTACACTTGATCTTAGCAAAAAGGCTGAGAAGTGATATGTTCTCAACTTAAAAGTAAATATCTAAGTGTTAGTAATACTTTGCATTAAAGTGCCCCATTAGAGAGACTGTCACGGTTACTTAATCTGTCTAGAAACTGGGAATGAAAGACATTCTATTTGAGGAAACTGAGGCATGACACAATAGAGAGACCTTACTGGGGCCATGCATTAATGAGAGCAATAGAATTGAGGCTCCTCACAATAAATTTCAGATCCCAAGTCAGAAAGCATTACAAGCCCTAGACACTTTTTCAAAACAATCAATTTTGTCCATCCTAATAGCTGAAAAATGAATGCATCATAAAAAATGGTCCAAGAAATTAAAGCTTAGGCTTGTGATTATTACAGTGATTTGTCAGCGGTGGTGTGTGATTTTTGGAAGAGTACCAGCTGTATTAACAAGAGGATAAGAGTGTAGTTCATTTTTCATTTGCTTAATATAGATATCCTTGCCTCGCCAAAGCAAGAGCTAAGGAGGAGTGATAAAGCATCAATGATGCGGCAACATAAGCGACTTCACAGAAAATGATTGACGCCTTTTACTGCTCGCTAACACGAGATACTTTTATCACTGACTTACGTGAAGAGCCGTCTGACCTGTCGGAAATAGAAACAACCCTGAGCAAAGAAAAAGGAAAAGTTATGTGGGCAGCTAGGACTATTTACCTACTCTCTACCATCTGACTCAGGAACTGTAAGGGGTGAAATGCGTCACAAAAACTAAACACAGTGATCTGTATGTTGATGGGGAAGGTGTTTGCCCGGCTGGTGTGCCTTAGTGGTTGAGCGTCGACCCATGCACCAAGAGGTTGCCACTTCGATTCCCATTCAGGGCACATGCCCAGGTTGTGGGCCCGATCTCCAGTGGGGTCATGCAGGAGGTGGCCAATCGATGTTCTCGTTCATCGATGTTTCTATCTCTCCCTCTCCCTTCCTCTCTCTCTAAAATCAATAAAGAGCCTTGGCTGATTTGGCTCAGCAATTAGAGCGTCAGCCCACGGACCAAAGAGTTGTGGGTTTGATTCTGGTCAAGGGCATGTACCTCGGTTGCGGTTAGTCCCCGGCCCTGATCGGGTCATACGGGAGGCAGCCAGTTGATGTGTCCCTCTCACATCGATGTTTCTCTCTCTCTCCCTCTCTCTCTCTCTCTCCCTCCCACTCTATTTGATGATAAATAGAAAAATATCCTCGGGTAAGGATTTAAAAAAAAAAAGTATTTAAAAAAAAACAACAAAGAAAGAAAGAGCCACCTGCTTATAATGACATGTGAGACGTGAGTCATGAATCAGCAACTGTTGCCTCACTACTTTCCTCTCCCAGCCACATCTGAGCAGTTAACTCATTTACTAGGCGACCAGTTACACAGCTCCCAGCTATCTGGTTTTCTTCCTCAGTTTTATTCAACCCACCTGCCATCACACTTAGTAACATGTTTCAGATAGAATAGATTAGCTAAACCCATGGAACATTTTCAATATTTAAGATGCTTAAAACAGGTCTATTTTCCCTCCACAATTTCAAAGGTGAAATAAAGACCAAAAGTGTCAGAATTCTTTTTAAGCACCTTTAAGTAACTATTGACATTGTCAGTTGAGAGATTTCCAATACTTGACAGAGCGGATGCTTTGAACTGAAGGAGATGAGAATTTTAACTTTCAGAAGTCTAAGAGTTAACTTTTGCTATCACCTACCGCCCCAGCCAAAGGGAGGGGTGTGACATAGAGGAAACAGTCAGGGTAGGAATAGGAACTCACAACTTTGTGTTTCCTTTTCCTCATTACTGCTCCCTCCTAAGTTAATAACAATTGCAAAGCCTTACCTTCTTGGGGAAAGTCTAAGAGCTCTGAATCTTAGCATCAACAGAGAGGTGCTATTCCATTCTGTAGAGAAAGTATGTTTCAAAGAACTTTGACACCTCTTTGCTCATGTGTGTCTCCAGGATTGTACAGGGGAAAGACAGCATTTCGCAGGAGCTACCAGAGCTGAGCACCGCTTAATGGCCCCACAAAAAGCTGGGTGCAGATTTGGACTAGAACCCAGCTCTGTCATCGTCTAGCCCTGTTCTCTACTCTGTGCTGCCACTTTTTTCTAAAATTGAATGCTCAAAAAATAAATCTCTTTTATACTTTGACTTGGTGTCCTTACTTCTTCTGGAAAAAGCACAATTAATATATAATCAAGTAACAAAAATAGCAGATTATACAAAACCACATCTTGACAATGTGGTGTTTTATTCTCAGATCAGAAATAAAGCTATCTCTGGCTCTACTTGAGAGGTATTAATACATTTTTACAATTACATAATTTTAATAATAATGAACAATTTGCTCCAAGCACTGTATCACCAAAAGTGTCCTGGACTAGGGAGTCTAATGCTTAAGTCCTGATCCTAACACTGGGTGGTCTCTAGGTACCAATTTTCTCCTTTGTAAAATATGGGGATTAAACCAATTTATTTATGAGGCACCTTTTTTTTAAGTCTAGGTTTTATTAATCTAAAATCTATCTTTAAGGATACTAGACTGTCTTCACAAACACCCTATTCTATCAATCCTGCCTCGTTTTCTCCACAGAGAAGGAACAAGCAGTGCTTTCTCCTCTGCTCCCACCCAAGTGCTACCTGCAGAATGAGGAGCATTTAGGTTTAAGCAGAGGCTCTGCTGTACTTACTTATTCTGGAGACCCCAAGGCCACAAAGGAAACCAGCCAGAGCTCGACTGGAGAGGAACAGGTGCCTAAAAATGAGTGGAAATTCGCCCAGCCAGCTCCAGAAAGAGGATCTGCTCAGCTCTGCCCCCCAGAAGAACAGCTTATGAGACACAGAGCCCAGAAGTAAATTATGCCCACCACCTTCCATTTCTTAGGAAAGGTGAGGGAAATACAGGAATGAGTTAGGCATCAAAGAGCACTTGAACTCCTACACCTCCAAAAGCACTATCTAGTAGTCTGGCGATAATGAGGATGAGGATGATGATGACGATGATGATGATGATGCTGTTGGTGGTGAGAGTGGTGGTAGTGGTAGCATATATACCAATATTCATATGACTAACCAATTAAGTGTTCTATTAAGCAAAATTACTAAAATACTTTGGCAAAACTTTTACTTACACCCTTCTGTTTGTCTTGATAAATCTACTCTGAACCACGCACTTGAGAATTCATAAGAAAAATACATCTAAGTGTGCTATCTTGCTCATTTCTTTTGTGTATTAATTTATTCAACAAATTAGTTCATAACCCTTGATATGCCAGGCACTGTGTTAAGAAAGAGAGAAGGAAAGTCAAAAAGGACACGGTGCCAGCCCTCAGAGGCCATGCTCACTGGAAGAAGAACTGGTACCAACAGCAATGGAAGTGCTCTGATAAAAATAGTGCCGAGCACAGGGACAGCCCAGGAGAGAACTGGAACAGAGATTCATTTGAACAGAGAGAGAAAAACAAACACAGATTGCCATTTAAAAATCAAAATGACTTTAACCTTATTCACAGTAAATGCTTAAAGAAAGGAAAGAGTGAAGTGATGAAGAAAAGACCCTTAAAAATAACTTGGACTTGGAAATATTCAGGCTTCATAGTCTGGCATCTTCGGAAGGGCAGGTGCCCATTGGGTGTGTTGTAATGTAGGACTGAGATACTGGGAGAACTTGAGTTACAGTCATTTTGATTTCGTTTATACAGGAGTGTCCTCACCTTTCTATGAAGCACTCACCTGCTTGGTGAGAGTTGAAGACTGGCAGAGCATTTAAAGCATTCTATAATGTGTTCCATCGCCTTCTGTGGTCAGTGGTTGGAGGGTGTGGTGGCAAAGGCACTCAGCGAAGGAAAATGTGCTGATACCTCCTGGACCATTTTTATAGCCAAACTTGCATAACTAGTCTTAAGCACATAACTGACACTGCCACACCCAGATATCCCTGCCCATCAACGACACTGGTGGAGCGGTAGTGATGTTCACGTCCTGCACTGTCATTGCTTGGACTGGCACAGGGTTGCTGGCAGTGTGTTGGGAAAGCTTTGCTGTTAAGTCTTTACCTATCACTGCACCTCAGTCCTGATAGCATGAAGGTGCCACCATAGCCATCCTCTCCCAGTGCCTGTCTTTCACTTTGCTTTCTTCCTGCCGAGCATGTCCTTCCTTCGTCCCAAAAGCCAAGTCGTTCAGCCACCATTTCTACTGAGGTCTGGAAATACGCACCTTCTTCTGTTTTGGTTTGGTTTTGTGTTAGTACTCTCCCTCACCTAGCTTTTCTCTCCTTTTTTATCCCATACCCCTTACACTCTACCCCTCTGTCCTTCCTCCCTCGTTCTCCCCACATCACTGGACCAAAGAGCACACTCTTTGCAGACCTCTTCTCCATTCTTCATATGAACACAGCCTGTACTTTCCTGCACATATTCCCTTTTATAAGTATGGAAAGGGATTTCTCTAAATAAGCCATAACAAATCTAAAAATAGTGATAATTGATGGCCAAAACAAGTTAAGTAAGGCACAAAATAAAACCTCTCATTTAAGTCAAAGTCAGGACAAGAAATTCTGCCATCAGTTATAACCATCACACAGATGGTCCTGGCCAATACAAGAAGTACAGAAAAGAAAATGAGATGGGAAAATAAAAAAAGTATTTATTTGTGTATAATATAATTATCTACCCAGAAATCTACAATAATCAACTAGAAAACTGTTGTGACAATGTAAGAGATGAACAACATTGCCAGACACAAGATCAATATACAAAAACCAGTGTCTTTATTTATCAACAATATCCACTTAGAAATGTAATGAACAGAAGACCTTAACATGACAATAGCAAAACATTAATATTAAACCTAGTGATTAATGTGCTAAAAGAATCAATATTTTATATGTACCTATTCTCTCCAAATTAACCTATACATTAAAATAATCCAATTAAACTTGACATACTGATTGTAAACTTCATATGGAGAAGGAAAGGATTAAAAATATTCAAGAAAATAAAAAATTAAATTTTGAACTTGTATGATCAAATATTAAATATAATAGGTAGTTAGGTAAATTAATATAGTGTGGTAATTGTGCCTCCTGATCAACAGAAAAGAATGAAAAGAGAGGAATAAATAGAAAAGTCTCATATACATGTGAACTTTGTACATAAAGTCAATCAGGCACTTTACACCAGTGGAGAAAGGACAGGATATATAGATAAATCGCCCTGGGAAAATCACTTCTGTACTCTGAAAGAAAACTCAGATTTCTACATCATTCCATATACAAACTAAATTCCAAAGTAATTCAAGGGTTAAACACACACCAAAAAAAAAAAAAAAAAAGTAAATATGGTGGAAAAAAATATGGGAGAATGCTTTTATAATCTTGTAATTAGGAATATCTAAGCAAGAATCGCATGTATGTTCTAAATAAAGCTCTATAAAGAAAAATATAGATTAGAAAAAAATTAAGTTCTTTAAGATGACATATACTACAAACAAAGCTAAAAGGCACACAACTAGGAGAAAATATTTGCAATATTTGCATTAAATGTTTTTCACACAGCAAATGGTATAAAGTATATAAAAAGCTTTTGCAAATCACAGATAAAGCAAACTCAGAGGAAAAATTGGACAAGAATATAGCTAACATTGATTGAGAGGATATTATTTGCCAGGCAATATCCTAAGCATTTTACATGTATGAAAAATGAACTGATTCGCATAATAACTCTTTTGATCAGATACTATTAGTATCTCCATTTTTCAGGCAAGAAAACTGAGATATGGAGAAATTTAGGAACTTACTCAGAGTTATATGGTTAGAAACTGCTTGAGTCAGGATTTAGATCTTTAAATTCTGACACCAGAGCCCAATTTACAGAAAAAGAAATACAAATAACTAATAAACAAGAAAAGCTGTTTAATATTAATAATGGATACAAAAAGGCAAACACTAAAACACAATAAGATATTTTTACCTACCAATCAGTTTAAAATAATCAAATGAATTAATAAGACCAGCACTGCCCAAAGTATAGGGAAACAATTACTCTCATATTCAGGTATTGAGGATGTCCCTTCATATAACATTTTTAGAGGACAATTGAGCAGTGTTTATCTAACTTGAAAGGACATACCCTTTAATCCAACAATTCTATTTCTATCCCATAGGAATACTTGGACATGTGCCCAGAGATAGCCAAAGTGAAAAACTGAAAATAGTCTATATGTCCCTCACTAAAGGGAATGGTTATCAAAATTATTATATATCTAATCATAGACTGAATGTAGTAGAGTGAACAAAAGTAATGAGTTATATTTATACAAATGATGTGGAAAAATATCTAAGACATATCAGTAATTTTTAAAAAGTTATTGAATAATCTATATAACGATGTAATATACAAATATGTACACATTATGTATTTGCTTATTCACTTAACAACAATGACAAAGTTAGCACCTACTAAATGTCCGAAACTATTCCAGTCATAGAGATAAAGTGGTAGGCCAAATAGACCAAGTCTCCCCTGAAGCTCACATTCCTGTGAGCAGGCAGACAATAAACAAGCAAACCAATAAAAATAATAATAATTTTGATGGTGTATTAGTTTTTCATTGTTGCCATAACAAATTACTGCACACTTAGAGGGTTAAACAACGCAAATTTATTACCTCACAATTCTGTAGGTAAGAAGCCAAGCCTGAGACTCACCCAGAAAGGGCTGCTTTCCTTCTGGAGATTCTAGGGATCCTTGCCCATTAGAGTCGGCAGAATTCAGTTCCTTGTGGTTGTAGGATTGAAGTCCCCATTTCTTTACTGGCTGTTATCTGAGGGTCATTCTAGAAGCATCCTTTTGTCAGAGGCCCCCTTCCTCTTTCTTCAAGGCCAAGAAATATAGGTCAAGTCTCTTTCACACTATGAATCTCTTGTCTTTCTTCTCCTCTCCCACCAACCAGGAAAGTTTCTCCACTTTTAAAGACTCATGGAATTCGATTAAGCCTAGCCCCATGACAATCCAGGATAATCTCCTTATCTCAAGGTCTGTAACCTTTAATCTCATCACATTTAGTCCTCTTTTCCATGAAAGGTAACATACAGGGTAGGGCAAAAGTAGTATTGCAGTTGTGAGTACTCTAAACAGCGTATTCTTGTATTACTATTGATTAATCATTGTATTATTTTCCATACAAACAACAGTAAGCCTACTTTTGTCCCACCCTATAATTACAGCATGGACATCTTTGGAAGAGGAAATGGAAAATTATTGTGCCTATAATAGATGGTAACAAATGTTATGAAGAAAACCAAAAGGGTGATATCCAAAGGTGGGATGGGATGGGAAGGAGGCTAATTTTATTTGGGTCATCAGAGAAGGTGTCTCTGAGGAAATGGTATCTGAACTGGATCAGACAGCCCAGTGACCACCTGGTGGCAGATCATTCCACGTAAATGTTTAAATATGCAGAAAAAGGCACGGAAAGCTATGTATTGGACTGTTCACCAGCTACCTCCCGAGAGGAATGGAATTCAAATGTGGGAGAACATAACAGATTTTACTCATTAATCTATATCCTCCTTTTGTTTGCATGTTTTACTTGCATAATTTTTTTATTATTATTTATGTTTGTAAAGACTTAGAAACAAAAAAACCAATGTATCTTTTTCTTGGGCCCAGTTGAAGCAGAGAGAGTTTAAGGTTTAGGTACTAGTGAAAGTTAAGCATACTCCGAATTTTGACATACCCACATATAAAAATTAAAAATTAAAGCTTGTCTTGGATTCTATGAAAGGATCTGTTCTAAAAGGGAGTAATAAATTGATGACACTTGTCAAGTAGACATTTTTACACATTGGCAACCTTGGAAACTTCTCATGACCATGACCTCCTTAGTTTGCTTCTAAGTCCTAACTTGGTGCTCATTTGCTGGGTTTTCACCTAGCTATCGCCATTGTTTCATGATGTTTTCCAAGGAGAACACTAAAAGCTTCTTTGAGAGCAAGGCAGGCAGAAGAAAAGTCACTCCAAGGGGCTCTGTAGTGTAGCAATCTGTCACAGCAAAGGAAGACTGCTGGAATGCATTCCTGCTACTGAAGATAGAGATAAGGGAGAGATCACAAGAGGACAAACGGAAGTTCCTACCAGTGAACTGAACTGGGGTGACCACATGGAGAGAGGACAGAAGACCAAAAGTCTCTCCCAGGACACAGGAAAGCAAAACCTCCAATAATTCGATATAGTTTCAAGATTCTGAGATGCAAGTGCAGAAAATAGACTTTTTGAGGGATGTGTGTGTGTGCGTGCACATATGTGATGATCCAAATTAGAGCTCAGTTGGAACAAAGGTATTACACTGAAAAACAGTAAAAAGCAAATAGTGGCTACAGCTACAAATTTAAGAGTTTGTTTTTATGTGTTAATCACATATATTTGTTTTTTCAGACACCAGTCTATCAAAGATAGAAATTCTCTGAGTAATATGTTTATAACAATCTAGTAGACTTTTCTATTTCAGTGTCCCTTCATTTCCTCAAGGGTGACAAATCCAAAACTGACTACATCATTGTCTGCTCACAAGTATGTTCTCCTCCCAGCCCTTCCCTACTCAGATAGGAACACCCTCTTTTCCTCATCACTCGGGCTTGAGAAGTTACAGTCATTCTTAACTCATCCCTCACTTTCAGCTACTTGTTCCCTTTAAATCCTTTTTGGAACTACATGAAGTATAAATCATACAAAAGTAAATATAACATTTAATCAGCCACCAAATATATCATCAACAATTCTATCAATCCTTTCTTCTCCATTCCCACTGTCACCCCTTGGTTGAAGATTTTATCCCAGAACCATTTATCAGAAGCATTTCCTCAGTCGCCTTCTCCACCCACTGCCTATCATCTCAGTCCAATCTTCCTGTGCTTCTCTAGCTGGTGAGCATGAACACAGCCACATTATCATCCCATGACCAAATTTGATTCTGAGTCCCTTTCAGGTTTGGCTGGGGGTTCAAAGGCAGGAAGCGAGGCTTTCACAATGTATCACTTCCTAATTCTTTCTGAAGTCTTAGGACTGCTGAGATATGTTCACATATTGGTCCAACTCTCCACTCCTGGGTCTACATAGCCTCTTCGTCTCAAATGCAGAGGTGGAAGAAACCCCCTCCTCCAGGAAGGCTCCTTCAGCTCCACAGCTGTGCTGCTCAGCTTCACTTGAAGATCTAGTTCCCTTCTACTGCCTTTCCTCCCAGGAGAGTTGGCCATGCGGGACTGAGAATTGACCATCTGTCCTCTGCAGCACAGAGACAAAGTGAAGTATGAAACCAAACAAAACCACACTCATCCACAGTGGGGCAAGAACAACTTAAGCCCATGTCGTCTGTGTTCATGGAGCGAGTCCTAATACTTCTCTCAACTCTAAAAGAAAGAGAGAAAGAAGATAGAAGGAGGAATGGAGGGAGGGAGGGAGGGAGGGAAGGAGGGAGGGAGGGAGGGAACCAGTAGTGTCCAGAAGCACAGTTCTGTCTACATACAAAAATGTATATCCCCCAATTAAACCTTATTTTCTCACTTACTTCTTCTTACAACAAATATTTTTCAAGCACCTTCTATGTGCTAAGCACTGAACAAAACAAATAGAAGCACTGGCCTCCAAGAGCTTAATTTCTGGTTTGGGAAATTAATAATAATAATAGTAATAATAATAAAAGATAATAACAAAACTAAGCAAAGTCGTGCCAGGCAGTGACATGTCTCTTTAGATAAAGAAGTCCTGCGTGGGTGACATTTGAGCTGTGTTGGCAGAGAGGCAGCCAAGACTGTGCACTCACGCCCATGATGAGTTGACAGTTTTCCCCTATAAAAATGAGTGGACACATGCTGCACGTTCGTGTTGGGTCACTGTGGCTGCCATAACAAAGTGTCACAAAACTGATGGCTTCACAAAAAAATGTATTGTCTCATGGATCTGGAGGTCAGAAGTTTGGGGTTAAGGTATCAATAAGGCCATGCTCCCTCTGATGAGGCGCAGAGAAGGAACAATCTGAGGCCTCTGTCCTAGCTTCAGGCATCTCGTTGACTTGTAGCAACATAACCCTTACCTTCACATGGCTTTCTCCCTGTGTATAAGTCGGCATCTAAATTTCCCCTTTCTATAAAGACACCAATCATATTGGATTAGAGGCCCACCTTGTTTTAGAATGACCTCATCTTAACTAATCACATCTACTTCCAAATAAATTCACATTCTGAGATCCTGCGCGTTGGGACTTCAACATACGAATTTGGGGTGGCACAGTTCAACCCAAACAACGTTTCTGTAATGAAGGGGTCCATGCAGGTGTGGTGGGGGACAAGACTTACCCATGATGATCTAACCAACTCTATTAGGACAGGTCTGAGCTTTCTACTCTGTCTCCCCCACATCACCTAGCACAGCACAACATAAATGAATGAATACTTGTTGGTGGTTAATTAATGGCACATTTTACACTAAAATTTACAAATGTGTGTGTTCCTGTGTTGAGGTAGTTTGGGATTTGTTTGTGTGCCAGCAACAGATCTCAAGCTTAGCCGATAAGAAAGTCTTAAATCATTTCAGGGTCTGATATGATTCGTAACTGTTCCCAGAGACCGTGTGGAAAAAACGAGCTGGCATCTGACGCTGAGCCAGCCCCTTTGTCTCCCAGCCTGGATCCCAGAGGCAGCAGAGCTGAGGAGCTCAGGCGCAGCTGGCAGAGGTCACATTTGTTGAAGATCCGAGAAGAGAGGATGGCGAAAGGACAGCAGGAGAATGCATCCATCCAGGCCTCCAGGCAGCTCATCCTCCTCGCCCAGCCTGGGGACACACAGCTGCCCCGTCCACCTCAGAGGGGCAAATTCCCCCACATCAGACAAGCAGCCCTGGGCCGCTAAAGGGAAACTGGCCAGCTAGGAAGCAGCTGGTCTTGGCAAACAAAAAACAATGCCCCAGGCAGAAACAAAGCAAGAGGGAGCCTGGAAAAGCTTGTTCTGAGGAGCCACTCCCTCCCTAAACCAATTTTTAATCCAATATAAAATCCTAAGTTTAGTCAGGGAACACTATGGCAAATGCCTTCAGTCTGAATTCTCCATGATTAGAAATTCCTAGAAAGCTTTTTCCTTTCCTGTCCAACAATGTTCCCCAATAGTATAGTCCACGTTATGAATGGCCGTTTCGCAATCCGATACTCATTTTCAGTGCAGCACAGACAACCACAAGATCTTGTGTCATTTCATGAAGATTCGTGTTACATAGAATTGAACGAACGGTCATTTATTGCTTGCCTATTATTTAGCTCATGAAATAAACTATTCGTGACAAGCTTTTTTTCATTGTTGAAAATTATATATTTAAGTATACACATAAATATAGAATCTCTTGTGAAATACATGCTTAGTTTGTTTATTAATTTCCTACCATGCAAGAACTCACAGACCTGAAATCAGCTATTCATAAAGGGTCTTCCAATAAGAACAGTAACTACAAATCAAATGAAACAAGGTCAGGTGAAATTTCCAAAGAAAGATCTAGTCATAGTTAGGACAGACTAAACCAAAGATTTTATCATACTTATCATGACAATAGTAATAACTAGAATTGAATATTGAGTTTTTACTGTGATAGACTGTGTGTTAAGCACTTTGTAACTACCTAATCTCAAATCGTGTCGACACCATAAAAAAATTATTGCTTAGGAACATTATGTGACTTTCCATGATCACAGCTAGTATTGGCAACAGTTGGGATTCAGACTCTAGTTTGTCTAATTCCAGACCCTATTCATAGTCCAATATACTTCACAGATAAAAATAGAAAAAATTAAACAATTAAAAATTAGTCTAAGAGCCCCGGCCAGTTAGGCTCAGTGGTTAGAGTGTCAACTCTCGGAGTGAAGAGTCATGTGTTCGATTCCCAGTCAAGGGCATGAACCTCGGGTGCAGGTTTGATCCCCGGCCTAATCAGGGTTGTGCAGGAAGCAACCAAAATGTGCCTCTCTCACATGGATGTTTCTCTCTATCCCTCCCTCCCCCCTCTCTCCCTCCCTCTGTCCCTCCCTACTTCCCACTCCATCTAAAAATAGTCCATGGAAAAATATCCTCGAGTGAGGATTAAAAAAAGAAAATTAGTCAAAGATTAAGAAAAAATACCACTGTATTCTTTTAGAAAGTTGGTTTATAAAAAAAAACTTCTGGAAAAATCAGGAAGCAATGTTCCAAAGGGTAAACTGAGGTATAAGTTTGCAACCACAGCTTTTTAGAACTTACTTGGAAACACAATTGCTTCAAAAATATGATTTTGCACTATTTTTGAAGGTAGGTTCCAGGAGCACTGGAGACTTATAATGATAAAAATTACATGATAACCTTTTATGCAACAGGCTTATTGAACACAACATTACGTTAGTGATGCTATTCTAAGAAGAACTAGTCATGCTGGGCTAAATTTTCCAAGAATGCAATTTAAGCCCACAGTAAGGTATATTATAAAATGAATGGAATACTGTGGTTCAAACACGGCCCTCCGAATGGTCCATCTGTGGACCTTATCTCACCGATTCTCATTAAACAGTGATTTCATTTCTCTACATCATCACAAGCTCCACTCCTGGGCAGTCGTTCAGCTGCCTGGCTAGTCTCACAACACATGCAAATATGAATTAAAGGCAGCTGCACCACAAGACAGAGGAGAGTTTGCTGATACCCTTCCCAGTGTGAAGCACAGGGCCCCAGCCATCACAGATGGGAAAAAGAAATTGGTGGTCCCAGCAGGCCTTCTGTTTATTACCCACCATGGCCTCATTCAGAGCGTCCCCGTCATACATACGTGCATGCACACACAGGCACGCACACATGCACACATACACACATGCAGATCTAAATCACTTCACCTGCCCTCTACATTCCACACGCTGTAGTGTTAAAGATGTGTTTGGACTCTGTGAAAATAAAATCCTGAGTCTTTACATATACCTTGTCACTGACTCACATTGCTCCCCAGGAAGACATGTAAAAGAACGTATGTTTTCCTCATTAGACATATGGGGAAATTGAAGTGTGAACTGTAATAATTTGTGCAGAGCTAAGAGGAGAATCAAAGACAGAAAACAGAAGTAGAACTTTACTGTTCTCTGACCTCCTATAATACGCAGTTTGCACGTTTCTTATAGCCTGCGTTAGTTCCCACAATATGGTCTGGTTGTTTGTAAATTCATCTTTCATCCCCATGTGACAATTAGCTCCTTAGGGTGAGGGACAATTTCTGGTTTGTTTTTGTGTTGTCACCACAACATGGTACCCTCGAGGGTAACTGTGGGAACCCCACCTGTGCCTATGGATTGGAATAAGAGGGTAAGCAGGATGCGGATAGAGAAGTTGAATGGATCCTGGCCACAGTGGCTGTCACAGGGCAATGGCTAGGCAATGGCTTCCTTTTACTGTGCACATGTCTTCCACCAGATCTGTTTACTGCTAGTCGTCATAAATGGAGGTCAGAGAGTACATTTACAGAAAGACAGAAAATAAACCCGATTTAGTTATTGAAGAGCTAGCGGGAATTGAAGTAATGAGGAAGGCAGGAGCCCGAGATGAGAAACGCTGGTCTCTCTACCACGTGTGAGATGTGAAGAGGCTCCTGGAAGTACTCACACTTTCAGTGCCTGGGTGCCCTGTAGCCCTAAGCTCTCATTGCAGACATGATGTCAGCTTAAAGGAAACCTCATGGGTGTCATACGTCCACTGGCTGAGATTAGCTGGACCTGGTCCAGGTGGAGGTCTGAACCAGTCCTGAACTACCTACCCCAGGAGTAGTCAAAGTCCACAGGTGCTATCATCTGGGCTAATGGCTGGGATAGCAAGCGTCAGCTGCCAGTCACACCGTGAGCTATGTTGGACCTCGCAGCCCAGCCAAGCATGGATGACTGCAGCCTGAACCAACATCACAGGGAGCAGAAGAACCTCCCAAAGGAGCCCCCAAACCCACAGAATCATAGTAATGAAATGGCAGTTGTTTTAAACCACCAAGTTTTGAAATGCTTTGTTATATGGTAATAGATAACCAGAACACTAAGCCCAATGCCAAAAGGAGACATTTTGTGTGTATGTGAGGGGGTGTCTTCCAGAGAAATGTATATTGCATGTGGAATGACATGAACTTTTAGAGGTAGAACACAGACTAAGGTAACTACTCTATAGGATCTCCCTATAAGGATGTCCGTGACCATGCATAATCCCCTTCCACAATGAATGTGTGACAGGTAGAATGTGGTAGAATTCATTCACTGTAACTTCAAAAGTTATCATGTCATAAGAAACCTTACAGCTTTTGCCCTGGGAGAAGCCATCTACCGTGTAACAAGTTAAACTACCCTCAGATGGCCATGCTAAGGAGAGGTCCCCTACAAAGCAAAAATGATGCCCTCAGCTACACCAGCCCTCTCAGCTGAGGTGGCAAACATGGCAGTGATGAAGCCATGTGGGTATCCGACCCAGTTGAGTCTTCAAATGACTCCAGCTTCAACTGTATCTAACTTCGATCACATGAGACACCAAACAAGAACCCTTCAGCTGAGCCCAGTCAACCCACAGAACATGGAGAGATGATATAAAATTGTTTTTAAACCAAGAAGTTTGGGTTTGGTTTGTCTTACAGAAACAGATAACTGAAAAATTAGGTTTGTACAATATAAATATCTCAAACTTTCTGGTTCCTCTGTACAAAAGCAACATTTTCAGCTTGTGACAAATGCAAAGTCTGATATGACCAAAATGTCAAAACAGATTATTTCTATATAAGGTCATAGGATGAAAAAATATTGTAGAAAATGACACTCTACCATATAGCAAAAGAACTTACGACATCTGTGAGCTATTTCTAGTATAGCGTTGAAAATAGGGCAACTAGATATTTGGGTTAAAGAACCAAGTGGTCCAAAATACGTGGGCATGGGGAGCCAGCACTAGGTAAGGGTAAAATCATCAGGTTTTAGACTCCAAGGGCGCACTATGTCCATTTATAAGACATTTACCCCAGGCACCTTTCAGATTAAAAACTCAGTAAATTATGCAATATCAAAGAAGTCCCTAAATTATGTAAAAAGCTAGATCATAGTCAAACTAAAAGAGCAGCTGTGGAGCCCCAGCCAGTTTGTCTCAGTGGTTGGAGCGTCAGCCCACAGACTGAAGAGTCGTGGGTTCGAATCTGGTCAAGAGCACATACCTGGGTTGCAGTTAGGTCCCCGGCTCTGGTCGGGGCCATGCAGGAGGAAACCAGTCTCTCTCTCTCTCTCTCTCTCTCTCTCTCTCTCTCTCTCTCTCTCTCCCTCCCACTCTATCTAAAGATAAATAGAAAAATATATCAGGTGAGGATTAAGGGAAAAAAGCAAAACAAAACAGAGCAGCTGGGGAAAATAGCGGCCAGTATAAGGAAAGGAAGTAAGCGGTGCGGGACACAGGGTCATGGCAGCCACACTGCAGTGGAGCTCTCTCTCCAGCCAGTTCTTCATCCCGTCACATGCTGTCACTCACCCATCGCTCATTTGGTGTATATGTCTTCTCCCACTGGCCCCCACTCGTCCTCAATTTTCTCGGACATTTCTGATATCGGTAAAGGCACTTTACTAAATGTATTAGTACCATGCGTGATTTAATTCTGGATCTAGAGTCAGACTGATCGAAATTTGAACCCCTGCTCTGCCACTTTAGCTGTGAGAACGTGGATACGTTATTTCACCTCTCTGAGCTCAGTTGTCTCATTGGTGAAATGGAGATAAAAATGATGCCTGCATAATTGGATTACTGAGAATACTTAATGCTTAGAATATTGACCATTCTCAACAGTAGGTATTATATTATTCTTGAGAAATAATGTATTTATTTCCTTCCCCATTTCTTCTCCTAGGATCTACATATACTGAACTAAAAGACTGAAGGAGAGACCCTTTTCAGCCTAATTTCCCTGAGGATTGTTAGCCTAGGTCCAGAAAAGATTTAATTATTTTGCCTGGCCTGTGTGGCTTAGTGGTTGAGCGTAGACCCATGCACCAGGAGGTCACCAGTTCAATTCCTGGTCAGGGCACATGCTCAGGTTGTGGGCCTGATCCCCAGTGGGGGGCGTGCGGGAGGTGGCCAATCGATGTTCTCTCTCATCGATGTTTCTATCTCTCTCCCTCTCTCTTCCTCTCTCTCTAAAAGTCAATAAAGAAAAAAAAATTAAAAAGAAAAGATTCAATTATTTTGCAAAGATTTTATCTTAACTCTGTGAAGATATCTGTCCTCTTTCCCCCTCCCCCCTCCTCCAATTCCACCTTCAGCCTTCTGAGAGGTAGCAGGGAGCCAGAGAGAAAGAGAGAACTGACCACCAGCACAAGAAGTGAAACTCTGGGAGTGGCCAACCAAGGAAGAGATGAGGGATGAGGGAGAGGCCACCACAGAGATAGCAGAAAAGAGAGAGAGAGTCAAAGAGAAAGAAGTCCCTCTGCCTATGAGAGAGGTCTTGACTGGGGCCCACTCCAGTGAAACACACAGAGGAAAAGGGCAGAGAAGCTACCCAATCTCTAGCCTCCTTTGAGGGCTCCAAAATGGTTTGGAATGTATTCTTTAAATCCCAAATGCAAGACATGCTTGGTTGGCTAACTGTAAGACCACTTGCAGCAAAGACAATGCTGCCCTTGCCTTCCACAAAGCATGCTGGAGGACACTGTTATGTTTTCCAGAGGGTGTAAGACACAGATCAGAAAAAGCCATGGCCGGACCACAAATCCTAATTTGGAGGGGAGAAGAGAAATCTACTCACTAATCTTATTTGCCCCAGTGGAGGCAGACATTCTGATGAACATTCTTCCGTGACTTCATGATGCCTAGTTAAAGCTGCGGCACGGTGAGGACACCCTTCTGGCTCCCACTCCAGCCGGGTGCTCTCAAGTCATTTCCACCTCAGCCTCAGGCCAGCCATGCTTGGGGAAACTCTGCCCCAACAGGAACTATTTATAAGTTTTCAGGGACAAGCTGTTCCTCAGTTGTCAGCCTTTAAAGGTCATGGCTGTCTAGAATATGCTCCATGGCTTTGCTCTGCTCCCATGGGGCATACAGATTTCTGGTTTATAACTAGTGTATTAGTCAGCTCCGGCTGCCATAACACAATACCATAGACAGGGTGGCTCAAACAACAGAAATTTATTTTCTCACAGTTGTGGATGCTGGAAGTCTCAGATCAAAGAATCAACCAATTAAGCTCCAAGTGAAGACTCTGGCTTGTAGACAGTGCTTTCTTGCGGTGTCCTCAGATGCCAGATCTCTCTCTCTCTCTCTCTCTCTCTCTCTCCCTCCCTCCTCTTTTCTTCTTCTTATCAAACCACAATCTTATCAGATTAGGGCCCCACTATTATGACCTAATTTAACCTTAATTATCTCCTAAGGACCCTATCTCCAGATGCATTAACACTGGGTAACCAAACACATGAATTGGGGTGTTGGGAGCAGACACAAACATTCACCCAGATTGGCTGGGTGTTTATCAGCCCTTCTCCAGGCCTCTTCCTCCTGCCTGTACCATAATGAGAGTTCCCATGCTTTCTTGCCTCTCTGAAGTTCTAGGTTCTTCATTACCAAAAAAGAGAGAAGAGAAAAACTAGCATATTTATCAATAAACTTAAATTTCTGATATTAGGACACAGTTTGGCATCACCAAGGACTTTCACATTTTGTTTCAGTTGGCTCCCTCAACAGGTGTTGTTGGCCTCTTTTTCTAGATGAGGAAACTAAGGCAAAAAAAAGGTTGAATAGCTTGTTCAAGTTTACGCAGCCAGCAAGTAGCAGAGCAGAACTCAGGCTACATCAACATCTAGACAATCCACAAAATTCTCACCTTCCGTTTCACCAAGACCACCACCGCCAAGGTTCAGCACCTCATTTCTCACCAGGTCACTCATCTTTCTGGCTCCTGTGTTACCCCTTGCTAATTTTCTGCCAGGGAATGTTCTAATTATAGCTACATTATTTCCCTACTTAAAAACTTAGATATGTAGCAACAAGCACACCAAGCACCCAAGTATTTGTTTCCAAATACCATTCGTCAATAAAAGGAATGAAATGGTTGATTCTAGAGCTGAGACAAGGAAAATACAGTATGAGCCTCAAGTACCGTAATGTCAGAAAGCAAGGAAGTGTTTAAAACACACACAGAGACACATACGTACTCACACTGGTGGCAGGGAGCTGGGAGTGTGGGCATGTCAAAACAACACAGCAGACAACCTGGAAGAATTCCCTATGGCAGAAGCTAAAATAATTTGAGAAGCAGAATGAATAACCAATAGTATTTGCTATAACCAAAAAATTACCCAAAGAATTAATACGTATCCATGAGTCTATAGGGATATAAATAAAGGAGTGAATGAATAAATAAATAAATAGGAACAAATCTTCCTTATAGAATAATTCCAAATAATAAATGTAAAGAGAATGAAAAAAAATAGAAAATTACCACAGGAACACCACATTAATCATGGCTGCAGGCAAAATCCACTGATGAATACTAAAATGAGAAGGTGAAACATTAAGGAGAAACAAGATATTTCTATGGCCTCAAATTATCTCCCCAATAATACTTATTAATTACTGTGGTGGTTTTAACATGTCTACAAATTTTTTGATACTTCTCTCTCCAGGAAGTAGAGCTTAAGTCCCCTCCCTTTGAATGTGGGCTGGACTTGGTGACTCACTTCTAAAGAATGGTGTCTTAGTTTAGGCTGCTATAACAGAATATCATAGACTTGGTGCCTTATAAACAACAGAAATGCATTTCTCACAGTTCAAGAGACTGGGAAGTCCTACATGAAGACACCGGCAGATTTGGTGTCTGGTGAGAGCCACTTCCTGGTCCATAGAAGGTTGTTTTCTCACAGTGTCCTCCTCACATGGCAGAATGGACAAGAGCTCTCTGGGGTCTCTTTTATGAAAACACTAATCACATTCATGAGGGTTTCATCCTCATGACTCAATCACCTCCCAAGAACCTTACCTCCCAATACCATCACATTGGGGTGCAGTTCAACATATGAATTTGGGGGGAACACGACATTTAGTCCATAACAAATGGAGTATGAAAAGGGAAAAATAGTAACATTACAGTGGAGCAATCTGACTTGGTTAAGTGGTCAAGGTCAACAACACTAGTAATAAGTCATGATGATCTCATGTATCACTTAATATGATGCACTGACGGGGCAACTTCACCCAAAAAAACTCCATAATCTCAGTCTAATCATGAGAAAATATCAAATAAACCCAAATCCAGGGACATTTTACAAATATCTGACGCATATTCTTCAAGAGTGTCAAGTTCATGAACAACAAAGAAAGAATGAGGAATTGTCACAAATTGGAGGAGAGTAAGATGTGATAACTACATGTAATGTGGGATCCTGAATTGATCCTGGAACAAAAAACAGATATTAGTGGAGAAACTAATAAAATGTGAATAAAATATGTGGTTTAATTTTTTAAAAAATACATTTCAGTGTCTAAACAGCAAATACAAACTCCTGAGTTGGGCTCACAAGACCCTCTGAATGTAACTCGGATAGATGCCTCTTCTGACCTCTCTTGCCACTCTTCCACTTTTCTCTCTTCTCTTTAGCCATACCAGACTGAATGAGTGCCCCTGTGAAAGCCAAGCCAGTCACACCTTCTTGTCTTTTCTCTTATTTCACTCTCTGCCTGGAATGTCTTCTCCTCTCTGCTCTACATGCCCATTCATGTGTTTATCATGTGATTATCTTTTTAAAGTTCAATCCAAGAATTTCTTCCTCAGTGAATTTTCTTTCTGGCCATCCCCACAACCCAGTGGCCAGTCTTTCTCTCTCTCTCCCTCTTACTCTTTCATTGACACCAGAAAACCCATACCTACTTTTATCAGCATCTCTAATATTTTAGTGCATTTTGTTAAATGACTGTATCTTCCTCTTCTAGGTAATAAAATTCTTGAGGGAAGCCTAACCTTATTCATATTTCGTAGCCTCAGAGTTTAACATGTGCTTTATACATATTGAATGAATTAACAAATAATTCATTAATGAGTAATGAGCAAACCCACACTAAAAATCTATAAGCTAGAAATGATAAATGTGTAAATTCATCTCAGCTCTGCACACATCTCAAGAAAAATTTCACTCAAAATTTCAAAATGCTTTGTAAGAATGAAAATATCAATTCTTAAACACATCTTGAGGTCAGCAGACATTGTAGTGGAGAGTCAAGACCTACCGCAAATGAGCCAGCCTCATGGAGCACCCGGGCCCTGGTGCTCGCCTCTGGACACTTCTCATTCCCAGTTACTCAGTCAGCTCAATTTCAAAAGCCCCACACAGAGCCACTCTGGACCTCCTTAAATATACGGCCTTTATTTCAGTCATATCTGTGCCTTGAACTTATATACCTTTCAAAATTCTCCCAAGTCAACTGAGTTGCTCCCTAACGTGCTTTCAATGGCATCTTTCACCAAACTTCTCATAGGAATTTTTAATTCACTGACATTTACCTGGGAATCTTTATGAATTCTGTGCTCCTCCTGGCAGTGTGAGCATTTAGTGAGTACACATGATATATCTTCATTAATTGTAGGAATTTGCATTCCCACATGAATGTTGATGCAGGTGGCTTTCTATGCTGCTGTTCACACACTGCCTAAAAAACAAAACAAAAAATGATAGAAGCTATGTTTCTCAAGGTGTGTTAAGCACACAAGGATAGTATCTAAAGTTACACAAGGTTTCTCCAAGTATGGAGGTCATGAAATATAGGTTATATTGAAGAGAAGAGAAAATTTGTTGATATGACCATTATCAACAAATTTATCTATTAAGTACCTAGTGCAAACTTACAAAGCACTGTGCTAAAATTGTGCTAGATGTACAAAGGTTTAACATATTGTTTCTATCATGATGGAAAGAGAGATCTAGAAATGGAGACCACCCATATCTCTTTAAAAAGATGACTAACACTACAGAAACTGTGGATAAAGCTCAGCTTCAAAGATCCCCATAGCTCCCTTCCCAGGGGATGCTAGACAATAAAGCTAAATCTCAGGGCATCACTTTGACAGAGTGGAGGGAACAAACTACAAGAGTTCCTGCCTGTGACCAGGGCTCAGAATTTAAAACATGTGCCCCAGTCTCGGTCTGGCCATCAAAGAACTGGCTTTCCACTCCAGTTCTTTTCCATTGCCTGAGAAACAAAAAACTTTTCTCACATTGTCTAATTTCATCTCCGGATATAGGCAGAGGAGAGTGTGACCAGTTACTATGTGCTCAACCACCTATCTAACTTAGAAGAAAAAAGTTTCATAAATCAAAACAATCTTCCAGTTGGGTCCACCCAGTTGGGTCCATCCTGTCCGCCATTGCAAAGTTATCTTTTGACTCATGAAATCTTTTGAACCATACACAATCATTGTGTACTCACTGTCTGAATCTTCAATATTATTATAACACTGACATCTGTCTTTTCCACATAGAGAAAGAAAACACATCTGAAAAGAGAGCTTTTCATATACAAGCATTCCTTTTCATCTCAGACCCAAATTTCAATAGTCCCAAAGAGAATTTTTAAGAAAAATGCACTACAACTTTGATGAATAAGTCCTGTAGGAGTTCAGAGAAAGGAAGATTAAACAGAAGCTAAGACTTCAGCTTAGATTTGAAGAACAAATAGATTTACAGTGGTGATGAGAAGGAGAACAGATATTCCAAGCAGATGAGACAAAGGTACAGGCAGGAATGCATGTAGCAGGTTCAATGTATTTCTAGATGCATTGAAGCAGGGGCTGCGTGCAGGGTCAATGGAAGATGTGGTTAGAGAGTCAGGTTGGTGGCATATGGTGAAGGTCTGTGATGCCAGGAAAGAGATGTTCCTCTGTAAATATAGGGATGGGAACCATTTATGATCTGTGTTCAGAGGAAGGCTATGTTGGGAGCAATGTCTTAGAAAGCAGAAATATGCTGCCTAGATTAGCGAAGACCCTAGAGGCTAGAGGAAAGTAGTACAGACTTTATCTTAACAGTGGTTCCTAATAAAAGAAAAGGGTGTATGAGAAAATGACGTGAAGGAAAAATCGACAGGACTTAAGCATAAATTGAGTGTAGAAAAGAAAGGAGAAACTAGATGACTTCCAAAGTAACCAAGAGAACAGCTTCTCTAAAGAGAAGATTAAAGACCCTGGAGCCAACTGCCTGGGTTTGAATTCTGTCTTTCACACTAGCTGTATGACTTTAGGGAAATTCGCTTTTTAAATTAGGAAAACAGCTTTTCTGTGCCTCAGAAAACAGTAGTAAGTTTAGATTCTGTTGTTAGTGCTGTTGTTGTTATGGAAAAATCAAGACTAATAGCAGTTGGAATAAAACTAAATCCCTGCAGAAATTGCTCTGGTGAGAATGGAGAAATAAACTGGGAATGGGACTATATTACAGTAAGTCATTTTTACCATTTAATGGTAAGTCGTATTTACCTTTAGGGTATGAAGTTCCCCTTTTATCTCCCCTGCCCTTCTAATATATATTTCCCTAGCTACCCTCATGTGGCCAGGCCTCCTAATAGATCCACTCTAAAATTTCCAACCCTAGTTTATTTAAATGGAAATGAAATTTTATTTGGGATACTTACTGGTTGAAAGGGGATTTTTAAATCTTTTTTTTTTTTTTTTTTTTTTAAGTAAGGAAGCATCATTCTAAATGCAGAAGCCTCCAAGAGAGACACTTTCCAGAGGACATTGCTCTGAATATTACATAATCGGGTCATCTAAGGATGAAAACAAATTCCAGGAACATTTGCCCCTTATCCTGCCTCAGCCAAGGGCATTGCCAAAGCTCTCATCACCATTTCCCCAACTGCAAATTGAGGCTAAAAATATAAATATTACTCTAATAAGAATTGTTCTTGTTTGAGAGAAAAGGAACATAGGAAGAGGAGTAAATAAAGAAAAAAGAGAACACATATTTGGAAACTATTACACATTATTAGATTGGTGGGGCAGGGAATAGCAGCATCTAATACTTAATGCAAGGAAGAGTTGGGAATTAGGAAAACTAGTCTTAGTCTCTTCTCCACAAATGAACCATGAATGGACTTAGAACAAATTGCTTAATCTTTACCTGCCTTAGTTTACCCTGGATATTTTGAAATTTCCCTAATTTCTAATCCCTTAGGTTCTTTAAGTGATGGGCAACTTGAGCAAAGGTGTTATTTTCATTTAGCTGGTTTTTATTTTCTTAATATAATAATGATGAAGGTTGCAATAATCAGTAGTAATGTAACAGTGAGGAACTCAAAGTGCACTATGAACACCATCATTACTCTCAAAGTTTTTACTATTTTTGCTCTACATTTTGCCACCATTGGTATACCAGTTGGCCCCAATGTATTTATAGTCAAAAAACCTCCCTGCTTTAAACAGAAATTCTAAGTTTAAACAGTTATGTTTAAATGTTGCAAAGTTAAATATTCGTATCCAATAGTTGGAGAAAAGCAAAATCTGAAGTTTGAAGCAGGTTGATACATGATTTTTTTCTTAGAGGCATCACAGTTCAAGGTAAATATAGACTCATTTGATGTAAACCAAGCTTGTCAGGCTCATACAGGCTCTTCCTAGTGTTTGTGGTCATGTCTCTGGCCTCAGCCTCCCTCAGCCCTTCAAAGGGAGGTTTATCATGTTCCTCATTTCCAGACTCAGTTCCACCCCGATTCCTGAGCCAGTTCTGTGTAAGGGCCAGACTACATCAATTGTCTCAGCACATCCTGCTGCTCCCATATCACCTTAGACTAGACATAGGCCCAGTCGTGACTGCTGGCTTTACACCTTAAATTCCTTTGTGTTATTAATCAGACCCAATCCCTAAGTTCCCAAAAACTCCTTGATGTCACATTTGTCTGAGTTATAGCTCTCCCATCAAGACCTCACACCCACCACACACGGATATAATTCACAAACCCCATAATTCTAACCAGTTATTGTGCCCATTTGCCCAGACATAGACTCACCAATAGACATTTCATCAATGACTTATGAAGACATAATCAACCTCCAAAGTGTTTCTCCATGCCTTGACATTGTGTCAGTCCTTGAGAACTTTGTCATGGCTCTAGATGGAGGGAAACTTTGAAATAATTGAGCTTGTTTCCTGTTAGTCCAGTGGGATGGGGGTTCTAATAGAACTACATCATTTTGGAAAACAAAATAATTTTACACATACCCCTGGGTTTGGGGCTGAGGTACATTCTCTCCATCTTTTTGTCAGCATCCATCTTCCTGGAACTGGCCTAAGCTTCTACCAGCTAGCTGGCTGGCATTCTTCTGCCAATAGAGAGAACTCTCAGATGACAAGTGACTATCCATCTGACTTCCATGTTTGAACAGCCATCTGTATAGCTACTCCCTATACCACAAATTGTACCAATGCACTTTCTCTGCTATCATTTCCATCTTTGTAGAAATATTCCAACCTTCCTGCACTTGATTTTCTCTTAAAACCCTAGGATAGTCTTTCTTAAGCAGTGTACCCTCTCCCCAGGAAAAAGCACATACCCATATACAAAGGGAAATGTATTGTCACCACAGGGTGTCCAATGACCCATCAAAGGCCAATGATGCATGGGCCCCAAATTAAGAACTCCTGTCTTCAATTACATGTTTCAATATATGGTCAGTTCATACTCTTACCCAGCATCTGAGAAAGGCAATGGATACCACCAGCTCCAAGCCACTGATGATAACATCAGATACCGCAAGGAAGCCATCTGTATAGACTGCCCCTAAGGATGACCTCTCTGGGCATACTTCTAGAGCACTGTGTAAAACGTATGGTTTTACTTAAAAACCAAATAGTGCATGTCATTTAAATAAGATACATTTTAATTTTGTAATAATTTGTAAAAAAAAAAAAATAGGTTTCAATGGGGAAAAATTAGTCTGGAATCTCAACTGGGATTGTCACGAATAAATAGCCTAGCAATGGGGCAAGCACCTACCTTGCCCCCTCCCAAGTCTTCGAATACAGACAGGAAGGCAATGTCCCAGTGTCAAGCCACTGATTGTGGCTTTCATGACCAGGTTCTAGAAAAGCAAGTGTCTCAACAAACAGATCCAATGTTAGCAGGAAACGTGAGGAGCACTTCCTTTCCTCTTCTTTTTTTTCTTTCTAAGGGTCTGTGGCTAGTAAGAGGTGAACATGGGATTGAAATCTATAAGCTTTTATTTTCTTTCTCCTCTCACCAATAATCTCATCCATCAGTATTTACAGAACCAAAGCCAAGGCTAAAGCTAAAGTGAGCCTATATCATAAATATATATATATATATATATATATATATTTTTTTTTTTTTTTACATACATAGATTCATGAAATCAATGTTGGAAGGATCATTTTGTCTCCTAGAATAAGTCACCCCTATTTTTAAAGATCTCTAAGGATAATGACTTCCCAAGTTCTGAGCAAATAAATATTTTATGCCCCCTGACATTCATTCATTCAACAAATATTTATTGTGCATATACTTATGTCAAATCCTGCTCTAGACGCTAGGGATATAACAGAGACCTGCAGAGACCCTACTCTTTGGGAGTCACAGTGAACTAGAAAGAGCATCATTGAATAAATGTAACATCTGTGAGGCAAGAGAAGTGTGGGTGCTTCCCATAAGTGGGCCCACCTTAGAAAAAAACTTTCTTCCTCATATCTAACTAAAATCCATTTTGTATCATTCAAACCCGCTTTTCCTTGACATGAATAGAGAAGAGATAATCATCTCTTTTGTTAAAACCTTTATAAAATTGTTACACATGAAATCATCCCTTATTCTTCTCTTTTCTTGATTAAACAGCTCCAGTTCCTTTAACATTGCCTCACAGGACGTATTTCCTTGCCTTTAATAATAACTTTCCTTGCATTGATGCAGACCTTTACCATTTATAGGGCACTCTGTGATTTACAGAGCACTTCCGCATCGTTATCACACTTTGATCCTCACAACAGCCCCACAAGGAGGGTACTGCAGATATTTGCTGAGCACCAAGTATGCCCAAGGCACTGTTCTAGGGCTGTGGGGGCACCTGTGCCACTTTATACTTGTTCCCATTGAAATTTATCCCAATTTTGTAGAGCCATTTTCTCAACGAGTCAAGGCCATTTTGAATTTTATTTCTGTCTTGCAGAGCAATAACAACCCCACCTAATTTAGTGCCAGCTGCAAATTTAATGAGCATAGTCTAAATTCCTTCATCCAGGCCATCAATATAGTTATAGAGTAGGATAGATCCTGGCCCCAGTACCTCTGGGACAGCACTCAATAAGTCCCCCGAGATTGACACTGGGCCATTGATAACTCCCCCTGGACTGAAGCCTTCCTGCCTCTAGCAGGAGTGTAGATAGGAACATACTTTTCTAACATGTCAAAGACAATACCTGGTTTTTAAAAAGTCAAAATATTTACCAAAATTGAGATAGAGCTCATCTGTCGATTCCCCTGGAGTATGTAGCCTCTCACAGTCATGGGAGGAAATTAAATTGGCCTGGCACTATTTGCTCTTCACAAAGCTTTACTGATTGCTACTTAGTATTTTATGTTCTTTCAGATATTATGCAATTGATAATTTGATGATTTATTCCAAGATCTTCCAAGATATTGATGTTGAGCTCCAGGTCTGAAATGTCCAGGTCATCTTGTCTTTCTCTCAGAGATGGGCACCTCATTTACCCTTTTGCTATCCTTAGGTCTTTTCCAATCCTCTGTGATTTGGGGGAAACACTGGCTAATAGCCCTAAAATGAAAGTTGAGAATTCATTCAGTATCCTACAGGGCAAGCCATCAGGTCCTGCTGACTTGAACATATTAGGTTTTTCTAAGTTTTCTAACTATGTTGTCCCTTTGGCCTTCTATCCTCCTATTACAACTGGAACTTATTCCAGGAAGCAATTTATAGCTGATATTATCTTCTCCCTGAGGGAAGGGAGTAAAGAGGGCCTTGTAAAAATAAAATAAATAAAATAAAAATCTGTACCTTTTCACTCTCTTTTGCTTTAACATCTCTAGCAGAGACAATGCCATGTGTTCAAACCCCATTTCCTTTTTCTCTTCTTGACCATACAGGAAGACTTCATTTCCCAGCTTCCCTTGCAGTTAAATTGGGGTCACAGGATTGGGATTGAGCCAATCTGATGACGGAAGGAATGATGGCCATTGTCTCCTGGCCTGGACACAGAACTCTCTGCATGACCTTCCGTGTGTTCTCTTCCCTGTTGCTGACAATCATGGACATATTGATGAGGTCGCAACACAAGAGGAAAAGAGATCGGACACCTGAATAACCACTCAGGAGTGCTGCCCAGAAGAGTTACCCAACCTGTGTTGAACTGTGGCATGTATAAGAGGCACATTCTGGGGCTATTAAACCACTAGCTATTAGGAAGTCTTTTTTATATTGATGCAAAATATCTCTTCCTACAATCTTCTCACAAAAAGTTTTATCTCTGTGGATACAGGGGATATTTGTCCATCAGTTACAAAGTATAATTTTCTTGGAGTGTCCTTTTTGGACAAATTAAATATTCTTAAAATATCCTTTTTTGTTTTCTATTATCTTTCCTAGGTATATATTTTTTATTTTAACCTTGTCAATCAATCATGCTATTTTATATATTTATTTGAATTGTTATTTCATTTTGAGGAGACCTGGCCAAAAGACCTTAATCCATAATGTGCTTGCTACCCAAAGAGAAAACTGACAAAATCCATTTTTTTAAGTTAAAAGAATTACAGTGGGTTAGATAATTGTGTGTGTGTGTGTATGTTTTAATTTGAAAATGTTCTGTGAAGTTATTTAATAGAATAATATACCAACTACCTACGTGTCTATCATCCCATATTTTTAAATGTTCACATTGCTTGATATATACAAGAAACAAACTTGATACTTCAAGTCTCTCTGTTCCCCTCCATCCTCTCATTTCCTTTACTTCCACCTCAGAGAAAACCAGTCTGTCTTTGCTTACTTTATCTTTTTATACTAAATTGGATCATAAAGAATGTACTATATTGTGTTGTGTGTTTTAGTTTATATGAATATCATTGTATTGTATGTATCTCTACATAACTTGATTTTTTTCACTGAACATTCTATTTTGACATATAATCAATGTGATATATATATATGTGTGTGCATGTATATGTATATGTGTGTGTGTGTGTGTGTGTATATTTATATAGTTTATTCATCTTTCATTACTATGTGGTTTTAAACCATTGTATAAATACAGCCAGAGCTTATTTATCCATTTACTTATTCATTAATGGACATTTAGGTTATTTCCAATTTATCACTATTGCAATAATGCCAATTGCTCTCTAAAGTGGTTACACTGCGTTCCTTTCCCACAAGTTGCATATGCAAGTTCCTATTCACCATTCCATTATAAACACTTGGTATTGTTGAGATGGTTTTATTTTTGTCTGTCTTTTAGATCTTACTGTTTAAATTTGTCTTTCATTCCACTCGGTCTTTGTTTATGTCCTTCGATGGTTCGTAAGATTTTTTCAAAAGGTGTTATACATATTATGCATATCAATTCTCAGTTTCTAGTTTTGTTGACAATGTAAATGAAATATTTTGTACTATTACATTTTCTAATTGACTACTGCTGGTATTCTTAAATATCCTTAATAATTTTCTGAAAAGAAATAGGTTTATAACAAACAAGCAAGCTAGCAAAGCAACATCTAGTAAAGAAAACTTTAAATTTTTAAAGTATTTTATAGATTTTCATTTGCTAATATAGGACTCAGCCTTTACTCATTCGACAAATATTCTTTAATGTCTACCAGGTCCTGGGCCCTGTGGTTAACAATGGGGCTACTCCAGGGAGAGTAAGACAGGCGATGCCTGCAGTCATGGCCCCACTGGCAATCTAATGGCACTCAATAAAAGAGCAAACACAAAGAAAAAGAATGAACTGAGATGGTTTTTGTACTTATTGAGAATCCACTTTTTATGATGCAGAAATTCAGTAGCTCTTGGAATTCCAACCCTTCCTCTATATTTTCCAAACTCTAAAACACAAGTAATCTACATTTGTTTCTTTTTGCCATGTGATGTCACTACAGGAAATCAATCTTCCATTCCCTCATAGATGGTACTGGCTAATATAGTTGCAATGCACTGCTTTCACCACACCAGCTCTCACTCACACACACCATCATAAATACCAGTACTTGGGCCTTCTCTTCTACATCACCATTGCCTCTAAGTCACTGAAGAGTAGGGGACAGGGTGGCTGTGCCCCCAGGACCATTTGAGTACAATTCAACAAATTCTCTGGGAACAGGTACACCTCCTTCTACTGAATGATCCATAAGCAATATGTAGGCAACTGGAAGTCAATGACCCTTGAAGAGCAAGTTCAGTTCTTCCCAGTTCCTCCACTTAAATTACTGACTACAACCTCTTACATGCAAGGAACCTTCTGCAGAATTGGCTGTATTTCCTTGGGCTTCTCTGGTAATGGCACTGATGGTGCTCAGCAGTATCTCAATACACTCACCATGGGCTTCCCCCCATTTCCAGCCATCCCTTCTCAGCCTTGCTCCCACAATTCCTCCAAGGTGATCTTATTTTCCCTGTATTCTTTTTCCAATCTAGTGTGATGGTATAAAATCTATCCTCAGCTTTCCTCTTTTGATTCTCAAGAGCCTATATTGAAAGTCAAATTGAGTATTGAGTCTGTCTTTTGAAATTGCAATCCTAAATCTCCTCAAGGAAACACAGCAACAAACCAGAGGATGAGTCATAGATCATGAAATGCAAAAATGAAGATTAAAACTCCAAGATTTTACCATATTACACAGTAAAGATGAGAAGCAAGAGAACATAGAGTTCTGGAGTCAAAGTACCTGGGTTTGAATCCCAGTTCTGCCATTTACTGGTATGTAGTTTTGAGCAAGTTACTTAACCTCTCTGTGTTTCACTTAACCACTCTGTAAAGTGGAACCAATAATAATCTACCTTAAAGTATTGTTGTGATAATTAAGTAAAGTTAACACATATTAAGCACTTAGAACAATGCCAGGCACATGGCAAGCACTCAAATGCTCATTGTTATGTAATTAAAGATGAATCATGGCCAGTTCACATTCAGTTAATCACATAGAATGTTGAGTCTAGAAGCTTACCTCACTACTCCCAAGATTTGGTTATGCCTGAAGATGGAATGATCATAATCTTGAAGTTCTACATCCTCATTAAGCTGCCCTTCATTCAGCTGTCTACTCTTTAATGGTTGAATTCCAAGAAATGTATGGCCCAGGTGTCTCTTTAAGCAATTTCACACTCATTACTGATTAGCATTTCAACTACAAATCTCTCATCTCCTGCCATGGAGATATCCATATAGCTCATTACCTCATTTCATTCAGATCTCTACTAAATGTTCCTTGCGTAAAGAAAAAAAATAACCTGGTACACTTCATCCCACCTACTGTTTTATTTTTCTCCATAGTACTTACCACTACCTGAGCACTACCACTACTCTCTCTCATATATATATATGAGAGAGACAGAGAGAGAGAAGAATGGTCCCCAACTTACGATGATTTGACTTACAATTTTTCGACTTTATGATGGTGCAAAATTGATACACATTCAGTAGAAACTGTACTTCAGAATTTGAATTTTTATCTTTCCAGTACTATATGTAATATGGTACTCTCTCATAATGCAATTAATTTTAGTTCAATGCTTCAAACATTCTTCAGGCCCAATGGGCTTTTAGCTGTGTACATTAATGGTGAGTAACCATACAACCATTCTGCTTTTCACTTTCAGTACAGTATTTAATAAGTTACATGAGATATTCAATACTTTATTATAAAATAGGCTTTGTAATAGATAATTTTGCCTGTCTAGAGGCTAATGTAAGTGTTCTGAGCATGTTTAAGGTAGGCTAGATTAAGCTATGATGTTCTGTGTGTTAGATATTTTTAACTTACAATAGGTTTATCAGAATGAAAATAAAAACTGCAAGAGAGCAGAGATTTTGTTTTTTATTCACTGCCTTATCCCCAGTACCTAGTATAATACCTGGCCCATAGGAAATCCTAATCAATATTGAATTAATGAGTGAAAGGATGGATGGATGGATGGATGGATGGATGGATGGATGGATGGAGACTGGAGCAGGCTTATGACCAACTCACCAAGACCTCTGTTGTCTTTCTCCTTGAGATCCAAAGATCACAATTAGTTTTATGTGAATAATAATCTATTGTTACTTAATGCCTGGAGCATCCATTTAGGTTGATTATGAAGCAGGAAACTGTTGTGATTGATGACCAATGGCTTTCAACAGATTAGAAAAGGAAAAATGACATATCTTCCATGTATTTTACAACTCAAGTCAAGACTAAAGCCAATACCAGCCATTCATTCCCTGCTTTTCCACCTCTGGACCCTACTTGGGCTTGCTTGATCTTACCAGGTAAATAGAAGTTATTTCCTCAGCAGAAGGCATCCAAATACCTACCCATCTTACCATCCAACCATTGAGAAGGGAAGAGAGTATTTTTTTTCTCCTAAGATCCAGGCCTAAGATTGGCCCTTGACCCATTACTTCTGACCCCTACACAACATTCACACTGATTTTTCTGGCTCCTCTTGAACCAAGCCTACATGATACTGAAGTGAGAATTTTAAAAAACTTCCCTCCTCCCTATGCTTTTACTATAGCAAATAACTTTGTGTTATTGGAGTATATATGTTGTTGTCTCTGACACATATCCAAATTCCTTCTTTCTGAGGATAGAATGAGATATAGGAAAGGCACTAAGTTCCTCTTCTGCCCCTTAACTTTTGTGGAGGGGGGGTGCAAAGAACCCTGTGTGATCTGATATATAGCCATGAATGCACAACATTTTGCATATGGTTAGAGGGGGGTTCATCTATTCCATTGTAGTGCTTTAAAATGCATCTTCCAAGGCCCTACCCCAGAAATTCTGAGTAGGTCTTTAATGAAGTCCAGGAATTTGCATTTCAAGCAAAAACCCAGGGTTATTGTGATGCAAATGGTCCCTAAAACACACTTGGAGAAACACTGCCACAGAGTTCCACAGACACCAGATTAAAAACCCAACATCATGGGATAACAGGGTAACAAATAGGTGATTTTCAAGAAGTACTTCCCAATGAGGGGCATGGCTCTTCTCATCCACATTTCAGGTTTCTGGTCAAATGTCATCTAGCTGGAAAGAATTTCCATGACCACTTACAGTCACTCTAGGAGGCTGTTTTATTCCTTTATAGTAGTAATCACTTTTTAATTATTTTATATTTACTTATTCATTTATTTATTTATTTACTAATTTGGGGTCTTTTAGGCAATGGAAGCTTCATGGGGGTAAGGGATTGTCTGTCTTTTCATTGCTTTATCCACAGTACCTAGAACAATGCCATAGTAGGTGTACAACAAGTGAATAATGAATAAATGAACAAATCTATAAGTGAACAATTCTCTTTAGTCCATAAAATCCTTCAGTTTTCACTTCAAATGCTACTTAGCAATAAACTCACCTCATTAAATACATGTATTGAAGATGATTCAGGAAAAACACATATGATGCTATTTTATAACTGACAGTAATGGGGCCTTGATGTTGTCTGGGAACATCATTTGAATAATGGCAGAATTATGCAGCTTAAAGATGCTTCTGCCTTTATCAGCTCACTTGACCCTGGGCAGATGGTTCTCTTGAATCTCTATGCTAAAGGGTAGAACTGCATCCCACCTTTGAAAGCTACACATCAACACCCACTGCACCCAGTTAGCACCCCAGGAGAGTCAAACGCTGATATTCCAAAGCCACTCGACTGCCACATAAGGGAGAACATACTTGAAACTTTCCCTAAGTGATGCCAATTAAATATCTCCTTTTTATTTTATCTTCTGATTCCCTCTCTCTCTCTCCCTCTCCCTCTCTCTCTCCCTCTCCCTCTCTCCCTCTTCTCTCTCTCTCCCTCTCTCTCTCTCTCTCTCTCTCTCTCTCTCTCCTTTCTCAACTTGCCTGTTGAATTTTTCCCCCCAGGAAAACTTGCCCCAGAATTTCACAAAATGTTTCAAACCTCGACATAGGTTTACACCCTGAGAATTTGTTATTCATGAAGCAGGCCTTTTGAAGTCTGATTTCTCAGGACTGATGCTTTATCTTTAAACAGTGAACATAAACATTGGCTCAAAGGGCTTCTGACAATCACTTAGGAATAACTCAGACATTTGTATCTGGGCAAGGTCTCCCCTACACAGGGAACCTTTTGTAAATATTAGTTACTAGAACCGTAACACTAATAGATGTAGTTAATAATTATCACAATGTGCCAAAACTGCACAGTTTGCTCCCTGATTACAATATTAAATTGCTATTGAGCTGTGGTATTCGCTTCAGGCAATACTAAGAAGAACCCCCCAAAGACCCCGGCTGGCCTCACTGTATAAAAATGGAAAATGTTCCACAGCACACAATGCTCAGGCAGCAGTGGGCTTTGCCAGAAAACAAACACAAAACTCAGACAATGGAAAGAAAGTTTTATCAGAGCTGAAGTGTCCTTTCACTTGGGAACTGTCATCTCTCAAAAAGAAAAACACGCACACACTTGATAGCAGCTTACAAGGCAAGCCATTACTATGGGCACAGTGACTCATGGGGCAGACAGAGAACACAGCGCTGCCATAGCTCCAAGACTTTGTTTTATTTGCATCCGATTACGTCTAGAGATAGGCCGAGCCAGCTCTGAAAAGTTGGGGCCCCTCAGAATGTGAACAGGCATCTCTCCCTTGAGCAGGGAGGGAATTTTCCTTTCCACACACCTTCTCTTCTCTGCTTGACAGGTCGGTCAGTTGGCCTGGACAATAGGGCAAAGCTACTGAGAGCAAAACTGCAGTTTAATTGAGAGGTGTCATTAGCTGCAGGACAGCACATTCAAAAGCAGACACAATGGGGTCACTTGTCCCATAAAGCACACACCAACCCACTCTCATCCACCCACACACAGCCATCCCACATCTATATTTGCAATGTCAGAGACCCACAGCAGGCAAATGAGTATATAGCAATTGATGTGCAAGTACATGTGTACAACAGGAAGCCAGTTTGCCCACTTCATGACACAGAAGCATGCCAGGGTATGCCTACAACCGAGACTGAACTCCATATATCCTGCCTTACAGGAATTGAGGTTTCTGAAGGCAGCATGGTAATAAGAAAAAGAATGGTAGCGATAAGGCAATTATTTAAAAGAGATTCAGCTGGAAGAATGCCACTTGTGCCTTGACCCCATCAGGCTAGGCAAGCCAGTAAAGAGCCAGCTTTTGGGCAGGTTAGGAGAGGTGACATTGGGAGTCATCCGAGGCCATCTTAGCAGCTGCAGCATCTCTGGCCTGTGCAGGCAGACCTGGGGATGGATGTTCCCGACACAGAGGAGACAGTCAACAGTCGCTCCATTCCTTCCCCCAAAGCAGCCAGTCTACCTGCTCCAGATTGCTAAGGTATACTGAGTACATTCCCCAAGCCAGGACTCCCTGGTGTGAGCTCAAAACTCATGTCACCTGTAACACTGAAAATTCCCAGGAGAAATGGGGATGTTTATCCTGCAGGCTAAGAAAGAGTCCCCGGCATGCCAACTCTTGGCAAATTCTATGGATATTAAATATAAAGGATTTTTTTTAAGTCTTTCCATTCTTTTTATTTCCAAAAATATACTTGTTCATTGTCATTTTTTTACATGTTAGTCTACAATTTATTAATTTCTCAAGGATACATAAGGTTCGTATTCATTTTCACCATATACAAAGCTTGTGAACTTGAGCAAGCTACTTCTAATTCTGTGCATCAAATGGGAATGATACTAATGCAAATGATATCTCTTAGCACAAGCTGCCTCGTGTGGCAGGCAGTTTTCCCTCCTGAACTGCTCTGTCCCAATCATCATTCTCCCTATGACAGGAAATAAAGAAGTCTTGGTTACATCATTTCATCTGCTACATTCTGGACTTCGCAAGTCTCAAGGTCAGCAGCCAAACACAGCCTAATAAAAGAGGATGGCAATGAAAGTTTGTATTTGTTTTTCTGTTTTGTGTGTTGTTTTTTTAGTCTCTTGTTTTCCACCCTAATGAACCTGTAAATTTGAAAAGAACAACTAGGCCAAGTAGTTCCTGATGACTTTTTTTAAGAAAGCCCATATTGGGCAGAGAGAGTGCATGTGAGCAGCACTACCTATAGCTCCTCCCAAAAACCATTGCAAGAAGAAAGGAAACCAACAGAAAGTTGGACGTCTATATAGAAGGTCTCATCTCAGAATAGATCCTGAATTTAAGCTGATAACACTTCTGCAAAGTGGTTTAATGGAGGCATTAATATTACAAACTCTGAAGTTTTGCACTCTACATTCTAATTCCAATTTGGACACTTGAGCCATAGACAAATTATTGAAGTTCTCTGAGCCTCACAATGTTCATTTATAAAATGGGGTGATAACAACCTCACAGGGTTCTTAGTTCAGGCTACTATAGCCAAGTACCACAGACTTGGGTGGCTTATCAGCAAGAGATACTTGTTTCCTACAGTTCTGGAGTCTGGATGCCCACATGCTCAAGTTCTCGTGAAAGCCTTCTTCTGGGTCACAGACTGCTTACTTCTCACTGCATCCTCACATGCCCAGCCCTCTGGGGTCTCTTTTATAAGGTCACTAATTCCAATCATGATGGTTCCACCCTCATGACCTAATCACCTCCCAAAGGCCCCACCTCCTAATACCACCAAATTAGGGGTTAGGATTTCAATATATAAATTTGGTGGGCCAAGGGGGAGACACAGACCTTTAATCCATTGTACAGGGCTTTGGGGGAGTTTAAATAAAAGGATGCATATAGAGAATATAGGACAGAGCCTATCAAATAGGAAGTCTGGGTATTTTTAAGGCTAATTGATTACTTTCCACACTGAATTCTGAACAAACTGAGCAGACTGAGGCTGCCAAGTGAACCCAAATGTTAGTTTTGCAATTGCTGAAGCTGGATCAGTGAAGCTGCCTAACTCAAGGCCAAATGGGTTTTCTACTCCTCTGTGCTCCAAGCCAACCAGTACCCTGAGATCCACAAGAGGACAGTAACATTTACTGTTTCAGCAACACAGAAGCATACCTTTCTCTACCTTCCATCGGTAACAAAGGGCCAGCCTCTAGTGTTCCATTTCCCTCTCCTGTCCTATTCTTTGCAGTAGGGAGTTAAGTTAAGTCTTTCTGATCTTCACCTAATTCTTAAGCTGAGTCCATTCCTCTTCTTCCACATGGAAGACTAGATACCAGAGTTTTCTTTCCTTCTGCTTAACCTTTTCTTGCCATCCCAGATATTTAGCTTCCTTACCTATTCTTGAATATTTTCTTGGAGCTCCCTCCCCTCCACATACTGAAAGAAATAAAGTCAAAGATTTTTTGGTTGGTATGAAAAAAGCATCCACTGCTCACACTAACCTGTCTATCCTTTATTCCCCAAACTGGATAATCCTGCATCAGGAAATACCTCCCCACCAGACAACAATTAACCCAGAACTACACACAATCAATATTGTTTCACCCCTTGCTCCCAATTAATATGCCTCCCCCTCCCTGTCTCTTCTCTCTTATCCTTCCATAAATTTCCCACAAAATTCCCTGGGGAGAAGGGAAGATAACAGATTCCCACCTACAATTTCTGTGCTGCCCCCAAACTCATCTAATTCTGATTGAAATTTTCAGTGTTCATCTCCTTAGTCTTCCTATCTCAAATCCATCCAAAAGCTAGCATCACCGTTGCAATCTGCAAGTTTTTCTTTTGACTCATGTTCCACAGCATTAGAAGCCCCTCACAATAGGGGTTTCTTGACTCCCTGGGACTCTCCAAGATCTTGCCTGTCCTCTTCTGTTGAATCTCATTGTACCCTAGGCACTCCCCTGATCCAGTAGCTTAGTTCACCATCAACAAGTGATATGCCTGGCTATATTGCCTTTTCTCAGTCTCATCAGTATTTCAGGTGCTTGCCAACATCTTTGGAACAAGACTTAATTACATGTCCTTTAAAATAGCCAAGGAGGCAGACATTTCAGAGCACTAAGAGACTTAGAGACCACGAACCAGTCTCTGCAGGCCTGAACCATTGACTGACCTAGAGTCCAGTCAATACATGATTTGTTACCACCACTTTGTCCTTGACTCTACACAGACTACTCAACATTCAGATACCACTCATGGGTTTTAACCTTTTGTTTGTGAAATTAATGCTTTCGAACACCCACACAGCTTGGACTCCTGGTGCTTTGAGGAAGCAGGCATGGAGGGCTGTCTACAACCAGACCACTGCTGTAAAGTAGGGCAGCAGGTAGCTGGGCTGTGGTCCTTTTTATAAAATTTCCTGGGCTAGAAATGATTGATAGCATCCAATCATTTGAGATAGGTTTTATAGACTGACTTCAAAGATCAAGCTACCATCATTTTTTAATATTTGGCAATTAATATATATTGTCTATGCAATGTAATGATATAAGACTATCTTCCCGGGAAAGCACACACAAAATTTGATGTGACTTAACTTGAAAACAATAGCTAATTGTCCCAATGTATTACTCCCACCTTTATCGACAGAGAAGGGAAGACCAAATGATCAGATATTTGAAGGATTTAAGGGGGTATCAGGCATACAGAGGAGAATTGGACCAAGAGTCTCCTAGAATACCTGGCCTCCAGGATCTCAATCTCTTTCCTCCTTTTAGATCTGTCTTACCTGGCACCCAAGATCCCAATCTTTCTTTATAATCTGGTAAATCTCATTTTCTTTTTCTTATCTGTCTAGCTTAAGCTACTTGATCTGAATCTTTTTTTAAGGAAATTCTTCTCTTCCATGACTCTAATCAAAATGACTTTATTTTTCTTTTAATGTCCCACTGCTTCTGTTTCTACTTCTAGATAAAATTCTGCTTTGAAACCTACCCAGTTCCTCCTGGAGAATCTCAGCAACCCTGATTCCTAGAGCCCTACATAAGAGTGTTTTATTTCTTTTTATTAAAAAAATGAGAGAGCAATAATTTTTATTTCCACCTACCATAATAGGATGTCATCCCTGAATTGTAGGGATCCATTCTTTTTTATAGATTCACTAGCAAAATTCTTCCTGTGTCTGAACTCCAGGCTGGGTCCTTGAAATCTACAATCATGATAGGAGGTTACATAATTAACAAGGGAAAGTCAATTTTTTAAAATTGATTTTAAAGAAAGAAGAAGGGAGAGGGAGAGAGAGAGAGAGAGAGAGAAACATTGATTGGTTGCTTCCCAAAGTACCCCAACCGGGACTGAACCTGCAACCTGGGTATGTGCCCCGATGGGGAATCCAACTGACAAAACTTTGGTGCACAGGATAACACTCAACCGAGTCACAGTGGCCAGGGCAAGAGAAAGTCAATTTGAGACTATGTTTGGTAAGGAAGGGCATTGGCTTCAATAGCCCATGTACAAACTGTGTCATACCAAGAGAATGGCCACTGACCCTTCTTTGACCCTAAAACTGGTTGTAGGTCGAAACAAGTTCAAAAACAGGATTTGAGACAGTCAATCATTAAATACTAGCAATCCCTTTATAATTTAAAGGCTGGAACCATACACACAGTGTTCCTAAGTCCTGGCCTGCAGAGAAATATGTAAAGAGAACAAAGATGTTTCCACTTATCAATGCCAAAAAACCTGTACAACCAAAAGATACTTTTATTTTATACCCAGTGCACCTGCTAAGGTCAAAAACAGCAACCCAGCTTCCATAGCCTGTGCCTGAAAAAAATAGCCACACACCTGTGACTACTAGCAATAAAGATGTCACAGATTGTAAAGAAAAGCCTGAGAGACCACCCTTTCCAAAGCCTTCTTCCAAACTACACCACCAGCAGCCTTCATCTCCTTTCACAATGTTTAGGTTCCCGAACGCATGTCCAGCATCCAGTCTTGAGGTTTCCAGACTTTATGTCATAAATAGGAGTTTGAGGAAGATACTAAATTGGACATAATCTTCATTTTGAGTTCCAAATCGATCTAAGAGTCAAATAAAGATCAAAACACCAATTTTATTACCAGTACAAAGAATGAGGCAACTCAATGTTTACTGAAAAGGAGAAAGCTCAAAGATGCACGGTTACATTTTAAAAGCTAGGTGCATAACTATATGTGACGTATGTCATCTTTATGTTTATCAGAGACCACACCATTCCATCAAGTCTGTATTTTTTGGGACAACAGAGTAGATAATTAACTAGACAGTCATTTAAAGGATTATGACTCAAATCACCCCATGTTGAGCACAGAGTATTGAAAAAAGAAAAGCCATACATATGTAGCCACCTGTAAGCTATTAACCCCTTTCACTAGAGAAAGAGTGGATATAATACCCTCACTACCTCACCATTCACATATATCTCCTACTCTCATGGAAACCCACCAGTCAGAGCGGCCGAGAGGAGAGAACGTTACTTTCCAGTACTACTATGTTGCTACATAAGGGAGCTAAACAGGTGTGCAATAACATATTTGAACTTAGTTGGTACAGACTAGTCCATAACACAAGTAGCCAGGTTATAGGTATCTCTGAACAAGTACAGTGGTTCAAATGATGCTTATCCATACAGTCTAACCCAGGTATCAGTGAACTTTTTCTTAAAGGGCCAGATAGTGAATATTTTGGCTTTTCGGGCCATGTGGTCCTTGTCACAAGTACATACTCAACTCTGTCCTTACAAGGTGAAAGCAGACATAGACAGTACATATACCAATGAGTGTGGCTCCATTACAACTGAACTTAATTTGCAAAAGCCGGTGAGCAATAGTTTGCCTATCCATAGTCTAAATGATCAGGGCAATGTCCCTTTTCTTCACCTAAGAAATTCAGCACAAAAAAAATGCAAGGAATATATCCATAGCCAGGACGCTCACCATCTCTTACCCACAATATCACAGTAACTTTTAACTGATTTCTGGCTTCAGCTTCTCCCCATTCCAATTCATCCTATGTACTCCACCATAGTTTATCTCCAAAATTCAATCTTGATTATATAACTATTTGCATAAAAACTTGCCATGTAAAAAGAAAAATAATAAATATCCTAAATGTCAAACAGTAGGGAATGGTTTAATAAATTGCAGAATATCAATACAAACAGAAAAAAAAAAAAACCCACAACTTCCCATGCCTCCCAGTTGCTTCAAGAATGAAATATAATCTCTTCATCATGGCTTCTAAAACAATCCCTATCTGGTTACAACCTACTCATAAAGTCTTTCCTCCATATTTTTGCCCCCAGCTCTATTGAAGTGTTAAACATTCTCCAAAGATGCCAGAGTTTTCTGTCTCCAAACTTTTTCACATACTGTATTAGTCAGAGTAATTAATGCCAACTACCACAACAGACCAGCATAACACAGTAAAAGCCTACTTCTCTCTCACATGAAGTATGATGTAGAGGAGGCTATCTTTCAGCCACTGACTTAGGGATCCAGGTTCCCTTCACCTTGTGACTCAGCCATTTCAATACATTACTACCAAGTATATAGCAGCAAGAGAGAGAAATGGACAAGGCAAGTCAATGCTTAAGTGCCTGGATACTAAGTAATGCATCATTTCTGCTCACAATCTCATTCACTAAGAGTCAGTCACATGCAAGAAATCTTTAAAAAATAGGGAAGCACATGGACAATTAATGAGCACAAATTGTCTCTTACACGTATACTGAGCCTTTTGCTTGCAATATCTTTCCACTTCTTCCTTTCTTGGCAAACACCTGCTCATCTTTCAGACTCTGATCAAACGTCACCTTCCTGACCTCTTCAGACAACTGTTTTCCCCTCCCCTGTGCTCCTAGCGTGTAAATATAAATCTCTACAATACCAATTTCATCCCACTTTACTATTATTTATCTGCATATCTAACTCCAATTCAGAAGACAGAAAGAATACCTTTCCCATCAATGGCTCCTCACCTCCCAGCATGATGCCAGGCACCTGTAAACACACAATATGTACTTGACATAATGAATGAATGAATGAATGAATGAATGAATGAATGAATGAATGAGCCGACCAAGATGGGTGATAGACAAATTGGGCCACAGAAACAAAAAACAAAGAGGATTGACTTTCTCATGAGTCCTTATCATGGGTCTGAGTTACTAGTTAAGGATGAAACTGCCTGTGGTCCATGAGCTCTGAGAAAGGGTGATTCCTGGGCCAAATGTGTTAAAGTTGAAAACATCTAATAAGAGAGTCACATGATCATAGTGTACCCTATAAAGTTTAAAACAATATAATATTCTGATTCTGGAATGGGAAGACTTGAAGAGATTCCAGTTAGGAAAAGGAGCTGTTGCTGAAATGCACTCTCTAGGGCTTTCCTTTGAGAAAATGGAAGAGGTAGGCTAGTGCTACAATGTTTCCGGTGGCCAGATGAGTTAGCAATCCCACGCATGTGTGTGTGTGTCATGAGACATACTGTCCTTCTCTCAAGCTGACATTCAAGTCCCCTCCCATGTCTAATCACGTTTTTCTTATATCTTTAAAATAAAGACCACATTCAGAAAAAAGTCAGTGGAGTCCATTTTATTTCCAAAGCAGAGAAAAGGTAGGAACTGGCAAAGTCTCTGCCTCTCATTTTTGGTAGCCTGCTGCATTCTGACTGAGGTTAGGTAACCATAACAAAAAGCAAAACGAATGACTTGAGTGAAAAGTTTGCCCGGGGCAAAGCCAAGAGGTATGATGTTTCTGTTGGATTACAATCCACAGAAGCACTTAAACTGATGTTGGTATTGTTCAGAATTTAAGGACTTTTAAAGATTTTTCAAGCTTTTCATATTTCAGTTGAACAGTTTGGTCTCACTGGCTTTCATCCCTCCTGCCCCAAAGAATTCATTAAGGAACCTGAGTCATGAATTTTTGGCTAGTGTAAAACAGCTGCCTTAATATCAGTATCCTGTGGTTTATATGCTCACCACTTCCCTGGGAGGATCTAGAATCATATTAGCTGTGACTCTGCTAAACACGTCTCTCAATGAACCCCTGCCATTAGCACCAAAAATTCCAGCAGACTGACTAGCTGTGGGCAACATCTCCTCTTGCTGACAAACTCAGCCATCAGCCTCGATTAGTTTGGAGAGCCTGTCTCATCAGAAAAGCTCCATGACAAATCTACTTCTGCTGCTGATGTTAAAGCGCTGCCATCAGGACCACAGTCAAAATACATTTGCGTCTGGACTCGCGTGCGAACTTATCACTGAAGTCACCTCCTTGTTGAAGGACAGGAGCTGCCCTGTGCTGAGGGTGAAAATTGGTTCCAGAGGGGAAGCTTCAAAGCCATTTCAGCCATTAAAATGTGACTGAATGTATCAGGAAAACAGGAGGGGTTAAAGCCAAGTGTAAGGATACCATGGGGAGCTGGTAAAGAACTTGCTCCAGAAAACGGCCAAGTGACAGTGTGTTCATTCTCGGGAGCAGGAAGCATTGGTACCAGAATCTCATTACATTTAGGCTGTTTAACGTATCAATTATTGCTGTATTTCCCGTGTGTAGACTGACTTTATGTCAAAAATTAGTAATGCCAGAAGGAAAATAAAGATTCTGTAGTGTTGAATCTGAAAGCACTTTAAATCTGTTCATCACAATGAGAAACAGAAGCTGCCGGAAAGTTTCCTAAAACGAAAGCATGCTCACCTGCAGCCAGGTATGAGGCATGGTTTGCTCTAGGGCAGTGGTTCTGAAGGTGTGGTCCCCGGGCCAACAGCATCGGCTGCACCCACAGACTTGTTAGAAATGCAGATTCTCTGGCCCCAGACTAGACCTACTCATCCAGAAACTCCAGCAGTAGGACTCAGCAATCTGTTTCGGGAGCCGCGGGTGTTTCTGATGCCAGCTCGAGTCCGAGAAACATTGCTCCAGAGAATACAGAGGGATCTTCACGGTCAGCTCCTAACCCAGCCATCGACTCAGTTGATGACCTTGTGGAAGTCACTTAACCTTGCTGTCCTTCCTCTCATCCATCTAGAAAATGGTTAGTCATTTCAACCACTGTGATCCAAACCTGCTACTTCACCTCATGCCCCCCTGGTAGACAATCAGAACAACCTATTCTGAACATCTCAGTTTCTTCCGCAAAAGGCTCTAGGTTGCCAAGTAGTACTCTGACCTCATTTTGCATAAATCTAGGTCCTCTGAGGAACTGAGCAAAACAGAAGTTAAAAAAAAAAGTTTGGCCCTGGCCGGTTTGGCTCACTGGTTAGAGCGTCGGCCCGCAGACCAGAGAGTCCCAGGTTCGGTTCCGCTAAGGGCACGTACTCGGTTGCAGTTTGTCCCCGGCCCCAGCTGGGGTCGTGTGGGTAGCAGCCAGTCAATGTGTCTCTCTCACATCAATGTTTCTCTCTCTCTCTCTCTTCCTCCCTCTCTCCTTCCCGCTCTATCTGAAAATAAATGCAAAAATGTCCTCGGGTAAGGATAAAAAAAATCTTGCCCTGGGCTTGGAGATAGAAAAGACAAAAAGATTGCAGAGCAGAGACCTTCTAGATTCAAATCTGGCTGGCTCCTATTTTTGTAAATGAAGTTTTCCTGGAGCACAGCCATGCCCACTCATTACATACTGTCTGGGGCTACTTTCAATCTATAACAGCATAGTTGAGAAATTGTGTCAGAGACCCTACGACCTGCAAAACCTAAAATATTTACTGTCTAACCACTGGTCTAGATACATCATCCACCCACATTGGAGTAGGAACTCAGAGCAAGAGCTGAGCTGGGGAGAGGCAGGGACGACAACAGAGGGGATTCTGCCAGGAAAGCATGAACAGTGTTCTGGTGCCTGAGAGCCCCAGGCCTGAATCTAGGGACAGGTGCAGGACTCCCAAGAGACAGTTTGACTTCTAAAAAGCTGCTCTGGTGATCCCGCACAAACTAGTCCACAGACCACACACTGAGAAATGGGGATTGACCGGTTGTTCAGATCCACAAAAACATAGCATGTGCTGGTACTCTTAGAAAGTTCATCAAATAAAAATCTGGTCTAAATCCCTCAATTACAGCTATATTTTTTTGCACTTTTTAGCAAATTTGGAGGATAAATTTAATTAATTTATCCTAGAAAGTGTGTGATTATTCATTTAAAATTTACCTTTAAAATTATATGAAGACTCCAACTCCATACTCATAAAGATAATTTTAAATGTATATAGAACCCAACTTCCCCCTGACCAGAAAGCTAAATGGAGTTTTAACTTGTACTATCGCATAAACAAATACTTGTTCCAAATGTAACCTTCATGCATTTTAAAATTAGGAAATTCTAATCTCTCAAAAAAAAAAGCAGATGGGCAGATAACTTGCACATATCGAGGGAATTTTCAGGGTGTAGTGAAAAACCTACCTGATACCTCTAAGCCTAAGGTAACAAAGGAAATGTTGAAAATTGTCAACTTTACAAACAAATGCAAAATTGTTCAGAATAACTTAAAAAAAAACTTTGTTCTAAAACTAATATAGTTTTAGTGTTTTCTTTTTATTATAAAAGCTGTATAATCAAATTATAGAAAATGTATAAAATAGAGAAAAGAAAATCTGTCTATGTTTCCACCATCAAACCCAGCCATTTTTACTAAAAAGAGAAAACTCTTGAAATTTAAAATAAGAATAAATCTGTTTTTCTGGTATGGAAATGGACTGTTTCTAAATTGTTGAAGCGCTAACAAGAACCTCAAACATCAGTTATAACAACAATTAACCAAGACCAACTAAGCATTAGTCCCTCATTGTATCATCAACATACTCTCCATAGAGCCCTCTCACTTCAGCCTTCAAGATTTATCCCCAATTCTTCTCTCTTCTACTTCTTCTCCCTATTTTCCCTGTCTCTATTCTTTTCTTAATTGGCAATAATATGATTACACCTAACATTTATTGAACCCTGTGCTCAGCACTTTACAGGGATCATTTCATTTAATCTTCACAAGAACCTTGATAATAGGTACTATGATACCCTCATGTTACCAATGAGAATCTGGAAGCTTAGAGAAGCAGTGTGGCAGATTGTGGCCATTATGGTCCCAAATTTGTTCACAACTCCCTATATGTACACTTGCTCAAGAGGTAGAGTCTATTTGTCTCTAAGCCTTAAATCTGGGCTTGGTCATGTGATTTGCTTTAGTCAATGGGACAATAGCACATGTGATAAAAGTCAAGGCTTGAAAGATACTTGCTTGTTGGAACTTACCTTCTCTTGCTGCTGGGAACTTTTGGCCATCTGACAAGGGTGGGGAACGTCCAGCCCACGGGCCTTATAAGGCCCAAGAAATCAATACCAGCTAAGATCACACACCTCACCAAATTAGCCTGACCAAATATAGCAGGATAATTTTTAAGTTGATAATTTTGTATGACCCGCAAATGATGTTATAAATATCCAAATGGCCCTTGGCAGAAAAAGTTCCCCACCCCTGAAAGAAACCCAGGCTAGTTTGTTAGATGAAGAGAGATTAAATGGAGGAAGGCCTCATCAAAGGCCCCAGACAAGTGAATGAACCAGCCAGTACTACGAGGAACAAAACTACACTGTCCCACCTGAACCCAGCTGAATTGTTAACCCACCAAATCATGAGCAAATACATAATAATTTTTTAAGTCGCTAAATTTGAGGATAGTTTATTACATACACAAAGCTAACAGATACAAGTAGCTTGCCCAAAGTCACAGACGGAGGACTAAGACCCAATCCTAGATGGTCTTGACTCTAGCGCCCAAGTTCTTAACCCAATGTTACACTGTGGAACTCCCATGAGTCTGGTCAGTACCACCGGGTAAAGTCAGTGCTCAATGGTGATAGTGTCCTCTTAAGATAACCATAATGATGAGTCATCTGTCAAGCTGGGCTCAAAGATGGGCCCATTCCACATGTTGCCAGTAGTACTTCATTTCTAAATTCAGACTAGAGGCACCTGGGAAATAATTAGCTGCAGTGTTGCTATTCTCCCATAACAAATTTGAGGGCAACTTTTATTTTTGTTCAAGTTAAACAGTTTGTGGCAACAAATGCTACTTACGCTTTTCTAGGAACAGAAATGTATTTATTTTTAATCAGTTGGGGACTCATTAGTGAGGCTGTCTTCATCTCCCTGAGCCTTTGCCTTCTTTGCTGGTTTTTTTTTGTTTTTTGTTTTTTGTTTTTGGTGGGGGTTGCTGTATTAGTGTGTTGTTTGTTTTCTACAGAACTCTCTGAAATAAACTCTAATGGACTGAACAAATCGGAAAGAGAAGCAACGTCAATTGCAACATAAGAGTCAACCCTAGTAACCTAACTATTTTAACAATCCTTCCCTATGCCTAACAGAAACAAATGAGTAACCATTATAAAAAACAAAAAAGGCTGTTATTCAACATTGAGCTGTATGAAGCATTAATCTAGTACAGAACTACTAATGAGAAATTCTGGTAAAGGCTATACACCAAAGCATTTCTCAGAAATATGAAGCATTTAAAATATTTTTCCACAACAACAGACTCTTAAAAGATCTACAGATGAATGAATAAAGTGAATAAAATATTTTAATGCATACTACACACAGGTCATATATGAAAGCAAATGTAGGATACCAAATTTCAGAACAATTTTCACTCTGACTAAATGTGTGGCCAGAAGTGATCACCTCTAATTTTCTCTACCTGTGAAATTTGGTTGGTAGACTTTCTCTTCTGGAACGGTCAACAGTAGAGTTTCAGATAGTATGGGTTAGGGAGTCTTTCTCTGAAAGAAAAGTCTTTTTTTCTTTGAAATTCCAGTGGAAGATGGCAGCATAGCTAAATGCAGGACTCACTTCCTCCCACAACCACATCAAAATTACAACTAAACTACAGAACAACCATCATTCAGAGCTGCCTGAAATCTAGCTAACTGGAAGTCCTACAACTAAGGATTTAAAGAAGAAGCCAGCCCTGGCAGGTTTTGCTCAGTGGTTAGAGCATCAGTCCACGAACTGAGGAGTTGAGGGTTCAATTCCTAGTCAAGGGCACAAACCTCGGTTGCAAGTTCTATCCCTGACCCGGTCAAGGTCATGTGGGAGGCAACCAACTGATATGTCTCTCTCACATTGATCATTGATATTCCTCTCTCTCTCTCTCTCTCTCTCTCTCTCTCTCTCTCTCTCCTTCCTTTCCTCCCTCCCTTCCACTCTATCTTAAAAAAAATTAATGGAAAAAATGTCCTCAGGTGAGGATTTAAAAATAAATAAATAAATACAAAATAAAGAAGCTACATCCAGACTGGTAGAAGGGTAGGAGACGCAGACCAGGCTGGTCCTATACCCATGTGTGGCAGATAATAATTGGGAGGAATATCTAGGCTACAGAGGTCTCCCCTGAGGAGTGAGGGGTCCAAGCTGCACACCAGGTTCCCCAGCTCAGGGTTCCATTGCCAGGAAGAGAAGTCCCCATAACTTCTGGCTGTAAAAACCAGCAGGGATTGAGGCTGAGGGAGACAAATGAAGTCCCAGGCATTTCCTCTTAGAAGGCCTGCACAAGAACTTACTCAGACTCATTCCCTCTGAGCTCCAGCACTGGGGCAGCAGCTCAAAAGACACCAGGGACATATGGGAAGGGAATGAATTGTCTGGCATCAGGGTGAGAGCTGGGGGGCAGCTTTCTTCCAGACAAAAGTGCTGGCAGAGGCCATTGTTCTTTTGATGAGCCCTCCTCCAACAAAACCAGAAGGTGGGTGCCATATCTGAGTCTCCATCAACCTGGCTCACACTGTTCTCCCCACCTTGGTGATTCCCTGAGACCCTACCCCACCCAACTTGCAGGCCCTCCCAAGCTGTTTCCAGTGGCTTTTTCATACAAATGGCCTCTCTTGCCTCATGCTTCAGACTTTTCCTAAAATCTCTCAAACAAGCAGCATCTGGCCTCAGCATGCCTCATACCTCTCACTAAGTGGCCCCAGGCCCAGCATTAGCAGCAGCCAGCCTTGGTTCACAGCTTGGCCTCGCCTGGGCAACTCCAAGCCCAGCACAAGTAGCAGCCATCTGTAGATCACTTTGTAGCTCATGCCGGATGGCCCCAGGCAGAACACAGGCAACAGCTGACCTTGGCCTGCACCTTCCAGGAAGTCCCAGAGCCAGTGCACCCAGTGGACAGTTTCAGACCATTGAAGCACCACACAACCACCTCCACAAGCAATGAACTCAAGGGGTGGACTCAGTTTGCACCAGAGCCCCACTAAAGTAAGTCCTGCTCTATGGGGTGGGCCCCTAAACAGCTGATGCTCCACGGTGGTCAGTGGTTTCAGCCAGTCTTTGTAGCTGATCAGCTTGGGGGTAAATACCTACCATTGATGTGCCAATAGCAATCAAAGCTCAACCAAAACAGGAGGGTGTACACAACCCACACAGGGTCGGGGGTGCCACCTGGAGTGTGTAGCTTGGATGAACAGGGAAGCTGTGCCACTGGACCCTACAAAACACCTACTACATAAGGCCACTCTACCAAGCCTGGGAGACATAGCAGCTCTACCAAATTCATAGAAACAAACACAGGGAGACTGCCAAAATGAGGAGACAAAGAAACATGTCCCAAATGAATGAATAGAGAAAAACTCCAGAAAAATAACTAAACAAAATGGAGATAAACAATCTACTAGATGCAGAGTTCAAAACACTGGTTATAAGAATGTTCATTGAACTTAGCGAGAACTTCAGCAGCATAAAAAATACTCTCAACAATAAAGATAAAAAAAATGAATAATAATAAATTTAAATAAGCAACAAAAAAAAAGATATGGAAACCATTCAGAAATTAAGGATACATTAACTGAAATGAATAATAATTTACAGGGAATCAACAGTAGAGTAGATGAAGCCAAGAATCAAAACAGTGATTTGGAATATAAGGAAGCAAAAAATACCCAGTCAGACTAGCAAAAAGAAAAAAGAATCCAAAATATTGAGGATAGTGTAAGGAGCCTCTGGGACAATTTCAAGCATACTAACATTTGAATCATGGGGGTACCGGAAGGAGAAGAGAGAGAGCAAGAAATCAAAAAACCTATTTGAAATAATGACAGAAAACTTCCCTAACCTGGTGAGGAAATATACATACAAGTCCAGGAAGCACAGAGAGACCCAAGCAAAATGAACCCAAAGAGGCCCACACCAAAACACATCATAATTAAAATGTGAAAGGTTAAAGACAAAGAGAGAATCTTAAAAGCAACAAGAGAAAAGGAGTTAGTTGCCTACAAGGGAGCTCCCATAAGACTATCAGCTGATTTCTCAACAGAAACTTTGCAGGCCAGAAGAGATTGGCAAGAAATATTCAAAATGATGAAAAGCAAGGGCCTACAGCTAAGATTACTCTACCCAGCAAAGCTATCATTTAGAATTGAAGGACATATAAAGAACTTCCCAGACAAGAAAAAGCTTAAGAGTTCATCACCACCCAAACCAGTATTACATGAAATATTAAAGGATCCAGAAGAAGAAGAAGAACAATAAGAAGAACAAGAAGAAGAAGAATATAAACAATAAAATGGTAATAAATACATATCTATCAACAATTGAATCTAAAAACAAAATAAATGTACAGAACAGAAACAGACTCATACATACAGAGAACATTTTGATGGTTGCCAGATGGGAGGGTGGTTGATTGAACAAAGTGAAGGGATTAAGAAGTACAAATTGGTTGTTACCAAATAATCATGGGGATATAAAGTACAACATAAGGAACATAGTCAATAATATTCTAATAACTATTTATGGTATCAGATGGGTGAGAGATTTATCAGGATGATGACTTAGTAAGTTATATAATGTTGAATCACTGGGGTGTAAACCTGAAACTAATATAATATTGTATGTGAACTATAATTGAAAAATAAAAAAGTATTTAAATTTTTTTTAAAAAAGAAATTCCAATGGTTCTTAAACATTTATTAATTCGAGGTCTGCCCAGAATCTTACCATCTATCCCCACCAACCATACACACATTTTCAGTGCCATGTGTCCTCTGGCCCCTGTCTATTCAGAGAACCAGTCTAGTGATACATTTGGACCTTCTGCCTCAGTAAACAAAGTGTGGACACAATCTGAAGCTCTGGCTCATTGTCCAGTGCCTCAGGGATACCAGGCACTTCTGGGAGAATCTGGTGAGGGTTTCCCTGCTTACTCCCTTTGTATAGGCCCTAACTAGCTCTTTTGCCCTGGTTGCTGGTATCTAGTTTTCCCTCTAGGTTCCAGGTAGGAACTAACCCGACCCCTGCACCATAGATAGTAGGTTGAAGCCTGACCCTCTAAGTGGATTCTTGCAGCCAGAGCTGGTCTTCATCTTCTTTCTCATACATAATCTCTGATCGCCTTCTGGGATAATCTAGATGGGCTCCCATCAGATGGTAAGAGCTGCAGTCTCCCAGAAGTCTTTCTTTTTCCATTATACCCCTCTCTCCTACTTGGATTTTAATACGTACCTGCTAAGACTTGAGTATGTCCCTCCCATTGGATTCCAATATTCTGGACAGTCTTTCTCTGGGAGGAAAATTGGATTGGCCCCATAGCCCCAGGAAATTTTCCCTGACCTCTTTCCCATACTCATTCATTTCTACATGGCCAAGAGGTAAAAATGTTGCACCATTTAAGGGGGAGAAATCTGTTTAGAAGCCTTAAGGACCATAAGGATTGTCTAATTTGAGTGACCCTCCCCTGGAATGTCAACAAAAAGAAAAGAGTATTACTTAGCCCTTGCTTATTCATCCTAATGTTCTCCATCACTTCCAAGGGAGAAAGGGCCATTTGAATGAGGAAGAAACTTACTTTTTCTCTTGTAGATTTTGATCGAAACTTTTTCTTCTCACAGTCCTTCCCAATCACACACTTACTTGCATCTACATATTGTTTAGAGATCTCTCCAGCACACGCAAAAGGAAGAGTTTGGATTGGAATCTGTGCTACATTTCATTGTAAAGTGGCATTATTTGCATTCGCAGTCATCCTTTGTATCTAAAGGAACTGTGTACCATTCGCGGATTTATTCTTAAAACTTGTATCTCATAATCAGATTATATGCCTATTTTAAAAGGAGATAGTTGAGTTGTTAGAGATGAATTTTTTTTTTTTTAATCCTCACCCGAGGACACTTTTTTTTTTTTTTTTTTAATAAATCTGTTTTCCTTACCAGCTTTTTACCTTTCCCAGTCTCATTCAGAAAGTAAAGATAGATGAAATCAGCTTGGCTATTGAACTACCTGATTCTATTAACTATGTTTCATGCTTTTTCTACAAAGTATGTATGCGGATTCTTTACACCTCAAAACACAGAACTTAATACCTTTTCTCAACTGTAAACCATAAAACACTCAAGAACCCATAATCTCCTCTTCTCAGCCAAGTGTACCTTGGCACTATCAAAAACTCTCTCTTAAGAGACAAATTTCCCTTTAAACTCAATTTACATGGAATGAAGAGCCTTGGGGCAGTGTGCTATTGGAATTCGTTCAGTCCCCTGTTTGCCTGCAAAAGGGCATTTACTTATGACATTTTTGAAGATATTCATCTTACAACCCAATTTTCACAATCAAATAATCACCATCTGTGTTGTCCAGTTAAAAATGATCATAGAAAGCAAATGCAGGTTCTTTTTTCCCTTTGTTTGGTTTTTTTTTCTTTTGTTTATTTTGTTTTGTTTTAGTTGGTGGAAGAATCATTAAACTTAACACATATTCCATTTCTAAACACTGTTACTTTATACAAAAGGAAGGAGGGAGGGAGGTGACGAGCAAAATGCATTAAGCCCCAGAAAGCCTTCCTCATGGAACATCGTCATGTCGTTATTTTTGTTGTGTTATTGTACCACCTTCGTGGCACATTTCACCATATTCCACCAAGTCAGAAAGAGAATCGATCTTTATCCAAATGTGAGATTGGTTAATGCGAAAGCCAACTTAGTCTGCATATTATATTTGGTTAATAACTCAGTGCACTTTAAAAACACTCTACTAATGGCCTATTAATTTCATAATATTCCTGAGTTCTCCCAATTCGAGGAGACCCCCCCAAATAAAGTAACGAATACTCCGGGAGCCCTAGACTCCTGTTACTTTCCCTTTTGCTACATTCACCACATTTAGAAGTATCTGTTCCTACTACACCTGTTAAGTCCTATTATAGCATGTACCATGTCTGTTTTATGTACTCCTGGAGGTACAGGGCCTCCTCGCATTCTATTTGGCACTTGCAATGTGGCCTATAAGCATTTATTAATTGAATCAAATCAATGTATGAATGTTGATTCCTTTTCCTTTTCTCTCATACAAGGAAATCTGAGCCCATCATACCATAAAAATCTCCACCACGAGAATTATTACCCCTCATAGGCCAAAGAAGGAGAGCACTCAAAATATTTTGTATAAAAGACAGAATGATTTCCTGAGATAAATACATTTTTTTTTAATTAGAGCTTATATTGAGAATGAAGCATAAACATTGGGGGGGAGATTCTAAGTAATTAGAGAATTTCATGACACTTACCAGTCTCAGTTAATCTGACCATATTTAAGGTTCAGTCCGGTCAAAAATATTGTTCCGTGAATTTGTGTTTATTTTAAGATGGTGCTAACACAAGCCGAGCAGAAGAGAGCGAATCTAAAACGCAGTCTATTACCACTCTGCGTGAAGTGTTCACAGGACTTGGTGACCATTCCACAGTGAACAGACATTACATACACCAAGGCGGGCAAGACGGAGATGGAAACCATATGGATCTGTATTAGAATAACACAGTTTATCTCCACAGGTGAGAGGAAGTGCCGATGGGAGTAAATACTGTATGTCACTAAAGTTAAACCAAACACATATTAAAAACTGTTTTGATCTTTGTTGGAGGAAAAACAAAGACGTTGGACAACTGGAATAAGTAAGTACCTCTGCTCTCTGAGAGGGCAGCGTGCTGTAGACTACATATTGCTGCATTTGGACGGACCCCTGTGTGAGCACATCTGGAGAAGCAAAGCAGTTTAACATCTGCACTTCTGGAAATTGGAGTTATTGTTAAAACCACATCAGTGACCATGCATGGGCTTCTATTAATAAACCACGTGACTTATTTTAACTATTATTTTTATTATCTTATACCTTGGTTAGGAGTTTCCTCACCAAAACAAAGTCCCATAATATCAGGTCTCTAGGTAGCTCTTCCACAGGTTAAATCTTCCACTGGTTAAATCTAGGAGGTATAAAAGACCCAAATTAACTGGAATTTGTAGCATCCTTTTATAAGACAAAAGCAAATGCTTCAATTCATGAAGATTGAACTCATTCTACTTATTCCAAATGGGCATTCGGCACAATAAGTCACAACTTTTACCTTTGTAACAGCACAGACATCAGAGAAAATGTATGGATGCTCTCACATTTTAAAATGCAGATTCATATTACAAAGAAGGTATTCACCTGCCAATTTTTATATGCCACTTTCAGGGCAAGGTGAAGCTAGCCTGAGAGCATGTGAATTGGTATGGAAATGAAAACATTCGTCCATTGGTTGTTAAATTGGGGTCTCAACGACTTTCTAGGAGCTTCTCCACCATCTGGTGCTATGAATGTTCACAGTAGCAAAATACCTATGCGTTTTTCCTGAATGAATTATTAATTCTCTTAACTTATAAAAGTTAAACACCATCTTATTGGTGTATTAGCATCATGCTGGCTATTATGACAAATAAGTCCCAACATTTTAGTAGCTTGACACAGAATTTCTTTCTCATTCATCTAATAGTCCAATGAGGGTGTCCTTGATCATTTAGGGTGCTTTTCCTCCCATGGTGATTTAGAAATCCAGGTCCTTTCTTCTGTGTGTCACCATTCCCTAGGGCCTTGGAGAATTCTGCTTCCAGCCAGGGGAAGGGGGAAAGGGAGAGTAGAGAAACCACTGCCTACTTGAAAGCCTCAGCTTGACAGTGACTACATGTCCCTTTTATTCATGTTTTATTGGAGAGAAATAGTCATGTGGCCACTCGTGGATGCAAAAGAAGCTAGATAGTTGTCTCTTAGTGACAACCCCACATTTTTAAAGGAGGGATACAAACAATATTTTGATAAGCCATCTATGCTACGGTGTCTGACGTAAATCAATCCTGGTTTCCTCATTAATTCCCAAAGTATTTCATTTTTGGTGAGGTCAAGTAGAGGCAGAGAGTAAGTGGATTCTGGGGTGTTTATATCTCCTGTTCTTCTGCCCACGCAATGTCTCCGGGACCAGATTCACTTGAAAACTTGTAGTCTAAGTAATGGTTCAAAAAGTGGTCAAATGTCCACCTGTACCTTTACCAATTTCTGCTGGACGCTCTTCAGAACCCTGCAAGAACTGCTGTAGTTAAGTTATGCATTTTATATTGTTCTATACATGAACTTGGAAGCCTTTGCAGTGAATGCATCTTGCAAATGAAAAAAGGGGGGATCATTAGTTATTGGTTCAGGGTAGCTATAAAGAAAAGGTACTTGCTTTTGCTCATTTCCACAAAAGAACTACTCAAGCCCTAATGTCACTTGGCCCAATTAAATATATAAATGGCAAGGGGCCAAGTTAATTATAGCTCTAGGGACTTGGACTAGGCCAGGCTAGAAACAGAGGAGCAGAAAGAATGGCCAAAGCATACCCTTCACTCTGAGTCCAAACAAAGCCTTAGCTTTCACTTGCCCTTAAGGGGAATATTCTGATCTGGATGTCAGGTGGAAGCGTCCTGAAGAGCTTTGGCTCTTGATCCTTATTATGGAAAAGTTGGATGACTATTAACCAAACCTGAAAAAAGGGCTAGCTGAAATAAGGTTCATTACCGTGTACTGAGAGGCAGGCACAAAATGTTAGCCATTTAAACTCTTTATGTCCCAAAAGAAAGGTCACAAATGGTGAGTTCCTGAGCAAGCCACTCTCCCAGGAAAATCTCCTAGGAAAAGTGAAATGATATATAAGGAATATTTACATTTAAGCAAACGCTGATCCTTTCCATCTGGCTAAACGCTCTCAGAGAGCATCTCGGAAGTTCTGCCCCTCACCCTTTCTGCTGATTAGGCTGCTCTGTACATCAAGAGCTCTGCCCTGGAGGAGTGTCAGCAAAGCAGTTAGTGCGTCCAGATGTGGACACTTCCTTAAAGGTGAAGTACAACAGGGGGAAAAGATTAATCTGCAATGCACTGAAGTCAGACTCTCAGTAACCCAGCAATGTGTTAAATGAAAAGGAAAAGATGCTGTTGAATTTTATCTCCAAGTGGTGTCATTATTTCCAACTAACTTACTCCTTCAGGCAACCCAGATAGTTTGTTTTCCTGAAGCTCTTTTCCCAACATCGCATACGCCCTCCTCTTGCTAGAACCAGAGTAATGACAGCAGCTGAAAAAACATTCCATCCTGGGGAAAGGGAAAGAAGGGCTGGTGATTACTGACGGGTGAGGATGGCAGGTCGTCGTCACATGAGGCACAAGGCACCGTCTGCGTCGGGGAAAGGGGCTGGGGGTGGGGGCAAAGAGCTTTCTCTTGGTTCTGTGAATCCCAGGGGGGTCAAGTTCAGGGAGGTTGTCTTGGAAAAGCAGAAAATATAATTCTCGTGCTGTGTACAGTGTAGCTAGAATGTGATATTTCCTTCCACTTGTTAAATTGGGATTTTTGTTTTATGTGCTTTGGATTTAGCTCCTGGGTGCTCTGTGCTTAGTTTAAAAGGGTTTCCATCTCCACATTGTCATACATGGAAAAAATATACTGAGGCAGTGCACCGTACATCGTGACTTTTATTTTGCTGTCAGACTGCAAGTTACAATATACCTGTGTGCATTAAAGACTCGGGGGCTTTAAACAGGGAAAGGACCCCTTCATGCGCCATACAAAGAAAACGACAGCCCGAGAGGAAAGAGCTGGAAACAGCCACCGCCTTCTGCACGTCAACCACACCTCCCGGGTTTCAGCAACAGCTCCAGCTGCCTGTCACTACATTCCTTTCAATCAAGGCCATCTATTCAAAACAACTAAACAAAGTTTTTGTCCAACAGCGTGGGCTGATTTTCGGTTTACTCACAAAACACGCTTGTTGTATTTATATATTAGCCAGCCATAAGCTTTGAGTGGTTTTGCTCTTTTCCATGGACTTCCTGGGTCCATCCTCCCTCAGTGCCCTGGTAACCCATGAGGCTGCCACAGAGAGGGTGCGGCCGCACCCGGGACCTAGCCCTGACGCTGGCATGGGTGCACCTGGACCAATGGCTCCATGTGAGCATGGCATGTCTGCGGACTTGCCCAGATGCTGCCTGAGTCTGGAATTGGTTTTTTATCATCCTAAGCCTTGGACTAGCCGTACAGTTAGCTCCTGGGCGTGGAGGGCAAGAAGCTCTGTTGAAGGCCAGAGGGATCATTGACCCCCAGAAGCACCGTGGAAGCTGGAAACGACTCACTCACCACTGACGAACGTTGGTCTCTATCTCCCTAAAAACTAATGCTCAGTTTGGATTGCAGGCAGCCTCTGGGTATCACTCAGCCTGGGAGTTTTGTCAGAGATGTCACAGACAGGGCACCATAGGCACAAAGCAGTCGGAGTTTAGACAAAGAACTGGCAATCTGTTGGTCAAACACATTCATAAAGATAAAGGCAATGTACCAGTAAGTATGCCAGCAAGCTACAAATCACCAGTCTTTTCTGTTCTGTGATAGCATTTTCAGGAAGATAAACTATTTGTATGAAGAGAGAGAGAGCTGGAGCTGAACAGAATAGTAGCAATGGGAGGAAAGAAGGGAAAGACTTTTTTTTTTACCTTTATTTCTACTGAAAGAGGGCCTTAAACTCACGTTGTACACCTTCCCTTTGGCTTTGGATTCAGAGGCACCCCGAAGAGAACACCCCCAGTGCAGCGCTGAGAGCAGTTTTACTTACACCACCAGGCTGGTTAGGGCTCCCATTGTATTCATGCTAATTTCCGTGTTCGGTCACGCCTCCTAATAAGTGAAATGTTACACTGGAGTATTCGGTTAAACTTCTCAGCTTCAGAGACAGTAAGTTGCTGAATGATGTTTGCTAATGGCACACATTCGATAATTCCTATAATGTGAAATCTCAGCCAGATTTAATGTTTCATTTCCCTGGGATTCACTCTGAAATTATTACAGACATTATGTATTCCACTCCCTGGACTTGGAATTAATTCCAAAACAGAGTAAAAGTGCATCCATTTGGGTGCCTTGTGGGAGTTCAGATCAGTAATATCCCATTTATCTTGAAGTTTCTGAAGTTTAAAATCCCTTTTCACTTTATTGCATTCGATCTGGGTTCAGTAGCTACATGGCACTGTCACCCAGCACCTTCGTTTTGTTTTTGTTGGTGATCTTGGATTATTTGATGAGTCCACACTCTTGCAAAACTATTGATCCTCCCAGGCTTTGTCTGCCTCACTCAAGGGTACTTTTGTGTGGTTATCGTGATACAAAACCATTGTCCATGGCAAGAAAAATCATTAAATAGCTACATCTACATCTTCTTTTTATGAATATCTGCCACAGAAATGATTTACAACATGCATTGCTTTGATTAATCAATCAATGCATTGGCTACACTTCCAATAGCTGGCCCAAGTAGAAAGCTCAGTGGCTGGAAAACCTCCAAACGTTATAGAATACAACAACCAGATCTATGTTAGGTTGTGATCCAAAAATTCCCAGACAATAAATCTTTAATTTGCTACCCTGGCAACTCTCACCAAATCTGAATTAAAAGAATATTTTCCATGCAAACCTTTGAAAGAATTCACCTCCTGAATAGTTTTAAAAGTTTAACTTCTAGCCGAAGCAAACTTCCTCTACCACAGAAGGAAATTGAGTATAAAAAAAAAAAAAAAAAATCAAGGGATTAATTCACAAATTTTACCCAAAAATGAATGACAGCTGTTTGGGAGTTCAATTACACTGACGTCCCATTAGGTTCAAAACATCCTGGGTCTTGCAATTATCTCATAGATTTCATAAAACCTTGTTAGGAAAAACGTCACCCCCCTAGACTGGCCTCAGCCACTACACACACCTATATCACCTAGAACCGCTTTGAATGAATTCTTAAGCAGGAAAGGGAGTCGAGTGGTTCGTTTTTCCCAGAATCTCCACTCTTGTCAATCTCTCTCTCCCTCCCCCATGGCAGGGAGGGGCGTTGGTTAGAGGTGGTATCTATGATCTGTTTCAAGCGAACAGAATGATGGATTGAGTGTGGCCTAGAAGTCTGCTGGATGCGGCAGACTATAAGCTTTGGAAATTGTCAGCTTCTCTATACCCATAAATGTCTTTCTTGTCTCTGTGTCCTCAGTGCATATAGCTCAGGACTGGAAATGTAGATTTGCAGGAAAGATATTTTTCTCCCCCACAAACAAAAATGATTTTGTCTTGCTCTTACTGTATACACATTTTGTTACCACATATTCTCATAGTTGAGGAAGATGAAGAAGGAGGAGGAGGAGGAAAAGGAGGGGGAGGAGAAGGAGGAGAATGAGAATGAGAAGGAGAAGCAAAAGAAAACTTTAAAGGAAAAAAATCAAAACTACTAAAAAGCTCACCAGCCATATATATGTCCACTTTTGGTGTTTAGGTGAAAACCTTCCAGAAGACTCGCTGTCTTATCTGTAATGCATATTTGCTTTGTGCCTAAATGGGATTAAGTTCCTATTTAGTTTTCTGCTTTTTCCTCTTAACAATATAGTGGGGAGATGTTGCAATGTTGGTGAGTACAGGTCTGCACCGTTATTTTGGAATGCTGCGTAGGGTTCTCTTTCATGGATATACCATAATGGATTTGACTTAAGCTCTTCTTCCAGTCATTTCACTTTCATTACCATAAATAATATTGTAGTAAATATCTTTATGCATGCAATTGTGATTTTTTAAATCTTTGAAACATAATACCATGGAAAGTTCAGCCTACCTGGAGTATCCAGTTTCTTTAGGGACAAATATGGCCTGATCATGAGCTGAGAGAGACAATATAAGCCTCTACTGTATCTTAACAAAGAGAAGAGCAGGGGCAAACAGAAAGAATATCAATTTTTATCAAGAGAAAATCAAACTTGTCCAAGAACTTTATTGGCAGAAGTGAAATTAATTTTTCTATATCAAATAGTGGAGTTGAAGGATTATTAGTCTATCTATCGTCCAAGATGGAAAGTAAGCACACTGGCGTCCAGAAGCATCCTTGTTCTCAGTAATGCATTTCACTCTCAAAAACAAATAAGATTTGTCTCTGCACTTTTACTTAAAATAAATAAATAAATAAATAAATACTAAGACTAGAAAATCTAAAAATAAATGTATTTAAGTAAATTTCCTAATTCATAAAGCTCCAGCCAATTGGTAATGTTTTTATTGAATGTCATTGCCAGCATGGGCGGGGTCTTCCTCAATTCAAAAATAATTTACTGAAGATAGTAACAGACACAGGGCTTTTCAATTGACACTCTGCAGCAGAACTGAGTTCCTTCCTACTGTGGTTAGGGGCCCAGCACATATAGGCTATTTTTGTAGGAAAACAAAATAGGATTATTGTATTATCTGGAAACTCAGAATTAAGCTGGTAGAAATGGTGTTACAGAATGCCATGGTTTTAGACCACCCTGTAGATATTCCTGCAAAATCCATCATCCTAGCCTTTGGTGACTTGGAGTGCAATGGTACATAGGTAGAAAGCAGTTCAATAAAGTGGAATGGGGAGCGAGATGTGAAACCTTGATCACCAGATTTCTAGTAAAGGGAGTCTGTAAATTGAGCTGTGGGATTGCATGAACATATGCCCAACCCAATTAGGAAGAGCAATTACCAGAGTCATAATTATATACTCATGAAGGCTTTGAGTAACTTCCATCAGAAAATCTGAGATCTCTATAATTTCCTCTTTGTATCTCCCCTTATTCAAGTAGGTGACTTGCTTGGGACACAGGACAATGGTAGGCATGAAGGATAAGCAAGCCATGCAGTTAGGGCAGTGGAAGAGGACAATCTGGCCAGAGCTCTATTTTCCTAAAGCTTTTGCTAGTTCCTTGGTGGAGAGAGATTGGAGTTGACCCCACAGTCACTGGACTGTAATTGTCATTCGCGGTTTATGTACTTAATTTTAAATTAACTGTTTGGTAAACTGTAAGTTGTGCACTCCAGAGAATGGGTTCTGCCAGTCTCAACAAACCCTTTTGCTATTTTCAAAGTTAGAGAACTCTTTCAGCTATTGTTAAAAGATTGGTCTGGGACCCCCAAGTGGACCATTAGGTTAATAGGGCCCTTTGCAAGGTGTCTTAACATCTCTTTTTCCTGCTCGGTGAGCTCCACTGAAGGGTACAGTTGTTAAAATAATGCATGTGAAAGGATTTTGTAAACTGTAGCAATACTTAAATATTGTTGACATTGTTGTTATTATTCCTGTTTCACAATATCCTCAGTTCCAAATGCCACCCAATGTCTGGCAAGAGTTATCACACGTTTAGGGACCTTACAAGCCTATCAACCAGTTTCACCTCCCTGTAAATCAACCCCAAACACAGCACTGGGTTCATATCTATATCAATTGAATATATAGCCTGTCTGAGTAATATTCACTAGGGGTTATAAAGTAATAATGTACCCGTCGGCAGTGATACTCATTTACCTTGAAGAACACGCACTCATGGACACAGACACATGAGTGCATATCTTTTTTCAAACAAAAACCCTAATAAAAGTAGGTATTCAATATCTGGTGTCTTTTAAAAATATCTTTATTTTTAGCTGGTCTCCTGCTTTTTAATTGCCTCCGAAGCTGTGTTCCTGTTTGATTGCACAGTTTTTCCTAACAAAGTTGTCCTGAGAAATGCAGCTGAAAGCTGTGGGCAGAAGTAATGAGTATGGGAATTCCTCCTCTTATAACTAACTTCTTCTTTCCTTTCTGGGGGTTTGAGATGATAGAATAGTCCCCCAAAACTACAGAGAATAAATCATTATGAATCAACATATTACCTTTGTTGGTATTTCTAGCACTGTGATCCACCAGTTACCCATAGTGGGATTTTTAAAAGTTTCTTCCAAGAATTTCATTCCCCTTTGTCTCCAGAAAAAATAAAGAGCAGTGCAGAATAAGTACAAAGGGGACTTTGAGATTCATCCCAAACCATGTGACCAGGAAGCCCCCCACCACTTTTCGTTGGTAAGCATCACCCCAGAGCCACTTAAGGGGTATGTGCGTGTGCTTTTCTCTCACTTGAGATGTCATTTTAACTTGATCTCATCAGACCTGATGAAAAGGAATAGTAACTTAGGGTGTGTTCGCATAAGGACCATCATATCATAGTAAGGATCTATGTAACCGTGGTTATACGTGCCCAGGGACAGGGTAGCTGATTTGTTTCCAGTTTAAACGTGGGAGTGGAGGAAGAACAGCTTGCGGTTTTTATTAGTGTCACCTCTGACCCTTCTGATTTCCTAGAACCTGTCATCTTTACTCTAAGAAGGCAACACGTTTGCATGTAAACTGCATTTCGGTAGCAGAGTCTGGGTTCTGTGAATCCTATAGGCCATGTTGGATTCAGGTAAAAGATGTTCTCTGCAACTAAAAGTGGAAAATATATAAGTATATGTAAAATTTAAATATATTATAGAAGAGTAATTTTCTGCCCATCCTAATCCTGACTTCAGGGAAAAAGATATACAAAGTGATATTTTTATATAGGTATATATTGTTAAATGATTACTACAATCAAGCTAATTAATACAACCGTCACCTCACGGAGTTAGTTACCATTTTGTACGTGTGTGGTGAGAACACTTGAGTTCTCCTTTCTTAGCAAATTTCAAGTGGACAGTGCATTATCATTAACTATAGTCATCACGCTGTACATTAGGTCTCCAGACCTTCTTAATCTTCTAACTGAAAGTGTGTACCCTTTGACCAGCACCTCCCCATTTGCCTTACCCTCATAGCCCCTGGTCACCACCGTTCTACTCACTGGTTTTATTTTTTAGATTCCACATATAAGTGAGATAATACAGTAGTCATCTTTCTGTGTCTGGCTTATTTCATTTAGTACAATGTCCTCCAGTAGTTTCATCCATGTTGACACAAATGGCAAGATTTCCTTCTTTTTTAAAGCTGAGTACTATTCCATTATATATAGATCTTGGCTACTGTGAATAATGCTGTAATGAGCACGGGGGTGCAGATATCTCTTCGAGAGAGTGATTTTATTTCCTTTGGTTATATGCCCAGAAGTGGAATAGTTGGATCATATGATAGTTCTATTTTTAATTTTTTGAGGAACATCCATACAGTTTTCCATAGTGGCTGCACCAGTTTACCTTCGCACCAACAGTGTACAAGAGTTCCGTTCTCAGAGAACTTCTTTGAATGAAACCTTTACCTGTCAGATTTAAGAGCACACACTTTTCACCAAACAAGGTTATATCCCATTACTCATATTTATATACCTTTTAGAATATTGATCCCAAATTGCCTTGAATCTAGTTCTCTGCAAACATTTTTTTCTCCCTGCTGGATCAGTAGCTGGTGTTGCCAATGCTGCTGTTGCTGAGAGAAGAAAAGAAGCATCGTTATTTCAGCTTTGTTCCCTCAGCCCTTGCACAGTAAATTCCTTGCTCTAATGTTTATCTAATTAACACGCAATCTTTCAGAAGGAAATTTTTTCCAAAGAAAAGGATAAAGATAAATTTCTCGTTTGAAGTGTTCATCTTAAAAACACAGAAAATAAACTACATAATAACAAATCTTTTCTAGAAATGTGTCTATTTTGAAATTAGAAAAGGGAAGGCAGTTATTTTTGGTAATCACAACAGTTTCCATTTTTTGAATATTGATTATGTGCCAGACGGTGGACAAGCCTTTAATTCTCATACCTGCTGGTGAAGTAGGGAGCATGATTCCCGTCCTACAAATGAGGACCCAGAGAGAGATTAAGGTCAGCAAGTAGAAGAACCAGGATTTAAATAAAGAAGCCTGTGCTCTTAAACACTGCGCTGTCTCACCTTTGCTTCTACTGACCTATTTAATATTCACTTGCAGACAGGACTCCATTTTCTCCCTACCTTCCCCCAGAGGAGGCCTCTTTCTTCAATGACATTTTTCTCAAATTTATTTTCCTGAGTCCTCAAATAATTTTGCCCCTTAAGAGGACTGACTGAGGAACAACAGCTCTACCTTCTTTCTCTAGACAGTAACGTGAATGAAAATAATGCAAAGGAATCCTTTCTGCTTGTGGCCACAGTAACAATACCCACACTGCAATCGGTACTTCCCCCATGTAAATAGCATGACCCCTAGTGGGTACCAGTGGCAAGTATCTAGATATTAGTACTAATACCAATACAAATACAATGGTTTCTTTTTAATAGATGGATAGAAAAATAAGTCAAGAGGTTGTCATTACAGTTATATTAATTAGTAAAGTCATATATTTCTGTTGACTGAAACACGAAACAAAGGAAAAGTAACAAAATATATTATATATTTTAGAATTTTAATATAATATACAAATATAATGCATTAAATACACTTTTATCATATATTGAAATATAATTTCAATTATACTGAAATATAATTCGAAAGTGGGTTTTTATGTTTTCTTTCATTTACAATCTTTGGATTCTATAACTCTTCATTGAATTCTCTCAATCTCCGGCAACATTGCTTCAACAAAGATTCTTGCACGGGAGTGTTGTCAAGAAAGGATTTAAAATGGTGAGGTTGGGACACTTTCAGTTTGTCTACACAAAATATTCTCATGAATCCATCATTTTAAGACATCCCAATCCACACTCAATGATACTTGTCATATCACTGATGTTTAATTTATTTTACTACATATTACAGTTTAATTGAACACCAGACAGGAGCTTCACTGAGATTGCTCCTTCTTTCAATGCTTAGATCTCATCCTTGCAGGCCAACAACAAAGGTGATAGTCAAAGGAAGCTGAACTATGTTTCATTTCAGTAACTACATCTATTTATTTCATTTTTATTACCAACAGACAATCTATGTGAGTCCCCCATCTCCCAACTTACTTTTAAAATATATATAAATAGTAATTGTCATTCACGGCAGTGGCACCTGCACTGGGGTGGGCAAGTCTGGTCACCAGCAGGTCCCCCTGCTGTTTTACTCAACTGGCAACATGCTCCGGACCCTGGCAGCTGCTCCTGTTTTGTCTCTTCCCCCCCAGGCAAATAGGAACTTCACGGATGTTTAGAAATTCTTTTTTTCTGGACCAAAAGTTTGGTTTCAGAAAGTAGCAGTCAAATTCACAACAGATGACAAACTTTTATGTATGTATTTAATTATAAAAAAAATACACGAACACACTCTCGTAAAAACCTTAAGCAACACAGAACTGTCTAAACCATGAACAGTCTCTTATACGCCACCTCCCATCTATCCCGCTTTCCCCCCAAAGCATGAAGAGGTCGGGAGCATCCCCTCCACTGAAATAAGTATAAAACTGGACAACTTTATTGAAAACAAGGGTTTCAGATCACTAGAAAATGATCAAAAGCAAAAAAAAAAAAAAAACCTTGTAACATTCATTGTGTTTTCTCCCAATCCTTTGTACACACACAAATACACAGTTTGGGTTTGTTGCATTTTACAAAACCAAGATCTTCCTATATGTGTCACTCTGTAAGTCGTTCTTTGGCTTAACGTTATGTATTGACAATATTTCTTCATTGGTACCTATAGACCTTTCTTGTCCTTTTTTAATTATTGAGCAGCATTGAACAATACGATGTATCACCATTTATTGAATAACTGCCCTATTGATTCAGGGTTGTTTCTAACATTTTCTGATTCCAAACAATACCTTAATGAACACTTTGAACTACCCTGTAAACATCTGCAAGTATTCCTGTTGGCTAGATATATAAAAGTGAAACTCCTGGGCCGAAGGATGTGCTAATGCTAAATTTTGGAAGATAGTACCAAATTCTTTCCAAAAGGCAGGAATATTTAAGAAGTTACCAGACCTTTGAAACTAATCCTAAATGTTAGCACTGGAAGGATTCTTAAAATTGCCCCCATCAAAAATCTTTGGGTTTGAGTACATTTTGGAGGCTTATGGAATTGATGTGACTGGCCCAGTGTCATGCAACCAGACTCCAGTCCAGGTTTTTGATTTTCCAGCCCAGTACTATACTACAACATATCTTATGGGGACAAAAATTAGACTTGAGTTTTGGAGTAATCCTTTCCAGCAAAATAGAAATTTTTTACAAATAATTAAAAACATGTTTTCTTCCTTTGTATTTTTCAGTAGTATTGAGAAGAATTAGAATTCGTGTTGTGACTCAAACATTCAGAGTGGAAATGTAAGTCTACAAAGACGTCAAAGAGGAGAGTTCTATGTGAGATACAATGCTATACGTGAAACATCCCAATAGAATCTGGTTTCCTTATTAAATTGCGTTAGAAAGGAGGCTGCAGTTCTATCTTCAGGTACCCACTATTGAAAAATAGTCCAACTGCCATACTAAGCTACTCAGACTATCTGCTGCTGCATAGCAATCAACTCCGATGTAGTGGTCGAAGACCCTTTTATGACATCCCTGATTCAGTGGGTCAGGAGTTGGAAAGGGCACAGCAGAGATTTCTTGTCTCTGCTCTGGGTGTCTGGGGCCTAAGCTGGGAAGACTCAGCTACTGTGTGTGATTCACCAGCTAGGGCCCGAACCATGGAAAGGTACATTCACTGATATGTCTGGAGATGGGTGCTGCAGCTCACCTGGGATCCCAGCTGTGGCTGTTGGCTCCAGCGCCTACACATGGCCTCTCCATAAGGTCCCTACACTTCTTTACAGCATGATGACCAGGTTCCAGGAGAAGGTGTCCCCAAGACTCACCTTCCAGTAATGGCAGTGTGGGAAGATCAGGAGAGTACCCTCCAGGTTATACCAAGTGGGTACGCTGGACAAAGGAATGGTTCACATCCTAAGCAAGATGAAGCAGGATGGTACAAGATTTCATCACACTACTCAGAACAGTGTGCAGTTGAAAACTTATTAATTGTTTATTTCTGGAATTTTCCATTTAATATTTTTGGACCATGGTTGAATACAGGTGAAACCATGGATAAGGGGCGACTACTCTATTACTTCTTTTATATCTTCATGAGGGACTGACCTTTTATCATTATACAAATGCCCATCTATATCTCTAGTAACAGATTTTGTTTTAATGTCTGTTTTGTCTGATACTAGTATAGCTACTCCTGTTTTCTTGCTGTTGCTGTTTATATGATACATTTTATTAATGTGTTTTTATTGATTTTTAGAGAGAGAGAAAGGGAGAGGGAGAGAAAGAAATAGAAACATCGATGAGAGAGAACATCGACTGGCCGCCTCCTGCATGCCCCTCACCAGGGATTTGGCCCACAACCCAGGCATGTGCCCTGACCAGGAATCGAACCAGTGACCTCTTGGTCCATGGGTCGATGCTCAACCACTGAGCCACACCGGCTGAGCATGATACATATTTTTACATCTTTTACTTTCAACCTACTTGCTTCCTGCACATAGCATAGAGTTGAATCTTGTTTTATATCCAGACGGACAATCTCTACTAGTCAATTCTATTGTTTAATCCATTCATATTTAATGCTATTATTGAAACGGTTGGATTTACATCTGCTACTTTACTTTTTCTTTTCCGTAGGTCTCAGGTCTTTTTTATTTCTTTGTGTCTCCCTTAATTCTTTCTTTTACATTAAAAATACTTTCTAATGAGTGTAACATTTAATTTTTTAATAATGTTTTTCAGTATAGATTTTTAGCACTTGTTCTAAAGCTTGCCATGTACATCTTAACTTATTAGAATCTACTTCAGATTTATACTAACAATTTCAGTGAGCTACAGAAATGTTACTCCCATATAGCTCTATGTCCATTTCCCCCTTTTTGTAGTAATATTGTTATACATATTGTGTTTATATATGGTACAAATCCAAGAATACATTGTTATATTGTTACTTTATATAATGTTATGTTTTCTAAAGAAGTTGAGAGAATAAGTGAGAGCGAGTGTAAATTTATAATTTGTCATGTCAATCTTCTTACCATTTCTTGTTCTTTTTGTTTTTATTTATTTGAGTTATCATCTGGTATCATTTTATACCAGTACAACTTTTCTCCCACTCACTTTCTTTGTGCTATTATTGCCAAATATGTTACATCTTTCTATGCTATAGGCCCAACAAAACAATTATTTATGTCTTTTATAATTACCTACATAGTTACTTTTACCATTCTTAATACACAATCTTTTCATGCAGAATCAAAGTACTGTCTGATGTCATTTGCTTTCAAATGTAATAACTTCTATTAGCATTGCTTTTAAGCCATGTCTACTAGCAATGGTTTTTGTTTATCTGGAAATATCTTTATTTCATCTTCATTTTTGAAAGAAAATTTTGCTAGATATATTTTTGGTTGACTGTTTTTCTTTCATCCCATTGAGTGTGTCATCTCACTGCCTTCTGGTTTCCATTGTTTCTGATGAGAAAGCACATGTACATTTTATTGGGGCTCCCTTGAACACGACATTTAGTTTTCCTCTTTCTGCCTTCAAACTTTTCTCTTTGTTTTTGGCTTTCAGCACTTTTACTATAATGTATGTTGGTGTGGATTTGTCTATTTATTTGGAGTTGATTGAGCTTCTTAGATGTGTCAATTGGTCTTTTTCATCAAATCTGGGAAGTTTTCAGCTATTACTTTCTTAATGTTTTCTGACCCTTTTTCTTTTGCCTCTCCTTCTGGTGTCCATATTTCTTTAAGGCTCAGTTCATTATCACATGTTCCTTTTTCTCTGTTCTTCAGACTACACTATCTCTATCAATCTATCTTCAAGTTCACTAATTTTTTCTTCTGCCATCTCAGTTCTGTTGTTGAGCCCCTCTGGTATTTTTTTTTTTTTTTTTTTTTTAGTTATTATACTTTTCAACTCCAGAATTTCCACTTAGTTCTTTTTATATAATGTCTATTAAAATTTTATATTTGATTTTTATAAAAACTTTGTCATTATACCTTTAAGCACAAGGACGTTTTTGCATTTATCCTCAGGTAGAGCAGGAGGGAGTGAGGGGTGGAGAGAGAGAGAAACATCAATGTGAGAGAGACACATCGAATGGTTGCCACCCACACGACCCTAACCTGGGCTGGGGACAAACTGCAACCAAGGTACATTCCCTTAGCGGGAACCAAACCTGGGACTCCCTGGTCTGTGGGCCTATGCTCTAACCGCTGAGCCAAACCAGCCAGGGCTTTTTTTTTTTTAGTTTTTTAAACATATTTATAATAGTTGATTCAAAGTGTTTGCTAAGTCCAATACCTGGAACCTCCCAGAGGCTATTTTCTGCTCTTTTTTCTCCATACAAATCACACTTTACTGTTTCCTTGCATGAAAAACTGGACATTTTCAATAATAGACTGTAGCAACTCTGCATACTGATTCTCTGCCACCCCATCTCTGGTCTTGTATTATTGTTGTTTGCTTGACTATTTGTTTAGTGACTAGGCTGGATTATTTCTATAAAGTTTATTTCCCAGACAGTATACAGCCTCTAATGTTACTCCTCAGAGGGTACAGTGTTGGACACACTTACAGTCACCCTGAAGTGAGAGTTGTTTTACCCGGACCCTCTTTGACTCATTCCTTGGTCTCTTTTTTAGCTTCTAGTTTGCCTCTATTGGTATCACATTCAGCTATAAGCCTCCACAAACTCCTAGATGATTTCTCTACTATTTTCAACAATGCTTATGTCATGAACTGTTCCACAGTCCAATCCAATTAAATTCAGACATCTTTGCAAGGACAGTCTTTAAGGACAGCCTTTGAAGCTTGTTCCAATCCAAGTAGAGCTCTTCTTTGTTGTCTCTTTCTGTAATTCTTTCCGTTACACTTCTAGCTGTCCTATAGTTTAGCTTATTGCTATCATGGAGTTACCAACCTCCTTATAATTGCTTATTTACCAAAATCCCATTGTTTTTAATAGCATCCTTATGTTTTAACTTTACCACACTCTATTTCAAATAACAACAATGCCCTTGGGGAGAGCTACAGAGCTCTCTGTTCTTACAGCTAGCTTCTCTCTGGCAAAAACTATGTGCTACTGCTCTGAAGCTGAGATCAGGGACAGGGTTCTGATTCTCTTAGAGTGACATCCCTGCCTTGCAAGTGGGGCACTGGGACAGAACAGTAACCCTGGTCTTCTTGGCTTGCTTCTCCTGATGTGGAACTTAGATCCTTTGAATGAACTGCGGTGAAGGCCTGAGTATTCTCAACCTGACTGGAATAGAGGTTCTGCAACCTGAAGCTGGGGGTTGGGGAATGAGAAATTCTGGCAGCTTGCTCCTCTAAAGAAGAAACTGTAGCCCTAGACTGGGAACTGGGGGAGTGGAAGCCCTTCTTGACCATACCCACCTGGAGTAGAACTTCCATCACACTGAGTGGAAAAGGGATGGAAGGCCTGTGGCTCAACTGCCACAAACTCATTCTTCTTGCAGAGATTTAGTAGATGTTCTTAAATAAGTGTATCTCTGTTTTCTATGTGCCCTTAGGATAACTTCTGGAAACTTTAAATCGTTGCTTTGAAACTTTTTCATGAGTTAGAGTTGTGTGGTTGAGAAGAAGATCAGTAGATCTACCATTTCAGATGCTTCTTCTATATTTCTTTAACAGATGAGATTTGCCTAAGGCCAAGACCCAGGAGAGACCCTTAGAAAAGGAACTGTACCAAACCAGGAGACTCAAAGAGGAACCTAATGTTGGAAGCCACCAGTACTGACCTTCAGAGTTGTGAATATTCTGCTCACCAAGCCATGTGCCCATGGAGCTATGTCAACCCAGAAGTAGCAGCACATTTTTCTAGCGTGTGCAGGCAGAGGGACATTTTTTTTAATTCACACAAAGGCATCAATGTACTTGCACAGCCCCAGAAGCCACAGAGACTCCAGTTGACAGGTTATGTAGGATGAGTCAACCATCCAGAGCAGTAGTTCCCAATTCTGGCTGCTCATTAGGATTACTTGGGGAGCTGTTGAAAAAGACCAATGTGAGGGTCCCACCTAGACCAATTAAATCAGATTCTCTTAGGATAGAGCCCAGCCATCAGTATTTTTAATAGTCCCTCAGGGGATTCTAATGTACAGTCAAGATTGAGAACCACTGATCTAGAGCCTGGAGCCAGGGGAATGGGATTCTTTGTACCCAAACACCTCAAGAGGATGTAAGCTGATGATGGAGTTCCAGTGCTGGCAGCTATAAAATGCTCTAAGTAAATAGTGAGTAAAATTGGCAGAACAAAGTAAGTCAAATTGCAATAATTTCTTTCCTGAAAGAAATTGCTAAAGTTATCCCTAAATAATAAGAAAAGCAGGCAGTGACATTGTAAACATAGTTTCCCACCACTCGCTATTAGTTCTAATTGATATGACTCATGCAAGCCAGGTTGATTGTGTCCCCTTGTGTCATGATGACATATACAGTGGCAGACTTTGTCCATTCCTTTGGCCACACTCTACTCCGTGCTAGTCTTGTCAAAGAAGGATCAGAGGCTGTCTTTGTAGAAACATTGATTCCCCAATTCAAGAGAATATAGGACCTTCATCCCAGGGGCAGGTTGCTGTGCTTTAACAAAAGGGACTCTACTTAGTTCCCAGAATGTCCTGCCCAAAATATACTCACTTCTGCATAGCAATAAGTCACTAAAAAAATGGGAATGAGAATTATGGAATGTTGGAGGGATTCTCTAGGTCATTTGTGATCCTTCCTTCTAATCTTGGATGTTTAGGCTTGTAAGGAGTTCTCTCTGTGTTCCATAAATGTTTTGTTGTCTCTCTTCATTTTTCAGAGACCCATGACTTGTCCAAAAAGAACTGTAGGACAGTAAAATTGGAAAGCTTGGTGTAGGAGAGTTTCTAAACAAGGGAAGACACATACATTGCTTACGTGACCCGCTTGCCCATCCTTTACCGCCTGAAATATCAGTGATTGGTTCACAGTGCTCTTTCCTGGGGAGCCATCCCCAGGCAGCCACTCAAGTGGAAGCATAAGTAGAAACTTTTTTGCCACCTCTGAATCAAACCACAGACAACATGGTATGGTTGGGAGAGTTTGACTAAGAATCAGACTTGGGTTCAAATTCTAGCCTAACTACTCCAAGCTACTGACCTTAATGAGTTACTTCATCTCTCTGAGTCCTGTCAGTGAAATGGGAGGACTAATGCCTACCTGGGTTTTGGATTGAATAGTCTCAGTGATCCACCTCAAAGTGTGCCTGGCATATACCAGGTACCCACATTTCTCTTGCTCCCCACCTCAATATACACACATGCACACACACACACACACACACACACACACACACACACTCTTTCCCAGGAAAGGAAAATGAATGAAACCCTTGCCAGTTAGTGACACACTAGTCAGTGACAGTTACTAGTATTCAGTGAAGGTAGACTTGATTAATTAAAAATAACAACCTCAAACTCAGGAAAAATGGCTTTTAAGTGTTACCTGGACTGGTCTAGTGAAAAATATGCCCTTCCAATACACCCATATCATTTTTTTAAAATATGTTTTTATTGATTTTCATATAGAGAAGAAAAGAGAGGGAGAGAGAGAAAAACATTGATCAGGATCACTGCCTCCTGCACGCCCCCTACTGGGAATTAAGCTGGAAACCCAGGCCAGAACCAGTTAACCTCTTGGTGCCTGGGACGATGCTCAACCCACTGAGCCACACTGACCAGGCCACGGTATCATTTTAAATGTCCTAGTGTATCCCACACAACTAGACAAGTACACTAAAGACCATTGTGTGGGAAGAGTCTGGACTATGCAAGCTTTGCTTGTACAATACAAAGAAAATTACTGGATTCCTAGGCCTGATGATGAAGTTTCTTGTAAGAAATATGGCACTTTTTAAACTATTTAAAAAGACATTTCTCTCAGCAGCCTTAGTCGGGCGTCCTCTCTTATCTCTCAGCGCCTGGCACATAAGGAAGTGCCCCCAGGAATTCTAAAGCCATCAGGAGAGACATGCAGATCTGAGAACAGCCTTCCCACCCTCATCTCCTGCCTTACCCCCTGCATTTTTCCATCTCCCCAGCCCTCCTGTTTTCTGCATTTTTAAAAACTTCTTTATATTTATTCTAGCAGTAGCCTGCCATGCAATAAAAGAATGGGGAAAATCTCATTAAAATTATATCAAAGGGGAAAAGATGGAGTAGAGCTTGAAATTCCTGCAATCTACACACAATAACCTAATCAACTTGAACACGCAGGTTAAATGGAGCCCACCCTATGGTGAGCCCAGATGATTAAACTCCCTTCCCAGGGAACTGCTACCTTCAGGATACCTAGGGGTGAGCCGTATTAAAATGCAGCCATGAAAATACCTCCCATCTTGGAGCACTTTTAACCTTCCCGCTCACTTCACAACCATTTATCTGACTGACTTCTGCACAAGGGCCCTGGGAGGCAAGAAAAGCTATTTCTATTACCCCATTTTGATAGTTAAGTCAAAGGAGGCAGTGAGATTTCTTGAAAGTCACCTAGTTAGTGATGGGGAAGCCAGGCAAAGAGCTCAGTTTGGGTTAAAATGGTCTCAGGCTGAAAAGATATCAAATGACTGACCTAAAAATTCTACTAGCATCTTCTTCTCCTTCAGCTTCTCGTTTAGTTTGACATGAGTCTGTAAGAGTGGGAGAACACAGTGTTTACTCAAAACTGAAATCCATCTCGGCCAGGAAACACAGGGGTAATGCGACTATCAGAAATCCTTATGTTCAGTGCTACTGTCAGTAGCTGAATAAACATCTTACTAAATGTGTACTGATTCTCCTCAAGGTGAATTCATACTAGTTTTGGCCAGGGCATATCTTCTCAGTCAAAAAATAATAAATTAGAATGTGTGAGGCAGTGGAAAGTTTTGAAGAAAATTTAGCATTCAAAAGAGGCCCAGACTCTAAAGGGTTGGAAATCACCACTTCAGACTACTTCTTCGCTGACCCTCCACTCAAAATTCACCAGTTCTGATTTCCTTTCCTTAAGGGGCCAGATCTGTGCTTTAAAATAATAGTAAGCTAATATGATCATGTAATAAGTATTAATCATGCCATGCTTACCCTTCCTAGGTAATGTATGTGCATTTGAAATGGGGCTTTTTAGACAACACACTTTAATCCAAAGCAAACTTTGGAACCCACCATTCTTCAGCTCCGACCTCTCACCCGAGTTCCAGACTTGTATATTCTCAGCTACTAAACATCTCCACTCAAGCTTCCCAGAGGCATCGAGGCTCAATGTATCCAGAATTGATCCTCCACTTCTACTCTTTATCTCATTCTGGGACAACACTAACAATCCATTTATCAAAGTCAGAGACCTGGGAGTTGTTCTAGGTTCCTTACCACCCCACCCCACCCCAGCCAATCACTGGGTCAATTATGTCCTATCTATATACTCTCAATAGGCAAAATAGTTTCCCTGATCAAATAAGTTTGGAAAACACTGGGTCTGACAAAGTTAAACCTTTATTATAGGACTTAACAGAGTTTTCTAAATTAGAAAACTCTGTTAAGTCCTATAATACATATAGCTATTGTTTCCCAAACTCGTTTGCCCAGGGAACCCTTATTTTCTTTGCGGAGTATCCTGCATTATCTATATGTGATAGAACATGCTGTAAGAAAGGGCATAAGATATATTTGAAATGTGTTTTAGTCTCATGAACTGTCTGATGCAATTTCTGCAATATAGATGATAGTGTTATACCAGTGTACATATAAACAAAGCATTACATGATTTGAAAGCCAGAAATGTAAAAGAAAATGTCTTTCCAAATATTTATTGAGAAATATCCATCAAAATATCACTGATATTTTGGGGGCACTTCTTCATGAAATGTGTTTATGCATAAGAATGGGAGAGAGGCCCGGCCGGTGTGGCTCAGTGGTTGAGCGTCGACCCATGCACCAACAGGTCGCCGGTTCAATTCCCGGTCAGGGCACATGCCCAGGTTGTGGGCCTGATACCCATTGGGGGGCATGCAGGAGGCGGTCAATCAATGTTCTCTCTCATCGATGTTTCTGTCTCTCTCTACCTTGCCCTTCCTCTCTCTCTCTAAAATCATTAAAGAAAAACAATCTTTTTAAGAAAAGAATGGGAGAAAGTCTGAAAGGACAGAAGCTCGACAGTGGCCAGCAGGAGTTGCCTCCGGGTATGTTGTTCAAGTGGAAGACAGGGAGCTTGTCAGGGCTCATCCACCACATGTCTGCATTGTTCGACTTTGTCATTGCCAGCATATGTTATTTTTGTCATTTGTTTTCCTGAAAAATCAATACAGAAAATTTTAAAAATAAATAAAATGCCTGGTGTAAGCACTATTTTTTTCTTTCCTTCTCTTGCTTTTTTTCTTTTTTTTTTTTTATTCTATGTCTCTTCTTTTGGTAAGCACTATTTTAAAATATCAATCTGAAAGAATATAAATGAAAGAAGAGCTAAGACACTCCTTTAAAAGTAGAATTATGTGTGAAAACTTGTCTTACCAATTATTATAATATCCTTAAAGCCACAGTCATTCTCAAAAAGAGAGAGTGGCATGGGGATGTAGATGGACAGATGAGTGCAATCGAATATAAATTCCACAAATGAAATCAAGGAGATGTGAAAAATTAGTGTGAGGTTATGGTGGCATTTCAAAGCAGTGGAGAAAGATAAATCCAGTAAATTTTATTAAAACAATAGATTAGCTATTTCCCAAATAAATATGCTTGTATTCCTAACTTATTTTTATACCACAATAAATTTCAGATGGATCAAAGATTATTGTAAAGTTATTCATGAAGCCATGAAAATAATAGAAGAAAATGTGAATAATTATATTTATAATCCTGGTTTGAAGGAAGCCTCTTTAAACATATATAAAAAGCCAGAAACAATAACATCAAAAGATTGTACATCTGACAACATCAAAATTCTCTAAAGCAAAAATCATTGCAAGTTAAAACACAAACAGTACATAGAGGAAAATGTTTACAACATACATGACAAAGGGCTAATGTCTTTTTGTTTGTTTCTTTGTTTGTTTGTTTGTTTATCCTCACCCAAGGATATTTTTTCCATTGATTTCTAGAGAGAGTGGAAGGGAGGGAGGGATAGAGAAACATCAATGTGAGAGAGAGAAACATTGCAAAGGGCTAATATCTTAATATGTAAAGTTTCCTTGGAAATCACTGAGAACAAGATAACTAGCAGTGACCCAAAGAGTTTATAAGCCCCAACTGCTTAAACATAGTCTTAATTAAAATTCAAGTTAAGACCGGAAATGGCGGTGGAGTGAATGGAAGCTACACTGACGATCTCCCAGGACCAAACGGGAATTACAACTATAATAAAGACAAATCGTCGGGAAAAAGCAACAGAAAAGCTGCGAGAGAGGATCATACAACCAGGGACACTGAATGAGCCTGGTAGGATCTGCGGAGGCGCGTGAGCGTGGTGGGCTGGGAGCCCATGGACAGCAGTGGCCTTGGCTGTGAGCAGTGGCCTTAGCTGGGAGCAGCGGGGGCGCCCGCCCGCAGGGTTAAGAGCCCCAGCTGCTCCACAGCGCAGAGGGCTGGGACAGAGCGCTAAATATCCACAGCCACTCACCTGGGGCTCCGGCAGAGGGAGGGCAGACTGGACTGGAACTCTGTGGGGACACCTGGGATTTGGAGGGCGCTCAGAGTTTGTGCTGAACTGTGGCCACAAAGGACGGTGGTGGACAGCCGCTCCTTCCCGGTTACACAGAACGGCAGCCAAGTTTACTCCTTCCCGGAGCTGTGGCAGCCCCTCCCTGGGAGATTCCCAGGTGAGGAAAAGTGGTAAAGAAATGCAAATTGAGGCTCACTAACAACCAGCATCGGTCCCACCCTCGGGAAATCTTCTCACACTATAAACACCTGAGGGAGTATCTCATTCAACTGAGATCCTAAGGCTTTTCAAGTAACTGAGGCTAATAGCCTCCAGGCAAAAAGCTAGAGCATAACTGAACCTTTCCTGAGCTTGCAAATCTACCCAGGAAAGTGAGACTTGACAGTGGTGTTTAAGGAGGGCCCTCCACACTCATCCAAACCCAGTAGAGGGAGCCACAAATAGCAGAACACCAACACCCACAGGGAAAATTTGGCAGGCTCCAAAACTAACTGAGATAGCAAAAATGGTGAAACAAAGAAACAGATCCCAAATGAAAGAACAAGAGAACTCTAAAGAAGATGAGATAAATGAAATACAGTTAAGCAAATTATCAGAGGTAGAGTTCAGAGCCATGATCTTGAGGAAACTAAACAGCATGAGTAAGGATATCGACACCATGAAAACCAACCAATTGGAAATAAAGAATGACATAGCAGAAATGAAGAACACATTGGAAGGACTGACCAGCAGAGTAGAGGAAGCGGAGGACCGGATCAGTGAATTAGAAGACAGAGTAGAAAAAATCAATCAATCAGAAAACCAAAAGGAAAAAACAATTAAAAAACAGGAGGATAGCTTAAGAGAACTGTGGGACAACTGGAAACGTAATAACATTCGCATTATAGGAGTCCCCAAAGAAGAAGAAAATGAGCAAGGGTTAGAGAATATATTTGAAGAAATAGTGACAGAAAACTTTCCTAACCTGGTGAAGGAAGAAGGCATTCAAGTTCAAGAAGCACAGAGAGCCCCAAGTAAGAAGAACCCAAACAGACCCACACCAAGACAATAGTAATTAAAATGCCAAAAATTAAAGACAAAGAGAGAATCCTAAAGGCAGCAAGAGATAAGCAACAGGTTACCTACAAAGGAACCCCCATAAGGCTATCAGCTGACTTTTCAACAGAAACACTACAGGCCAGAAGGAAATGGCATGAAGTAATCAAGGTAATGAAAAACAGGATCTGAATCCAAGACTACTCTATCCAGCAAGGCTATCATTCAAAATAGAATGTCAAATAAAGAGCTTCCCAGACAAAAAAAGGCTAAGGGAATATATTAGCACCAAACCAGCACTGCAAGAAATGTTAAAAGGACTGCTGTAATTAGTAGAAGAAATAGGAAGAAAAATATAGCCACACTGAACAAAAATGGCAATAAATAAGTACATATCAATAATCACCTTAAATGTAAATGGATTGAATGCTCCGATAAAAAGGCACAGAGTAGCTGACTAGATAAGAAAGCATGATTCACATATATGTTGTTTACAAGAGACCCACCTCACAACAAAAGACTCACATAGGTTGAAAGTAAAGGGATGGAAAAAAATCTTCCAAGCAAACAGAAAGGAAAAAAAAAGCTGGGGTAGCAATACTCATATCTGATAAATTAGATTTCAAATTGAAGACCATAACTAGAGACAAAGAAGGTCACTACATAATATTGAAAGGGTCTATCCAACAGGAAGAGATAACCTTGGTAAACATATATGCACCCAATATAGGAGCACCAATATATATTAAAAATCTTCTGGAGGACTTCAAAGGAGAAATCGACCACAATACAATCATAGCAGGAGACTTCAACACCCCACTGACATCACTGGATAGATCATCTAGACAAAAAATTAACAAGGAAACAGAAATTCTAAATGAAGCACTAGATCAAATGGATTTAATAAATATATACAGATAATTACACCCCAAAACTGCAGAATTCACATTCTTCTCAAGTGCACATGGGACATTCTCAAAGATAGACCACATGATAGGACACAAACTAAGTCTCTACAAGTTCAAGAAGATTGAAATCATATCAAGCATCTTCTCAGATCACAACGGCATGAAACTAGAAATCAATTGCAACAAGAATATGCAAAGACATTTGAACACATGGAGGCTAAATAGCATGTTATTGAACAATGAATCGGTTACCATGGAGATCAAGGAAGAAATTAAAAACTTTCTGGAAACTAATGAAAATGAACACACAACAACACAAAATCTATGGGATGCAGCGAAAGCAGTTCTGAGAAGGAAGTTCATAGCACTACAGGCCCACCTCAAGAAAGAAGAAAAATTTCTAATTAACTACCTAACCTCACAACTTAAAGAACTAGAAAGCAAACAAAAAGAAAACCCTAGAGCAAGTAGAAGGAAGGAAATAGTAAAGATCAGAGCAGAAATAAACGACATGGAGACCAAAAAAAACAATTCAAAGGATCAATGAAACAAAGAGCTGGTTTTTTGAAAAGATAAACAAGATTGATGGACCCTTAGCTAGACTCACCAAGAAACAAAGAGAGAGAACCCAAATACACAAAATCAGAAATGAAAGAGGAGAAGTAACAACTGACACCACAGAAATACAAAGAATCGTTAACAAATACTATGAACATTTATATGGCAACAAATTCGACAATCTAAACGAAATGGACACATTTCTAGAAACACCTAGTCTCCCAAAACTGAACCGGGAAGAGATAGAAAACTTGAACAGGACAATAACAACGAAGGAAATTGAAGATGTAATCAAGACCCTCCCACCAAACAAAAGCCCAGGCCCTGACGGCTTCACGGGGGAGTTTTACCAAACATTCAAAGAAGAACGAACACCCGTTCTCCTCAAACTATTCCAAAAAATTCAAGAAGAAGGAAGACTTCCAAACTCGTTTTATGAGGCCAGCATAATTCTAATCCCAAAACCAGAAAAAGACACTACAAAGAAAGAAAACTATAGGCCAATATCCCTGATGAACATAGATGCCAAAATCCTGAACAAAATACTAGCAAATCGGATCCAGCAATACATCAAAAAAATTATTCACCATGACCAAGTGGGATTCATCCCAGGGATGCAAGGCTGGTACAATATACGCAAATCAATAAATGTGATACACCACATAAACAAAATGAAAGATAAAAACCACATGATCATATCAATAGATGCTGAAAAAGCATTTGACAATATCCAGCACCCATTTCTGATAAAAACGCTCAGCAATGTGGGAATAGAGGGATCATATCTCAACATTATAAAGGCCATATATGAAAGACCTACAGCCAACATCATACTCAATGGACAAAAACTAAAAGTATTTCCCTTAAGAACAGGAACAAGACAAGGATGCCCATTTTCACCACTCTTATTTAACATAGTACTGGAAGTCTTAGCCACAGCAATAAGATATGAAGAAAAAATAAAAGGGATCCAAATTGGAAAGGAGGAAGTGAAACTGTCATTATTCGCATGATATTATGACATGATATTATACACAGAAAACCCTAAAGACTCCATCAAAAATCTACTAGACTTAATAAATGAATTTGGCAATGTAGCAGGATACAAAATTAACGTCAAGAAATCGACGGCATTCTTATACACCAATGATGAACTCACAGAAAGAGAAACTAAAAAAACAATCCCATTTACCATCGCAGCAAAAAAATTAAGATACCTAGGAATAAACTTAACCAAAGAAGTAAAGGACCTATTTGCAGAAAACTACAGGACATTGAAAAAAGAAATAGAGGAAGATATAAAAAAGTGGAAGCACATACCTTGTTCATGGATTGGAAGAATTAACATCATTAAAATGTCCATACTACCCAAAGCAATCTATAGATTTAACGCAATCCCCATCAAAATACCAACGACATATTTCATAGAACTAGAACAAATGCTTCAGAAGTTCATATGGAACCAAAAAAGACCCCGAATAGCTACAGCAATCTTGAAAAAGAAGGACAAAGTAGGCGGGATCACAATATCAGACATCAGGTTATACTACAAAGCTACTGTAATCAAAACAACCTGGTACTGGCACAAGAACAGGCACATAGATCAATGGAATAGTACAAAAAACCCAGAAATTGACCCAAAACATTATGCTCAATTAATATTCGACAAAGGTGGCAAGAGCATACAATGGAGTAAAGACAGCCTCTTTAATAAATGGTGTTGGGAAAATTGGACAGCTACATGCAAAAAAAAATGAAACTAGACCATCATCTTACACCATACACAAGAATAAACTCAAAATAGATAAAAGACTTAAATGTGACTCATGAATCCATAAAAATCCTAGAAGATAATGTAGGCAACAAAATTTCGGACATCATACGCAGCAGAATCTTCACTGATATATCACCTAAGGCAACAGAAACAAAGGAAAAAATGAACACATGGGACTACATCAAACTCAAAAGCTTCTGCACAGCAAAAGAAATAACACATCAAAGTGGAAAGGCAACCCACTGTATGGGAGAGCATAATTGCCTATGATATATCAGATAAGGGATTAATTTCCAAAATATATAGAGTGCTCATACATCTCAACAAAAGGAAGACAAAAAACCCAATTAAAAAATGGGCAGAGGAACTAAATAGACACCTATCCAAACAGGACATACAAATGGCTAAGAGACATATGAAGAAATGCTCAACATCACTAATCATCAGAGAGATGCAAATTACAACAACAATGAGGTATCACCTCACACCTGTCAGAATAGCCGCCATCAACAAAGCATCAAACAACAAGTGTTGGCGAGGGTATGGAGAAAAGGGGACTCTAGTACACTGCTGGTGGGAATGCAGACTGGTACAGCCACTATGGAAAACACTATGGTGTTACCTCAAAAAATTAAAAATCGAATTACCCAGTGATGCCACTTCTAGGAATATACCCTAAGAAGCCTGAAACACCAAACAGAAAGAATATATGTACCCCCATGTTCATAGCAGCGCTATTTACAATAGCTAAGATCTGGAAACAGCCCAAGTGTCCATCAGTAGACGAATGGATAAGAAAGCTGTGGTACATATACACAATGGAGTACTATGCAGCTGTAAGAAAGAAAGATCTCTTATCCTTTGCGACGACATGGGAGGACCTGGAAACTATTATCCTAAGTGAAACCAGCCAAGCAGAGAAAGACAAATATCATATGATCTCACTTATTTCTGGAATATAATAAACATAACAGTCTGAGGAACAGGGTAGTCCCAGAGATGTGGAAGTAAGGTACAGACTGACAATTGCCAGAAGAGGGGGTGGGGGAGGGGAGCGATGAACCACAGAACTTGTACGCATGTACTCATAACCAATGGACATGGACAACAAAACTGGGGACGGGGCAGGGAGGGAGGGGGAGGAGGGTGACAATGGGGGGAAAAGGAGAAACATCTGTAACAAAAATAAATTATTAAAAAATAAATAAATAAAATAAAATAAAATTCAAGTTAAAATCAGAGATCCCAAGCTTTTAGTAGCAGGACATCGAGAGAATATTGAGAAAACAAATTACTGAGCAAGCCTTTAATATTTTATTATAAAGATAAGGAAGAAACTGCAGGATATTTAAAACTCAGGTACTTACATTGAAAGCTCAGATAAAGATAAGTAATGCAGGATATTTAAAACTCAAAGAAACTAAGACTAAAATATTACCCAGTTGAAGTGAAGGTTCTTTCTTATCTTCTTTATACTTAATCAGTGTCTCATCATTACACTATTGAATCCTGGATCAGTCAATCTCACCAAGTTCTCCTATGAGGTTCTAGTTTGTAAATAACATTGTGTTACAAAACTTGAGATTAATAAGTATGCTTATTTGCTTGTTATAGGAAACGTAATTCATTGTTTATTATATGAAAATAAATATAAATTAATTCAACAATGTAATATTTAACCCACTGATTTTTATTTTATTGACATTATTTTAAATAATTCAAATAGCAAAAAAGAAATGGAGGGAGGAAGGAAGGAAGAAGAGAAGAAAAAGAAAAGGCGTGTCTGTTCCAACTTTCCTAAAGTGAGAAAATCATCTTTTTCTCTTTACATAAATTACAAGGTAAATAGAAAAGAATAGTAATTATAGCCAAAACAATGCAGAATTTCAACTTTTTCCTCAACCTGCTTTAATACAAAATTTGGCGAAGAACATTGTATTAGGACTGCTTTTGGCGGAAAGCAATAAACATATTTAATTACTTCAAATGACAAGAAGTCTGCGATAGAAAATTCTAGGGATTGTTTTACTGATAGCAACATGCTAAGTCAATATCTCTATGATTCTCTTGCAAAAATCACCTCCTCAAAAATAAAAAAGAAAGAAAATCCAAAGCAACAGGGAAGCTTCTCCAGCTGTGAAGCCCCTTCGACCCTAAGGGCATGGCCCCCTTGTCCCCCAGTGCACACATCTATCATAGAGTTTGTCACAATGGACCATGATTCTCAGTCTTCATGACTGTCTTCTCCTTCCGGTGGTGAAGAGGCTTTCATCTGATTTCTAGCACTGAGCAAGTGCCTGGTACACATGGAGGCCCTCAGTAATTGTTCTTTGAATGCATGAATTATGGGGACAACCTTTTAAGCAGCTGGAAAGCATTAGGGGGGACCTGTGCACCTTTCATCATCCGTTACATGCTGCTGGAGCCTTGTGACCAAGTGGGACAAAACAGCAGGGAATTATTCCATTTAACAAGGGAATTCTGGAGTTCTAAAGCAGAGGGCAATGAGATCATTCAGAACATCAACTGGCAGCCCACATACCTAGGGACCACAAAGGGTCCACAGAGACATAGGCATTGCCAGTGGGCCCAGTCCCAGCGCTGAAAAATTGAACCCAAACTGGCCTCTGTCGCCAGCACCACTCCTCACATCCAAGAGAATGTGCAAAAACACTAGGGGCGTCCTTCCTTCTCCATCAGGTCTCACAGGACAACCCTTCCCCCAAACAAGGCTTTCTCTTATTCCTGCCCCTTTCTTCCTTCCTAACCAGCCCAGGGGAGTCCTTTACTGACTGGCCCTCCAGGAAGAATTTCTCCCCATCTTAATCAGCGGCACAGTCTCTATAATGAGAACTTTGCCCATGCTGAGTTTAACACAGATTTACACTGAAAACACACAAACCAGAGACCAGTCTATGGCAGATGGGGAGGGACTGCTGAGAAAGATAATGAGAGAAATTTACATTGGCGCCAATTTTCTCACCATACTTTTTGTTCTAATAAATCTTTCATTCCTACAAAGGTAAACCTACTCTTCCTCCAGTGCCCCAACAAACTGGGTTTCTGTCCTTAATCTAGTTTTTCAGAATAGTAATTCTCTCAAGCAAAATATCCCCTGGGAGTGTGGGTGCTAGTCCCCTCAGACTTCAGCAGGTGAGCCCTCTTTTGGAGCAAATTTCTTGCCTCACTTAATCTGGGGGTCACTTCATCCAGGAGACTCCCTGATTCTTTCCTCTTCATTCAGCCCCATCCACCAGAGGGAGTCTGGCCACAGGTAAGGCTGTTTTATGCCAAGGTGAGCCTCAGCTTCCCATCAGTGAGAGGCTTCAAGGGGGTGGGCCTTGTGGGTGGCCGGTTCCCCGCTCAGTCTACTCCCTTCCTCATGAGTGAGGGCCTGGTGCAAGCAATTCTCAGCTGATTCTCAAGTCTCATGAGTCGAGAAGCCAAGAGTCAAAAGTCTAGATCAGCATAAGTCTCTCCTTTCCCAAAACCCCCTCAATCCTACCTTAGTTTTGTCGTTACCGGCTATAGTTCTCTATCATCTACCACGAAAAGTTTTTTCCTACAACAAAAGGAAAAAAGGGTGATTTTTATTTCCCCAAATTCTTGAACTATCTTTAAACATTGTCCTTCTGAGGCTGGGCAGTGTTCTGCAGACGAGGCCCAGATCGCCCACTCCCTGGTTCCAGACCCCTGCAGCAAGGTGTGTGCCTGCTCCTGTGCTGTGGGGCAGAAAGGAGGATTCCACCTGCCTTCCCCCAAAGCCTGAGAAGTGGCATTTGAGGCTTGTCTGTTGTCCCCAGCCCTAACTCTCAGGAACTGAGCTGGAGCCAGTAAGGTTACTTCTCCCTTTTTTTCTAGAAGATTCTCCTGAATTTAATTTCTTCTTTGGCTCCCAACAAGGCACCCTCCCTCTGCTTTCTACACACCACAACCTCTACTCTCCTTCGTCCCTCTGCTACTTTTTCTGGGTCTGACCCTGGGGGTTAAAGCAGTCTGTGACACTCTTTTAAAACTTCGTTTCTTCGCAGTCCACCTGGATTTCCAAACTTCGTTGTTACTTCCAAGAGTCCACTTCATCTCTGCCCACCAATTCCCTACCCGGGTCATGGCCTTCACCTCAAAGGGCTCTCCTCTAGTTTCGGGGACTATAATCAGTCTCTTACGCACTCTCTCAGGAGACTTGGAAATCCTGGGTCTGGCCCCACTCATGGCAGGTACAAATAATGGTCCATAACACTTAATGTTCATAAGCTATTTTTATATTAACTCAGTTAATTTCTATGTTGATACGATCTTCTTCCAGGATAGAACTCAGTCCCAGTCCATTTAGAGTCCACCCTCTTTCCCCAGAGCTGTGTTTAAATTTCGAGGGGCTCAGACAGTGCTAACATGTCATAGGAAGCCGTGAAGCATCTGTTCTTTATTCCTTTCTGCCCCCTTGGGCCCCCTGGCTCTCTCCACAGCCACCGCAGCACTTGCTGGGACACAAAAACCCTTTGGTCTTTGGGTGCCACTTTTGCTCAGAAATCTCTGCAAAGCTGTGCATGGTCTCTGGAGGATGGCAGACTTGTCACCTCCCCCTGATATTCCTGAGAAGCAGGACATAGAGCCCTCCCCACAGCGCCCACCAACATCTCTGCACACATCTTCTCCCCAAACCCCCCTCCACCCCCTGACACAAGGAAACCTTTTACTAGTGCAAGAGAAAGCCCTCTTTCCTCGAACCTTATTCTACCAAACTCTACCTGTATCCTAAATCTTCTCAGTTCTCCCCAGTGTTTAGGGTTTAGAAACCTCTTTGACACCTGTCCCATCCTCCCTTGAAGTAATGACTCTAGAGGATTTACTTAGCTGGATGGGGCAGTAGAGGAAAGGGGAGAATAATATCAGAGAGAAAGAAATAAAAGCATCAGCTTATATTTTTAAATGCCATCACATTTGCACTGCTAGTACCTTATTTGGAACTACCTTGTATCATGTTCTTAAATCTCAAAAGACATTAGTGATTGAAAGATGCCTTCCCTGCAGGATATTTTCCTACATTCTCTGATCATGGGCCTGTTCTTTGCTTATCTCCAGGCTGGAAATATGTTTTTCACCTTCACCCATTTTTATAGCAACCACCTCTCTCTCCATTATTCCACTTAAGCATTCCTCTGCCTACAGCTCCTGGACCACTTCACATTTCATTAGGTGCTTCATCAGGAAGGGAAGAAAGAAGTGGGGTAGCTCAAAATGACTGCCTTCATTTGCTGATTTCTTTGTTTTGCCCCAGAAAGCATTTCTGCATCTCAGTTGGCGTATTCAAGCACAGTCAAGAGAAACCCCTCCTGTCAATTCCAATTCCACTTCATTTCCTGGCATACACAGTTGAATGAGCTGTTTAAGTAGGGTTGTCGTGAAATAAAATGATTTTGAATTTGCATTACATATTCTTTCAATTATTTATGGATTGGGGTAACCTATATCAGTGACTTTTCCCCTCTACCCTCCTGAGTCATCAAGAGAAAGCAGTAGGAAAAGTAACTCAGCACTTTCTGCAAAGCCTGATGGTGATTACTGCCTACTGTGCTGAACTCATCTTCATTAAGGGCTGGTACCCTGCCTTCTCACCACAGCCTTTCAGACCTTGAAGACCTTTGGGTCTAGGGCCACCACTCTACAGAGCTAGAGGTGACCCAGTGTGATTTCAGAGACCTCTCCGCATACCAGTTGTTCTGTGCTCCTGAAATCCCCAATATTGAAGTTGCTTTTTTGGCTGCTTTCAGAAAAAGTCTTAATTAGTCACTATTTGAGTGATTCTTTGTGGGTTTAGGGCATGGCCCCTTAAAGGTCACTGTTAGAGTGTATATTTGTGGCCTGCCTGCCATGGGGCTTCTCCCTTAACTTCCTACCATGATCAGCTTAACTAACCATCACCTAGGAAGGCTTAGAGAATGTGGCCCTGCAGGGGGGTGTTTTGTAAATAACCTCAAGATTACACCCTATATGGTAAAAGGGATAGGGGTTGGCTGTCGATTATTCAGCCACCTGACCATTTAAGTTCATGCACAGACTCACAGAGAATGTACAAAATAGACCCTTACTTTGGAAAACAAACAAAATATCTGTCTCTTTAGTTCAATCTAGAAGGGTAAGTGCAGAGGGATCAAGGTAGTAACCCCATCAATTCAGGGCTGGAGCTAGTTACCCAACCGATATTCTTAAGCTAATCTTCTCCTGATTAAGCCCATTCTCATACCACTTGTTTCCACCCAAGTTTTTCCTTAGTTGTTGTTTGTTGTTGTTGTTTTTAATAAAGACGGGCTATATTGGAAAACCAGGGTGGTACCTCACTAAAGAAAAAATACAAAATTATAAATTACTGATATGGCACTAAAAGTATATTATAGAACAAACGCCTAGAGAAAATGAACATTAACAAAATTAAAGGGTAGCATTTGGAAGTCCTGTAATTGCATGGTAATTGGGGGTCAAACCAGAATCTATTTAGATTCCACAAGGCCTATTAGGAGTCCAGAGGACCAATGGCAAGTCAACCAAAATTAGGAAAAGAAATCAGACTTTAATTGTAAACAGAAGACTAATCATTAGCTTTTCCCTTTCCCTAGAGTAAGTCACGGGTAGTTGCCTGACATTTTACATTTTACTTTAAGGGGGGAAAAAAAAAGATTACACAAGTGGCCTACTCATTAGCAGGTTTTTCTGTGTTACTTGCCATTAGAAATCTAGCTAAAGTGCAAGATTAAAAAACATCTTCTTAATTCCTCCACAGCAGCCTACTCTCCAAATTGTCCTGTATTCATTTCAGGTCTACAGCTGTCGACAGAGGACCTCACTTTGCCTGTGTGTAGGACTGCTTACCTGTGGCTTCATGCCAAGTCACCATCTGACATGCAGACCAATTACATGTGCATTGAAAACACAGCTAATCCAAAGACTTTTAGAAATGTGTCTCATTGCTAAGCAGCAAAGGACTCTATTCATTTGCCGCCATGTTCGTGTGATAGAGCGGATAAGGTCAGCATAAGCCACAATTACATGCATACTGATACAGAATTAGATAATTCTGAAATTCATAATATCTTTTAATAATGATGCTTATTATGTAGCAGTTAAATATAATTTTTAATACTTAAATTAATCTGGCCATAAACCTTTAACTGTATTAGGGCTTCGTTTGCCTAATACATTAAAGCAAACTGTTGTACAGTTAGAAATACAATTATGACAGACTTTGTTGAAATGACAGATTAAATTGAAAATTATTAACTGTTGATATATGGACAACTACCCCAATCTCTCAAGCTTATTTGGTTTTACTTTAATACCTTACAATTTCTTTGTCAGAGTCATATACTAGTCTTGCTGTGTAGATCTAGGAACATATCTACAGTGTAAAAAAATAAAAATAGATCTAAATTTTTATTTTCATTTGTTAATTATTAAATTCTTTATTAAGTGGTGTTTTTGGTTTTTTTTACATTTTTACTTGGGTACAAAAGCGCATATCCCAAGGGCTTCATGTTATATAGTTTTAAAAAGATTACATTAAGTCTTACATCTTTAATAAGCACCTGGTGAGTAGAAGGTTCTGCGATGGGCATTGGAAAGACTACAAAAATGTACAGAGTGGCATAGGACTAATATAATAAAACAAGTGTCACAGGAGCTCAAAGGAGAGATGGCATGCAGGGAAAAGATCAGGCAAGACTTCCTGAAGATGACAGAATGGGAACGAGGCTGAGAAGAGTGAGAAGAACTTTGTTCAATAGCTGAGCAGATGTTCCATTCATTTATGGAGTGTATACTGTTGAGCAATAACCTGTGCTGAAAAATGTCATGGGTGAAGGTGCAGAGGGAGATACACTTATGCATGCTGGCATGACCACCAGAAGACTGGCTAAACTAAGTGCCACAGAGTTTAGAGTTGTGATGAGAGAGATACAGCCCTCAGGGTACCGACTGGACTTGGACGGACGCGTGAAGGGCCGTGAATGCCAGCCTACGAGTCTGGGCTCCACTCTGGGCAACACGAAGCCATTCGATGTGTATAACCAGGAGAGGAACATCAGCAGCAGGTTTAACTTTAGTAGAAAGAGACCGGAGTCAAAGAAACAAGGCAGACAGCTGCTGGGAATGTTTCTGGATGTCAAGACATGTCAGAACTAGTGTTATCGATCTGGAAGTCAGGCATAGATGGTGTTTAAAGCCACAGATTTGCAAGAGATTATCCAGAGAGGGAGATCATGTAGACTAGAGTGACAAGAGAATACGATCAAAGAGACTACACTGGAGAATACAAAATTGAAGCAGTCGACGGGTCAGAAACAGGGAAACTGGGGGATATGGTGTCTCAGACACCCAGAGAGCGGAGTTCTATAAAACAGGGGCGGGGGTGACAACACAGTGTTTGCCACGGAGAGGTCACAGGGGGTGGAAACCGAAAGTTAGCACTTGATGAAGCCAGTCTGAGCAGCTTGGTGGTTTTGTGGGAGCAAAAGCCAGAATGTTGTGAACTGCCAACAGTGAGTGCAAGGGAGTAAGGGGTGAAAACCAGGCCGAACACTCCTTCAAGAACTAGGGCTATAATGAGGAATCGCTGTATCTTGGCCAAGGAGAGAATTATTTAGGATAGGAGAGATCTGGGTACATTTATGTGTTTTCGGGAAGGAACCAGAGAAAGGAAAAAATGGAAGATACAGTGAAAAAAATGAATCCACTGATATAGTAAGAATGCACAAGCTAGGAAGTGCTTTAGAAGAAGCAATCCTAAATCCCACCACCGCAAAAGCAGGCACAACATCGACTGGCTGGGCAAAAAAAGATGAAGGAAAAGAAGCAAAAATCAGGAACTCCTATCAGGGCCAGGAATATAAGAAGTGAAGCACAGTTGTCCAGCATGTCATGATGTCACCTCGCCCAGGGTGACGTGAAGAACAACCCAGGATGATATCTCTGAACATACTGATTGTCTCTACTGCCAAGGCACTGCAGATGTTCCTGACAATAAATGACCCTGAGGTGAATGTTAGCCTCTGTCTTCAAAGACTGGTGCTTGTAGGTGTCCCTGGGAAAGGACAGGAAAGATTCCCAGCTGTGGGTTTGATGAAGTAACAGGAAGAATGAGGAAGGGTGCAGAGACACCAAAAAGGCAATGAAAGGTAGGCTGCTTTGGTTCACCTACCCTTGACCAAAGTGGTATAATTCTTTTTTTTTTTTTTTAATATCTTTTCTTTATTGATTTTAGAAAGACAGGAAGGGAGAGTGAGAGAGAGATAGAAACATCAATGAGCGAGAACATCGACTGGCCACCTCCTGCATGCCCGCCACTGGGGATTGGGCCCACAACCTGGGCATGTGCCCTGACCAGGAATCGAACTGGCGACCTCTTGGTGCATGGGTCAATGCTCAGCCACTGAGCCACACCGGCTGGGCCAAAATGGTATAATTCCTGATGGCATTTTAATTAAGTAAATAGAGGAGAATTTGTTAGAATGAGCAAGTAAAATTTAGCACAGTAAGCAAATGACTTCCAGTAAATTTCTCAAAACATACCCTCGAATATTTCACTGAGAAAGATGCAGATCTCTCAGCTGAAGTAAGTTTACTGTTAAATTTGTAGGGTGAACTGCTTTGAGGAAAGAACTGATCCCTAGAAAATCTCCAGTTGCTACCAACTTTTCATAGGGCGTCTCCCCATAGACCACTGATCAAGGTTATATTGCAAAAGAGTTGGGCTGGAGACGTCTACAGAGAGGGCTGCGGGCTCCTCAAATTATCACAGGGCCTCTTGGCTTTGCCTATTAGAAAGTTAATCCTAATTCTTGTAAATGAACCAGATTTGAAAATAGGTGTTTAGGAACAGAAGCAGCCCCAGCACCACGGCTCACAAAGCAGCCGGGCAAGTAGCATGTTCAGCCCACCGTTCAATGACAATAGGTTTACCAAGCTAAATAAAGGCAAAATTGGGGACAGGGGAGAGAATTTTGCCCTGTTTGACCTGTTAAGAGAGTCACCCAGGTGCCCTGGGGGGAGCAGAGCAGATAGGAGGGAAATATGGACATGCCCCCCATCTGAGCTGATGGTCCCTTGTTACAGAACTGAAACAGAAAAAAAGAAAATGTTTTCAATCTTTTTACAGTTATGTTATTTGCTATGTATGGACTTGGTCAGTGTTTGTCAAGTTCCTCTGCTCGGTCTCCACTATTAAGACACAGGGCTGTGCAGTTGAGCCCAAAAACACCCCAGGGGCAGCATCAGCTCCTCCGATCTCTCCCAACTCATATCCCTGGAGCCACCCTCTGTCCCCACAGACCACAGATACACATGGACACACTCAGAAATCCCAACAGCTCTTCTACATGAGAGGCCGGGTGTGAAGGCCATGGAAGGAATAAATTATAATTTGGAAGGTCTAAAGTTCCACGCTGCATTGCATTGTTTATTTTACCAACCCAAAAATGCTCCCTTTAATGCATGTTGAAGTCAATCTATCTATGAAAAGAGAAAATTGTATAGATTACTAATTATGTTTATGCCTTTTACATAAAGATCATTGGGTTTTCAGACCACTGGTTCTGCACATACATCCACACGACACATTGTAGCAGCCTGCGTGAGCTCCTTTGCAAACGTTAATGTCTCTTTGTTAATGGGAATTCTTGTGGTGGATGTATATATATGTATGTATTATATACCGGTTTTGAGTGATCCTTGCCCTCCTGGTTCCCATCATTTTCTAAAATGATACTTTCCCTACTCACAGCTGGAATACTTGTTTATTGTAGAAAATTTAGAAAGTGGAGGAAGGCATGAAGAATATAAAAATTATTCATAAGCCCCTACCCAGAAACAAACATTCTTTTTTTTTTTTTTTTTTTTGGTGCTTATACTTCTAATTTGCTTTCTTACGCATAAATACCCTTTTTACCTCCAAAATCATATTATACTATGTATTCTTTTTATGTGTGTGTTTTTATTGATTTTTAGAGAGAGAGGAAGGGAGAGGGAGAAAGAGATAGAAACATAAATGAGAGAGAAACATCAATTGGCTGCCTCCTACATGCCCCCCACCCGGGAAAGAGTCCAAAACCTAGGTATGTGCCCTGACCAGGAACTGAACCAGCCACCTCTTGGTGCACGGGACAATACTCAACCACTGAACCACACCAGCTGGGCTTATACTATGTATTATTATTTTGGGGGATATACAACATTATAATTTGATATCTGTCTTATACTATATTATAAACAGCTTTTTATCACTTATTATATGACACATTTTCTATATCATTAAATATTCTTCCAAGCATAATTTTCAAAACATACATATTATGCCATACAATGCATATTATTCAACCATCGCCTATTGTTGGATATTTAAGTTGTTGCTAATATTTTGTTATCATTAGCCAGATTGTGTTGAACATCCTTTTATCCTTGCTTAAATCCAGAATTATTTCCTTAGGGTAAAATCTTGTAAATTGAGTTGCTGAGTCATTGGGATTAGGCAATTATTAAGTCTTTCTATATATTGTAAAATTGCTTCTCAGAAAGATTATACCAATTTACATTCCTACCACTATCAAAGTGCATTTTCCCCCATTTTTCAACACTACGTTTCCCATTATTTCGACCTTCTGCTGTTTGGACCAGAACTTGTTCTGACCATTGTCTTTAACCAGTAAGTGAACAGCAGATTAGAATTACACAAGTTCCCATGATGTCTTTCTTAAAACTGGCCATCAACATGTTAAATCTGATCACTGAGCACTGTTCTGCTGTGGCCCCCAGGTCCTCACTTTCTATGGCTAATCTGTTCTTTTCATCCACACAAAATGTTTCTGATCAGATATCTAAATGCTCTTAAGTAAAAATAAAGGCAATTTCAAACAGTTGGGGATAGAAATTCCAAATATGGTCTATAAAACCTAATGATGTTTTGAATTGTAAAACTCTCGGTTGAGGGGAGAGTTCTCGGCAATGACTGAGATACTAACATGAAGCTCCAAAGAATAAACAGCTCAGATTCCCGAATGGACCTCTGAGGAAAGAGAGCCGGGTAAAAGTTAGCAGGAGCGAGCAGAACAGTATCACAGTAAATAGACTGTACCGATTGTAAGAGAAAAGATTGATGAAATCCAGTGTAGCACTAATATATCCCACCCACATAGTTATATAAATAGGGTTTGGAAGTGAGCTTATGGAAATGTGTGCCCTAAAAAAAAAAAGAAAAGAAAAGAAAAAGAAAGAAATCAGGCTGTGTCAGGCCATGGCAAGGGGCTTATTTTATATAATGAACAAACTATCTCCCCAAAGAATCCTCCTAAAACTGGATCTGAGCCTGGTAGGGTAATATAAAATGAGATGTACTGAAAACAATTACTTTAACTAGTAATGCTAGTACATATGAAGTTGTGATCTCCATCCAGTTTCTCATCTAAAACAGTTGGACTTCAATAATTAGTATGAAAGGTAACTTCTAGAAATGTTTGACAGAGAAACCCATTATTTCCGTGAGAGGCTGCCACCTGGCCTCCAAGTCGACCAAAGCAGTAAATGAGTCCCAGAATGCTTAGGAAAAGCTGACACGCTGAACTAATCTTTAATTTATTGATTTCCTAGCTCACTGAAAAAAAAGTAGTATGTCAATAAATGGCTTTAGTTAAGAAGTTAAGGTCCGAGAAGAAACGGTGAGGGTTTGCTGGAATACATTGGGTACATCAAGGTTTATAGAAAATAAAATCAAGAGCTTCTGGGAGAAATTGATGTCTGGTAAGGACACAAGAGCATCAAACAATATAAACTGTAAGATCAACAAACTCGGAAATCTATTTTGTAATGTCCTTCCTTTTTTTTCTCCCTTTTTATTTGTACAAAATAAAAAACAACAACAATAAACTGGAAATTTAAAGATAAACCAATCTAAAAACAGTAAGTGGAATGAATAATTTAAAACACTAGGATCCAGCAAAATATGACTTTGTAACTTATGACTTTATGCTTAATTATAATGCTCAATTAAAGAAATCTCTATATGAAAATTAAAAATAGGGAATCCTAAATGATAAAACTAAAAAGAAAAGTAAAGAGAAAAGGCAATGATGTAAAATTAAAATAATCCTTAATTCTGAAGATGTAAATGGTCCCTGAACATCTTTAAATTACTTCTTGCTCTTGTAGTCTTATATTATTCTTTCATAAGAAGAAATTGTAAAAATTTTTCTTTATACTAAGAGAAAATGTTGCTCAAACACATTTTCTGAGTATCTATAATATAACATACTAATAACTTGGAGATGTACAAAATTATTTCTTCTTAATAAACATGGAAAGTTGAAAGTTGATTTTGAATACAATTTTAAGTAAACTTTATAAATATAAATGTGGTGTAATATTTCAGAAGTTTTGATTAATGAAGAGAAGACTGACTCATGATGTCATTCCTCAGTACATACAATTATTAAAATTTTTGTGTATTCCTTTCTAACATTTTTACTTGAATTAATTTTTATTATATAGTTGTTATCATAGGGTCCATAAAATTGTGTATCCTTTTTTTTTTTTCATTTAACAGCATAACAGAAGCATTTTTTTTTTCCTGTTACCACAGGATAGCTACCAAATATACTCCCCATGTGTCATAATTTTTTATTGTCTTTGTTGGACAGTTGAGTTGCATTATGTATTGCTATGCTACAAAAACTACTGTGATAAACATCTAAATGCATATGTTTTGACTGCCTATATAGATTGATTTTGCAAAAATAACAGCAATTCTTCCCCTTCGGGTGTCCATGCCTTCTTGCCCTCTTGCCCTCTTGCTATGTGACTGTGAGTGCCCTCCCACTCTGACTCGGAGCTCAGCCATGTGACTTGCTGGGCAAATAGGATATTAGCAACCCCGATGCAAGCCAGTGCCTGCACATTGGAGCTTTCTTCCTCGCTCTCCTGGGAACTCTGTCACCATATCAACAAGAAGGGGCTAGCCTGCTGGATGATGAGACACATGGCCCAGTTGCTACCATTCCTTCTGCAGACCTACCAACCACCAGACAGCCTGGGTCACCAGCCACCAGTCAGCTCACCAAGTGAACACAGATTTTAACAAGCCTAGCTGAAATTGGCAGAGCTGGCCCAAACAAGAAGAAACCCTAGTGATCCACAGAATCATGAGCTAAATAAATGTTTATTATCTCAAGCCACTTTGCATTGGAGTGGTTTGTTATACAACAAAAGCTAACTAATACAGACTTTTTCTACATTTCCTTAGGCTACTTTCCCAGAAATGCATTTACTAGGTCAAAGGATAAGCACTCTAACTTTTCTTCAGTTCACGTTTAGTGATGATACATGTTATAGTAAACAGTCTACCTTCTCAACATTCACTGGCCCCCAAAATGGATTAGCCATTATGTCACTATTATCTGAGTGGTTCTACAGTCTTCAAGGACTATTTAGTGATCAGAATGTGGTATTTGAGATGTCAATGGGCTGAGTGAGAACCCCTTACCAGCATAATCCTTGAGGCTCAGAATTTGAACCTCCAACCCTGGTGGAGACAGATGTTCCAGGTCCCAAATGCACTAGTAATGTGAAAATTTTACTGTCCTTGGGCATCCTTACTCAGATCCACTAATGAGATCTACTCTGAAGGAGTAAAGCCATTCTATCTCTTACTTTTACTCATTCATTCAAAACATATTTACTTAGCATTGAATAGTTAATAAAGCAGATGTTGGGAGGCAACAAGAAAATGGCTTCTACCTTCAGGATGCTTACTCTTCTAACGGAGAGAAGAAATGTCTAGCCACACAGATCCTGGCAGCAATCTTGAGACTTTCTAGTAAATATTTCCTGAACTATACTCTACTGACAGCCATCCAGTCTAATTTCATTTCTCTTGGCTTTGATAGTAAAGTAAAAGTGATTTACAACACAATAATTTTATATTGATTACATGTGGAAATGATAATATTGTAAATATATTGAGTTAAATAAAAGATATTATTAAAATTAATTTCACTTGTCTCTTTTTATTTCATTAATGTTATCAGAAAAATTTAATGTATGGCTCACATTTGTGGCTCACGTCGTATTTCTATTGGATAGTGTTGCCCTAGATACTTTCAAACCTAGATGAAAAGGATGCTGATTTAAACAGAGCAGTAAAGAAATTAATTGAATGAAGTTAATTGCAATTTGGACAAAGGTGAAGACACATATCAGATACCAGTATAGGGTCAAAGCATGGATTTGGAGTTCTCCCCTTGACACAGAAACTTGGAAGATTAGATAAGTCTTCAGTTGGTGACATAAAATTATCCCAGAAGCATATAGCCCTCAAGCCTCACATCCTGTCTCTCAGCTTTGACCACATACTGGCCATGACTTGTCAACCCAATAACCAAACTCAGCTTACCCACTAGAGTGAATCTTCTAATGGGAAAGTATGTTTTCCAGATTAGAAAAGACTAGAATAAGATATAAATAAATAAAATAAATAAAACCCATAGTACTGACAATTTTTGTTAAAACTAGGAAAAAGTTTTGTTTTTTTTTAATCCTCACCTGAGGATATTTTTCTATTTATCTTCAGATAGAGTGGGAGGGAGGGAGAAAGAGAGAAACATTGATGTGAGAGACACACATCGACTGGTTGTCTCTTGCACGACCCCAGCTAGGGCCGGGGACAAACCGCAACCTAGGTACGTGCCCTTGACTGGAATCGAACCCGTGACTCATTGGTTCACAGGCCGATGCTCTAACCACTGAGCCAAACCGGCCAGGGCAGGAAAAAGTTTTTATATCAATGGGACAATTGGCATGTATCTGGTATTAAAGTATTTTAAGTTTAAGAAAATTTAGCATATTAGAGATTGTGGCAGGTTATTAAATTCTGTAATTCCAATTTAAAATGTCTAATTAATTTTAGATTTTTTTTTAAAGAAAAAAAAAATTTTTTTTGAAAACCTGGTAAATATTGTTGGAATATTTCAGAGAATTTGTTTATGTTTATCATTTGCTTTAAAGTTTGCAAACTCGATGTAGTAGATTTACAAGATTTGCCCTCTGTAGTAGGCTTGCCCTGTCAGGCATTCAACATTTTATAAAAGAAAATAAAATCTATTAAATATATTGGTGTATTTTTAAGTGTTTAAGGAATTTAATTAAATTAGATCTGTAAATACGACTGGTTGTTTGAGGACATCTGATTTTTCCAACTTGACTTAATTAAAGAACTATTCTTTTAAAAAGTGAAGTTATTTGTTCTTATTTTAATAGACTTTTTACATAGAACACAAGATTTATAAGTCAAAATAAAAAACAGTAACACATTTAATTTTTTAATTTCTATAAATTATTCATTTAATACTCAAGCACTAAAAATATCTTTTTTCTATGCACAAAAGCCCTACTCAGGATATGAAAAAATCATACACAGCAGCAAGGAAAGGTATCCACAACTCCTGGGGAAAGCCAAGTCCATTCTTGTGTTAAAATTATACTTGCTTCCTGGGACATATTTCCATCAGAGAATTAAAAAGGCAGTCTGCTATGAGGTCAAAAAAAGTTGTGCTTAGATGTTACCTCAGAGCCTGTATCTGCCTCGGGAGGCCAGAACACCTCCTTTCTTGGAAGCACTTGCCTGGTCATGCCCAGGAAACTCAGCTGTGGGTGTGGGCGAGACCCCTGTGGGCATCTCTTCACCCAAGGGAACCTCTGTTTCTGAGGTGCTGGATTGCTCATCCAGGGAAGAATTTACCCTTTGGCAGAGGCCTCAGAAACAGTCCAATCACATTGTTTGAACTGGGAATAGAAGGACAATAAAAACTGGGCGAGGGGTCAGTACCATTGTTATAAAAAGAGCCAAAGTTAGGCTTATTGCAAAAAGAGGATTAGTGCTTAGTTCTGGCAATTTCTAGTGTCTTCTATGGGCACACACTGGCAACCACATTAACATCCTGGCCCACACACCTCAGACTTTGATGCTCCATTATTTCCTTTCAGAGATAAACAAGAAATAAGACAAAAAACACAGGTTGGGGTCAAATTGTGGAAGGCCTTAGACAAAGACCACAGGGCATTTACTTTATTTCAAAGGCAGTGATGAGTTAGCAAAGTACATCAATAGCTTTCAGCCAAGAAGTGTTCCTGACATCCTCCTAATTTCCTATAAGTTGATCTTTTTGTATCTTTGAATAGGGCAAGATATTTAAGAGTTCACTAACAGGCTCTGTTTACTGCATCTTGGTGCCTCAGTTAAAACTTCTAATTTTACATCCTATTATATTGGCCATTACTTGTAAATGTTTGACAGAGAGAGGAAAGAGAAAGATGGAAGGGTACTGGTGGATAACCCAACCCTGAACAGAAAACATATTTCCAACAACAAAATTTTAAAGCTAAATTCAGGTTTTCTACCCAGGTAAGAACTATGTAAAAACCACCTTATTCGCTTGGGTTCTGTCTATTCATTTTGGAGAAAGCCCAGCAAAGCCCACATAATAACCTACAGCACGTTAACTTCTATTTGAAGTCTCTCAATAATTGTAAATTCTGGATCAATATTTTGACTGAATTCAAGTCAAATGGTTCTATGTGTTATTGGAAGTTGGTCAAAAATCTCATTTTTCATTCAAATTTCCATTGTATTGTTATTTAGAAGACTATTTAGGTATGTTCCACCTTAGAAATATGATTTTAATTTGTAAGTTACCCAAATGAAGGTTAACTTCCACCTTAAAAAGGCGGAGAGAGGAAAGAGGGAGAGGTCATCGGAAGGAAATAGAGGAATGGCAACTCTCTGTAATTTATATATATATGAAGTAAATTAAAAATCTCTCTAGATTTGCTCACTTGAAGACTTCGTCATTAAACAAGACAATAATCCAAGAAAATTACATTTTATTTACATTATTTATTGTCCTGTATCCTGCCCACCCATCCCCAATCTCTAGCTCCCTTCCCTTCACCTGTCTAGTTCGGTCACTTTCAGGTTACAGCTGACCATCACTTCCCCATCACTGCCCTTTCATCTGGATTAGGATAAACATTCCATATGTGATTTTTATAATCTCCGATATATTTGATTGCATTTGTTTATTCTCTGTCTCCTCCACCAACCAGAGGTTGTGAACTAACGTGTTAGGCACCATGGCTATCTTGTATACAACCGTATCAGTATTTTGTATACTGCCTAGCACGAAGTAGGTGCTCAATACTACTTTGTAAATGAATAAACACATAAAGCTCGGAAAAAATGTGATCATCTAGCAATCCTATTTCTATCACCTATTCCTGATAGCTTTATTTTTGAATGTATAGAATCAAAGATCACAGTATTTCAGAGAGATAGTGATACTTAAAGATGATCTGGTTCACTTACTTTTAGCAACATTCTTCTTTTTTATTCCAAAACACAATCTTGTGAAGGCTCTAATCTCTAAGTGAGGTAGAGGAGAGCTGCTCTGCTGAAGTATAGGAGGAGGGAAGCAGAGCCTTGTCTGTTCTGCCTTTCATTTTCAAGGAGGTGCACCCACACATACCCCACACAGTTCCTCAGAAACTTGGGGCTCCATGGATGGCACTTTGAAAATCCTGGGACTAGATTAATATCCACAATATATTAAAAGTATCTGGAAATCAATAAGAAAAATGACAATTTAGCCAATACCAAAAAAAAAAGTGTGCAAAGGTTATGAAAAGGAAATTAATTGGAGAAGATATTCTAATGGCCAATAAAGATATGTAAGGATGATGATCTTCTCTATTAATCAGGAAATTATAAGTTGAAACAACAAGGAAAAAAACTTTACCCATAACACTGGTAAAATGCAAATATTGATGTTTTCAAGAAGGTGAGAAAGCACTGTTATAGAAGTAAAAGTTGAGCAGCAACTCCAATTTTAAATTGTATTTGTTCTTTGACCCAGAAATGTTACTTCTAAGAATCTGTTCTACAGAAATTCCAAACATGTGCGTGAAGATAAACATCCTTGAACATATCTTTGTGCTTTATTTGTAATAAAGAGAAATTGAAAACTGCCTCAATGACTATCAGTAGAAGATTTAAATAAATTATAACAATCATATTATGGAACATTATGAAATCATTTTTTAAATAGTAAATAACAACAAAAACAACAACAAAAGTAATAGCCCATGTAATGGGAGGCTAAATTAGAAGTTTTAACTGAGGCACCAAGATGTAGTAAACAGAGCCTGTTAGTGAACTCTTGAACATATCACTCTATTCAAAGATACAAAAAGATCAACTTATAGGAAGTTGAGAGGATGTCAGGAACACTTCTTGGCCGAAAGCTATTGATATACTACGACTATCACCAAGGAGGAAGGATTTGGGGTGCTCCCCATATATCTCAAGTTAAGAGGGAAGAACTCCAGAGACGCTACTCAGAGAAAGAAATAACGTCCTTGAAGCTAAGAGGACAAGAGATACAGAAAACTTGATGTCTGATCCCACGTAAGAAATAGCAAAGGAGAGGCAGGCTGTCTGGCTATTGATGGATGAATTGAAGGAGAGGTGGCTGTATTGGGGGTGGCCTGCACTGCCAGAGTTTATGGAAGCAAAAAGATTTGAGTGATTTCCAGGGGCCAGATGTGGGCTGTTGGGAAAAATCAACCAGCCTGATGTCTTCTTGGGGCCTGTCCAATCGGGCCAACTGAGAGGGTGGACAGACCTCAGCAGAGAGAAGCTGGAGGTAGCAATGTATTTCTAGGGAATGCATAATTGGAAAGCAGCCAGTTGGAAGCCAGTTCATCATTCTTTTCAAGAGAAATACAGGTGGGACGTCCCTAGTGGCTAGGGGTATCCCTAAAGAACCCATGCAAACATTCATAAGAAAGAGTACATTGTTAAAAGCTGCCAGATCCAGAAAGCACAAAATCATCCAACCATGAAATAACTTTCCTGCCTCCTCACGGCAGCTTACTCTCCTGTTTCAACCCTGGAAGTGTCAGAGACCATAGAAGACGCCAGAAGAGGGGTAGAAGGATAAGACGGAGAAAGAATGTGGAGAAAGAACTTGAACTCAACCCACCTTTCCCAGGAGGAGGCTTCCCACAACGGGTCCTAGATGAACAAGGGGAGAGGTTTGAGGTTTAATTGTCAATCAAGTTTGGAGTTTTGTTTCTCACATGGTCTTGGATATTATAACTTCTGAATTGGCACTGTATTTACAACCTAAAGTGACTTCAGAAATTTCGTTGCCCAAAGATGCTCAGAAGAGGCATGGGACTCCCGGAACTTGCATCCAGAAGCTGGGGTAAAGGCATTCCCCACTGAATAAAGTCTAAATCGTCAGGAGAAAATAAACAATTGTTTTCTGATGACAGCCCTGCATGCTCCGTGTAGTGATGCGTTAATATTTATCAAGTGCTAACTTTGCTAAGCACAGTGCTGAACACTTCACAGCATCATATCAGATAAAATGTAGCTACTATCAGAGAAAGAAGAACCAAGTGAATAAATCAAATTGCAGGGCAATAAAATCCCATTTAAGTTAAAGACAAACAAATAAAAGAAAGTGTGTGTGTGTGTGTGTGTGTGTGTGTGTGTGTGTGTGTCTGAGTGTGTCTATTTGAAAATATTCAGGAAAATGATAGGAAGGTGTATTAGGGTTTTCCAGTCCTCTTTAAAGCTCAGCCCAGAACTAGACACATTCTGTGATGTCACGTTCTTCTGCCATATTCTCTGGGTCAAACCAGTCCTGCCCAGATCCTAGAGACTCTGCTTCCCAAGGGGGAGTAGCATGCAGAAGGAGGGAAGGATTTGATGGCAGCTGTCTTTGGAGTCAAGTTACCACAGGATTCCTGACCAACACTCAAATAAACTTGGGGTCCTGTTGACAAGAAAAGAGTGGAGAAATAATCATTAAGAGGTGGGTCTATAATTCAGCCTAATTGTGGGGCCCCCTCATGGATCTCAAACCAGAATGGCCATTCATGAGAGGGCTACATAGACTCCTTTGATGTGTTCAGTGGCTCACTCGGTTTTAGCTACCATCATTTTTTAAAAACCGTAAGATATTTTAGCTAATAGAAATTCAGAGATCATTTTATCCAACAAAATATTGTATAGGTGTAAAATCAGGGAGTCAGAGAAATTATATGTTAAGTCCAAGATAACACTAAATGGCAAAGCCAGGTCACTGAGCACAAGTCTTGGGTGTTTCTCAGACCCACATTCTGCCTCCACTCCATAGAGTTCACATCATCAGCTGTGTGGAAGAGTTAAAAGAGCACTGGATTAGGAGTCTGAGACCAAGTTCCACGTCATAGGCTGTTAGTGGCCCCTCAGTACTCAGCCTTTCCTTTTCCATATAAAAGGCCTCCCAGTTTTATTTAAGGCGTGTGTGTAACTTCAGCACCGCATTTCCTAACTTCCCTTGTAGCTAGATACAGCCGTGTGACAAAGCTCTGACCAATCAGATCTAAGCACAGTGTGTGACTTCTCCGCGATCTCTTTACAATCTAGCTTTCACCCATGGCCTTTGCCCCTCCTCCATTCTGGTGCTACTCCACAGTGCCAGCCAGAGCACTGGCAGCTGTGTGGCACCACACAGACAAGGGCCACACCCCAAGGAGTGGAGGGAAACCGTGCAACCATCCAGAATGATTTTTTTTTCCTCTCCAATTTTCTTCCTCCCAGCTTCTCCAGCCTCCAGGTGCAACATTACTACCCTCTCAAACACAAAACTACTCATCATTTGGGCATCTCCTTCAGCTTCCTCGTTTCTGTCATCAGACCGAAAACCCTTCACTACATCTTTCTGATTCTCTCATCATCTTTTGGCTCTCTCCCCTCTCACCTGGCTCTGCCTGAGCCTCTATCTGCTTGGTAGTGACAGCCACAGCTAAAGTGACTTGCCAACCTTATAAGAGGAGGCTTTGCTCACTGTCCTGGCTGTATCCTCTGTTTTTGTCGTCACTGTCCACTGTGTTCTCTGTAGGCAGCCCATCTTACAAGGCAGAAAAGAAATGTTGGGGTAGGACCTTCCTTCAATGAATGTACAGTCCTACCAAAGAAATAGTATGCCATTCATTCACTCACTCAGTCCATTTTTATTACATGTTTGTTTTGTGCCAGGACCTGAGCTGGTGCCAGAGACAGAAAGATGACCAAGGTATGGCACTGGCCCTTGAGGATGACTCCTTCCAGAAAGGAAGACAGTAATGTATAAATGGAAACCAGAAACAAATAACTAGATGAAAATTTATTTTCAAGAAGAAAGTCCCAAAGCCAAGTTTCTGTTTGCCATTCAAGGAAGAACAATGCAAACACCACCCAGAGTCTCTCAGGCCCAGTCTACGCATTTGGAAGAGAGTCCCATAGAGCCCATGCAATAACCTACAACGTGCTAACTTCTGTTGTAATCTCTTAGTGGTTGCAAAATGCCCATCTATCGTCTTAGCTAAATGGGATTTGGGTGATTACATTCCTTCTAGCTCTAAATTTCTATGTTCTATGAAATACATAACTAATGACAGTTATGGTTACCCAGACACATATACATGAGTGCTTAGGGGTGCTTAGAGTGATAGGAGTGTCTGGAGAGGAGCAAGTTATTCTAGGAGGGTTTAACAGAAGAATGCCCACATAGGCGTTCCAGTAGGAATGAGAGTGCTTTCCAGTCAATAATGCTTCCAAGTTAATAACAGCCACAATCAGAACCCTCACTTGTGCTAAATACAAAGAGTTTATACATGTATGTTTCATTAGAAAATAAGACAATACCATTTAATAAAACGTTATGGTTTCATTGCACATATTTATTTTCCACACCCCTACTGTTTCTAAAAATGAATTTGAAATCACTTGCAATGAAAAACATCTATACAATAGAAGGACTTCGTAAAGGATAAGAGAGCATGAGATATAATAGAAAACTAGAATGACTGAATTGATGAGAACAGCACAGGTCCTCAGATAATGTTGTTTCGTTCAACATCGTTCATTACGGTGATGAGATGCTGTAGGAACTTCTCTTGTTTCTATCAATTGGCCTATGGTAAAAATTGGTTTCATTAAATGTTTTGCTGCAGTTCCAACAACCTACCAGTCGACTACGTTAGTTAGGGCTTAACCGTATTTATCTTTGAGCTTCAAGGTAGCTGAGGCAAAATGTAAAGCATCCTGGGTTACACAGTTCTCATTAACTGATAAAAAGAAGGATATCCATTTATCAGGATCTCTTTATAATTTTTGAGGATAATATAGATAATATAGATCTTTGTGAAAGGGACATTGAACAATTTGAGAAGAATACACTCAAAAACAGATTTATAAATACCTTAAATCAATGTTCAATAAAATACCAAAGCATATAATCAAATTATGGTCTGTGTAGGACCAGCTAATATAAGGTGGCTGCTAACAATAGAAACTTATTTTTAGAAGGGTTGAAGATCCTGTCCTAGAGGCTCTTTTGTAAAACTGAATATCCTAAGCTCAACTGCCCACCCAGCTAAGCTGTCACTTTGCACAGATATACTTCTTTGTAATTTGGAACTTTGCAACAGGACTGTGAGGGGTTCTCTGAATTCTCAGTCAACACTTAATGACCTCTTGAGACAAACTAGTCCACCAAGTACTAGAACATAGGATCACAAAGAGCTCTCAGAAAGGAAAAGCCTCCATACTCAGTGGACTTGTCCTGAACTCCACTGAAAGCCATTGGCAGCACTGGATAACCTTCCCAACGGACTGGCTCATTTCCATAATGCTAGATGACAAACCAGGGCTTCTGATGCTTCTTTCTCTTTCCAAAAGTTCAAGAGCATGTATTCCTCAAGTTCCCTGGACAGATGCCAATCTGTCCCTTTGACATCTCAGGCTTGGTCCAACTCTGTTTGCTAGACATCTGTCCAGGGGCTACCTAGCTTCTCTTCCCTAGGAAAGGAGCAACAGTGCTCAGCACCCAATTGCTATTCGAAGAACAGGGACTTCAGAGACCAAAAGTGGACCTTCTGGAATAACACAGGATTCCAACAACTGCTCTCCAAACTTGATTACATGAGAATTTTCTGGAGGATATAGAATCCATTTCTTACCCTGAAATCTCCAGACTCCTCTAGATCCACAAAGCAGATGTGGAAAGCCCAGCAGTCTTTAAACGTCTTTCCCTAAATCACTCTGGGCTTCAAAGATCCAATATGCAGCCAACAGGGGAGTGCAGGAAAGAAGGTTGGGACAGGTCTTTGTACCTTTGCACATGCTTCTTCCAGTTGGATGGACCTGCCTCTCTCTTGTTCATCTGTCAAACTCCTATTCATCCTTCAAAACCCAGGTCAGGCATTATCACTTCCGGAAATACTTCTCTAAAAATTTCTTCTCTATTTTTTTACTTTGTATAGACTTTATTACTGCCTGTATCATTTCATGTATTTTTTTCTCATGTTGGACTCTAAACTCCACAAAGACAGAGATTTTTACCTTTCTTTGTAATCCTCAATGCTAGCCAAGGGCTTTCCATTTTCTAGGGGCTTAATGAGGATTTGTGGAACTATCTGCACAAGAGTTTTAAGTCTGATGAAAAATTCCAAGTGTTGCAGTAGGGATGAGCCAGGCTCCCAGATGGCCTGGGTGAGGTCTTCATACTTCCAATGCTGTCTACCATACTTCAAATTAGATTCTTAAGACTCATTAGAGTTAACCTTTTAGAATTCAAGACTTGCACCAGTGAGAAGTTGGGATAAGGGAGAATTGTGTGCTCAGTGAGATTACAGGACATACTGAAAAAAAATGTTTTGAAATATTTACTCTATTGTTGCCTGCTTCTCCCCATTCCCACCACAAATCCACTGAATTCTTCCACTTAAATACTGGGAGCTTATTTTCTCTTCAGTTGATGGTCAAAAAAAATCTCTCACTACAAACTGGCAAGGACTCCTTCCTGACCAAATGGTAGTCAGGCTCCCGAGCCTTCTCCTAGGTCCATCTGAGTAGTTTCTTATAAAATCTAATTTAAGCAAGAGCCTTGCTAACTCAGCTTAGCCAGAATCCCCCCTGCCCAGTATCTTATCACCCTGATATCTGCTTAGGTTCCTCACCCTCCACCATGCCCCAGATCTGATCATCCTGTCCGGTCTCAGCAAGAATCCTGTCAGGTCGGTTTAACCAGAACGCCCCCTTAGCCCGATGGTTCCTTCTAGTAACTTTCCATGCACTGACTGCCCCCCCCCAACCCTGCTCTTTGGTTATAAATTCCCACTTACTCGTGCTGTACTTGGAGCTGAGTTCAACCTCGCTGTAATATCCCATTGCAGCCGTCCCTACGCCTATCGCGACGGTGCTGAATAAAGTGTGCTTACCATCCACAAGGGTCATTGAATATTGTTTGTTTTGTTTTTTTTCTTTTTCTTTAATAGAACCAGAAGAACAAGCTTCAGGCACTTAACTATTGGCGGGGGCGGGGGGAGGGGGGTGGCACGAATCTTCTAACCTGCATCCAAGGGAAAAGTTTCAAATGCATACTTGCAACATAGGTTTTTCTGTTCTTAGAAATCGGAAAATGTTCTCTTCTCGGTTTCACATGGGAGAAAAGGGAAAGCGATCACACTGAGGGAGTGTTTGAGAAGAAAACTGCTGGAGCCTAGAGCACCCCCCCCACACTCTGTTCCAGGACTCCCCCCTCCCCCCAGCGACAGCAGCCAACCAACCGCCAGCATTCTCTGGGTTGGAGTGACTCTCATAAAGCCACCAGAATTTTGCCAACCTGCATCTCCCCAACCATCCTCTTACACAACCCTCATTCCTTGATGGCCCAGGACATTCATTAGTAAGCTAAGCTCTTCCCAAATAGAGAGGGAGTGTCATCACCTTCAGGATGATGGCAGGAAGGGAAAGCCCGGAATAGGCAGGAACATATGGAATCCTTTGAAACCAGCCACCCATCAGCACAGCAGTGGGACATATCGTCTCCATTACAACAGCCATACAACTGTACAGTGTTCTGAAATACAGACTCTTCCCACGTTCGACATGAGGTAACTCAGGTGCCGAGGTTCCCTTGATCCCTGCAGAACTCGAGTTAAATGATCTATGGCTTGAAGAAGGAGATGTAGTCTCCGTCTCCAGGCGATGTATTTACCCTTGTGTTTCTGATAGTGAGGAGTCTCTCAGAGCCTACATCACCCAGCTTCCAGCTAATACCCCAAGTGCTAACATTTTTAGTACTGGGGGCTCGCTTCAAAAATGTGCTTAAAGTTAAAATCTAACCTAAAATATACATTTTCTTACTTGGTGACTGAAGCGTGAAATGGAATCATGTGGGATAAGGAAGTGGCAGAGTAGAACAAAGAAACAATACCAACAACACAGAAATTAGTGTTTTGTGAGCTCTGGGAAACACATGTTTGAGAAAGTTAATTCCCAGGGAAGTGCTTGTGTCTGTGTTGTAGTTTTTTTCTGTTCTACTCTACCACTTCCTTATCCCATGTGATTCTGTTTCCTGGCTCAGTCACCGAAAAGAAAATGTATATTTTAATTTTGAAGTGTGAATTCTGAAACGTCTTTGAAGTGTGCGTTGGTGCAACAAAGCTGAATCCCTAGGCCTGACAGATCAGCAGCTGAGGTGAGACGACTGAAAAGAAAGTTGACTTGGCAAGAAAATTCTGGATGACGTTAGATAGCGAGAAGTAAGTAAGTGGCAAACTAACCTACTGTGGCTCAGAATCGGGTAAATATGAAGACCACCAAAGAAAATAATAATAATTCAGGCACCTCTAGCAGGCAGGTGGTAATAATTAACAAGAGAACAAAGAGAGGTTTTTGCATTGATTTTTCTGGAAGAGAAGCTCTGCGATGTTCGAGCTCAATTAAGAGAATTCTAATATTAATCAATTCACTTGCAAAGAAGAATAAATCCAGAAGAAAGGTGTGTGCCATAGGTTGTTGTTGTTTTTTAATCAGAAGTACAGCCTTTTAAGAGCCTAGTCATAATATAATGGCAAAAAAGACTATAATTGTTTTTTCGAGACAGTTATTCAATAATTCTCACAGTTTGCTGTTATAGAGGAAATCTTTGAAGAGAGGGAACTGGTGACTGTAGAGGCACAAGACCTGCAAAAGGTTCAGCACAAAAATGTTCCTTATGTCGAGCTGACAGTTCTACCAACGTCAACAGCCAATTGGAGCTTGAATGTCACTCACTATTTGTGCTCTTAAAATTTATTTATCATCATTTCTTTTTGCTTTCCAAAAAAAAAAAAAAGGAAAGAAAAAATAAATGTAGTATCCTGGGAAGTAAATTTTTTTTTTTTTTTTTTTTTATCCTCACCCGAGGACATTTTTTCATTTTTTGTTCAGATAGAGTGGGAGGGAGAGAGAGGAAGAGAGAGAGAGAGAAACATCGACGTGAAAGGGACACATCGAGTGGCTGCCTCCCGCACGACCAACCAGAGCCGGGGACAAACTGCAACCGAGGTACATGCCCCAAGCAGGAACCGAACCCGGGTCTCTCTGGACCGCAGTCCGACGCTCTAACCGCTGAGCCAAACCGTCCAGGGCTGGAAAGTAAATTTTAATCTCAATAGGAAAGGGCTTAATGCTCATGTGTTATTCTAACCATATAATAATAATAATAATATTTGTATTATCCAAGCAGCCCCCTCCTCCGCTCTACAATAAAAATCTGTTGTTCAAAAAGAGATGTGATTCCTGAAATAACAGTTATGTTTCAGTTTATTTATTGCAGTAGAGGAGAAAGAATGTTGATTCTCAAGACCTCACTGAACTTCGGTGGGGGGGGTGGGGAGAGGAGGTTGAGGAGGGTAAGGAGATCAAATAAATGGTGACAGAGGAGACTTGACTGGGTAGTGAGCCCATAATGCAATACTTAGATGATGTATTATAGAATTGTACACTTGAAACAGATATTATTAACCAATGTCACCCCAATAAATTTAATAAAATAAAAGGGGAAAAAAGATTCCAAAAATTGATTTGATGGCTTTTTTTTTAATCCTACACTGTTGTACATGGAAAGTCATGATTATCTAACAGGCTTGAATATTATGGACTCACCAGAACAAAGATACATCTGAAGAAGAGAAGTCTTGAAATAAAGAGACAAAGAACCCCTAGATAGCAATGGGCCAGCCGTCCCTCAAAAAGGCTTTCAGTTGACAGTACATCTTTTCGGACCTATTTGGTAAACTAGTTCAATTATCTATTAAACCTCTCCTGAACCTTTCACTAGCAACTTTTCACTGCTATCTGGTACTTAAGACAAAGTGAGACAAATAGCCCAAACAGGAAAAACAATCTATAGTAATGCTCACTAAAACTGAGACCTTGGCACGTGTCTCTTAAAAATGAATCACAAATTTTTCAACTCATGACTTTGGTCATTTATCATTTTTATTTAAGAACAAGTGTATAGAATCTGAAGAATGTATATGTATGTGCAAATGTCTCAGGAACTATATGTTTAGATTCAGAGATTCAATCTCTTTAGTGTTTCACATGTTTGAGCTCACGTTAAATCAACAAATTTCAAACCTATGAGTTTCTAGAGCAACAAGAATTTTCCAACTCCCCCAGAATGAATATTTTATACTTTTAAAGCTATATGAACAAACCCAAATTGAGAGATATTCTGCAAATAACTGACTTGTACTCTTCCAAAATGTCAAGGTCATGATAAACACAGACTGGATACTGTTCCAGATTGAAGGAGACTGAAGAGACTTGATGGCTGAATACAATGCATCATCTGGGATTTTATTCTGCTATAAAAAAAAATTATTGGTAAAGTCAGCAATTTGAATAATGCAGATAATAGTCTTATATCAATGTTCATTTTGTGAGTTTGATGATTGCATTGTGGTTATGTAAAAGAATGTCCTTGCTTTAGGAAACATACAGTGAAGTATTTAAGGGTATAGGGGCATTATGTCTGCAGCTTACTCTTCAAAATACAGTTCAGAAAAACTAATATAATTTGTATATGTGTGTATATATATATATATGATGCACACTACACACAGAATGGGGGGAAGTATAAAGCAAATGTGGTATAATATAAAAATCTGGAGAATATAACTAAAGGACATATGAGAATTCTTTGTACTGGGCTTGCAAGGTCTCTGTAAATCTGACATTATTGAAACTATGTCAAAATAAACAACAATTTAAGATATTTTAAGTAAAAATGTATAAAATTAAAATTTTTACTATATGCACTCCTACATGACCCTTAGCATTATTTAATTAGAGGAACATATTAAAGGGTCAAGGCTCCTACTATGGTGTTTTACCCTAAAAATAAGTAGGAGCACTATTTCAAGAAGGTAATGTCCAACAATGAGAAGTTTTAAAAAAGCAGGGATCATTGCATTCACAGCTTGATATCTGGAAATTCTAGAATATGGACAGGTTTCTTATGGGTTAGCAATAAATATATGATAAAAACTGAGGATTACTTATTTCAGAAAAGGGAAAAATATTATTAAAGGAAATCTCCCCATTCCCTACTATGCTAAACATAGAGGAAGTTTTGGGAGAGTAATGATGGGGATGGAAGTAGCAATACCCATCATTGATAAAAGTCCTAGTACAAAAATCCCCTAAACTGGACCCTAGGCTTGGGTTCATTGGGTAATTGTTTTAACAAATAGTTTTCTAGGCGGGTGTAAGAGTTCTTCAACCTCCCTTATACCAATCAGTGGATCCCTCCTTCTGAAAGATGAGATTCACTCTCCCTTTTATTTTAACTCCAACCCTTGGAATAGAGAAAAACAGTAGTGCAGATGAATGTATTTGGAACAAAGAAGTCAAGTAATGGCCCTAGACAGTCTGTAAAATCCAGTAGAAAAAGCATGTTTTATGTATTTAATATTAGTGATTTGGTCAGAAACTTAATGACTTTATTTTTTTATTAAATTTATTGAGGAGACGTTGGTTAAGAAGTTTATATGGGTTTCAACTGTACATTTCTATTATACGTGATCTGTATATTGCATTGTGTGCCCAGCACCCAAAGTCAAATCATCTTCTGTCACCATAGATTAGACCCCCTTTGCCCTTTATACCCCCTCCCTCTGGTAACAACCATACTGTTGTCAGTGTCTATGAGTTTTTGTTTGTTTGTTTTTCTTGTTTACTCATTTGTTGCTTTCAGTTTTATATCCTACATATGAGTTCTAAACTTTTTCTGACTGACTGACTTCACTTAGCATGATACTCTCAAGGTCCATGCGCGTTGTCGCAACAGCAGTATTTCACCTTTTCTCATGGCCGGGTAGTATTGCATTGTGTATATGCACCACGTCTTTATCCATCACCTACTGAAGGACACTCAGTGGTCTCCATGTCTTGGCCACCGTGAATAACGCTGCAGTGAACGCAGGGGTGCATATATCTTTGCGAATCAATGTTTTCAAATTTTGGGGGTAAATACCCAGAAGAGGGGTTGCTGGGTCATATGGGTTTTTTTTTAATGTCCCCAGTTTTTACATTAACATCTAGAAGAATGGATTGGTCTCCTAGTCCACTTAAAGTTCTCCAGACTCAAATAAGAACTCATCATCAAATATAAATAATATGGCCACATTACCAATTCTGTATTTTTTCAATTTTAGCAAAATTTCAAACTAAGTGCTTCATTTTCTAATCTGAACATTTTATTTACATAAATGTTTGCATTTAATTTTATGAGAACAAAAACTCCTCAATAGAAAACAAAGTAAAGTGGAGTTAATGCAAACGGTGCTTTGTTTTAGTCTTACCTGGGTATCTCTAAAAAGCCAACTGAATTGTCATGGGTTGTCTAAATGTCTGGACACAGGCTTAAATTTTTAGTATTCCCACCTAAGAAATATGAAACCATTTTTCTTCTAATTTGACTTCATGTTCCTTGCTCAATCAGAACTCTACTCACATTCAGCTTGAAGTTTATGGCTCCAGCTCTTTGAGTTATATAAGCTCAAAAAGGTCAGAGCACATTTTTTAGAGAGAAAAAAAAAGTGTTTTGTTTTTTTTTCACCCTCACCTGACTCAAATATGGCTAAAGTGACCCAGCTGAAGCTTGAAACAGATTCACCTACCAATTGGTTTGGAAAGTTTTAACCTGAGAAAATGTAATCTGTAACCTAAAATGAGACTTTTCAGTAGCATATTCTCAAATTACCTTGATTACATGTTCTATAGTAACATATGCAACCATTTGTTACAGGCTTAAACTCACAAAGTTTGAAAATGTAATACAATTACTGTTTGATTGTACAATACCCTTTTCTAGACTTAAAAAAAGGAATCTAGTAATGTATTAATAAATTAATGTTTTGAGTAAAAGTGTTCATTTGAACAAATATGACCAGTAGTCATAAAGCAATATTATTTGTCTCCCACTGGCCTTTATTTTTTCCCCACTGTCCTTTAAATCAGCCATGCCTGGAGCTAGTTTATCCTGCTTCTTTGGATGAAAATTGTCACAGGTTCCATAGCTTTTCAGGATACACTTAGGTAACAAAAGTTCCTACGGTGACTCTAGTCCCCCAAATAGTCTCAGCTCATTAATAAAATGTTCAACCCTTGATACTTGTCAAATTTTCCAACTATTTTTAAAGTTAAGTGTTCTTCCCTTCTGCACCTAGGCCTGATTCAGGCTAGATGTCAACAGTGGCAAAAATGAGCATGAATGACTCCTTTATTTACTCCACCAGCCCTGCCCAGTCATACCCAACCCAGCTCTAGCTCAGCCTGCAGCCCTGTCGGGGTTGCAGGGGAGTGGGAGAGCAGGGCCAAGAGCTGTATGGTATGAAACTGCCCCCGGATTCCCAGCACAGTGTTATTACTGGTTTCATCACGCTGCTTCCAGTTCTTATGACCCTAAGTTTAATAAATATTTGCTGAATAATTGAATGAATCTCCTGCTCCACAGGAAAATGCACACTTCGAGGAAAATATATTCAATTCCATCGTCGTGGTTGGCCATAGCTTTTCCCAAGATTTGGCCTTGAGTTGAGATGGGATAGAGGGCACTTGGAGAGGAGTGGCTATGGCAACACCTAAGAGGACCCTAAATCCCAAAGTCCTTTTATAAAGATTCCTGTTTATCACATACTATTGTTCTTGTAGTACAACATTTTGCATCACGGGAAGTCCCTTTTTCTAATGCCAGTGCTCCTGGGTAGGCCTTCCTTCAGTCATTATCAAAACGGTGCTTCAGAAACTTGGCTGTGCAGAGCCTTTGTCTTGGGCTCTCAGTACAAAACAGCTTCTGATTCAGTCGTGTGGGGTGGGGCCTGAGTTTCTGCATGTCAAGCAAGCTCTCAGGTGATGCCGGCCTGAAGACCACCTTTGAGTGTTCTATCTGAAATTAGCACCAAGTCTGCAGACGCCCCAGAGGGAACGGAACAGCCAGGCCCTCGCGCTCCTACTGTGGGAGGGTCTGAAAATCCTCTAGGAAGAGCCTGAGCGTGGTCATGAAGCACAGAAAAGGCAGGGCACCAAAACTCTGTTTTGCTTGAAGCTGCTTGGTTTAAAAAAAAAAAAAAAAAAATGTGCGAAGCTGGGTTCAGCAAAGGGAATGGGTGAGTCTTATAATAAGCCATCTATATGCTTAGCACCCACCTGGGCATCGATGAGAGCCTAGAGCCCTGGATTGTTTAATAAGACCCACTTACCAGGCTCCCTTGACTTTCAAGTTAACATCTCACCGAGGTGACTAAGCGCTAAGCACGCACTGGAGTCGCACCTAGCTCCGTGGCGGCGGCAATATCGTCTGATTGGAGATGATCTTCTTAAAGGCTGGGGGACAGGAGTGTTTGCTAAGTTGGTTTCAGTGAGACTTTCACAGAGCTCCTTAAGCAGTTTGCCTCATAGCAGGCAATATCCAGTCTTCCTCCCTCTGTGGCGTTGTGCAGGGGCTTGGAGCTTCATTAGCCCCAGCTTAATTTTTACCAGATCCCTGCTGAGCATACACAGAGGCAATTTTTTTAATTGGCTATTTTTTTTTATATTTTGTACTTTTCTTTCTTTTTCTCTTTTTAAATTTACACAAATACTATTGCATGAGGGAGATGAGTCATTGGTGAAATCTGAAGTTTTATTTGTCAGGACATTTTTCCGGCACTATGGTAAAGAATACTCTTCCCTTCTTAGACCTGGACAACTTAGAAATATACAGATTTTTTTTTTATGATGGGGGCTATCTTTGTATAACAACATAAAGAGAATCTAGCTCTAAAATATATTCCAAAACTATTGTATATGTAAAATTATATCATTCATTATTTTGCCAAATAAGGTATCATTTTAATTCCTAGAAATGATAGTTATGCATTGTGCACTTATCTTGAAAACATCTTTTCTCTTATTGAAAAAATATATATTTTAATTATTATTTGTCATTCACAAGCTTCAGACAAACCAGAGCAGATCTCATTTTTAACTTTCTGAGTTTGTTGACACCAGTTTGCATTTCTATAACCTGTTTTGAAGACAGGATTGAGTAATGAAGGTGTTTCAATTAGTCAATAGTTAGCCCTCCTCTTCACAGAAAAACAAAATTTTTTCCTGGCGTTCAGTACATTCTGCAGGTTTTTTTTCCAGCTCTGATCTGCACTTCCCATGTTGAAAAGTCTTCCTACTTCTTTTCTATCACTGAAAAGTTAATGTTATTTTAAAATGTCCCCTGTCACCGCCTAGATTCTCCCGAGGAGCATATTCCTTTCCATAGAATGGGCATTTTTGCAACTTAATATCTTACATTTGATTACCACTGGTGCATATTTAAGTGTTGTCTTGCTCATCTTGTTTATTACATATATGTATTAAAAACTAATAAAAGCAAAATAATACAAAAAATGAGCATTTCATTTTGGCATCCTCCCTACTACAAAACCCCGCAGATGTTTGGCTGCCTGTGATATATTTTGGAGGATGGAATTTGCAACTGTTATAATTAAGCAATACCATTAAGTCACCCGAGAGTAAATTAGAAGCTAAACTGGTGCTGTGTGCTCAGGAACCCAAGATTATGGGCTGAGATCTCTATTCAGTGTATGAAGTCAGCTCCCTTCAAATTGATTCTGAAATAAAAGGTGTTATTTCTATTCCCCACCCTCAAAATACCTAAGTGTATTAAACATGTCCCTAATATTGATTTGGCATACCAGTTGTAATCTTAAATTGTAGGGGGAAAATGTTTTAGTAAATAGAGCTATTTCTATTCTGCTACTACTGTTTCAGTTGTAATGGGCAAGAGAAATGTGTAGGTCTGGATTATTTCCAGGGAGTTGGCTGAGGTCCATGGACTCAGTAGTGGTTAAAAAAAAAAAAAAATCAAGAGAAAGAAAGGAGTCCTAGCACATCCTGTTGCAGTTAGAATTAGATAAAGGTAATGACACTTCTCAGTGTTTTCCCTGTGTAATACCATCTGGAGAGAGACAATCAAATCCCAACAACTAAAAATACAAATTATCAGGAATCTGAATAGGACATTGATATAGTAGTTGTCATCAAAGGCAACTTAAACAACCTATAATCCAATATACTTAAAATTGTAACCATTAAAACATGTTAATGAATTACCTAATAAAATTAAAATATGTAATCATGAACATGGCACCATGCTAAACTCTTCTTTGACAACAATTTATGTTGACCAAACTAAGACGTAATAGTCCAGCCCCTTGCTACTAGCCACTCACAAGATGGTCTTTGGAACTATCTCTCCTTGCTATCCAAAGTATGACCTTTGAAACAGTACTATGAGCACAGTCTGGGAGTTTGTTGGAAATGCTGAATCTTAGCCCTACCAAGGCCTACTGGATCAGAATACATTTTAACAAGATCCTTGGATGATTCCTTCATGTATTTAAGTTTGAGAAGCACTGATCTAGAACATTTGCTTTCCACCTTTTTTCATGAAGGCACCCAAATTCACAAAGCTGTTTAGTCAGAGTGTAATTCCATCCTTTCTCTACTTTCCCACTTGTCAATCACTTCCTTGACTTTCACAATGCGGCTGAACTCCCAAAAGTCACACTCCATTTTGACAGGTTCCAAGAATTCTCCCCAAATACCACTGGTGTAGAGGCTCAAATCTCCTCTCTTCTTTTCAGAAGAGCTGCTTCACTGAGCTCCTCACAGAAATGTTGACAAGATATTGATGCTATACATTTTCAGTTTAGTCCTTAGACTGATCTTTCTGCACCTGAATAGCTGTTAGGATGGATTGCTTTTCTCCTAATGCCTGGCATATGTCTCCCCTGATCTCACAATCTGCTGCAACTTGGCAGCCCAAGTATATGAAGTTTTCTATTCTTCTTCCAGTTTTTCTTCTAAAGATATTACTCTGCCTTTCTTCTTCATTGGTCTGGGTTTCATTGGTTTTGATCTGATAGACTTTATGCGAAAGGAAACTCTTTGTCAAGTGACATTGTTCCTTTATAGTCAATCAGGAATATGTCCTCCCTAGAATGACTCCAAAGGCATTCTTCCATGGCCTGCACAGCCTCCCACCTTCTCATCCTACTCTATCAAGAGCAATGGAACAGTGTTTCTCATTCCCTATGATTCTGTTGGAAGGTTGCAAAGGACATCAATACATGAAGGCACATACCGTCTTGATCTTTAACAAAAAGGAAAAATGAAAATACAAACCTAGCTGCTTGAGGTTCATTACATCAAGTTCATACAGATACAAAAAAAGATGTAATGAGGGCAAAGTTCAATCAATCACTATGATAACTAGTATATCAACCAAAAGGCCAACGTCTGTTTTATACAAGTAGCAGCCTCTGTAGATTCTTCTCCTCCCTAAAATGTACTTGGCTTGTCAGCTGCCTCCATGATTATATTGTTTCCAAGACTTTGCTGCACAGAATTTGCTTTTATTTTACTTGACAATTTCAGTACTGCTATGCCTTTCACAATCTCAAGATCATGAATCACTTGAGCAAATAATGAGCCAATAAGCTCAAATCCAAGGGAAACTTCTACAAAGCTGTCTTTTGACTATTCTCACACAGAATGAAGTGTTCCTAGTCATCTGAGAAACAACATCTGGCCAGCTCCACTACTTGGTGTCAAATTGCACACTATTTTAATGTATGAAAATAAACATTCTTTTATTCAATCAATATCTATTCAGTGTCTACTATATGCAAGGAACAAAAGAACAGAGGAACAACTCCTGTAGCTAAATGATTTTTTTATTTCTTCAAGCCTGTTCTTCTCAAATCCATCACAAGAGTCTCCCAGCTAATTGAAAGGTCTCTGTGGCCCTCCCTATTCCTAAACTGTTCGCATCAGCCCTGGGAGCTATATCAATTCAGAAGAGCCAGTGAACACTTTTCAACTCCCCACAGAGGCACTCTCCCAAGCATCTAGAAGAGAGAGCTCTTGATGGAAAATCAAATATAATTTTAGTTAATATGTTTCTTAGTTATCTCAGTTTAATTTTTGTCCTCCCCCCACATGGACCATTTTTCATACTACTTCCAGTGGTAACAATTTCCCAGCCTCTTGAAACTCTGTGTGCTGAGCACTCTGGGACCTAATCAGGTTTTCTGAGTAGCTCCATGCTGTGCTCTCAGCACTCTGGGACAGTAGAAGACAACTCTAAAATAAACTGGAGGAAAATATGCTTTTCTTTCCCTATGCCCACATATGTAGTTAGTTCTCAAGAAGTTTGCTTTTGATAGAGTCGCCAGTCATAAAACCCTATGATCATGTTAAGAAACACTGTCCCCAAGATGCATCTGAGAGACATCTGATACCAGACGGGGACTTTCACAAGACAAAGAGGGGGGGGCACTCAAGAGACCACCTTTCTGCACTGAACACTGGATTTGTACACCATTGGCTGAATAGAGAGATGTACATAATATCTCATTTTGATGAAAGCCCTACTGGTTTAAGCTACCTGTTCCAATTTGGATTATTTTCCTATTGAGATGTTCTTTAACTTGGAAGAACTCTTCATTCTATTTTCCTAAACGTCCCCTGATACATTCTTCTCTTTTGTATATGGTAAGTTTTTTTCCAGAACCTTTCCTTCTAAGCTTCCCTGGAGCATCACACAACCTCTTTTAGGAGATACCATAAGAGAAAACGCAAACAGATAAAGTTCAGACAAATGCTGCCTAATTCTAAAATGAAAAACAAATAAAATTCAGCCATCACTATGTAGAAAAACAAACCCTATTAATAATAATATGATGCTTCTGATACATTCCCTACATTATACTTTGTAAATTAGCCTGCCGTTCGCATCAGTCACCCCTCAGGGTTGGCGAGAAGAGCACTGGCGCCCCAGGTAATATTTTTTTGGCATCCCCTCCCCAAAACAACAAAGCCAGTCCCCCACTGCTCTCTCCTCTCCATTCCTCAGGTCGCCCCAGCTCTCTAATTGGTATTCATCCAACGCGAAACAGTAGCTATCAGTACTTGATTAACAGCCTTGTGAGACCTTGTGCTAGCAGCAAGAGTTGGCTCTTGTAGCCACCATTTAAAAGGGATGCTTGAATGTGAGATTCTTGTTTCAAAGAGGTGCAGATGGATGGGATTGTGCTCCCACCATCTGAATGGTCATGGGAGCAAGGGATGTGTGAGGGAGGACATACACTGAAATCCCTTTGCAGTGTCCCTTCCAACACTGCTATATATTGGGGAACTTTTAAAGCTTGAGCTGATTCTCCATTGCTCAAACATTAATAAATCACTTGACTGTTTAGTGTTGAGATACCTTGTATTTCAAAGGGTCTTATGATCTTTGTTCATTTGTCTTCCCCACAGTGATTTCTGTGCAATCCAGTCTCTTTCACCTACCAGCCCCAAGTTTGGGATTTCTGACTCCCCACCTTGCTCCAACTTCACTGAGTCATAAGAAATTGGATTTTCGTCTATATGTATAGACTTACTAGAGAAGAGAGTAACCCATTACATCCAGAATTCAACTTCTCTTCTGAATGATCCCAAAGGTCTCTAGTTACAAAGAATTTTGCTCATCAAGATTATGATCCCACCATATGGGGATTTTTGCTTTGCTTTGGCATTGGGTGCCGGCTTTCAGAAACATGTTTTGGGTCTCATGGAACTACCAAGTATGTTTGGGTTGCACCCGATTTTATAAGCCATGGAGCAAATTATAAATACTTTTGGATACTGGTGCACATTTTATAAATAATTCTGACAAAGTTTTAATTTTCTAGGACTTCAGGGGTTTGTTACATTCTATTTTTCATTATTTGTTCATTTCCATGTGCCTTATTTCTGCAAACACGACTTCTTGAAAATGGAATTAGGTCCAGATTTAGCAAATACAAAAAGATGATTTGTAACATTTCCCTCGTAAACTGGTTCTGTGCAAAGGCAAAATGAACTCATTTATACTTAGTGAAACATAATTGTAAATTTACACATAAAAGTTGAAGGGAAAATTTATATTTTAAATTTCACCAGTCTCTAAAGCTGCTATCTTAACCTTTTCAGGGTGACTAGGCCTCTATCTTTTGGTCAGTCTTATGCCCAGAACCCCACAGGGCCCATATACTTGACTAGAGGAAGCAATGACGAAGTGGCCCCAATGACAAGTTTCTCTCAATAGAACGATTTCTTTTTAGAGAGCTTCATACTCATCATCCTGTGTTGGCTCTGCAGAGTGACTCAAGGAGACAGGAAATGGCTCTACTAGCTAACGTTAAAAAAATAAAAAATCTGAGCTATTCATACAATTACATTTCCTCTGCCCTTAAACTATTCTTCCAGCAGAAGTCATGAGAGCTCACTCCCTCACCTCTTTCAGGCCACTCAGCTGTCACCTTCTCAGAGAGGACCTCCCTGACTGCCCATTGAAAATTGCAACCCCTCCACCCTCAAACCCCTATCCTCCTTCTCTGCTCTTCTTCTCTCCAGAGCCACTGCATATGCACACACGGACAAACACACACACACACACACACTCACACCACTACTGTGTAGGTGCCTTGAGAAAAGGGATTTTTGTCATTTCTGTTCACTCCTGTATCCCCCACTCCTAGAATAGCTCTAGTACAGGAGAGACACACTCAGTAAATATCTGTTGAACAAACAAATGAATACAAATCCATAAACATACATATAAACACACTCTCACAACCACATTATCAGTGTAAAGTCCATACTCCCATATTCACTTTTCCCCTAGACTTCACTTCATAGGACTGAGCCCGTACTTAATATTCTTTTTAACCTGCTTTCATCTCTACAGAAAAGTTGTAAGTGGGAGAAAATACATTTCCTGAACTTTACATTTTACTGGAAGTAATTAAGTTATGCTTCTCATATGACTAGTCTGTGACTTTATTTCCTCAACAGGCTCCCTCTTCAACTCCCACAGTCTGGATTCTGTGCCCACCAGGCCACACAACAGCACTGCAATTCTTCGGACACAGTTGCTAAATCCAAATGGACAATTTTTCACATCTTTTCTTCTTTTTTCTTCCCTTCCTTCATTTCTTCCTTCCTTCCGTCTCTCTCTCTTTCCCGCCTGCCACTTCCCCATGTGCACAATTCATCCCCATCATAGCAACTTACCAGCAATTCCCAGAATGCACTGCATGGTCTCAATATTCTGGCCTTTGCTTATAAGAGAAGCTAGCATTTCTTCGTCTATTGTGGGTCAAAAATAGCAAGGGATGGAAACTGGCTTATGCATAACAGAGATTTGATTCATAATAGAATAATGAATACAGGACTAAAACTGGTGTCAGGCTTGGCCTTACTGGGGTAACAGCAATGACCTTCAGGTCCATTTTCCTCTTCCTACTTCTGAGCTTTGCATTCCTCATATTAGTATTCTGTGTGATTTAGATGGCTGTGGAAGTTCTAGCCCAATATTATTCTAAGGTCAAGTCTTTTCAGAAAACAAACAAACTCAAAAGTCTCAAAATTGAGTCTTGCCAGTCCTCATGTGCCCATTCCTGAACCAGCCACTGCCATCGGGAGAATGCAACACACTGAGAGGCCCAGGCCCGAGACACATGCCTCCCCTGGAAGCAGGGAGTGAACTGCTTTATTGGTGAAAGTATTATAGATGTCTCCAATTTTTCCCCATTGCCCTGTCCATACCACTCCCATCCCCCCACCCCCCAGGCCTTCATCATACTATTGTCTGTGTCCATGGGTTATGCATATAAATTATTTGGTTAATCTCTTCCCATGCCTCTCTTTCTTCTGAGATTCATAACACCTATCTGTTCTTGGTCTGGACAGTTCTTACCCCATTTCCTCATTTGTCTAACTACAAAATGTGCTTAGAAACAGGTCAAGTGTGACTTTCTTTCAGAGCTTTTGCAGATGCACCTTCTCTCCTACCCAAGCTGATAAACTGATACTCCACAGAGCTATTCCCCATTCCCATAACTTCCTTTTCTGTTCCTCCATAAGCCATGATGACTTCCTGTTTGTCTTCACCAGAAAACTGTAACTTATTTATTTGTTGATCCCAGGCCCCAATGCAGTGTTCAATACGTTTCTTGAATAAAATGAGCCAATGTGGTGCTTTGATGTCACAAAACCATGTGAGATAGATTTTAGGCTCCAGTCTGCACATGAGAAAACCTGAGGCTGTGAGAATTTATGTGTATCTCCCATTTTCACTGGGTCTTGGGCAAGCTAGTGTGGAAACTAGGTCACCAAGGGTTGGTGCTAGGGCTGGATAACTTAGCTAAAAGAGGCTAAGAGTGAAGCGAGTTAGCCTTGCAGTGAAGTGAGTTGGAGATCAGGTCCTAAAGAATGCTGAGAATTGAGAGAGGAACGAGACAGAAAAATAAGATGCTTGGGAGAATGTGAACAAAAACCTAGCAAGGAGAGTTCTGGATAATTGCCACAAAGCAACAGAGCTAGTCATATTTATATTGACTGGCTGTTGGATGGGATTGTTATGAAAATGCTGAGGCTGGGACTCAAAACTGAGGTCCTCTGTTCAAAGTCAAAGGTATTGTATAAAGGTTTGGTTTCCATAATCCATTTCATGAGTTGTAGATGTCATTCTCATCTAACAGTTTAACTAGGAATCAAGAATATTTATTAAAATAATTTCTCTTCATTTTTATGTTAGTAAGAGAAGGGCAGAGGAGGCATAAGAAAGTTAGGAAGTATGTTGCTTCCAATACCATGGCTATCAGGATACACCTGTGTTCTCTGGATTTCAACAGGGCCATCCCTGCTGCTTAGTCTTGTCAGGGACAGAGGCTCCTACATCTGAAAGAACAGCTGAAGAGCTAGCTGCTCAGATAAGATGCATTGTTCTTACTACCCAGGTTTTCAAGAAGGCACTGATGTGGTGGGCAAAAAAATTGCCTTCTAGGAAGGGCAAGTTATGGGGCAAATGACCTTGTGTTTCCTGGAAGGTAAAAATGATCCACAAGAAGAGAAACGTGAGTTACTATGACAATATCTTAGCCTACTAATAATGTGATTTGGAGGCTTTTATGGTTCCTGTTTTGGGATAACTATTTTAAAATATTTCACTGGCAAGGCAGACCTGGTATTTATTAATTAGCTAGATTAATTATACATCTGTCCTAACACAGAGAGCCAACAGGCATATTATTTCCAGATTCCTAAAGATTGGTGAATAGCAGTGGAATTAATTCTTGAGTACATATGAGAACATACTCTCTTCTACTTTATATCCCATCATGTTTTTTTCTTATACATGATACTCAAGCAGAACTTCCATTCAGTTCCTAATTTCTCACTAAGGTAACCTGATTCTTTGGAATATTGGAACTAAGATGTTTTTGGAGTTTCTAGTACATGAACTACAAAAACTTTAAAATTCACCAAAATGGTGATCCTGAATTTGGTTTAGATAAGCTCAAATAACAGAACTATTATAAGAAATTATTTGTTAATATTTGGTTTTCCTCATGTGGTTTTACCCTGAGACTAGATTCTCCATCCAACTCAAACCCAACCGGGGGAAGGGGGTATATATTTTTAAAGTATCACTTTTCATGAGTTACGTTAGCATTGAACACTATTCAAATAGTAAGAACAGAAGAATACCACTGGACTCTTAAGCCTTCAGAGAATACAAAGATGAATTAATTAGTCTTTGCCCCTAAGAAATTTATAATCTAACAAGAGGATAAGACAGTAGGCAATGATAACTTACATAGGAGAGCTTCAAACAAAATATAATATAGATTCAAAAGAGAAAGGTTGGTTGAGGGATAGAGTTTGTTGCATTTGAGAAGGTTCTTGAAGGGTTTTAACAGGACTGTATCAAGGGGAGGGAGAGGACTAGAAAGCTGGGGAGAACATTTGAGAGGGCAGGAAAGCATGAGACCCTCTCACCCCATTGCCCCTGGTCCTGAACATGGATCTATAGGAACTGCATGACTTAACCCTTTTCTGAGAAACCAAATTGAGTATTAAAAACTGCTCCATAGATTTTTTTTTTAATTTTGTTATGTTTTAATCATCACAGTTGTTGATCATTAATCAGTAAGCAAATTCTTAATGTTATCTGGGTGTAACAATCAAAACAACCTGAACAAATCAAGCTAGTTTATCAGCTAATGAGAATACACTGGATCTTCTATTCATGATTCACTCTGTTATTTGCCAACTGACCCCAAAGCTGTGGTTCAGAAATAAACAACGTGTAAGGAGGGCTAACGTCAGAGCTTGCTCCTCAGTCCATGCAAATATCCTGTTCCATATGGCCACTACCCACTTTACCAACAGATGACCCAGCAGCTATTCCACTGAGAAATATGTAGAGTGAGTACTTACTTGTGAAGTTTCATCACCCAATGCCCATCTTTCCTTTCCCAATGACATATCTTTCCTTCGGGAATGTTGCAGAGAAAAAACAGGCATGATATAATATAGATGATAATAACTCAGCAGAATTAACTGTAACCAAGGAGAGGAGCTTATTCTAGTACAAAAGATATAAGGGATTTACACTTGAACTCGGACATCCTCAAGTGATCACCTATATCTCTCGGGGTTGCCCTACCAGAAAAATGGGGCTAATTCAATTCACCTAGATAATTCACAGACACGATGAGAAGATTAATTATTCAGGGTTCATTGAGTGCTTTCAATATGAAAAGCACGATGTATATCAAAACCGGAGCTGTGACTTCAGGGGAGACAATAAACAGCAGGCACAGATGAACTTTTAAAAAAACAAAGGCCCTATTCTCATGTAAATATTCAATAATAAAGGCTATAAAAAGAAAGCTACAGAAAAATAAAATATAAACAGAATATTTTCCATGAGGAGTCAGCAGATTTTATCAAGTTAATAAATTATTACAATAGAGTATATAAAATCAAATTCATGCAGAATCAGACCAGAGAATATAGTGTGTGGCTGCTGGGATTATCTGGTGGGAGAGATCTCATTGATTTTTGTAGAGCATTGGATCTGGGAGATTTTTTAATTAGGCAAGGAAGATGACCCAGTGTGGGTGGGAAAAGCTTAGAAGATCCCAAGGAACAATACAGCCCAAGAAGTCATCTCTTGAGGTACAGTTATTTTTAACCTTTCAGACCTGCAGGACATAAAAAGAATTTTGAAAACTGAATGCAAAAAGGAAATATTTTGAGAACTTTAGTATCCCTTCCTCATTGTCATGACCCTAGCATAAAATTGAAAAGGACAGGCAAAGTTTATTTACAATTAAATAAAGATTTGAGGAAAATAAAATTGAGCTTATTTTTATTTTTACCAGTATATGAGGAAACAAAGTTGGGTGAATTTTCTCTTGGACTGTGATTTGACTAAGAAAACATTATACAAAATAAAGACATAACCATCAAATACAAAACCTATTAGAGGTAAATATGTCAGATTTAAAATCAGTGAAAACATTACAGAAGCACTAAGGACTTTAAAAAAATGAGTATCAGTTGGCTTTGGCCAAAGCAGTGCTGTATAACAAACAACCACAGTAACTAGTGACAAACAACAATAAGCACTGTTCTCATGGTTTTATGAATCAGCTGGCGTGGTTCTGCTTCACATACAAGACTGGATCTGCTCCATTTGTCTCTCATTATCCTTGAACCACTGGGCTAGCCAGGGCATGTTCACCCTATGGGTCTAAACTCAAAACTAGAACTTCCCACCCCATTCTGTTACCCAAAGCAAGGAACACTGCCAAGGCCCAAAGTCAAGGAGCAGGGAAGTACACTCCGTCCGTGTCATGAGGATCCAGCAAGAATGTGAATGCAAGGAAGGGTAAAGAACTAAGCCCAGCCCGGCTGGTGTGGCTCGGTGGTAGAGCATCGACCCATGCACCAGGAGGTCGCTGGTTCGATTCCTGGTCAGGGCACATGCCCAGGTTGTGGGCCAAGTCCCCAGTGGGGGGCATGCAAGAGGCGGCCAATCGATGTTCTCTCTCATCGATGTTTCTATCTCTCTCTCCCTCTCCCTTCCTTTCTCTCTGAAATCAAGAAAGGAAAAGAAAAAACAAAAAGAACTAAGCCCAAAAATTCAAATCATATTTGTTTTAAAGTTACATACCAAAAAAAAAAAAAAAAAAAACCCTCTGGAAAAATGATTGAGAGATAGAAATCAAGATGAACCTGAGATACAGAAACAAACTTTTAACAAAAGTTTGTTATTATGATGTTTTCAATTTATTTTTCATCTAAATGTATATTTTTACTTGTGCATGTGGTAATTCTGATAGCTGACATTAACTTACTGTCTTCTTACTGATAAAAGAAATCTAAGGCAATTTTCTTTTTAAAGTTAAAGAATTTTAGCCCGGCCGGTTGGCTCAGTGGTTGAGCATCGACCCATGCACCAAGAGGTCGCCGGTTTGATTCCTGGGCATAGGCCCAGGTTGTGGGCCAAATCCCCAGTGGGGGGCATGCTGGAGGCAGCCAGTCGATGTTCTCTCTCATCAATGTTTCTATCTCTCTCTCCCTCTCCCTTCCTCTCTGTCTAAAATCAATAAAGAAAAAAAAGAATTGTATAATGGCTCTAGACTATGGAGAGTTTAGCTTAGCCTCCCCCACATGCTGAAAGGTTTGAGAGTGCCATTTCTGTATATCACAAGTAAACTCTTAAAACAGGTTCTACCAAGGCACTGCCATCAACCACAGAGGTGAATTTCACCTCAGTGGATTTTGGGAGCGTTTGAAACTAAATGAGGAATGAAGACAGCAGCCTCAGGATTTCCATACCATCTTAATAAACTCGCAATAGGCCCTCAGAAAAATTAACTACTAAACACACTTTTGAACTCGACTACTCAGAAAACATTTTCCATCTGCAATATCAACAGTCCTGGCGTAAGTTTTCATCTTTTATCACCAGGATTATTACAAATAGTTTCTTAAAATATAACTTTAATCATATAGAGATATTAATAAATCTCTGTGTTGGTAAAGAAATAAACATTCTTCTACACTGCTGCCTAGGAAGTAAATTTATGGAAATTTTTGGAAAGCTGTCTGGCAATATGTATCAGTTAACTGATATGTGAAAACATCATACCTTTTGACCTAGTAATTCCAATTCTAGGAATTTATCTAAAATAATTAGCTAAGTACAAAAAGAAGTATACATAGAATGTTCCGTTGTTTATAATAAAAAAGTAGAATCTACTTAAATTCTCAGCAATGGAGAATTTGTTCAACAAGTAATGGTGCTTCTATACCATGGAATATTAGGTAGCTATGAAAAAAGGCCAAACTAATCATGTTAAAATACCCAAAATACAATATTGACTGAAAAGTAGCAGGTTAAATACCAGAATGTTATGTGTAATATTTATGTATGTATTATACATACATGTAAATTCCACATGCGCTTATGTATGTATAAAAAGCTATGCATCAAACTGCTAACAACAATTATCTCTAGGAAGAAAGCGTTGACCTGATGTATGGGGAGATAGTTACTGTTGACTGGAAGCCTTATCGATAACATCAAAAGTCAATTAAGCCCTGGCTGGTTTGGCTCAGCGGTTAGAGCGTCAGCCCGCGGACCAGAGAGTCCAGGGTTCGGTTCCCGCTAAGGGCACGTACCTTGGTTGCAGTTTGTCCCCGGCCCTGGTTGGGGTTGTGTGAGTGGCAACCACTCGATGCGTCGCATCGATGTTTCTCTCTCTCTCTCCCTCCCTCTATCCCTCTGGCTCTATCTGAAGATAAATGCAAAAATGTCCTCTGGTGAGGATAAAAAAAAAAAAAAGTCAATTAACACATATTTCATATGTTGTATGTAGTATATTCTGTATTCTTACAATAAAGTAAGCTAGAGAAAATACTTTTAAAATCTTAAGAGAACATATATTTACAGTATTTAAGTCCACATATAAGTGGACCCACACATTTCAAACCTGTGTTTTTCAAGGGTCAATTTATATTTCCAACATACTAATACAATAGGCATACACTATCTCAAGAGCATTGATAATTAGAAATATGTAGCAAAATTGATAGGAAATAATGAGTTTTCAGTATTTATTACCTTTGTTTTTAATATATTTAATTGTAAATTTACAAAATTTTAATAATGGTGTCTTTAGTAACTGGCTCACTAAATTCCTGAAAATTTGACAGTTGGCTCTCATGAGCTGGTAAAAGCTGGTTGTAACACACCGTTGGTCTAATGCGAAATGGAGAGTTCTAGGCTGGGACATAAAGTGTATAGGTAGTAGTCAAACCCAGGATATGAATGAAATTCCCCCAGGGAGAATATATTAATGAAATAGTAAGAGAAGGTGGTGAGGAGGAAACCAACACTGAAAAGGCAGGCACTAAAAAGTGAGCATGGGGAGATGAGAAAGAGCCAGTGAAGAAGTACAAACGGAGGCTGCAGAGGGCGATGAGGGGCACCGAGGGAGAAGAGTGACATAAGAGAGCGCTAGTCAACAGTATGAAATGATACCAAGAGGTGATCACAAGGAATGAAAATTATTTATTCATTTAAGAGATCGTTTATTCATTCATTCAACATTTATTGAAAATTACTTTTCGCTGAGCACTCCGGGGAGGTTGGAAATCTAGTGTATTAAAGCGGAACCTCTCAGTCTTACTGTGGGCTGAGGTCCAAAACACATTCTAAATAACGCTAACTCACCTAAGTAGGGTTTGTTAAGGAAGCAGCATCTAAGACTTTTCCCCAACACCACCTTAGGGCATAAAATGAGTAAAGTTAAAGTGCTGCAATTAGATTAGATGAAATACAGTATATTTAGTTTAACCAAGGAGGTAGTATTTTTTTCAGAAGATAATTTTATATCTGAGTTTCCAAATATGAAGTGATATATTATGGCTTATCCTTTTCAGCCTTTTACACTCTTCCTTGCTCTGCTGTGGCAAACATATTGATGCATCAGTCCAAATATGAGTGTACAGATCCCATACACGCTTACCAAGGAGCTCTTGCTATCTCTTTTTCACAGAAGAGAAGTTATTACTAATAATTACACATGCCAGGCCAGAAGCCCATCACCCTTCATGTAAGGAAACTGTCTACTACAGGAACTTGGAAATGCTTAGAAGCCATAAAATGTTAATAAAGGAAACAGGTTTAACAGGCAGCTTGACTGAACATGGTTGAGTGAATATTATGCAGTAAGGAAAGCCACTTGGAATGTAACAGAATGTTTGGGGAGGGTGGTGTAGAGGGAGGGAGAAACACTGGGAAATAGAAGGAACATTGTTAAGGTAGAATGGGCATGCAGCCAAGGCTATAAGAGATGTAAAGAGGTGGGGCCAAAGGAAGTCCATGACAGGAGATCATTACATGTATCATATAGTTGGCTATGTTGGTGGATGGAGCAAAATAGCACGTTTTCCTAGCAAGTTGTAGAATCCTAATGGTTTAGCTCTGGGCACATAATAGAGGATAACAGAGACCGAAATAGAGAGAGGACTGTTGTCATCAAGGTCATCATTTTCATCTGCATTCCCATATAAAATTTACTCCGCTAAGATGTTTTATTATTATTATTAACAAGGGGAAACAGTATAAAGTTAGCTATGCTTACTATTTTAACCATAAAATTATTGCAGTGCTATAATTTATTAATAAATCACCGGTATGCCCAGGCAAACTACCCGTCCTATTTAAATATGAAATGTATTCTTCTATTACACAGCTTAAGTATAGACATTTACACAGGTTCACAATCCTTTATCCAAAACTTGTAGGACCAGATGTGTGCATATACAGTATGTGATATGACACCTCCAGGAGAATCTGAGTCAGATAGACAGACTATAAATAACCTCGACATAGGTCAGGCCAGATTTTGCAGCCACGTGACCTCAGGATAGGTCAGGATTATAGTAGAACCATGAAGAAAGTATTGTGGTCCTGTGTTTAAAAGTCCCTGACTCTTAACTCTAACCCATCTATTTTATTACTTCATTTACTATATATAAATCCTAAATTTCTGCATATATCCTAATTCATAATCAACATTCCCCATATACTTTCTTTCAACCATTATTTATGAAATAGCATATATATACATATATAAGTAAAGTATATATATACTTTAAGTAAAATATATTAAAGTAAATAAAGTAAAATATATTAAAATAGTTCCCATTTCTATATTTTTAACGTAGATACTAACAAATTTTAAATCACGCATGGGGCTGACATATTTCTATTAGGTAGAATGGTTCTATATTCTTACTGTTGTCTGAGCCCAGTTTCTGCTAGTAGTTTGAAATTCTTCCACTATGGTTTCAGAGTTTTATATTTTTGCTTGTAATTCTCAATTTTTGCATCTATATTCCAAAGTTATGTCTTAACTGGTTTTCCTATTTATTGTTACTTAGGATCCTTCTTTATTCCTATTACAGTCGGCCCTCGTTTATTGCGGTTTATCAGTTCCAGACTCTACCGTGATAAATGAATTTCCACGAAGTAGGATCCTTTATTTATATACAGTCGTCTTCGACTTTTGCAGCTTCACTCTTATCGCGGTTTTTATATAGTATAGTATTTGAAAAAACCGCGATAGCCCTGGCCGGTTTGGCTCAGCGATTAGAGCGTCAGCCTGCGGTCCGGGTTTGGTTCCCGCTAAGGGCATGTACCTCGGTTGCAGTTTGTCCCCGGCCCTGGTTGGTCGTGTGGGTGGCAGCCACTCGATGTGTCACTTTCATGTCGATGTTTCTCTCTCTCTCTCTCCCTCCCACTCTATCTGAACAAAAAATGAAAAAATGTCCTCGGGTGAGGATAAAAAAAAAAAAAGAAAGAAAAAACCGCGATAGAGTGAAGCCGCAAAAGTCGAAGCGCGAAGTGGCGAGGGACGACTATTTTTCACTTAAGATTTCTCAATAATTTTTATACCTGTTTTACTTCTCCATGTTTTTATTTCATATCTATTTGAAGATCTATGTGAATTAATGAATTTACTTCCTTGAGCATCCTAAACATTCATAATTTTAAATGTCAGACTGTTCTATGGAATTTTACGTGGTGGAGCCCCAGCCGGTTTGGCTCAGCGGTTAGAGCCTCGGCCCACGGACCAGAGAGACCCGGGTTTGGTTCCCGCTAAGGGCATGTACCTCGGTTGCAGTTTGTCCCCGGCCCGGTTGGGGTCGTGTGGGTGGCAACCAGTCGATGTGTCTCTCTCACATCGATAGTTCTCTCTCTTTCTCCCTCCTGCTCTGTCTGAAGATAAATGCAAAAAAAAAAAAAAAAAAAAATGATGTGGTGGAAATAAATGTCTGTCAAGTAATTTAGTTGACATATTTTGAAATTTTAGTTCATGGACTTAAAAGTAGGTTTTACTTTTTATTTTTCCTCTCTTCCCTACCCTTTCTTCCTTCGGTACTTCCTCTTGCAACCCTGGACCCTTACCTCAGCTCCAGAACCAAATCTTTGAGAACTTCTTGCCTACAATGGTTGTTTTAGAAATACTGCAAGTCTATAATTACCAAACTTCAGAATAGCTTGGTCCAGCTCCAGATCCAGAGGCATTTTCTAGCATCATTATCCTTAGCTACCTCAAAACAAGATCCTGGGCAGTGGACAGCAGAAGCAAGCTTTTTAAAGCCTCCTTTTATAAGTGGGAACAGTGTGGGGGGAGTCACGTTCTAGCCTATAATTTCAAGCAGTAACCCTGGTTCCAATATCCAATCCTGTACAATATTTTTAGTTTTGATTACTTTGCAGAAGCCAATTTCTCAAGTACCACCACCAGCTTTTAGACTCAGAACCCAGAAGGCCCATGGTTTCAGGCTCACTCACTAGTTTACATTTTTGCTCTGTTTTTGTTCCAGAGAGACGCTGGTTATCTTTGGTTTGGTTCACTTTTATTTTATCTAATAGTAGTAGTGTGTGTTTGGAGAGGGTACATCAAAGCATGAAATAATGCCTTCTTGACCAGAAGTCTACATAGAATGTTCAAACACACACACACTGAAACAAAAAAACCCATATACATTCTTTCTGGACTTAAGTGACCAACTTCCTTGCCCATTTTCTATTTCCAAAGAAAACTTTAAGTAAAAAAGACATACTTTTAGTGATATCAATGATTAAATATAAACTGTTATCTTCCAACAAATTACAGTGCAGCCATTTAATCATAGGTAGATTTTATTTCAAAGACCCAAAGAGTTAAGTGACATTGATTTGCAGCTTGGAATTCAATTCCTTCTTATGAAAATCCAGTTACAACTTATTAAAATTCAAAATCCCTTTTTGGGGGGTATGGAGGATGAATGACTTTCAGAATAGCCCGAGAGTTGTGAATAAAGAAAAACATTGCTGTGTTTATTTAGAGAGTATTACCCCTCGGAGCCAGCGTTTGCACTAATGCATTTTACATTAGCGTGCCGCATCAGGAAATCCTGACTTTTTGGTGCCAAGGGGGTAATTAATATCAGTTCATGTTTTCAAAATGGTTGTGTTTATGTGGGAATGAGGACTGAGCACTAACATGTAGAGCTTGAAGTATGAAAGCTTGCTGTGAAGCAAGATCTTGGGAAAGAATGGAATACTGAAATTACTGAACAGAAAACAGGATTTCCATGGATAGAATGATATTAGTACTGAAAAGCCAGTTACACTTCCTTGCTCTAACTTGCTAAGCATTAACAGAAATAATTCCCTAGTAATAGATAAACTTCCTATTGATATAAAATTCTTTATATTGACCTAAGCTGAGTAAGAGCCACTACAGGTATAAAATCAAAATGCTTTTAGTATATCTTTTTTTTTTTTTTTTTACCGAATAGAAAAGTTGGTGGGGAAACTAGAATCAAAGTACAAACTGCTTATAGTGAAAGTCACAAAACTAAGGAAACAGCAAGAAAACAGTAGAGAAAAAATTCCAAAGAACAAATGAAAGCAGAAGCCAAAATGAAGTTAAAAACCTAAGAGATTTTATGAAGTCCTACCTAATTCTCAAAATAAGTACACAGAAAACATGCTATTTTTAAAATTTTAACTATACAGATGACAAAAAGATAATAAATACTAAGTATATTTTTACCAATATTTTAAATGAACTAATTCTATTGTTACTAAATACAGTATCCAATTCATTTAAGTGACAGAAATCAGAGTATGCTCTTAAAGGAAATATAAAGAACTTCTTCTTACTTCATTAATCAGGCATATGAACTGAATGATTATGAAGTACATTACACACATAATACACTAAGTTGTCACTCCTAAAAACTATGACTCCGTACAGAATGTCATAGGGTAGTATGGACTGGCCCTTCACTACATGACCTTAACATTAGAGCACAGGCTTTGCTGCTATAACATATAAGCCCTTAATAAGATACAAGTGCTATTTTTTTTTTTTTAATCCTCACCCGAGGACATTTTTGCATTTATCTTCAGATAGAGTGGGAGGGAGAAGGAGGATGAGAGAAACATCGACATGAGAGAGACACATCGAGTGGCTCCCACCCACATGACCCCAACCAGGGCCAGGGACAAACTGCAACCGAGGTACGTGCCCTTAGCGGGAACCGAACCCGAGACTCTCTGGTCAGCTGGCCGACGCTCTAACCGCTGAGCCAAACCAGCCAGGGCTAGAAGTGCTATTTCTCTCATGTCAAAGTCCAAGCTGATGGACAGTAGAAGAGTGGACTTCATGAGAGCATGCAGGGGACTTTTAATTCTACCTAGTTGCACTGCCATTCTCTAGAGTATTTTTCCAATCTATAAAGCCAAAGCTCACCACGAGTATGTCATGTTCCAGCCCTTGGTAAATGAAAAACAGAAAATGGAGCACACTTTTAAGGATGCAGCCTAGAAGCTGCATGCATAACTCCAGCTAACATCTCACTGGCTGAACTTAAGTCACATGACCACACATTTTACAGGAAAGGAAGCTATAAAATATAGGCACTAGGTAGTTAGCCATGTGCCCACCCAAAACTTGGGGATTATTTTTAAAAGAGGATAATATTGGGGGAATAATCAGTATTCCCTAACAGAGATAAAAAAATAATGAAAACCTCTCAGAATACTCAGGATTGTTTTTTAACATATATTTTTATTGATTTTAGAGAAGACAGGGAGGGAGAGGGAGAAAGATAGAAACATGAATCGGCTCCTTCCTGCATGCCCCCTGCTGGGGATGGAGCCCACAACCTGGGCATGTGCCCTGACCAGGAATTGAAGGGCAACCTATTGATCCATGGGTCCAAGCTCAACCACTGAGCCACAATGGCTGGGCTATTCAGGATTGTTTTATCCATTTATTTTAACTTTAAATAATTATTTTTAAGGTAGTTTCATGAGAAACCCCTCAGTATGTTATCACAGTAAAAAGATTACAGCTTTTGCAAACATAAATAATCACTCACATATCTACGTTCTTAAACTATGGTTTTCTATAAGGAAAAAAATTAAAGAGTACATACACATTCAGCTGCATATATATAAAAGTATATAACACACATGCATATATATACATGCATGTGTATGTATGTACATCTATGTGTATTTGTGTGTATATCATACCCCCCTTTGATTTTCAAAAGATTCCCAGGTTGAGCAATAAACTACAAGATCACTCTATTTATAGGTCTTTATTGAATTAATACAAAGTATGTTGCACTATTTCTGAAACAGTGTTTTAAACAATAAAATGATTTGGTATTGATTTCTTAATTATTTTTGGTAGTAATAAAATTGAGATTATTTGGGGCATATATGGAGATCATTAGCAGGTTACAAAAAAATTAAAGAGCTTGACACTCTCAACAAACAAAAATCTCTGTGATGTTCTAGTCATTCTATATAAAATTAAATGGAAATAATTCTCTATTAAGAAGCCAGTCATGCCCAGCCGGTATGACTCAGTGGTTAAGCGTCAACCCATGCACCAAGAGGTCACCGGTTCGATTCCCAGTCAGGGTACATGCCCAGGTTGTGGGCCAAATTCCCAGTGGGGGGCATGCAGGAGGTGGCCAATCGATGTTGCTATCTCTCTATCCCTCTCCCTTCCTCTCACTAAAACCCAATAAAGAAAAAAAAAAAAAAGCCAGTCATTGTTTATACCCTTTGCAGTTAACTCTTATCTAATAGAAAAACACCTTGTTAGGGGGAAAAACTCACAACTTTATGCCAATTAAATGAAGTTATACTTAAATGAATCCAGCTAGTCTTTGAAATAGCGTAACTCACACATGCCTTAACTATAATTGATGCTTTAAATAAATAAGGTGACATCTCAAATCATTGGTTTATTCAATAAATTATATGAAACAACTCTATCCATAAAGAAGACAAAATAATGCTCTAAATCATAACATGTACAATAAACTTTTAAAAAATATAAGCAAATATGGGAATACTTTTATAAATTTGGAATTAGGGAGGTTGCAACAAGCTATGAAATTGATGACACAAAATCTTAAAACTTAATACAGTGAAATAAATCATAGCCAAAGGTAAAAAATAATGGACAGAATAGATGTGCAAATATAGAAGATAAAAGATTAATGTATAGAGAAAACCATATATAATTTTATATATATAAGTATGTGCGTGTGTACACATATATTATTTCCCTTCTCTCTTAGAACATTCCAATAGAAAAATGGACAAAGGACATTAAAATGCATTTCAGGACAACAAATAATAAAGTGTCATTAAGCATTTTAAAAGATGCTCAAACTTACAAATAAATCAAATGTAATTCAAATTAAATTCTGAGACAGCATTTTTTAAAGCCTACTATAATTGCAAAAATTAAAAAGACTAATAATATCGTGTTGGTAAGCATTTATCTTTTAGGGGGATACTGTTAAAAATGTTCATAGCCCTACATCTACCATAACAGAAATTTACTACATAGAAATACCCCAACAAGCATACCAAAGAATAAATAAATAAATAAATAAGAAAAAAAACCTAGCCAGGTAGATTATGAAAGCTTTGTTTTTGCAGTAGTAAAAAAATTAGGAACAATACAGGAATAGAGAACATTCAAGATATTTCTACCTTTAAAAAAAAGGAAGTTGCAAAATAGTATGGACAGTATAATTTCATTTTTGTTTTTAAAAGACAAAGCAATAATATATGTTGTTTTCTGTGCATAAAATGAAGTTGGAAGAAATATATCAAACCTTTTAATAATTGTTACCTTTAATATATAAAATTAAGGAGAATGTTCGCTTTCCGTATAATCTATTTTTTGTTAATGTCTTAACTATCAACATGAATGACTATTTAAAATTAAAGAACAGACAGTGATTAATTCATGAAATTTCTGAGATGGTATCTAATTCACTATTAGCACTGACAATACAAAATTTCAGAAACAGAAGAGTCCTTAAGTACCAAGAAGTTTTTTAAAAGAATACTTGTCTTTTAAACATACTTATTGAAATAGTTAAAGGACATAGCGCATTCTTCAATTTGTGGGCTGGTGTATAGACAACACAAGATTGGCCATAAGTTGCTAAGTGGATAAGTTGGGTTACTGGTATATGGGCTCATTACACCATTCTCTCCACTTAGGTGTTTGTTTGAAAATTCCACTAAAAAATTAAAAACAAAACCAGCCCTGGCTGGTGTGGCTCTGTGATTAGAGCATCGGCACTCACACTGAGGGGTTTGGGGTTCGATTCCTGGTCAAGGGCACGTACCTGGATTGCAGGTTCGATCCCCAGCCCTGGTTGGGGTCATGTCTCTCTCTCACATTGATGTTTTTCTCATTCCCCATCCCTTCCCTCCCTTCTACTTTCTAAAAATCAATGGAAAAAATATCCTCGAGTGAGGATTAACAACAACAACGAAAACAATGTGTCACCACAATTCTACATATAATACTAACATATTCTCAAATAACCAAACTAGCACAGTTAAATACTTTTAAATGTTGATCAATAATCACCTGCATTTGTCTTACTAATATTTTGCTTCTGGAATTTTATGGGATGCTATAATAATCTCTTCATTATAATAATATACACTTTGATAAAATAAAATATTTGGTTTTAGAATACATTGTCTATATAGTCATGTCAAATTGGTAGAAAGCTACTGGTAAAGCTCTTCTTCCTAGGTATCAAAGGAGTAAGGTAATTTTTGTCACCACCAATTAAAAACTTCTACGAAATAAGACTGTTATAAAACAATTAAACCTTGCAAATGCACTAGTCTCCAGGAAGAAAGTCCTGGAGGAAATTCTGCTTATTAAAATTGCAATTTTAGTTTCCATTAAAAGGAGAATAAGACAACAGAAGATGGGTTGGCAAGACAAATTATTTCTTAATGTCAGTTGAGCTTATTTCAAATGAGATAACATATCTACACCAGGTTGGGTTTAGTACAATTTTGTCTCCTCAACTCATTTATCTAATTCAGTCATCTTGATATAGCCTCATGGACTTCATTTTCAGAGAAAGAATTCTGTAACAAACAGCCCACACAACATGCTGATTACTGAACAGTTAATTCTAATTAACTTGGGCATGGCAAGAGAATTTTGATCAAGTCCTAGAATACAAATATAGTCCGTTTATACTGGACTCACTTATATAAAATACCCACAGCATAGTCTCCAGACAAAACAAGGAAGTCAAAGAGATCTAATTTAAAGAAACAAATGAGAAAATTAAAATCACAAATAATTTATTCTTCCGTTAGAGTTGATACAGTTTTAAATAGCAACAAAGTACACAGTGGTGGAAAATTGGCACAGAACCTATAAGCATTTCAATCACAATAAGGCTGTCCATGCTTTATCTGTTCAAACTTGATGTCCATTTTCTACTGACCAAGTTGGGAAAAAATAAAAACCTATTCCAATCTCAAAACATAGACACACACACTCTCTCTCATACACACACAAGAGACACACTGAAATTCCTTCTTTTGATTATAGTATGTTGAGAACAGTATATCTTGCTTTATTCAATGGAAAAAATTAACATTATTCAAATTAATGGCACACCTCTGTTTTGTTTCCAGTTAGAAGTGGGAAAAACCAATTCAATTATAAAGAATACATCTTGTTCTCTGGGCATAGGCAACTGTGATGAAAATAGTAACTTACCTTTGGGCTACATGTTTTCAGATTATGTTTAAATAATTGTGGTTATAAACTTCTCAATGCATGATTTCCTGCCTAATGCAATATCCCTGAATTGAGCTAAAGTAATCAGGCACAGGACAGTCTCAAATATGATTAAATATGCCATGCTAATGAACAAAGTGATCTAGAATGCCACCTCTATGCTTTTAATACAGATCATAACTAATCTCATCAATAAGCATTTTCCTAAACACCTTTTTGTGTTATATTAACCAACATAAAAAAGGGAAAAACTTAAGTGTCCCTTTAAAAATGGTATTATTTCCAGTTAAGAAAGGTGAAATAAAGGTTTGTAAGTCTCCTGAACTATTCTATTATATAAACCAATTAACTTACTAATGTTAAAAATAAAATGACTGAATCAATGTTGACTCTTCTTTGATATCATTTATAAAATGCTTTGATATTACTTACTACTTCCCTGATTACTCAAACAAGGTAAAATTAACACTTCCACTTTCAGTTATTGCTATTTTAGGAGAGGATTACCATTTCATTTACTTGAAACTGTTACCAAGATTTTTCAGATCCAACATGAAATAATTCTTATTGCCTCACATTTTAAAACTGTATTATAAACGATCTTTATAAAAAGGTTTAATCCACAAAACTGGAAAGCTTTAAAAAAATGTCTTTACTCAAAACTGTATCACAGTGCCCTTGATTATCTAACAGATTAAGGGATCTGAATTTTCTCTACAGAACACTGACAGTGGACACACAGTGTGCTTGGTCTTCTCCCTCACCTTTATCTTTATAGCACACCATTTTGAGATTAACACAATCAAGCATCCACCATGTTCCAATCCACATTAACAGAGGATTTCTGATTCTGTCCAACACGTAGTGTACCGCCTTGCATATTCACCACATGAAATAAACATAATATACAAAATATTGCTACTGTAAAAAGTGTACATTTCCCTCTTCCCCTTACAAAAGAATCTGTGGAAAAGTATTAAATTCCCTTAACCTTCATAAACATACAAAGCTGTTCACACCTTTCAGTCTGTAACAGTCCATTTGAAACACAGTTCCCAAATCATTGCAAATTGGTTACGTCGTATTTTCTGTCCAATGTTGCCATCTAGAGTAGAAATGTGAAATTAAGAGTATTTTTGAGCTACTAAAGCCTTTTAAACAACTAAGCCACAAAGGCTGTTTACTGATGAAACAGCCACTGAGCCACAAGGTTTTTCCAAAAACTAGATGGAATGAAAGGATCTCTTCACAGGGAGGTGTCCACAGTGCTGAGGTGACAATATGGCTGCTAATAGATACTGGCTATTGGAATGTAAGTACTTTTTCACTGCTGGTAATTTCCATACTGTCCCTAAAAGAAAAAATTTAAAACACAATTAGATAATCGTTTGAGCATAATAGTTTGGCACAGAAAATTATAAATAAATCTTAACACTGACATACTATAAAAGCAATTACATTTATAACAAACAAAAATTGTTATATATTTAGGTACATAGTACCTCTTGTAATTTCTTCTGATAGTACATTCACTTGCAAATGAATTTCAGAATCTTTGAGCATAGAATAGTACTCATCACAGTGAATTTTGTAGAACTGATTTGGGCAACAATGAGTGAGAAGTTCTGGGTCTAAATTCTGGTGTAGTATATATATTAGTATATATATATTTTATGCTAATGTAACAACTTTGTGACTGTTTAGCTTATTATAATTACTATTATGAATTAACATTAAAGATATTTGGGATAAGTGGCAAGGATGACAAGATGTCTGGGAGGTAAAGGAAAAAGAACCTTATAGAGTTGGGCCTTTCTCTGAGGCAATGATAGGCAGACAGGCAGCTGGTACATAAAATCAAGGGAAGTTTGTTTTGTTTTTGTTGCTTTTAATAAAGTAGACTTGAAAGCCTGTAGGCTGACAGGACAGGAGAGAAAAACAGTACAGATATCAAGCAAGTGATGAAGTAGCAAAATTCTACAACGGAGGTAAATAATGTTCAGTATACAACTTTTAAGTTTAGATTTTGGAGAAGAGAAGGAATATCTTTTACTCTACAACAGAAAAATAAAGAAAAAAGGTAGAAGAAAACAGAAACATATTAGAAAATATATTTTTTAACAAAAATTTCTTAGATGTTTTTAAAATAAGTACTCATAAAAGCACCTATTTTCCAAAGACAGTACTCACTGGAAAGAACATAATCAGTTAAAATTTTCCCTTGATAAAATTTTCCCCTCCAAGTCACATTAACTACTTTATATCAACAAAGTAGTCTAGAATTGAAATACCTGCATACCATAGGAAGAAACAGTACCCTAAAAGTTTATATTTCCATAGAAATAGATATACTTGAAAATCTGTTGAATGCCACTATATATCTAATGGATTATTGTACTATAAATAGAATTAAGGTTTTTAAAAAATATTAATGCACTTTACAGCAAAATTTAAAGTCAATGTCTATCTTTAAATACTGGTGAGTAGAATATCAAATCTAGGATTTGCTTTAAGATACTCTGAAAAGAAAAAAATTAGTGTGGGGGTGTATAAAACAACACTGCAAAATATTGATAATTGTTGAAGTTGGTTGGTGGGTACACAGGAATTCATGTGATATACCCCTTTTTAGCATTTGTTTCAAGATTCCTATTAAAATAAGAAATATAAGTCAGTGCTTAACACATGGGAGTTTATTATTTAATTGTTAGATGACTTAAATACTAAAGCTGAGTTTAAGTCCCAACTCTGCCGTTATCCTTCTACTTGAGTCTAAAAAAAATCTCTTCGATACTCAGTTTCTTGACCTATTAGGTGAGACTATAACATCTCCATCTCTGGATCTCAATTTTCTTTCTAGTCATGATTCCATTAATTCCTACCTCATTTGTTAGGACACTTAAATAAGAGAGGACATGAAAAAGGGCTTTTTAAAATTATAAAGAAGTATAAATAAGCAAGTCTCAATCTTGGGGAGAAATATTCCCCCGATAAATGTGTATAATGAGATATTAATGAAAGTGAGCTGCACATATTGTGAAAGCAAGAGAGGTTAAAAACGGTTGTGCTATCTATGTATAAACTATAATTTATCTACTACATTATGAATTACATGAAGATAGAGAAAGTCTTACCTATCCTTTTGTCTCATGTATTGAAAAATGCCTGACACATGACTTCTCCAATAATGTATGCCAAATACACGGTGGGGCAAAAGTACGTTTACAATTGTTCATATGGAAAATACAATAAATAATAAATAATAATACAAGAGTACCCCTGGCCAGTTTGGCTCAGCGGTTAGAGAGTCAGCCTGTGGACCCAGAGGTTGTGGGTTCGATTCTCGGTCATGAGCAATGTACCTGGGTTGCAAGTTTGATCTCTGGCCCTGGTCGGGGTCATGCGGGAGGCAGCCAATCAATGTGTCTCTCCCACATAGATGTTCCTCTCTCTCTCTGCCCCCTTCCCTCCCCCATCCACTCTATCTGGAAATCGGTGGAAAAATATCTTCGGGTGAGGACTAAAAAAAATAGTAATAACAATAATACAAGAATAAATTCTTGTGTTTTAGTACTCACAACTGTAAACCTACTTTTGCCCCACCTGTATTATATTTAAGAAACTATAAATATGTATTGGGCAAATATTATACACTAATCACCATAAAAAATTTGTAAAACAAGAAAGGGAAGACTTACAAATAAATAATTAAAGTACAACTATAGAACATAAGTTCTACAAGAAGTTCAGAAAGGAAAAGGTTAACACAGTTAAAATAATTAGAAAAATATTTCAGAGACTGTGGGAGCCTTAAGAGAATAGTAAATTTTAAATAGCAGAGAAAAGCAAAGGGGTCAATTCAAATAGAAGAAGTAGCTAAAGCAAAGGCATGGAGAAAAATAGGTATAGAATGCTTAGGGAACTGGAGAATAAAAGAGAATATATAATAATAAGTAGAAGAATTACACAGAACTTGAAGTAATAGAAATAAGAAGTCTGGCTAATACTAATAATAGCTAAATCTTAATATATCTCAATTAACTAAGACCTTATTATGTGTTAGACACTGTAATAAGTGCTTTGTGTGCATCTATAACCTATATAGTAAATATTATCTCCATTTTACACAGAAGAAATTGAGGCACTACGAATTTAAGTAACTTGACCCACCCCTGATTACAATGCTAGAACCAAATCAAATCACAGGCAAGCTCAAAGAAGTATACTGTATATTATCTGTTACCATTAGCAAATTCTAGAGTTTAAAGTATGGGTTTTGAAGCCAGCTAACAATTTCTAGTGATAACTCCATCACTTAACAGTTTCTTGTCCTTGAGCAAGTTAATTAACCTTCCTTTCTCAATTTTCTTATCTGAGAAGTGAGGGTAAATATAATCATTGCCTTGAAAAGTTATACAAGGAGAAAAACATGGCCCTGGACAGGTGGTTCAGTTGGTTGGAGCACTCTCTTGTACACCAAAAGGTCACGGGTTCGATGACTGGTCAGGGCACATACCAAGGGTTACAGGTTCAATCCCTAGTTGGGGCACATATGGGAGGCAACCAATTGATGTTTCTCTCTCTCTTTCTCCTCCCCCCCCCCAAAAATCAATAAACATCCTCAGGTGAGGATTAAAAAATGAAGAAGAAAAACATGAAAATGCTCTGCAAACTACTCAAGCAATCACTGACATTACTGGAGGAAGCATGATATAGTAAAGGCTCTAGTTACTGGAGACTCTAATCTCTCAGAATTTGCCATCCAGTTCTATCAATTCTTAGTTCTATCGTCTCAGGTAAATCACTCCAACTCTCTAAACCTCAGCTTCTCATTCTCTCTTATTTTTTTTTTTCTAATTATACAATTCCTCTGACTATAGAGTGTAAAGAATGAATGGGAAAGAAGTATAAAGACAGTGCGGGAGGACCCTGCCATGATGAAGCTAGATGTTAATGGTCTAAGCTAAGAGAAGGCAGCAGTTAGAAGTGGATGGGTTATTTTAGGAAGAATGATTAACAAGATATTGTCATTTATTAGATGGAGAGGAGGAAGACTTAAATATTAAATATGGTACTCTGGCATTCTAGCTTGGTGACAGTAACCTCTCTCTTTGGTAGAGAATACTTAGAAAGGAGGAATCGTTTGGGTAGAAAAATTGTGCATTTGGTTATGTTAGATGTCAAATGAAGTTGTCCAGTAGGCATCTGATTTTCAGAAGAGAGAGTCAGACTAGAAACAGAGATGCGGGAGACAACAGCATGGCAAACTGAAACCATGTGAGTAAACAGATTTTCTGGAGAGAGAGTATACTACTGAATGAGAAGATGCCCTAGAATAGAAACCTGAGCAATATAAACCTTTAAATTTCTCTCTCATCCATCTAATCATCTAAAAGTCTTAAAATTATTGTTATAATACTTTTCAGGGGTTTCCTTCTCTCTCCACTCTTATGATCACCATTCAAATCTAGGAAGAAAAGGTCTTATTTATACTTTATTATGCCCTACTAAGTGATGGAGATTCAATAATGATAACAGACATGGTGATGTCTTTGAAGAACTGACATTCTAAGGGAAGAAAGCATGACAATAAACAATAACTACATAGTAACTGTCATATGAAAATAAATGCTGTGCTAAAAAAATCAAAGCATCTACATCATACTTAATGAAACTTTCTCACTAAGATCAAGAACAAGGCAAGGATGTACCCTCTCACTGTTTCTTTTCAACACTGTGCTGGAACTCCTAGCATACACAATAAGAAAAGGGAAATGAAGGTACACAGATTGGGAAGAAAAAAATAAAACTATCTTTGTTTAGAGATGACATGATCCTCTAGGAAGAAGATCCCAAAGATAATCACCAAAAACCTCCTAAAACTAATAAGCAAGGTTACAGAATAAAGGTTATCACACAAAGGTCAATCACTTTCCTATATAGCAGCAATGAACAAGTGGAATTTGAAATTAAAAACGCAATACAATTTACATTAGCACACTCTCAAAATTAAGTACTTAGGTATAAACCTAACAAAATATGTGTAAGATCTGTATGAGAAAAAAACTAAAACTGATGAAAGAAATAAAAAACTAAATAAACGGAGATATGTTCCATGTTCATGTATAAGAAAATCAATACTGTCAACATGTCAGTTCTTTCCAACTTGATCTAAAACTTTAACACATTCCCAATCAAAACCCCAGCATTTTGTGGATATTGACAAAATGATCCTAAGGTGTATATGGAAAGACAGACTACCTGTAATAGTCACACTATATTGAAGAAGAACAACAAAGCTGGAGGATTGACACTAACCGACTTCAAGACTTACTATTAAGCTACAGCAAATCAAGACAGTATGGTACTAGTGAAAGAATAGACAAACAGAGCAATGGAACAGAACAGAGAGCCCAGAAATAGACCCACATAAAAATAATCAACTGGCCCTGGTCGGTTTGGCTCAGCAGTTAGAGCGTCGGACTGTGGACCAAAGGGGTCTCGAGGGTTCGATTCCCAGTCAAGGGCAAATGCCTGGGGGCAAATGCCTGGGTTGCAGGTTCATCCCCAGCGCCGATCGTGCAGGAGGCAACCAATCGATGTGTCTCTTTCACATTGATGTTTCTCTCTCTCTCTCCCTCCCTCCCTTTCACTCTATCTAAAAATAATCAACAGAAAAATTCCTCAGGTGAGGATTAACAAAAAATAAAATAAAATAATCAACAGATCTTCAACAAATAAGCAAAGGTAGTATAATAAAGCAAAGATAGTCCTTTCAACAAATGGTGCTAGAACAGAACATCCACATGCAAAAAATCAAATCTAGAGACAGACCTTAGACCTTTAATAAAAATTAACTCAAAATGTATCACAGACCTAAACATAAAATATAAAATTATAAAGCTCCTAGAAGATAACTTAGTTGGAAACCTAGATGACGTTGAGTTTGGTAATGACTTTTTGGATACAACACCAAAGGCATGATCACTGACAGAAATAACTGATTAGCTGGACTTCATTAAAATTAAAAATACTCTGCAAAGGATGATGTCAAGAGAATGAGAAGACTGGCAAGAAGACAAGACAATATTTTCAAAAGACACATCTGAAAAGGGACTGTTTACCCAAAATATACAAAGCTCTTAAAGCCCTGGCCGGTTTGGCTCAGCGGTTAAAGCGTTGGCCCACGGTCCAGAGAGACTCGGGTTCATTTCCCACTAAGGGCACGTACCTCAGTTGCAGTTTGTCTCAGCCCTAGCTGGGTCCTGCGGGAGGTAGCCATTCGATGTGTCCCTTTCACATCGATGTTTCTCTCTCTCTCTTCCTCTCTCCCCCCCTACTCTATCTGAACAAAAAATGGAAAAATGTCCTCGGGTGAGGATAAAAACAAAAGGAGATATAACTGCAAACCTATTAGAATGGCTAAAATGCTGAACACTGACAACACCAAATGCTAACAAGGATGTGGAGTGCCAGGAACTAGCACTTACTGCTGATGAGAATGTAAAATGGTATAGCCACTGCGAAAGACAATTTGGCAGTTTCTCACAACACTCAAAATACTCTTACCATATAATACAGCAATTGTGCTTCTTGCCATTTATCCAAATGAGTTGAAAATTTATGCCCACACAAAAACCTGCACACAGTTTATAGTAGCTTTATTCATAATTGCCAAAACTTGGAAGCAACAAAGATGTCTTTCAATAAATGAATGGAAAAACAAACTGTGATATATCGAGTCAATGGAATATTACTCAGTGGTAAAAAGAAATCCACTATCAAACTAAATTAGAAATCAGTAACAGAAAAATGTCTAGAAAAACTTCAAGCATTTGAAAACTAAATAACACACTTCTTAGTAACTCTTGGGTCAAAGAAGAAATCAAAAGCAAAATCAGAAAGTATTCTGAAGTGACTGAAAATAAAAACACAATATACAAAAATTGTGGGATGTCATTAAACAAGTACTTAGAAGGCAATTTATAGCAGCAACAAACTCCTACATTAGGAAGGAAGATAGTTCTTTAGTCAATGGGACTTCAGCTGTTACCTTAAGAAACTGGAAAAAGAACAACAAATGAAATCCAAAGTAAGCAGAAGAAAAGGATAGTGATCAACCAGCACAGAAATCAATGAAACAAAAAATAAAAAATAAATTGGGGGGGGGGTTCAGTAAAACCAAAAGCTGGCTTATTGAGAAGACTGATAAAGTAGATAAAAACCTATAGCCATTTTAATCTGGGGGGGAAAAGAGAAGACACAAATTACCAATATAAAAAATGAAAGTGATAATATCACTACTGATTCTACAGATATTGAAAGAACTATAAAAAAGTATTCAACACAGATAAAATGGACAAATCCTTGGAAAAATATAATTGTTTACTCAAGAAGAAATAGGTAACATGAATACACCATATCTATTAGGAAATTACATTTATAATTAAAATCCTTCCTACAAATAAAACTCTAGGTCCAGATGACTTCACTGGTGAATTGTACTAAACATTTTAGAAAAAATAATACCAATTATACATAATCCTTCCAGAAAACTGAAGAAGGGTAAATTGTTCCCACTAAGGGCACGTACCTCGGTTGCAGTTTGTCCCTGGCCCCAGTTGGGGTCGTGTGGGTGGCAACCACTCCATGTGTCTCTCTCACATCAATGTTTCTCTCTCTCCCTTCCTTCCTCTCTCTCTCCCACTCTATCTGAAGATAAATGCAAAAAAAAATGTCCTCGGGTGAGGATAAAAAAAATATATATATATGTGTATATATATATAAAAGACTTATGTATAAATCTGACAAAAGCTGTCTAAGACCTGTACACTGAAAACTACATAACACTTTTGAAGAAATATCATGTCTCCCCAAATTGATCTATAGATTCAGGGCAATTCCAATCAAAATCTCAGTAGGCTTTTATATAGAAACTGACAAGCTGATTCTAAAATTCATATGGAAATGTAAAGGACCTAAAATGCCAAAGCAATTCTGAAAAAGAACAAAGTTGGAATACTAACAATACCTGACTTCAAGGCTTACTATAAAACTATAGTAATAAAGATAATGTGAAGACAGATAAATTAACCAATATAACAGCATCAACTCCAGAAATTGACATGTTTATAGATAAGTGATTTTCAGCAAAGGTTTATACACAATTCAGTAGAGAAAGATTAGTCTTTTCAACAAATGGCGCTGAGAAAATTTGCTATCCATTTGAAAGGGAAAAAAACATGCAAACTTAAATTCATACTTCACACTATATACAAAAATTAACTCAAAATGGATCAGACTTAAATGTAAAGCTTAAAGATAGAAGACTTCTAGAATAAAGCATAGGAGAAAATCTTTACGACGATTTTGGGTTGAAGATTTTTTACATAAAGACTATAAGAGAATTAAAAAGCAAGCCACAGACTTGATTTGAAAAAAAATTTACAAGCATATCTGATAAAGAACTTGCATTTAGAATATATGAAGATCTCAATATTCAATAGTAAAAAAATAACCAAATTTCAAAATGAGCAAAAGATCTGAACAGTCATTTCAGAGATGATACACAGATTAGAGAAGAAGCCCAAAAGAAGATGGTCATCATCATCAGTCCTTAGAGATATGCAAAATAAAAGCACAATGAAATATCACTATAGTATATGTTTTAGAATAGGTAAAATTAAAAAGACTGACCATACCAAGTGTTGCTAAGGATGGAGAGGACTGAAACTCTCATACACTACTGGTGGGAATGTAAAGGGGTACAAAGATGTTGGAAAACAGTTTGGCAGCTTCTTTACAAGTTAAACATGCACCTATCACATAATACAACCATTCCAGTACTAGGTATTTATCCAAGAAAAATGAAAGTATATGTCCACACAGAGATTTAAACACAAATGTTTATAGTACTTTAACTGTAAGAGCCCCAAAATGGAAACCAAAACTTCCATCTATAGTTCAAAGAATAAACAAATTGTGGTACATCCATATAATAATGAAATATAGCAATAAAGAGATTGTTGATAAATATAATAAACATCAAAAGAATTATGCTGAGTTAGAAAAAGCCAGACCCCCCCCCCCAAAAAAATACATAAAATTCTGAAAAATGTTAACTAATCTATAGTGAAAGTAGATTAGTGGTAATCTAGGGAAATTTTAGTACTGAGGGGAAGAATTTCAAAGGGACATTGAAACTTTTAAGAATGACAAATATTTTATTTTGATTTTGATGATGCCTTCATGAGTACATACACGTCAAAAAACATCAAACTGTACACTTTTAATACGTGCAGTTTACTGTATGTCAATTATACCTTAATAAAGCTGTTTAGATATATTAAGAACAGGGAAACAGTGAGGCAATTGAGGGTGTTACTATTTCAGATAAATAATGAAGGACTCCTGTATATATGATACAGTGACATATCAGAGCAGAGATATGAAGAAAGTGAGGAAGCAAGCATTGCAGGTACTAGGGGAAGAATTTCAAGCAGAAGAGGGAGCACAAAATATGAAGGTACGGAGGTGGAAACATGCTTGCATGCATGCCAATGTGACTGAAGCAGAGTGAATGAGGGCAGTGAGTAGGGGTATCAATGCAGAGATGAGATAGTAGGCTGGAAATGAGGACAAAGTCACGTAAGGTCTTAATAGGCCATTACAAGATCTGGATTTTACTCTGAGTGAGACTAAAGTCACCACAGGGTTTTGAGCAGAGGGGTGGCATAATCTGACCAATGTTTTTAAAATATCACTCTGGGTTCTATGTAGAACATATCCTGTAGAGGAACTAGGATGAAAACAGTAGGTGCTACTGCAATAGTTTCGATAAGTGATAACAGTGACTTTGGCTTGTATGAGAGCAGGAGGTCATAAAAAAAGGTAAAGGAATTAGAAGTAAATTTACAGAGATGTAAAGTACAACATAGGGAATACAGTCAATAATATCGTAATAACTAGGTATGGTGCCAGGTGAGTATTTAAAATACCAGGGGGATCACTTTGTAAAAGATATGATTGTCTAACCACTATGCTGTACACCTGAAATTAATACAAAATAATACTAAATGTAAACTGTAATTGAAAAAACACAATTTTAAAAAATGGCTAGATACTGGATATATTTTAAAGTAAGAGATGATGGCTTCCAGTCAAGATGGCGACGTAGGTAAACGCGGTATTGCGTACTCCCACAACCACATCAAAGTTACAACTAAACTACAGAACAACCACATTCAAAACCGCCTGAAATCAAACTGAATGGAGGTCCTACAACTACGAAATTAAAGAAGAAGCCGCATAGAGACTGGTAGGAAGGGCAGAGGTGCGACAGGCTGGTCCCACACTCACGTGTGACAGATAAAAATTAGGAGGATACCTCGGGTGGGAAGGTCCTCCCTGAGGACTGAGGGGTCCCCGTCCCACACCAGGCGACCAGCTCAGGGTTCCAGTGCCAGGAAGAGAAGTCCCCATAACATCTGGCTGGAAAAACCAGCGGGAACTGCTGAGGGAGGCTGAGGCGGCTGGAGCCCCAGGCAGCTCCTCTTAAAGGGCCTGCATATGGACTAACTCGGACTCGCTGCCTCCAGGCTCCAGCGTGGGAGAGGCAGCTTGGAAGGCCCCAGAGACATATGGGGAAGAACTGAGTTGTTTGGCACTGGAGCGAGGGCTGGAAAGGCGGCTTTCTCCTGGACAGACGTGCTGTGGGAGGCCGTTGTTCCTTTGGTGAGCCCTTCCTTGGGCCAGCACCCAGCCACCGTATCTGGGACTCCAGCAACCTGGCTCACACTTCTGCCCCACCCTGGTGATTCCCTGAGGCCCCGCCCCACCCAACTTTCAGGCCCACCCAAGTTGTTGCCAGTTGCTTTACCATAGGATTGGCCTGTCTTGGATCCTGCTTCAGCTTTTCCTAAATTCTTTCAAACAAACAGCATCTGGTCTCAGCTAACCCCATACCTCTCGCTAAGTAATATACAGAAACAAACACAGGGAGACAGCTAAAATGAGGAGACAAAGAAACGGGTCCCAAATGAAAGAACAGAACAAAACTCCAGGAAAAGAACTAAGCAAAATGGAGATAAGCAACCTAACAGATGCTGAGTTCAAAACATTGCTTATAAGGATGCTCAATGGACTTAGTGAGAACCTCAGTGAACTTAGTGAGGGCCTCAAGAGCATAAAAAAGGACCAGTCAGAAATGAAGGAGGCACTAACTGAAATAAAGAATAATTTACACAGATTCAATAGTAGAGTAGGTAAAGCCAAGAAGCAAACCATCGATTTGGAATATAAGGAAGCAAAAAACACCCAATCAGAACAGCAAAAAGAAAAAAGAATCCAAAAAAATGAGGATAGTGTAAGGAGGCCCTGGGACAACTTCAAACGTGCCAACATTCGCATCTTGGGGGTGCCAGAAGGAGAAGAGAGAGAACAAGAAATCGAAAACCTATTTGAAACAATAATGGCAGAAAACTTCCCTAACTTCGTGAAGGAAACAGACATACAAGTCCAGGAAGCACAGAGAGTCCCAAACAAGATGAACCCCAAAAGGCCCACACCAAGACACATCATCATCAAAATGCAAAAGGTTCAAGACAAAGAGAGAATCTTAAAAGCAGCAAGAGAAAAGCAATTAGTTACCTACAAGGGAGTTCCCATAAGACTGTCAGCTGATTTCTCAAAAGAAACTTTGCAGGCCAGAAGGGAGTGGCAAGAAATATTCAGAGTGATGAAAAGCAAGAATCTACAACCAAGATTACTCTATCCTGCAAAGCTGTCATTTAGAATCGATGGCCGTATAAAGTTTCCCAGACAAGGAAAAGCTAAAGGAGTTCATCACCATCAAACCATTATTATATGAAATGTTGAAGGGTCTTCTTGAAGAAAAAGATAAAAAATATGAATAAACAAAATACCAATGAATACATATCTATCGACAATTGAATCCACAAACAAAATGAACAAGCAGAACAGAAACATTCTCATAGATACAGAGAACATTTTGTTGGTTGCCAGATGGGAGGGGGGTTGGGGGAATGGGTGAAAAAGGTGAAGGGATTAAGAAGTGCAAATTGGTTGTTAGACTGACAAACCTCAAAGGGAAGGGGGGTTGGGGGGTGGGAAGAAATAAACCAAAGAACTTTTATTTATATATACATAACCAATGGACACAGAGAACAGTGTGGGGAAAGGCAGGAGGGGCACGGGAGTGGAGAGGAGGGGGTCAATGGGGGAAAAATGAGGAACATCTGTAATACATTCAACAATAAAGACAAGTTAAAAAAATAAAGAGATGATGAAATTTGTTACTTGACAAGATGTTTGATTTCCAAGAAAGAAAGAAGTCAAGGATAACTCAGGCTTTTAGCCTAAGGAACTGTAAGAATGGATCTGCTGTTCACTGGAATGAGAAAGATAGACGGAGAAATAGCAGCCCCCCAACAAAGTTTTCTCTCTCAATTTTCCCCTCTTTTAATTCATCCTGCACATTGTTACAAGATTCAGTTGCCTAAACCATTACCATCATTATATTACTGTTGGGTTTAAGAATCTGTATTGGGCCCTGGCCGGTTTGGCTCAGCAGTTAGAGCGTCGGCCTGCGGTTCAGAGAGACCCGGGTTCGGTTCCCGCTAAGGGCGCGTACCTCAGTTGCAGTTTGTCCCCGGCCCCTGGTGGGTCGTGCGGGAGGCAGCCACTCGATGTGTCCCTCTCACGTCGATGTTTCTCTCTCTCTCTCTCCTCCTCTCTCTCCCTCCCACTCTATCTGAACAAAAAGTGAAAAATGTCCTCAGGTGAGGATAAAAAAAAAATTAAAAAAAAAAAAAGAATCTGTATTGGTTTTCCATCATCTTAGCCATCTTGAAGAGGTGAACTGAACTACTTTCCCTAAAATAAAGAGATCATAAGTGTTTGGGTTGGGGGACACAGATGAGGTGAAACATAAAACAAAAGTGGAGAGACTACTGACACAGAAGAGCTAAAGTGGTCCCCTCCTCATAGCCTTTCTAGTGGGGAAGTGGATGTGGCTGGCAAACTTCATGGGTCTTTATCTACAGTATAGTCCCAAATTCCTAAGAATTTAAGGGGGTGGAATAATGATGATGACAAAAGAAATACAGTTGACCCTTGAACAATATGAGGGTTAGGGGTACTGATCTCCTGCATAGTCAAAAATCCATATATAACTATAGTCAGCCCTCTGCAAAGGTGGATTCCCAACTGTGGAGTTCAAGACAAGTTTCAACTGTGTGGCTCAAATGAATAGCAGTCAATTGAAAAAATCCACTTATAAGTGGGCCCATGCAGTTCAAATCTGTGTTGTTCAAGGATTAGTTGTGTATCAAATATCTATCATATATCAAACATGATATATCATATATCATGTTTACCAAGTGCCATAAATCATATATATTTACCAAGTGCCCTAATATGGCTCAGAAGAGTCTTGCTAATCTAACCCCAATTTATCTCTCCAATCCTGCCTCTTCTTCCCCATGCTTCTGCTTTACTGAACCACACATCTCTACATGTCCTTTGTGAATACACTTCTGACTAGAATATCTTTCCCTTCCCTACATCTACTCGGCTAATACCTAGTGCTTAGGTATTAGCCCTCACACTTACATAATCCTTCCCAAGGAACATTTTCTCTTTATCTAGGTTAGGAGCTTCCTTCCACAAAAATCTTGCCTTTCCTCATCTAAATACTTCTCACACTATATCATGTCATCTGCTTACTTGTCTGAATCCCATCTACACTTAGGTTCACAAAGGCAGAGTTCATGTCTATCTTAGCTCCCAATACATCGCAATCTTAGGTACTTGGCATATACATGTTGCTCAAGAAACATTTACTTAATGATGTTAATTCTAGGGGACTTAGAAATACACTGATTTAGAGAGAAAATGATTAGTTTAGACCATGACATGCTCAAGTTAAAGAAAATGGCAAGACACCAAAAAAGAGATGTTCTATATACAGGTGGAAAAATGGAGCTGAAGTTGGATTAAGAAGAGTGAGTTAAGGTTAATGAAAATATAAGACAGGATAAATAAAGACACTAAGAAAAACACTGAGCCAAGGATTGACAGAATGAAAACAGGAACATGTATTAAATGCCAAAGTGAAGTCAAAAAACGATCAAGACAATTGATCCACAAGCTATAGGGGCAATGTCTCTTTTACTTATCTAGGACCTAATGTAGTGTCCAGCACACGTCGAAAATTAATAAAATATTTTTTGAATGAGAGAATAGATGACCAGAATTTCTTTTTAAAAAGAGAAATTGATTAGAATGAGCGTAAATGTTATCTGCTTAAGAATCCTGCCCTTAAATATTCACTAGCCAAGACTTATTGTGCTTTAAAAATTTAATAAATCCTCAGCCTAATCTTTTTAGTTCTAGTGTACTTTTTTCAATATTAGTCATCTGTCCTTACCCTTTTAGTTTAAGTCTCTTATGTCTCTTTCATCTTTATCACTTAAATAGGAAGTGTCAGTACAAAGAGGTTGTAGGCATGAAAAAGTGTTACTAAAAGAAATGCTCATTCCTCAGTTTCTAATTATCACCGCATATGAGTTGTTCCTCAAACAGATCATCTGGCCCTAAAACCATAACTTACCAAAATAAATAAATAAATAACCTACTTGAGGTAGCTTAAGTGGTGAACAGACCAGAGTATCCTTACCAGAAAGTCATTAGCAAACCTGAAATCAATCTAAAGAAATTGCAGAACCTAAATAAACACTAGGTTCAAAAGAATACAGTTGTCTTAGGATGAGATACACATCTCTACATCTTTGAAAGTAGAAAGAAAGATAACAGGGAAGAAAGATTTTTAAGACTTGAGATAATAGATATGTGCATGGAAGGAGGCAACAGAGACAGATTATAAGTATGAATTTAAAAAGAAGGGATAGCATGGATGTTATTAAGGAAGTGCAGTGCTGGCAGGGAGATAAAGGGAATGGGAATAAAAAAGAGAATGAGAATGAGAGAATATGAATGAATAAAATGCTGGTGCCTAGAACTAAGACATGTTTTACATGTTGGTGTAATTATGATCTACTGTGCTAGCATTTCATGAAAAAAAGTTCAAAGTAAATAGGTTTCCATTGGTCAACTCATGTATTATGAACATGAGAAGGAAAAAAGAGCCTTCAAGTAAAACTATTTAACCTAATCAATAATGCACAAACAATGTGGCAATCACACAGTTGGCCAAGTAACTTACCTGGTCATATCCATAAGGCCTCTGCTGTGGTGGCTGTGGTGGTCCAGGTTGTGTTGGTCTATACCCCCCATACTGCTGACCTTGTCCCTGTGGGTAGTTAGGATACTGAGGACCTGGACCACCCTGTGACGGACCTACAAAAATAATTAACATAAAACAAGATCCCAGATGAAAATATAATTCCCTAGAACTCTAAAGAGGTTTAAAACTAGATGTTATATTTTAATATCTAAACTAAAAAGGATAGTTTGGTATCTTGATTTTTCTCAAATGCTTTTTGAAATAAATCCCAAAGGTTATCATAATAGTGAAAATAATTTAAGGATACCGCTATATACCAGATGTTTGATGCAATGTAACTTATTGTGCTATGCATTAGCCATTAAAAATGTCTTTGTCAAAATGAGTAAAACAGATTTAGGAGCTATAAGGCAGGTTAATTCCGTATTAAAAACATTCACCTATACCTGTATTAGAAAGTTAACCAATATAAGCAAGAAGTTAAAAAAAAAAAAGGTGAGAAGCAGATTCAAACTAAAATATTGAAACAACTTCTGAATAAAGTTTGGGAATCAATGATATTTACAGCTGTATGACTCTAGATTTATACTTGCAATAATTAATAGAATAAAAAAGAATGATTTTACATGTAAATTCTAGATTTATATTTGCAATCACCAAAAAAATGCTTTATGCTCTGCATTGACAAACTTATTATCACAATACTTTCAAACAGAAAATAAAGAAATAAAGAAGACTTGATAAGCTACAAGTTGCATGTGGGAAACTTGATTCCAAGATTACACTCTGTATACCAATCACCTTTAATACTTAACCCATAAAAATGAATGATTTCAAATTTCAAAGATGGCAAGGGACTAATTAGGCTTGCCAAACAATATGTCTATTTCATAAACTCTACCACTGTCTATTATAAAGCATGCTTTATAAAGCATAAGCTAAAAAGCTTTGATACTTATAAATGTTTTCTATCACAGCTACTCAAAACCTGCCATAAAAACAATTGTGGAGAAAAGTGCCAAAAGAGAACAATAAATTTTCAGGCTTAAATAAATTACATCAGTCTATTATTTTACTTATTTAATTATACATTCAATTACTAAAACTCTTAATTTTCTCTTAGAAGGAAGTTTGATAAGTGAAGTCTACTTATAAGCAAAATGGGAACTTACTTAGGATTCCTGATATCTAACAAAACAGTGTTTAGCTACTTAAACCAAAAATATTTCACTTCCTTTATGCTTTCTTCCCACTGAAAATAATTATTTCTCTTAAATCAGTAAGTTTACCTGATTTAGCCACATATTCATTTTCATGCAAATATAATAAAACCAGAACACTCTATTCAAAGTACAAATATTCAATGGTCAAACATTAAATGTTTCCATTTGAGAAGAGCAAGAAAGTCTCTTTGTAAAAACAAGAAATTCATGGAACATTTCTAAAGTCGTATCTGAAATTAGGAATCCAGAACTTACTTTGGGGGAAATGCCTGGCTGCCAATACCTGACTGAATTTCAGTGTTTATGTTGAAGGCAGGAGAATTTTCAGCCTAATCTTGGTTCTTATTTTTGCTATCAGAGTACAGATGGGTGTCACAGTAATAGCAGAACTCAAATCAATGAAAAAAAAGTAAGAAGAGCCCTGGCCAGTTTGGCTCAACAGTAAAAGCCTAAGCCCACGGACTGAAGTGTCAAAGGTTCAATTCCTAGTCAAGGGCACATACCTGGGTTGCAGGTTCAAACCCCAGCCTTGGTTCAGGTTGTACAGGAGGCAACAAATTGATGTGCCTCTTTCACATCAATGTTTCTCTCTCTCTCCCTCTCCTTCCCTCTCTCCCACTCTAAAAATCAATGGAAAAATATCCTCTGATGAGGATCAACAACAACAAAAAAAGTAAGAAGACACAATGATATAAGAAAGAGACCATGTTAGCAAAAGATAATGTCAGATTAATATAATAAACAGCTATTTCTTTCATTAAAATTGTATTTTCCTATTTCTAAAATTGTTCTAGTAGCCTGAAATTTAAGACTGAGATATCAGCTCCTTTCATTTCCCACTCCTTATCTAATAAAGTTATATTTAAAGCCAGATATCCAGCTAGGAGATATGGGAAATATGGCTAAGATTTCCCCAAACTCTGTAAGATACAGAGCTGCAGTAACTATACCCACTGCCCGTGGATGTGGATGTTGTTATCTAGAGACTAAAAAAAACCACTTTCTTTATGCATTCTGAATAGACCACATTTGTACTCTAAAGATCAATATTATCTTTCATAGTAATAGTCATTCATATTTGTTAATTAAATTTATTGGGGTGACATTGGTCAATAGGCTCTTATAGGTTTCAAGGGTACATATGTATGATACATGATACACTAGCTATTAGGTAAATGCAAATCAAAATTACAATGAGATACCAGCTAACACCTGTTAGAATGACTATTATCAACAAGACATGTAATAACAGGTGTTGGAGAGATTGTAAAGAAAAGGAAACCTTCATTCACTGCTGGTGGGAATGGAGACTGGTACAGCCACTATGAAAAACAGTATGGTGGTTCCTCAAAAAATTAAAAATAGAGTTACAAAAGTCTTTAGTTTTAGGGACAAATTTGTTTATTAGATAATGTAGATAGGTTAATAAACAACCAATTTATCAGTTTTCCAAGCACATACAAAACTATTGGCTGGTCGCAAATGCCAAAAAGATTTAAGAATTCATATTTCTTGTCTATTATATGACTACAGGGCATATTTTTGGTAAATGAACTATCTCTAGCTTGTTTCTTTTTAAATAGATTAATAGTTTATCTAAGAACATTTTAAAATTTTTCTTTATTGATTTTAGAGAGGGGAAAGGAGAGCTAGAAACATCAATGACAGAGAGCATCGACTGGCTGCTTCCTGCATGCCCCCCACTGGGGATTGGGCCCACAACCTGGGCATGTGCCCTGACTGGGAATCAAACCAGCGACATCATGGTACTTGGGTCGATGCTCAACCAGTGAGCCACACCGGCCGGACATCTAAGAACATTTTAAATATGTTATATTTAATAATAGACTGAGGTAAAACTATGAATTTTCAAGAATGATAAATATCTGCTTCCATGTTTCAAAACATCAATCACCAGGTTTGGGGGGGACAAAAATAAAATGCAATAAGCTATTACCGTAGCCCTGCTGCTGTCCTGGATAGCCCTGCTGCCCTGGGTACTGCTGTTGCTGGGGTGGATATCCCTGTTGAGGAGGTGGTCCTTGGTAAGCATCTTGCTGTTGGCCATACTGTGAATTTCCTACAGGATAATTGGAGAAGAGGAAAAAAACACTGAGAAGTTTGCTTAACTAACTTTTTCCTCTAAGATGCAGAGCCAACAACACAAGAACAAAATAAAATGCCATACTGATTTTTAAAAGTTAACAAAACAAAGAAAAAACTCAAACCAAACAGAAGGATTTCGGCCAAACAAACTGCAGTTAAAGCCAATTTTGCAAGGTTGAACTGCAGCATTTTCAGCGTCTCTGCCATACGAGCATTACATTTACTGGAACATCACAGTCATAAGATCATGACTATGCTAAATAAAATAAAAAAGACAAAATTAAAGACAGCTACAAGAGCACACACTAGCTACACAAGATCAGCAAGCTGTTTCCTAAAGGCACTATACTTATATGTGAAATAATACATATGTAAACACACACAAAAAAAGATCGGATCTATGGATTTATGTTCAAATAGAAAATTTCCACTGAGGAAAAAATTATTTTTAAATGTTTTAGTCTTTTTATTGTTGTTAGAAATGGCAAGTCATGGTTATACATTTTAAATATTTGTAAGGAAATTATTTTGATTGTTCTGGGCTCACTGTAATTTTCAAGACAGCCAGCAACTATTATTCTACAAGAGCTTTGCACGGGTAGAAGTTCTTATGCAAGAATTTTCGTTCCTGTAGAAGGGGATATATATGTGTATGTGTGTGAAGGTATATAGATACCTCCTTCGTAGTAATGTTGTGAGGAATCCTCATAAGGCCTATCGTAGCCTTGTTCAGGATACGACGGTTGCTGATAACCGTAATCATTATGACCTACATCAATTCGACAAGAGACAGGAAGAAACGTTAATGGCCACTGAGTGAAGACCCTAAATATATTTTAACTTTCAGATATAACTGAAAAAAAAAGAGAAAGAAATGGAAATACATAAAAAATAATTTCAATTGCATTAGCCAAATATTTACCACTGTGATTGTTTTCATATCGAAATAACGTGCAAGTTTTCTTAAAAGCAAAAAACAGTAGTTTTAGAAACATTACACTTAGTCTTAACTCTGATAATCCTCATTGAGGGGGGAAAAAAAACTTTATCTTCCATTTTTTTAAGAGAATGAAAGCATTTAGGCCTTTCACATGTAAATAACTTGAATTAAATTAGAATGAACAAAGGAAGCAATTATCATATTTTGTCAAACATTTGTTCAGCTGGTTGCCAATTCCACAGCATATGCTAAATAATGCAAAATATAAAAGAGCTCCATAAGTTTTTTTCCCCTGAACAAATTTTTCACATTCTATTTATCTGAATAAAATATATGTTTCTCATGTTTTTAGATGCAAAAATATACTGCTTAATGCTGCCATTATAGAAGCCTTTAGAAACTATTTCTAGGTTAACATAAACATACCTTCATAAAATTACTATTGTATTAAATGCTAGAGTACCCCTTTACTTTTAAGACATGATAAATTTCACCTGCAAGATGACTGGACTTCAGTGAAAAATCAATACGCGAGTCCTTTTAATTAAATTGCACAAAGAAAATGCAGGAAATTACCTTTTAGTTAGCTAAAATCTGAACTACATTTTAGTAGAATGCCTAACTAAGGAAGGAGGAATACAGCTATGAATAAATGTCATTCTCAGTGCTCTAGTATTCCAATGTTCCCAAAACCATCTCATAAATATATCTGCATTGAGGGTTAGCAGATTAGGGCCTACAGTCTAAATACAGCCAATGGACTGTTTTGTCAATGAAGTTTTCATGACACACAGTCCTGACCACTTGTATTTTCTATAGCTGTTTTCATGCTACAACAAGAGTTCAGTAGTTGAGATAAAGACCATGTGGCACACAAAGACTAAAATATTTATTCTCTGGCTCTTTACAGAAAAAAGTTTGCCAACTCCTAATCTACATGTTTACTGGCATAAATATCTAAACATATCCAATGCAGTCTAAGAAAATTAGTTGTTATAAATAATCTATGTAAATGTCACACAAATATATTAATACACATGTATGCAAAATGATATTTAATATTTTAAATCTCAATGTAATAAGATGATTTATAGAACCTTAAAGCTCTGATATTTACAAAAATAACATATCTATTTTGAATAGAAAGATCCTATTTATAACAATACAAATTTCACGTTTCAAGAAATACTCAGGACCAACCAAAATAACAGTATCAAATTCAACTCAATTACTTAAAATGTATTTTAAAAATTAAACAAACCAATAATTTATATTTAGCAAACTTTCTAATAAAATTTAACAACCTAGATTTCACCTTTTAAAAACATCTATAGTCTAAAATATTCCTTAATACAATGTCTACATGGGGGGGGGGGGGGGGGGCACAACGCACAGAATAATTCAAGGCAAGAAAACCTGAGGTAAAAAAAGTAAGTCATTTCTAACCAGAATTATCCATACATATCATCACTATCACTAACAAACATTTATTATTTGCAAAATTCTACAGGTGAATGTTTGCTCTGCTTATAAATAGGCAAAGTCTCTGCATTAAAACTAATGTCCTTACACTGACGTACCTTTATGCTTTACACACTGATAAAAAATGGCATGCAAAATGATTTTTTAAACACACCAAATTATATCTTCTTGCTAGTTTACATTAGCTTCCAGTAAATGGTCCCAACACTTCAGCTTTAAATTCTTAGTTTCCCCTAGTTTCTCTTTTAAAGTAGTTTACCTTAAATACAACAAGGGAGCTCACTATATAAATGAAGACTCTGGCAAATTCTTTCACAAGATAAATCATTCTGTGACATGATTAAACCACCTCTATTTATCAGTTTTATTTGTCTGAATTCTTTTTCTTCACCATTATATTATAAATTTTTCAAACATATAGAAAAACTGAGAAAACTGAACTGTACAGTGACAGCTTACTTGGATGCTTGGATTGTCACATCTTTACTAAGCACTTTTTCACAAGCCATCTTCCTACTTAAAAAAATATACCATTTAGCTAAATAACTAAAAATCTATTTTCTAAATGCCTTTCCTATTCCACTGACTCTATATACAACTATATATGGCTATAATTTAGCCTCTAAAATTTTTCTCAGATGCAAATGCAAATGTATAACAAACCATAGTTCTTTAAGACATATGCAACATTAACTGAAATGATGAAACAGAAAAAGAGAACTTGAGAAATTCTATGTAGTTATACAATGCATAAAAGTAAACCAATAGGTGACCTTTATGGTATATCAATTATCTCAATAAAGCTGTTATTTAAAAAAGTACATTGGTAACACCAGCTTTGGTTCAAAGGAACAATTTCAAATATACGTAAAAGGATCCTCTTTTATATAAGAAAGGATTCTAATAACAGAACATGATCCCCGATGGTACTAATATGGAATATCTAAATAAGATATACTTTGAAACAGAATATATACTAATGCTATCATTAATGCTTTAAATTACTGAAGTATTCTAAATTTAGAAGAAACACACCATTAGTTTCTTCATCCACATTGAAATGTTTTGAATAGCTACCTACATTAATATGGGGCAGGGATAGAAAATGGGAAAGTTAACAATAGGAGAGATTACCATCAGGGTAATATTGCTGGTTCATGCCTTCTGGAGGACCTTGTCCACCATGACTGTATTGGTCCCCATAATAGTCTTCCTGGCCTGAGTACTGCTGTGGTGGGCCTGAAAAACCACAACCAGTCAAGATGTAAACAATTTGTTCATTAGGTCATCAAAGGCTTTCTAATCTGATGTTATGAGAGAGTATTTCTCAGCTGTAGGTTCCTCTCCCATGCTTTAGCATTTCATATTACTTTTGACTACTCTTATACACAAACATACATAAACACTTAGCCAACACCACACACCACATTTCACAAAAATTAATGTTAAGACCATACAATATCAAACAATACCAACTCAAAAAAACAAACATTAACTTCTTAAAAAGAGGGTCAAATTGGTAGAAAATTAATTTCCTTTTTATTTTTATATTAAAGCAGTTTGAGATAAATTAGGGTTTCTTTCTGACCACATATTTAGTACATTCTCAAAACTAAAATAGTATTTTCTGAAATAAATTAGCTTTTGATAAAAAATTTTATGATGTAACCTTTTCCCAGAAAAGAATAAAAGAAAGCTGAATACTAGGTACCAGGAAGTTCCTATCCAATTTGTGACCCTTTGTACCTACTATATCCACTACCTTTCAGGAAAAAAATATAGTTTGTTTTTTTAAAATCAAGAAATAAAAGCCCTAACTTTGCCTAGATGAAAAGTTCATTAAAATGGAAAGCTTTCCAACTACTATTATTTATATTAAGTGGGAAATTTTCCAAATGGAATCTTACCCTGTTGAGGTGGTCTATAGGGAGGAATCTGTCTCTGACCCATCATATGGTTGCCTTGGTTAACTTGACCCATCATTCCCATAGGTGGCTGCTGGCCTTGGTAATGCTGCCCACCGCCTTGGGGCATATTGTACTGTTGAGAAGGAGGCTGCTGATGCATCATTGGACCTGAAAACAGACCAAAAAAAAACAACACTATGAGCAGGATATTTTTTTTCATATCATATTAACATTTTAAGAGAAATACAAAAATCTTTTATCATCATATAACTCCCAAAATATATAATTTATTATAATAAAAAGTCATTTTAAGTAGTAAGAACAAATCTTTGAATTAAAGTACACATGACTAAAATAATCTGTAAACAAGGGAAAACATCCCATCCATGGTAGCAGATTTGAAATTCACTGGAGTAGCCTAGTAATTTTTTTATAAAACAAAGTGGATAGAATATATTAATATCCTGAATGTATGTATTTTTTACTATGTGCTATATAGTACCTAAGTATATAACCCTTCTAGAAAAGATAGAATCTTTATGCTATACACAAAAAATATACCAAAACACAGTAAACTTCACAAAATCACATAGCAGATCAGTAGTCAAACCAAGAGAAAGAACTCTAATTTCTGGATATCCATTTTTTCTCTTTTTCAATGCCACTTATTACATAATGGTAGATAGGGAAACTATGCAAACATGTATAAATATACTTACATTGGTGAAACTTCATAAACTTTCATTTTAGACAAAATTTTAAAGGGTCAGCTTTCCCTTTCTAAATATAAGATTTATAAACTAAAAAGGTCTTCCTGAAAACAAAGAGTTGTAGTGCTCCTTAATAAGTTCTAACACCTAGGCAGAGAACTGCAATAAGCCAGACTCAAATCAGAACTATGCACTTGCTGAAGTACACAATACTGAAGTAGCAAACTACCACTGCCATAGTACCACACTGGCAACAGTAAAAGTATATCACATGAAATAATCAACATAAAGTTTTGTGTTAACATCTAACAATGTAAGCAGCTCCTCAAAGGTTCACTGGGCCAAGTTATGGTATGGGGAGCTCATCATTCTACCATTATAACCATTACTGTCTCAGACCATTATAACCATTACTGTCTCAGAATATGCATGAGTTATCCCCAATTTATACTGGTTAAATAGCTACATACTCCCCTTTAGCAAAAGGGGACAATTTAAGAAGAAAGGCAAAGATCAGAGAGGCTAGAAAAGTAAATATATGCACCTCTATGTTATAGCAGTGCTATTTACAATAGCTAAGATCTGGAAACAGCTGAAGTGCCTATCAGTAGATGAGTGGATAAATAAGATGTGGTACATTTACACAATGGAATACTATGCAGCTGTAAAAAAGAAGGATCTCTTACCCTTTGAGACAGCATGAAGGGACCTAAAGAGCATTATGGTAAATGAAATAAGCCAGTCAAAGAAAGACAAGTATCACATGATCTCACTTATATGTGGAATCTAATGTACAAAATAAACTGACAAACAAAATAGATCCAGAGACATGGAAGCATGGAACAGACTGGCAAATCTCGAGAGTGGGGGGTGGGGTGGGAAATTAACCAAAGAACTTATATGCATACATGCATAACCCATGACACAGACAACAGTGTGGTGAAGGCCGGGGGGGGGGGGGGGGCATGGAGGGGACAATGGAAGGAAAAAGGGGGGACATCTGTAATACTTTAAACAATAAAAATAAATTGAAAAAGAAAAAGAAATATGAAGAAAGACAAAGGACAAGAGAGCGTAGAAAAGTGTTACAGTAAAAACTACCCACGAGCCAAAAGCTCATTCTTTAATTATTTAAATAACATTTCAAAACAAAATACACTCACTTTGTTAAATATATAACTGACCTACAATAGCAGCAGCAACACAAGCAGAAAGAATTCACCTCTCTTCCATTTGAAGAACTATATTATCTAAAAAAAATACTCTATAAGAGCTAGCTCTTTTTATCCTATTTGCTTTCTTCTCTTCTATTACTTTTCTCATTTCTTTTTCCTTCTAATTTTACCATTAATATAAGCCTTTCAAAGGTTACTCTGGGATTTTTCTTTCAACAAGGAAATAAACTCCTAATAGTAGGGAGAATGGAGTGGAAGAGAACTTAACATTGAATGCACTTAACACTGCCAGACATATTTTCAACATTTATTTCACATAAACCATTAATGACTATCACAGGTAAGGATCCTAATTTTCAAGTTTTTAGCCAAGGAATCCAAAGTTCACGATTATATAATAGGTATCAAATGGGAATCAGACAAAACTCGTTTGCAATTTCAAAGCCCATGTTTATTCCAGTATTCTTCTCTGCTTCTACTCAAGCTATAGCAAATTTAGTAGTGCAGAACAAGTTATGTAACAAAAGTTCCAAAATAGTAACTACTTTAATTAAGGTACAATTTTTAAAATATATTTTGTAGCCCTGGCCAGTATGGCTCAGCCGTTAGAGCGTCAGCCCTCGGACCAAAGGGCTGCGGGTTTGATTCCAGTCAAGGGCACGTACCTTGGTTGCAGTTCAATCCTGACCCTGGTTGGGTCGTGTGGGAGGGAGGCAGCCAGTCCATGTGTCTCTCTCCCATCCATGTTTCTCTCTCTCTCTCTCCCTCCCTCCCACTCTATCTGAAAATCAATGGAAAAATATACTCGGGGTGAGGATTAAAAATAATAATAATAATATAATAGGCTGCATGACTGGGCATTTGTGTAATTCATTTTCAGTAAATGAAGGTTTTGCCTTGTCTTTCTTCTCCAACAATGATTAAAGACTTGTCTTAATAAAATGTAACTATAAAACTAAAGCACATTAGAATCAAAATTAAAAACAAAGGAGGAAGAAAGCAAAACCATAATGGCCGAGGGAAAATCCAAAAGGATACAATGACAACAAAATTCTAAGCTTTGCTCTAAAGGAGAAAAGTATTTCTAGCTTAAGCCCTAGATATAAAAGACCATGGCACTTGTGCTTTATCTTTTGGGGCTGTCAGCAGTTCCTATCCCAAAGAGCTCAATTACCATCCTTCTTTTATTCTCCATCACTGCCCTCCCTCTGAGGATCCTTGACATCATTCAGGATCAAGCTTAAAAAACCACAGAGAATGCAAGAGGACAGCAGTGCTAAAACAGTGTTTTTATCTTTTTCTTTTAATTGAATTTATTGGTGTGACACTGGTTAATAAAACTGTATAGGTTTCAGGTATAAGATTTTATATCATCTGTATATTGTATTGTGTTCACCACCCCAAGTCAAGTCTCCCTCCATCACCATTTATCCCTACACCCTCTCTTACCACCCCCCACCCCCTTTACCTCTGGCAATCACAATATTGTTATCTGAGGTGTTTGGTGGTTATTATTATTTTTAATCCTCGCCTGATGATATTTTTTCATTGATTTTCAGATAGAGTGTGAAGGAGGGAGGGAGAGAGAGAGAGAGAGAGAGAGAGAGAGAGAGAGAGAGAGAGAAACATCGATGTGAGAGAGACACACCAATTGGCTGCTTCCCGCACGACCCCAGTGCCAGGGATTGAACTGCAACCAAAGTACGTGCCCTGATAGGAACTGAATCCGAGACTCTTTGGTCTGAGGGCTGACGCTCGTAAACTGAGCCAAACCAGCCAGAACCAGTGGTTATTTTTTGCTTAATCCTGACACCTCTTTCATCCAGCACCACAACACTCTCCCTTCTGACATCTGTCAGTCTGTTCTCTGTATCTATGAATCTGTTTCTACTTTGTTAGTTTATTTGTCCATTAGATTCCACATATAAATGAAATCATATGGTACTTGTCTTTCTCTAACTGGCTTACTTCACTTAGCATAACACTCTCCAGGTTCATCCATACTGTCGCAAAAGGTAAGACTTCCTTCTTTTTTTTACAGCCAAGTAGTACTGCATTGTGTAAATATACTACAGTTTTTTAAATCTACTCATCTACTGATGGACACTTGGGCTGCTTCCAAATCTTGGCTATCGTAAATAATGCTGCAATGAACAGAGGTGGATATATATTTTCAAATTAGTGTTTTTCGGTTTCTTCAGATAAATTCTCAGAAGTGGAACTGCTGGGTCAAAAGGCAATTCCAGTTTTAATTTGTTGAGGTAACTCTATACTGTTTTCCACAGTGGCTGCACCAATCTAAATTTCCACCAGTAGTACAAGAGGGATCCCCTTTGTTTGCCTCCATGCCAACACTTGTTTGTCGATTTATTGATGATAGTCATTCTGACAGGTGTGAGGTGATATCTCATTGTGGTTTTAATTTGCATTTCTCTGATGATTAGTGATACTGAGCATCTTTTCGTATGTTTATTGGTCATCTGTATGTCCCCTTTGGAAAAGTGTCTATTTAGGTCGTTTGCCCACTTTTTAATTGGATTGTTTGGTTTTTTGGTGTTGAGATATGTAAGTTCTTTATAAATCTTGGATATTGTAAATAACGCTTTTTACCTTTTTTCTTGAAGCCCTATCTATTTAAAAAAGTATGACTTCAATTCTGATTGTTTAGGAAGTATATACTTTCCTTACAATAATGAAATATGCTATACTGACAAATGTGTATTATTATTATTATTTGGTTAATCCTCACCTGAGGATACTTTTCCATTGACTTTTTAGACAGAGTGGAAGGGAGGGAGAGGCGGGGGGAGAGAGGGAGAGGAGGGAGAGGGGGAGAGAGGGGGAGAAGTGGAGAGAGAGAGAGAGAGAGAGAGAGAGAGAGAGAGAGAGAGGGAGAGAAGGAGAGAGGGAGAGAAACACATCGATTGGTTGTTTCCCATACGACCCAGATACCACGTGTCCTTGACCATGGGCTGACACTCTAACTACTGAGCCAAACCAGCCACGGCTGTGTGCGTATTATTATCTCTTGAGATACTAATAAAAATAAGAGAGCTAAATCTCAAAAGGTTACCCCAGATAAGTTCTAAAAATCTGTACTACAGAGTGAAGATTACAAAGTGAGACTGTTATAACTATTTTCTACAAACAATAACATCACACATTATTATATAAAGGTTTTCATCTTATACACAAATCATTTTGATGTTAAGATGCACTACCAAGTGTGATATTACATACCCAAAGATACTATTAATATCTTAATTATCTACAATATGTTCTTGAAAAAGTGTTTTAAAAGGACATATAACAAATGTTCACCACATTATTTCTTTTCATTTTGAGTTCTACACTCTATTGAAACAATGTCATATCTTAAACCCATGCAAAATATTCCCAAATCACCGTATTTTATATTACTAGAATTCTTTGCTCTGTTAATACTTAGTTGTATCTTAGTTAATACCTAGTTGTATCTTAAGTTATTGGTCAAACAAATAATTTTTTAAGACAACTATTAAGATAACATTGTTCTCATTAATCTATAAATAATTCAGAATTATAGATTAAAAATTATATATACATATACATATACATCTTCAGATACAAACCAATACACTAAAGCTCTATAAATCATATCATTAATCTATAAATTATTTTTTTAAATTGACTTTAGAGAGAAAAAGGGAGGGGGAGAGGGAGAGAGGGCAAATGAGAGAGAGAGAGAGAGAGAGAGAGAGAGAGAGATTTATTATACCACTTATTCATGTATTCATTGGTTAACTTCTGCATGTGCCCTGACCAGGGATCAAACCTGCAACCTTGGTGTACTGGAACAATGCTTCAACCAAATGAACTTCCTGGCCAGAGCAATCTATAAATTATTTTAAATAAAGGTTAAAAATGAAGCTAAGGGTTAATGGGCACTTATTACAGACCAGGCTTACTAAGCTCAGAGCTTTATGTCTATTATTTATCCACCCAAAACCTATGGAAAGAGCATTATTACAAACTTCACTTTATAAGTAAGAAAATTTATCACTCGCAAGCATTAAGAATCTTACCTGAAGTTGCATAACCAGTAAATGGTGAGAACTCTAAAGCCATGGTCTTAACCACTATGTGTACCTCCTCCCCAAAGTCAAATCATACTTCTCCCATGTAATATCTCCCAGGAAAGCAGTTCTATATAACACTACAGTAAAACCTCAATATCACCAACTAATTCGAGTGAGGGGCTGTCTGTTAAAGCTGCAAGTCTGTTTTATAATAAAGTAGGTTTTCCAAATGCATGTTAAAAAATTGACAAATTAGTTTACCTGTTTTTACTTATGTAGACACATTTGTATAATTAAAATTAAGTATGTATGAAAACTTTCACATAACTTTTCACAGAAAAGTTTTCTATATTTATTACAGTAATTTTAAATTTACAGTCGGCCCTGGTTTATTGTGGTTAATCAGTTTCAGACTCTACCGCGATAAATGAATTTCCGCCAAGTAGGATTCTTTATTTATACTATACTTAAATAGGTCTAGTAAATCTGTGCACTTACTAGTCACAGCAAGTAAACAAATGCACATGGCTGGGGTGTGGCTTAGTGCAAGCTGGAACACTGGCCTGCAGGCCTTAAAACTGCTGCAGAAAGTCTCCCCACTCAACAGTAGAACCAATTACTTAGAGTGATGCAGTGTGATCATGTGCTAATCATTCGCTGAACACAGTTTACAAGCGGTGATTCTTGTATTTAAATATGTAGACTATAGCTATAGATATGTAATATTTATTTATGTTGGGGAAATTACTACAGTGTTTTTTCCAACATATGGCCTATTCACCAAAATTTGTTAAAAATAACAGTGAATTAATAACAAAAAATAACATGTTAATTATAAGTAAATCTTAGTTAAAAGCATTTGAAAATTAACAGGGTGTTAACTTTCACATATGACATACAGACCAGAAATTTAGTCTGTTAAATCCAAAGTCTGTTCAGTCGAGTTCTGCAAAATTGAGGGTTTACTGAATCACTATCATACAAAAATCCTAAAATATAAAAAATTTCTTTACCCTACCTATATGTATGTTATGAGATTTAGACTATGAAACTGCAAACACCTTCCCCGAGCCTATTTTCTCATTCATATATTATCTACCTACCTACTGCTCACATTTTACTAGTCATTTCTTAACCATTCAATCTCAAAATAAACCATGTACAGCTCTCACTTGAAGATATTACTACTAGTTTTTTTGCAAGAAAAAAAGTCCCTATATTCCAACAAACTGAATTAGCTAGACCACTATCTAATAAATAGCCATTTAAAATGACAAGAGTCTTTACTTAAAACATATATCTGTCCTCATCGAGAGTTTTAAATAGTTCATAATAAGACATTTATAAATACAAAAGCAAGAATAAAAAGAACCAAGTAACCCTAAAAGCTTAGTAAAGTCACTACAACTAGTACAAACATAGCTGAGTTTCTAAGCAACCAATGAAAAATTAGAACCATGACAAATTTTAGATAGTAAAAATAGTAGCAGTTCATTAAGAGATTTTTTTTGTTTGTTAATCCTAACCTGAGGATAATTTTTCCATTGATTTTTTTTTTTTTAAGAGAGTGGAGGGGGAGGGAGGAGGAGGGGAAGAGAGAGAAAGAGGGAGAGGGGAGAGAGGGAGGGAGAGAGAGAGAAAGAGAGAGAGAGCGAGAGACACACATGGATTTTAGACAGACACACCAGTTGGTTGCCTTCCGCATGCATCCTGACTGGGGGCTGGGGATTGAACCTGCAATCCTTTGGTGCTAGGGCCCACGCTCTAACCACTGTGCCAAACCAGCCAGGGAAGAGATATATTTTTTATAAATGCATCTAGACCAGTGGTTCTCAACCTTCTTAATGCCGCAACCCTTTAATACAGTTCCTCATGTTGTGGTGACCCCCAACCATAAAATTATTTTCATTGCTACTTCATAACTGTAATTTTGCTACTGTTATGAATTGCCATCGGAAATATGTGTTTTCCAATGGTCTTAGGCAACCCCTGAGAAAGGGTCGTTCGACCCCCAAAGGGGTCACGACCCACAGGTTGAGAACCACTGATCTAGACTTTCACCTGCAGTGTTGTTTTGAAAACTACTACCATATGATCAAAAATTTCCAAATATGTCACTTAAATAATTAATAATTACTAACATAATATAATTAAATAATTGCAATTTAATTGTTTCTTTTTAAAACAAATTTCTCAGGATTAGTCGTTTTCCATTTTCTTGTCACTTCACAGAGGTCCCCCATAAATATTTTTCCTTGACTAAAAACCCTCCAAAAACAGTAATTATTTTCCTAAATGCATATTACTACAAGGATTATTTTTTTCTTCTTCAAATCTTATGTCATATCAAACTATGCCACAATAACATTCATTTTTTTTGTGTACACCCTAACTTTTCTTAAGTATAGTTTCTAAGAAATGTGCCATCATTACTGTAGTTACTGTCAGAATCACTTTCAATTTTCTTGCTCTCTCTCTCCTGGTAACCAACTATATGAAGAGACATCAGAATTCCATAGATATAACAACAATTGTATCTTGCTGTTGGTTTGAATTTTTAATTGCCCTAAAAAAAAAAAATATTCCATCATGGGCACTAAACTTTGGAGAAAAAAAATGAAGCAAGCACCAGTTTTGTGAAGCTACATTCAGACAACTTATTGTATTATCTCCCTTTATTTTCAGTATATCCCATAAAAACTACAGAAAATAATTTCTGTTAATATTTGGAATTTAGACTATATTATTTCATCATAAATAATTATTAACAGATTAACACTGACTTTCTTTATCTGAATTAACTTTAGTGATTTGTTTTTCATAATCAAAATCTAGAAAATTTTATTGCAAATACATTAAATCTAACTTATACTCTTAGCCTCACCACATTTCATAATTGAAAAAGCTTCAGGCTGGCAATATGCCAAATGTTTTAACAGGCAATTAGCAGAACAGAGCGCCACTTACTGGTTTTTAGCTATTATTCACAAGAATACTTAAAAAAGAAACATGATAACAATTTCATTCTCTGAAATTGGTAATAAACTTTAATAGACTTCACACCACTCTAATATAAGAACATAGCAGCACCTCCACTAAACACTGTAATAACAAATTATGTTACAATTACCTTTAAGTATTGAAACACAGCATCAGAAAACATCCATATAAATCAAGGGAAATCCATATAAATTAATATATCCATAAGTAAAATGAACCACAGAGTAGATTATTTTTAAGGGGTTGTACTTGCAACGATAAAATTATATTTTCTCAACTTTCTAGCTCTAAAGCAAATGTTTGGTTATTCATTAATTAGCTTAGGAAAAAATTCCAAAAATACAGAATCTAAAATAAACTGTCCAAAAACCCAAAAGTAAATAAGGCTTAAAAAGCTAAATTAAGCAATTTAATATCTAAATGTAAAAAAATAATATTTTAAGCTAGTTTCTTTTTTTTTTTTTTCTCTTTTTATCCTCACCCGAGGACATTTTTCTATTTTTTGTTCAGATAAAGTGGGAGGGAGGGAGAGGAAGAGAGAGAGAGAGAGAAACATCGACGTGAAAGGGACACCAACGAGTGGCTGCCTCCCGCATGACCAACCAGGGCCGGGGACAAATTGCAACCGAGGTACGCGCCCTTAGCGGGAACCAAACCAGGGTCTCTCTGGACCGCAGGCCGGCGCTCTAACCGCTGAGCCAAACCGGCCGGGGCTAAGCTAGTTTCAAACTCAACATTCCTTTAATTGCTATTCACTTCAAACTTACATTTTTATGCATCAACAAACAACTTGAAAAATTTGTTTTATTTTCAAAGGCTGATGCAGCATTCTAGTTAAGAATAACAAAGCTTATTTACCTTGGTTTGGTTGCATATTCATATTTGGTCTGGGGCCATAGTTTCCCATGGGCTGCCCTTGACTCATCGTCATCTGATTCTGTACTGGCATGCTCTGTGATGATGGCACGGAATGGTTATAACCTCCCATGGATCCATGGCTACTTGAAGGCATGTTCATGGAATTGTTTGTCATATTGAGTTGATTGGGTCCAGGTCCCTGCATAGGCATATGGTTAGGCCCTTTGAAGAAAAGCGATCAAAACCAAAATATGAAAGTTAAACAGATGGTCTGTACAAAAGAACCCTAAAAGTTTTTATTTTCGTATTATCATAATAATACCAAACAATAACTTCAGTATTTAATCAATAGCAAATAAAGAAAATGCTTTACATGAATGATAGCAGATACAATGAGGTGAACTTATTCCCATTTTACAGATTAATAAACTAATGCTTCTGAAAAGCCCAAAACATTCTGAAAAAGAAGAGTAATGAGGACTAGTTTTATAAGAGCAAAATAAAGCTGGTGTAATTAAGAGTGTGTGTAATATTAGCACAAATATAAACTAACAAATAGCCTGGCCGGTTTGGCTCAGTGACTAAGCATCAACCAAGAGGTCATCGGTTTGATTCCTAGTCAGGGCACCTGCCCAGGTATGAGCCCGATCACCAGTGGGAGGCACGCAGGAGGTGGCCAACTGAAGTTCTCTCTCATCGATGTTTCTATCTCTCTCTACCTCTCCCTTCCTCTCTCTCTAAAAATCAATAAAGAAAAAATAAAATTAAATAAACTAACAGATTGATGAACTCAGAGCAGTCTAAAAGGAGACCAAAATACATAATTTAGAAAGATAGTTAAATAAATGGTGTTGTGACCACTAAGCAGCCATCTGGAAAGAAAAAGATGGATCCCTACCACATTACTTCCATGAAGACTAGTTCCAGATGGCTAAAAAAATTAAACACTAAAAAAGAAGAAAGACAAAGAAAAGAAACCATAAAAAAGAATTTCAGAAAGGAAAATTTTTTAAATAATACTGAAGTGGAAGGTCCTTCTTAAGTATGCCAGAAAATCCAGTCATAAATATTTCTAAATTAGACTACATGAAAATAAAAAATCTGAACAAGACCTAAATAAAACAAAAACAAAATTAAGTAACAAAAAAATAAACTGGGAAAAAATTATTTATAAGTCATATCACAGACCAAACTGGTAAAACACCACCAGCAGTAAAAGAAAGGGCAAAAGACATGAATGACCAGTTCACATAAAAAACTACAAGAGGTCATAAACATAATCAGACTATTTGCTTTGCTTATAATATAAAAAGGCAAATTAAAATTATGAGACCCATTTTTTATCTTACAGATTGTCAAAGATCAAAAGTTTTAATCCAACTATTATGAAGAAAGAAGTTCCTTCATACATTATTCAGGTAATATATACATTAAAATGCATGTAACTTTAACTCAGCAATTTTAGTACTAGAAATTTATCTTATAAATATGCAAGTTTTTGTGTGCATGTGTGTACACATACAAAATAGTGTGTGTTTACTTGTTTATTTATATTTTACAGACATATTCGCAGCAGCATAATTTTTGATATCAAAAGAATAACCTATACTTCTACCAGAAGGAAACTGCTCACATAAATTATAGGCATCCATAAAAAAGAATGCAATGCAGTCACCAAAAAGAATGAGGTAACTCTATATACTGAGTGGTCTCCAAAATATACCTTTATATACTGATATCTAAGTTATACTTTTAAAAGGGAAAAAAATAATATATAATACTATCTAATGTATGCTATTTTTTAAATAAGAATAAGAGGAAAAAATATATATGTATATGTTTTATATACACAGAATATCTCCTGAAGGACAATTAGACAGCAATGACTCTGGAACAACGTGTCTGGAGAGGCAAAAACTGTATGCCTTTTGTTACCTTTTGATTTTGGTACCATAGGCATGTACTACATAGTCAATTTTTATAAGATCAGTTAACTTTTTTAAGAAAGAAACCTGAGACTAAGAGGTTATTTGACTAAGAACAGCAGCATATAAACAGCTAAGCAACTTAGGTTATAAAATATTAAAAACAAAACTAAAGTAATAAATGAAAAGCCTAGATATAAATTTGTGTGCATAGAAGAGCTGGCTAAATGCTATAAAAAACTTATTAAATAAAGAAAATATAAGTAATTGGACTTCTAACTTCTCCTATACCTAACTATAATTATCTATAAATTGTTTTGGAAGCCCCACAGTAATCTGGACAACCTAGTCATAAAACCTAGGTTGAAAATTTCTGGCTTATAAAAACTGCAACTACTCCAGATGGCCTTACACAAAAACCAAAATGTCATGTTAATAATCATATTGCTGCTCCACTGCTTCTTCAGCCTTAGGCTTGAATGTTATATGGAGAAGTTAAAGTCCTAGTTAAAGGTAGCACCACAAAAAATAAAATTAAAAAAAATTACAAAACTTCTGACCTACTACCCTATATTAGCACTACCCTTCCAGTTTTAAAACACTGTTCCTCCCAGCCAGTGTGGCTCAGTGGATTGAGCGTTGTCCCATGGACTGAGAGATCCCGATTCGATTCCCAGTCAGGGCACACGCAGGATTGTGAGCTCGATCCCCAGTAGGGGGCGTGCAGGGGGCAGCCAATAGATTTCTCTCTCTCTCTCTCTAAAAAAAAAAAAAAAAAAAAAATCAATAAATAAAAAAGAACACTATGTCCTGATAAACTAAATGTGGATTTGGCAAAAATTTTCCCCGACTACAACCTGACAAGTATTTATGTCTTTACTTCTACCCATATCACTGTGGGCCATGTGGGCCTCTGACTGTGGCAGGCTTTAGCAGGAAATAGAAGACAGCCACCAAAACTCCATCAACCCACCTATGTGATCAATTACACACCTATCTTCTATAAAGGAGGCTACCTGTCTTCTTTTGCTCTGTGCTCTCTTTTACTTCATTGTCTACACCCACCAACCCTGGTCACCAATGCTACCAATCAACACAATCAGCTAAGATGACACTCTTCTAAGAATGCTAATTATTAACTTTAAAAATAAATTGTTCTGTTATTTTAATTTACTTTCATTATTGCTATTTATAAAAGTACTTTCTTTTCTTTATTTTTAATTTATTTTTTATCCTCACCTGAGGACATTTTTGCATTTATCTTCAGATAGAGCGGGAGGGAGAGAGGGAGGAAGAGAGAGAGAGAAACACTGATGTGAGAGAGACACATCGATTGGTTGCCACCCACACGACCCCAACCGGAGCCGGGGACAAACTGCAACTAAGGTACGTGCCCTTAGCGGGAATTGAACCCAGAACTCTCTGGTCCGTGGACCAACGCTCTAACCACTGAGCCAAACCGGCCAGGGCAGTACTTTCTTTTTATTAATGAAAATAACCTTTGTCATTAAAAAGGAATAACATTCTCATATTAAATGTAGAAAACACCCCACCAAAAATTATGGGTATAGGTTGTGGTTGTTATAACAACAAAATATTTTAAAGATACTTTTCAGCCCTAGCCAGTTTGGCTCAGTAATTAGAACAATTCTAGTCAAGGGTACGTACCTGGGGGGTTGCAGGTTTGATCCTGGGCACTGGTTGGGGTCATGCAGGAGGCAACCAATTAATGCGTCTCTCACACATTGATGTTTCTCTCTCTCTCTCTTTCTCTCCCCCTAGCAAGACCCCTCCCTCCATCCCTTCCACTCTCTCTAAACAAATATCCTCAGGTGAGAATTAACAACAACAAAATAACTTTTCAGATTAAAAATTCAAACCAGCAAGAAGGTAACTAAATAAGCACCCAATGGCCTGAAATATATCCTAAGTGGCTCTAAACTTAAAATGGATGAATAGTAAAGGAAATGGCTCATTATGTAAGAAAGCTGACATTATCTTTCAGCTTTTAATTTTGCTTTAATATCAATTTCCATATTTATATTATGTTATAAATACACAAATCTATACTCAGCTTCAACAGTATCAATGAAAAAACACTAAATACACTGGCACTTAAGAGATTGTTTTGTTTCTTTTCCCTGTGTGTTCTTCCAGGACTGCTGTTTCTGAGACCAATAAATTTTTAATACAAAACTCAGGAAAATGATATAATACCTTTTTATAAACAGATTTTAATCCTTAAGCCATGGCACTTTTCTTTCCTTTTTTTCTTTTTTTCCAAAAAGCTTCTAAAGCCAGCTGTATTGCATAGTTTCAGACAGACTAAATTTAGCCAGTTCTGTTCATCAGAGGAATGCTGTGTGTCAGCTACATCAAAGCCCAAGGGCAGCCTGATAAACACTGAATACAGGTCACGTAGCTCTGTAGCTAACAAACTCTAAGAGAGCCTGTACTCGGGGGCATTCAAAGCAGTTTTGTCATCAACAATCTAGTATCCCTTGAGCCCCCATGTCGTTTCAGTTGCTAAGCAACTCTGGTGTTAATGTCTTAGAGGAGAAAAACTTACCAGGCATCTGGCCGTTCATCTGGTTCTGCATGTGTGGTGCAGGAGGACCCCCACCTACCATTCCATCTGAAGGCATGTTGTGAGAGCGTGGAGGTGGGGGAGGGCCACTCTGATTCATCCCTCCAGGACCCATAGGCATATTCTGTGTGGGTGGCTAAAAGAAGACAGTTTAGTAAAACAAGAGAAACAGTTAGACTTAATATATTAAAGATGCATATGGTATAACAGTTGACTATATTATTAAATTAAATAGAAACAAAAACAAATGTATTTCAATTTATTTTAATGCATTTTAATCATGGACTTATTCACATTTAATATGCCCCCAAAATGTCACAATATTGTTAGCATGAATATATCACCCGACCACCTCAGACCAAAAGAACACAGTAAAAGTATATTTTAGTTTATAAAATCTCAATGATGAAAATAAAAATTTTAACATTCTATACAAAAAGAATTTCCATTTATTTACGTATAAGGATTCTAACGTGTCCACTGTTTTTGTTAAATTATGTTTTAAAAATTAAGTCTCCCATCATTATAAATATACAGATGCATTTACTATTAATGACGAATTTTACCTGAAAAAAAGAAAAAACAGTAACAAAAAAGTATTAAGAACTAGAAGACCCAAAATATAATATACTTTATAGTGTTTGAAGGGGGGGTGTTTTTGGCAGGGGAATGTTTTAAACCATCAAGACTCAATTCAGCCCAACATTTTTGTGCCGACTGCTCCTATAAATCGGAAACATTACTGATGGCCTCCAAGGGTACAGAGACAGCTGCCTCAAAAGGATGCCTTTGGCAAATTTCCCAATGAAAGTGTGAAGAAAATCACTGACTAACCTTGAGAGTTCACAAAAGAGAGAAAGGAAAAACACAGATACAAGGTGGTCTGCAACACCTGGCTCCCTTCTTGGGGATATTTTGATAGAGAAAGCAAATGGTTAGTTTCCTTCCAAACCCCCATTTTTAAGCCTGCAGAAGGATAGGACAGTATTATTCTTTTATTTCGGCCTCCTTTCTCTGCTTCTCTAGGCTCTAAACATAGAGTCTATTCCTAAAACTTCAGTTATTCTATTTCTCCCACAATTTTATATGGCCAGTTAGTGACTTTGTCTGTATTACCCAGATATTATGAACACAATCCTCTCTGGAATGATTAACAGATAAACATTGTTCTTTAGCCATCACACATAAACACTCAAATCTCCAACCATTTAATAATCACTAACATTTACAAAAATAACTACTCTGACAGCACTCATTTAAAACTCATAATCTGTTTCTTCACTACTAAATCCAAATACTAATTGTTCTTCATTAAATTTTCTTTCATTCTCATCTTAAGTTCTTTAGTCAATCTGTATTCTTTAAACACTTAATGATCTTGTTCAATTTTCAAAAAAATTACCAAATATCAACTCAGTGTCACATATCTTAGTTTTAAATTATCCTTTATCATCCTTCAAATATGGCTGACCTTGACCCTCATATGAATATCAAAATACTTCCTCCTATTATCATATCCAAATGTTTCTATTGAAAATTCATGTTCTCACTCTCAATAGGTATCAGTTTTTCATTTTCCTGTGATTCAATTCATAAAACAGAAGTATTCACAGTTGCCATCATAACAAGAGTAGTTTGTATTAAACTAACCCTCCTGTTAATAAAAGTTATTTAGACAAATGTAAAAACTCTTTGAAAAGTTATCTAGACAAATGCACACAGAGAAACAGGAAGGGTTACAATTCTTGAAAGAAGGGAAGCACAGATCAGGTCGACAATCACCTTGAGCTTTCTCCTTGACTTTGCTGTGTAACCGGAAAATACAGAGTACAAGTAGAAAGTGGCAGTTCTACTGGACTGAGTATAAGACAGTTAGTTTTGGGCTACCAGAGAGCTAGAAACGAAAGAACCACAAAGAGGGGGAAAAGTCAAGAAAACAGCAATTAAGAAGTGAAATAGCTAAGCAGAGATTTTAACTTCTGCCCAGTGCTGGGGAGACAGAGATTGGAGTTTAGGTCCCACCAAGATAGAAGGGCCTTCATAAACAACTCAAGCTTTCTATTGAGACTTCAAACAAGCCTCTCCGTAGATTAGGATCAAAACTGAAATAGATCAAGGTGGCCAACTGATGTTCTCTCTCATCGATGTTTCTATCTCCCTCTTCCTCCCCCTTCCTCTCCTCTAAAATCAATAAAGAAAAAAAAAATTTTTTTTTAAAGAAACAGCCCTGGCCGGTTTGGCTCAGCAGTTAGAGCGTTGGCCCGCGGACCAGAGAGTCCTGGGTTCAGTTCCCTCTAAGGGCATGTACCTCAGTTGCAGTTTGTTCCCACCCCGGTTGGGGTCATGTGGGTGGCAACCAGTCGATGTGTCTCTCTCACATCGATGTTTCTCTCTCTCTCTCTCTCTCTCTTCCTCCCTCTCTCCCTCCCGCTCTATCTGAAGATAAATGCAAAAAAAAGATAAAAAAATAATTTAAAAAACCTGAAATAGATCAACCCTAAAACATTTTATAATAAACCCTCTAAAGGCTCAAGGTGATCCCCTAGTACTTTGCCTAAACTCTTAGAGGAAAACAAGAAGTCCCTACAATTATTCGGTCATATCTGGCATTCAATTAAAAATTACAAGTCACGTTGCTCGGCCGGTATGGCTCAGTGGTTGAGCGCTGACCCATGCACCAAGAGGTCACTGGTTTGATTCCTGGTCAGGGTACATGCCCAGGTTGTGGGCCCAATCCCCAGTGGGGGGCATGTAGGAGGCGGCCAATGAATGTTCTCTCTCGATGTTTCTATCTCTCTTTCCCTCTCCCTTCCTCTCGCTCTAAAATCAATAAAGAAAAAAAAAAAAGAAAAGAGTATGACAGTAAAAATTACAAGTCACGTTAAAAAACAAGAATAAGTGGTCAATACCAATTAGGATGCTTATAACAACAACAACAAAACCTACAGGAAGTAACAAGTATTGGCAAATGTTTAGAAAATGAAACTCCTGTAAATGCTGTTGGTATTGTAAATGAGTACAGTACTGCGGAAAACAATTTGGCAGTTCCTCAAGAAAGAGTTACCATATGACCTAGCAATTCTACTCCTGGTTTAGAAATTAAAGAAATATATTCACATAAAACTTGTACACTAATGTTCAAAGCAGCATTATTTATACTAGCCAAAAGGTTGGATGAAAAAACAAATACCCATACTGATGATGGATAACAAAATGTGGTATATATATCCATAAAATGGAATATTATTCAGTCACAAAATAGAATGAAGTATTAAAGGCCACACATTGTATAATTCCATCTATATGAAATGCCCAGAATAGGTAAATTCAGAGAGGCAAAAAAGAGGTTGAAGATTCATCACTGAGGGATGAGCAGAAAGATGAACTGGGATTGACTGTCAACCCCAATCTGGGGTGATGAAAATGTTCTGTTAGTTTGGATAATGATGACAGTTGCACGGAACTGTAAATATACCAAAAATCACTGATACTTTAAAAGGTCAAAATGAGCACTGGCCGGTTTGGCTCAGCAGTTAGTGTCAGCCCATGGACCAATGAGTCACAGGTTCGATTCTGGTCAAGGGCACGTACCTCAGTTGTGGTTCATCCCCCGGCCCTGGTTGCGGTCGTACGGGAGGCAACCAGTTGATATGTCGCTCTCATATAGATGTTTCTCTCTCTCCCTCCCTCCCACTCTATCTGAACAAAAATGGGAAAATATCCTCGGATGAGGATTTAAAAAAAAAAAAAAAAAAAGGTTAAAATGGTAAATTTCATGTTATGTGAATTTCATCTCAGTTTTTTAAAAAAGAGTAAATGGACAAGCAAGAGAAATAAAAACTAGAAAAAAGACACATAGGCCATTCACATTTTGGAGTTATCTGAGAGACTGTAAAATAACTGATTGATATGTTTAAGAAAAAAACAAGATAGATGGAGGATATAGGCCAAGTCCTAGAATTCTTTAGAGTCAAATGGAAATTCCAGAATTGAAAAATATCATCACTGAAATGAAGAACTCAGTAGTTTAGTTAGAGCAAAAGAAAGAATTGGTGAACTGGAAAAAAAAAATGTATAGAAGACATGACACGCTAAGAGAAAGTAAAGAAAGAGAAAATAACAAAAAAGGTGTAAAGACGTACAACATGGTGAAAAGGTCTAATATATATCTAACTGGAATTATAAAAGCAGAGAAGAGAAAATGAAACATCCATAACACTCGAAGAATAATGGTAAAGAATTTTCCAAAGCTAACAAGAAATAAGTCTCTAGCAAACATGTGAAGCTCTACAAACCTCAGCATGATATGAAGAAAACCATATCTAAAAACATCAAAGTCCTAAAACCAAAGTCAATGAGAAAAATCTTAAAAGTAGCCATGAAAACTAAAACACATTATCTGCAGGGTAACAGCAATAAAACAATCAATTTCTTTTTATCAGAAACAATAAAAACAGAATATAATAACATAACATCTTTAAATAACTCAACCAACCTAGAGTTCTACACAGAGAAAATATCCTCCAAACATGAATATGAAATAATAGTTTAGGACAAACAAAAGCTGAGAAAACTCATTAAAACTGAAGGGAATTCATCAAACTAAAAGAAAATGACCCCAGATGGAAGCAGATAACTAGAAGAATTAGTAGAAAGAAAAATATAGACAAATATACATTAATATTGATATTTCAAAAACAGTAACAATGACTGGTATGTTTAAACATACATATAAGTATAAAATATATGACAAGACTAACACAAAAGACAGTAGGATAAAGTTAAATTGTGACAATTTTGCAGTTTTCAAAAAGTGTTAAATTTGACCACTTCAATCTCTGCTACCACCATGTCATAAGCTAGCACCATCATGTCTCTCATGTTGATTACTGTAATAGCCTCCCAAATTGATTTTTTTTTTTTGAGAGGAAGGGAGAGAGACAAAAACATTGATGTGAGATTGATTTTTTTTTAGAGAGAGAGAGAGACAGAGACAGAAAGAGAGAAATTAATTTTTTTTAGAGAGAGAGAAACATTGATGTGAGAGTAGAACATCAATCGGCTGCCTCCTGCATGCTCCCCTACTGGGGACTGAAACTGCAACCTGGGCATGTGCTCTGACTGGGAATTGAACCAGCAACCTTTTGGAGCATGGGATGATGACAAACAAACTGAGTCACATTGGCCAGTGCCTTGCTCTATTTTTTTCCTTTTCCATAGCTCTTATCATCTTCTAACAAGCTATATAATTTAATTATGTATTATGCCTGCCTTGCTTGCTAGAATATAAAATGAAAGAGAGTAGGAATATGTTTGTTTTGTTCACTGATGTTTCAAAAAGTACCTAACTATTGCCTGTCACATAGTAGATACTTAATATTTAGTAAATAAATGAAAAAAACTCTCCATTTAAATGATTTACCAGAAAACTAAAAATAATTCTGACAATTAAATGTTTCTTTAAAATATAAAATATCACTACAAGAAATAATTTTGTTTAATAATCGTTATCTGTATAGCTGTCATTAATAAAGTTCCCCACAAGGAGGCACTAAAATGACACATAGATAAGAAACTTAAAAAAAAAAGTGTTCAAAATAGGATATATGCACAATACTACCAAAAGCTGATATAGACATGACCTCTATACACACAAATGAAAGAGCCTTGATTAGTCAACCAAGAATAGCTCCAAAAGCCCCATCAGTATATTTGCCTTACTTCCTACTCTTAAGTCAGTGTTCCAAAAATGAGTTCTACACACACTTTCAACAGTTTAGAAGGTCTCCTTGATTCCCACAAGAAATTTCAGGATGCCATCATGAGTAGCCTTGAATTTACTCAGACTTTCAATCTTACTGATTTCCTCAACTTAATAATCTCATCAATTGTCATGTCTTTTTGCCCCAACCCAAACAGCTAACACAGAAGTCAGTCCTACTATAAAATCTGACAAGCTGAACTTTAATAACCAATAATTTTTCCCACCTGTTTTCACAGCATGATGATTTTGCAAATTTCCAAAGAGATTAGGACCCCAAATGATTCACCCACTAACAATACTGTCCCAGGTTTTAGTAATAGGTTCCTCATTAAATCCCTTCTTTCTTTTATGACACAGCAAACCCTCCTACCATAAAGTTCAACATCAAACCACCTCAGCTCTGGCCCTGGATGGATGGCTCAGTTGGTTGGAGCATCATTCTATACACCAAAAGTGTTGCAGGTTCGATTCCCAGTCAGGGAACATAACTAGGTTGTGGCTTTAATCCCGGGTTGGGGCACATGTGGGAGGCTACCAATCAATCAATGTTTCTTACATCAATGTTTCTCTCTCTCTCTTTTTTCCTTCCTTCCTTTCTCCCTCCCCCTTTTTCTCCCCTCCCTCCCACCCTGAAAATCAATAAAAACATATCCTAGGGTGAAGATTACAAAAAAACTACCTCAGCTCTAAAATACTATGATGATGTTAATCCCCAATAATCACCAAATAGTAATCTTAAAGAATAAAAAGTGCCTTCTATCCAGACCAGAAGAATTCTCTGGAATATACTTTAAAAACAAAACAATTAATCCATTCCTGAAACATGGGGGAGACAGACTCTAAGCCTTTCTTAAGACTGTAAAAACACCATCCATTAAAAAACAAGAAGATATGTTGGTTTAATCTTTTTTTTTTTTTTTATCCTCACCTGAGGACATTTTCGCATTTATCTTCAGATAGAGCGGAAGGGAGAGAGGAAGGGAGAGAGAGAGAAACATCGATGTGACACATCGAGTGGCTGCCACCCACACGACCCCAACCGGGGCCGGGGACAAACTGCAACCAAGGTATGTGCCCTTAGCGGGAACCGAACTCGGGACTCTCTGGTCCGCAGACCGACGCTCTAACTGCTGAGCCAAACCGCTGGCCAGGGCTGTTGGTTTAATCTTGAATGTATTTTTTTATATTACTTTTACATCTATACTGATCTAGCTAAATTACAAAAGTAATGTGTAATCAGTATAAAAACAGAAAAAATAGGAATGGGAATCATTGCTAAAAGCTTCATATGCATACCTCCGGAAAGTTTTTAAAAATTCGTGTGTGTGTGTGTGTGTGTGTGTGTGTGTGTATTTAGTTTTTGAGAGTAGGGTCACACTATTCTGGTATCTTTTGTTCTACTGTAGGCATCATTCTTTATCAACCTCATTCAAAAGTGTAGAATTCAACTGTATAAACTGTAACAGTTTTAATCCACCCTCAAAACTGACACTTGTTCCTAGCCTGTTTTTTTCTAATATAAACAATGCTTAAATTAACAGCCTTGTACACTTTTCTGTACTTAGTCTATGCAAATAAGAGTGAATTATTTAATTTCCAACATCTAGGTTTTTTTTCCTAGCTACACAGCAAAGAAATTCTGCTCCCTGTAGAGGTGAGCTAGATACATTATTTTCAATTAATGACAAAGGGACAATCTTTAGGTTGCCTAGTATATTAGGAAGCTACTTTCACTTATTTAATAGTTCTACAAAAAATAATTCATATACTCACACACACATATATATATATACACACAAATACACACACTAACATTTATATTCCTCACAATAAGACATATCCAATCTCTTTACATATCTGGACTCAATTAGACAGTCTTCTGAATTTTATATATACTGTCAAGGAAATCGTTAACATGATTTTTTATAGGATTCTAAAAAGACAAGACAGGCAATACTGGCAAAATGCTACCTATAATATATTAATCCAGAGAAATGTGCCCCCATAAATCAATTCTCTACAAAATAGAGGGTTTACTTCCCTTCTGATACTTTCCCTAACAATTAGCAGAACAGATTACTTCTTCTACTGTTTCACATGTACTTATTTACATATATAATATTCTAAAATATCATGTATTATACAATCTGTTGAATTTTCCTTAATTTCATTTATAGAACTTTTAAGGCATATTAAAGATTTTTTTACATTTTTTAAAGAATCAAATCGATATCTTCTTTAGTTTTCTCCTTGTTCTCAAGTCTTCCTCACCTCAAGATCAGATCATTGATAGCTTTATTTATACTACCAGGTGGGGCAGAAGTAGGTTTACAGGAGTTCATATGGTAAATAACATAATAATTAATAACTAATAATACAAGAATAAATTCTATGTCGTTCTCACAGCCGTAAACCTATTTTTGCCCACTCCTGTATTTATATTGGCTTTTATTTACATAAAAAACCAGTAGAAGACAAGAGACGGCAGGAGGCTTTTGCATGACCTTTTTGTAGTATTTGATTTTCTAACTATATCAAAGTATTACTTATGCTAAAAATTAAGTTAAAATTTATAAATTAAAAAATTATAAATGAAATAGAGTCTGCTAATTTTAAGATGTTCCACAACTCTAAGCATGTGTTCCTTCACTTCACTTGGATCACACCTGTAAACAGTAATTTCTATAGCATCAAATTTTAGTCACTGAAGTACTTTAACAGATGTTCTACCAGCAGGGTCACTGAACTTGACGACTAATCTATTATCATTTTTACTGAAGCCTGTATAATAAAAGGCTAATCAAGCGTTGCCCAAGGGTTGCTCAGAACTTCAAGTGTAGGTGGCTTCACCAAAAAAATAGAATTTAGAAAATGAAAATATATAAAACTCACTATAAATCAGTTTTTATTAATACTACAGACTTCAATTCTTTGTGCAGAACATCTACTAAACAAAAATTATTTTTAAGAAATTTAAGAAGTATGTATATCTGGTTAAATTAGGGTTTTTTATTTATTTATTTTTAAATATATTTTAATATGTTTTTTATTTTTTTTATTTTTTAGAGAGGAAGGGAGAGAGAGAGAGAAACATAGATGTGAGAAACATGGATCGGCTGCCTCCTACAAACTCCCTACCAGGGATTGAGCCTGAAACCCAGGCATGTGCCCTGACTGGGAAATCGAACCGGGACCTCTCAGTCCACGGGACAACGCTCAATCCGCTAAGCCACACTGGCCAGGCAAATTAGGGTTTTTAAAAAATTTACACTCATAACAAATTAGTGAAAGCCAAATAAGCAATTCTAATCAGCTTTCAGCCTTTTTTTAAAATTAAGAGACATGCTTATACACAAAATCTTAGTGAATAGCATCAATATCAGTCAAGTCTCCAAACATACCCTTCATATGTATTCAGTAACTGAATCCTGCTAGTCTTACTTCAAATACTCTTGAATCTGACTTAGCTTTCCATTTATACTTTCCAATTGTATACTACCTTCCTCTTTATCATCATCAATTTTTACTGGGTACCTCCTACATGCTGGATACCATAACTTATTTTATTTAATCCTAACAACATTACAGAATTAGTATTACCTTTCTCAATATTGTAAAAACAGTTCATGGTACTCAACATCAGATGAAGTTGATAATATAGGAGTAGGAATCACATTTTCCTGAAGTTTTGCATATCCTCAGAACATCACTAAATATTACATTTAAAAAGCATTAAAATATAAGGTCCTTAATTCCTAGCTGCATGGTAGAATCAACTGAGAAGCTTTTAAAATGTGTAGTCAAGGTAGAGAATCACTAGACTGTGATTATCCAGGTTCTTTCCAGCTCTAAATTTTTTAATTCTGTATAAATATTTCCAAACTGTATGCCTTAAAATAAACTACCACAATAGCAAGGCTATTTTCTTCCTAAGTTTTCTCCAAAGAAAAACTAACAAAACTTTTTGTGATTTAAACTGTTCTCTCATCCATCATTCTTTCCTAAACGAATGGTACCACAACTTCATATATGCTAAAACTTAGCAGATTGCAATAATAAATGAACAATAACTAATACTGGGCTAAAATTTAGAAACGTAATTTCTTCAAAGTATGTTTGAGAAGACTTGCATACACATAATACAGTCATATTTTCTACTAGTAAAATTTACCCAGTTCATATGATAAAAATAATTATGTCAACAGTTTGCTATTTCAGAAAGTAAACATTAACTCTGAGAAGCAATATTCAAATGATGCCTCCAAGTTTTACCAAGGTAGATAGGACCCAATATACATAAACTAAAGGAGCAAGAGTAGTATACATTTGTAATTTTGTCAGCTTTTTATAAATATTCAGTCTCTTTCTGTGCTTTAGTTGTCAGGTAACATGCTTGTATGTATGCCTACCTAGAGACTACTCTCCTCCATTTCTGATTTGTTGCTTCTAGGCTATGGGCTTAAAATTAAAAAAAACAAACATGTTACAATATATATAAGTTTAAGAATAAATAGTTTCTATTTTAAACTTAAAGAAGCATACCTCATTTTATTGAACTTTGACTTATCAGTCTTCTCAGATATTACGTTTTACAAATTGAGGGCAAGACTCTCCACCAGAAAGATTATGACTTGCTGAAGGCCCAGATGATGGTTGTCAGCATTTGGTAGCACTAAAGTATTTTTTAATTAAGGTATGTACAGTGTTATTTAGACATAAAGTTACTGCACACTTAACAGACCACAGTATAGTGTAAACATAACTTTTATGCACACTGAGAAACCAAAATATTCATGTGACTATTGAGATGTTCACTTTACTGCTGTACTTGCTTTATTGCAGTGGTCTAGAACCAAGCCTACATTATCTCTGAGGCAAATCTGTAACGTTTTTGTATTAAGAAAAGAACACACAGGGCCCAAACTAAGAAGTAAAATGTTTTTAAGTTATTTTTCTCATAGGTCTTTTTCCATTTATTCCTGGCTTTTGAATTCTTGACTTTCTTTCAAATAGGAGAAGCTTGCTAGATCTAGCCTAGTTCTAGGTACATAAAGTATTACTATAATATGCATAATTCCTTTTTGGGGACATGAAAAAAAACTAAAAATTGAACCTACATTTAATTATGAGCACATTTCCAATTCCCACAACCAGCTAAATGAAGTACAATGAAAAACTTCATTCTGGAAAACTTTAGTAAAACCATCCTAAAACATAAAGAGTTTTTTTAAAGGTCAACATTTCTCAAATTACAATTAGTAACTAGTAGATTCTCCCTTTCATCAGATTGGTTGTATTACTTATGTATTCTGTTATTCTAGTTTTCCCAAATTCACCTTACTTCCTATTTTACCTCCAATCAATTGCTTTCCTTCTAGACGATTTTCCCCTCTCTAGCCTCACTTTTCTTTTATTGGTTCAATCCCCTTTTGTCCTCCCCACTATGAGGATATATTTATTTCTATTCTTTCTAAAACCCTTCCTTCTTTGTTAATTCAGCTTCCCAAGCAACTGACCTTCAAATTACCAATTTTTTTAAAACAAAAACTAGACCATGTAATTTTAAATTAAACTTTGACCAATATTAAGAGGCAAAAATTTATTTCAAAATATACAAATGTCAATATTTATATTCATTAGTAAAATATGACATAAAATGGTGAATGTGTGGTAAATGAATGAACTAATGGTAATTGTTTATAAGGAAATGTCACTTTTCTTTGTGATGGTTCTTAACCAGGTGATGGTAAAATATAATATTTTACCTGAATATAAGTGGTAATAATTTTTACTGTCCAATTTGATCTATAGGGGAAAATTTTAATTCTATAATAAACATGCAAAAGATTCAGTAAGAGTTTATAAGTTAACAACAGGTGAGAATAAAATAGTAAATTCTAAATTAGAGATTTTGTTTGCTGTATCATAATCAATTTCTATGGTAAGCTCAATTTTACCACAATAGCATCTCAAGAATTACAACCTTCCTGAGAAAGGGAAAGTAAGTGAGTAACTAAATCTCAAGATAGATGATCTAACCAAACATTCTTGTGTTCTTCATAAAAGCTAAAGAGAATATGAAACATATCTGAGAAGCTGTATGCCTAACTTTCAGACATTTCCACATTTTATGGAGACATTATTTCAAATCAGGACAAATTGACAATCTCCATATTTTTCACAGTACCATAAATTAGAGAATCTCAATTGGTTGGGTGGAATGGATGTGGAAGAAATACAGAATTACCTGAGGACACTTTGCAAACTACACCCCTTCACAAACCACAAGATTGTGATAACACTCTCTAGAGGGAAATGTCCCCCTCTCTACCCTTAATGCCCTAACTTGAGAATCCCTGCCATAATGAGAACATGTTGAGAATGTATCATGTCTTAAAGAAATGCTAGAACAAGAAAAAAGGCTATGAATCACTGAGTTAAAGGTGACCATGGTAATATATGCTAAATGCTTAACTTGCCACTTATAGTCCCTGAACTATAAGCAGATCCACTCATTTAACATTTTTTAAGTTAACATCTAAGTACAGAAAAAATGCTAAAAAAGTGATTAAGGCATTCATTTTCATAACAATACAATAAAACAATCAATATACTGCAGCTTGTAAATTTTAGATTCAAGATCTGTGAAGACCTAGCTAAATCCTACCCTGACATACAAACTTAAGAGCAAATAATGAATGAGTAAAGGCTTTTGTTTCCATCCTAGGAGTAACATAACTTGATAGCATAATGTACAAACTACTTTTAATAAGGCCTAGGTTCAAAGCCCATGCTACCACGTACCAACTACATATCCCTAGGCATGTTAGATAACCTGAGACTCAGTTTCTTCAACCAGAGAATGAGACTAATATCGTAAAGGGTTCTGAGAAAAAAATACTGAAAAAGGACCCAATGCATAGTACTCATTCTGCAAGTGTTTATTCTCTCTCCAAAGAAACAGTTATAATTGAGAATCCATATCTAATGATAGCAAAACAGAATTCAATTCTAATACTTAAAAGAATCATCTAAGATAATGGCAAACTAGGACATTCCAACAACCCTCCAATGAGGATAACAAAAAAAGCTGGACAAAATATTTTTAAAATATGTTTAAAGATATGGAAGAGCAGACAAAGTAGCAAAAAATAATCAGGCCAAGATTCAGGAGAAGAAAGAAATCCAGAGAAGCAGGCCCAAACTTGGGGGTACTTTTGCTATAGGCATGTTAGCCAATATAGAAAGCCAGTTGAGATATCCCAAAATTGATGGAAAACATCAACCCACAGATTTCAGAAATCTCAACAAACACCAAACAAGGTAAGTATAAAGAAATTCACACCTAGAGATATCATAGTAAAACTGCAGAATACTCTAGACCAAGAAAAAAATCTTTAACACAGATTACCTTCAAAAGAGTAACATTTACATTGACAACTAAATTTTCAATAGCTACAAACCAGAAAATAATACAATCTATCCCTGGCAAAAATACCCTTTAATAATGATAGTGAAATCAAGGTATTCTCAAATCACACACACACACGAAGGAAGAGACAAGCAAACCTGAAAGTAATTTGTCACCAGCAAACTAGTACTAAAAGAAATACTAAAATATGTTCTATAGAGTAAAAAATATGATCTGAGAAAAAAAAATGTAAACAAAGGGAGGAATAAGAAGCATCAGAAATGGTTAACAATGACAGCTCTAATGAATACTAACTTTAAAAAAAAAGTAATAATCACTTGTGAGTCAACATAGGGAAATTTAAAACATATGACAACAGCTATATCACTGAGGGGATGAATGAAAATAAAGTATCTGAAGGTCGATGAACTGTCTGGGGATGCATACTGAAAACTTTTTGTTAACCACTAAAAGAACAGTAAGTATATAATTATAAGTATATAATTTCCACACTAGCAAAGAAGAAAAACAAAGAAACAGTAAAAATAACTAATTATAAAGGAAAAGAGAATAGAAAAAAAGGAATATACAAGAGATTTGAGAAAAACAAAAACTGCATTGTACAATGGTATGTTTAACTCAGATTATGTGAGTGATGGCATTCAGTAGAAATCGATTAAATGTTCCAATTAAAAGACCAATATTTCCAGGCTGGCTCTCTTTTTTAATCTACATGTTGTTCACAAGACAAATATCTTTAACACAAGGAAATGAAAAAGTGAATATACCATGCAAAACATGATATCAGATAACATGATACACTGATATCAGATAAATATAGGGACAAAAGCATTAACGATAAAAAAGGGAGTGGGGGAGTTGGGAAAAGATAAATCACAGTGCTTATATGCATATATGCATAGCCAATGGACACAGATAATAGTTTGTGGAAAGCAGGAGGGAGGAGGATGGGAGCAGGGAGGAAGGAGTCAATGGGGGGAAAAAAGGGAGAACATCTGTAATACTTTCAACAATAAAGATTAAAAAAAGGGATATTTCATAATGACAAAGGTTACAAATAACCAGAAAGCCATAACATTTCTAAATATGTATGTACCTACTAACAGTGCCTCAGAATAGACTAAGCAAAAACTTGAAAGAGTTGTAAGGAAAAAGTCAATCCACAATTATACATTTTAAACATACATCTCTCAGTAACTGATAGAAGAAAACAAAACATCAGAAAGGTTAAAAAAAATAATCAAACAAGATTACCACACTTTACCTAATAAACATATATAAGATTCTGTACTCATAGGCTAAATACATATTCTTTTTAAGTATATATGGAACATTTTGTAAAGACTGACCATATGCTGCACCATAAAACAAATCTCAAAGAATTCCAAAGAACTGAAATCATACAAAATGTTATCTAACCACAGTGTAATGAAGCCAGAAATCATTAAGAAAATGATAAAATTCCCATATTGTGGAAATACAATATATTTATAAACCCATCTATAAAGAAAAACAATGGAAATTAGAAAACATTTGAAACAATGTAAATATTCTACATATCAGAACTATCACTGCATGAAAATTTCTGCCTTTAAACGTTTATTAGTATGGAAGAATGAAAAGTGATGAAGCAGGCACCCATCTCAAAATTCAGTTAAAGAACAAACTATACCAAAAGAAAGGGAAAGGAAATAACAAAGATCAGAAATCAATCACAATGAAAAATATACAAAAGAGTAATGGTTCACAAAGAGTGATTCTCAAGACTCTTTTAGGGAGTCAAAACTATTTCCACAAGAATACTATTTCCATAAGAATACTAAGATGGTATCTGCCTTTTATGCTACGATAATATTTACAGTGACGGTACAAAAACAAAAAAGTGGATATAACTGCTAGAACTTTAGCATGAGTCAAGGCACCAACCTACTATAAATCATTATATTACTGACTGCCCCAGACTAACAGTTAAAAAAAGAAAAACAAAAAGTCGTTTTCACTTAAGAATGTACTTGATGAAGCAGTAAAATTACTCATTTATTAAGTGCTCCATGTCAATTAAACATTCTGTGACAAATGAGAAAATAATAAATATATGTTGCACATCAAAGTAAGATAAAAGCACAATGTGATCAAGCTGCTTGCTGATCTAGGTAGCATTTTCACGGAACACCATTTTTACTTCAAAAAAATATTGCTAGATAAACTATACTTATCCATGCACGGGGCCTTGGCAGACATTTTCTCAAAAAATGAACATAGCCTGGAAAACAATTAACAGTATTTGTAGCCAATGATCAAATTTGACTTTTCAAGCAAGAATTGGGAATTTGGCAAACTTATTATCTACTGTCTTGAGCTTCAAGACAGTATTTACAGACTTTTCTGATGAGACTGGTGGTAATATGGTGATTTAGCACGTTATTTTTGGTATCATATAATGAAATATGTCAATATTTAGAAGTGCATAACTCAGTAAATTTATATTTTCCTAATGACCAAAGCATGTTACAAAATTATGCATGAGTAAAAGATCCATCTAAAATGCAAGACATGCCCTAGCCGGTTTGGCTCAGTGGTTAGAGCATCGGCCTGCGGACCAAAGAGTTGCAGGTTCAATTCTGGTCAAGGGCACATACCTCCGTTGCGGTTCAGTCCCAGACTTGGTCAGATCATACGGGAGGCAACCAGACGATGTGTCTCTCTCACATCGATGTTTCTCTCTCTCTCTCTCTCTCCCTCTCCCTCCCACTCTATCTGAAGATAAATAGAAAAAATATCCTCAGGTGAGGATTAAAAAAATAAAATAAAAACAAAATGCAAGACAGACCAATGAACTTCAATGTACCAGAGTAAGATACAATTTCAGATTTCATATTGCAACCTTAAAAAAGAAAACACTTGTTGAGATCTGCTGTACTATCAAAGATTATCCACAACATGAAAAGGCTATTAAAATATTCTTCCCTTTCCCAACTCCATCTGTGTGAAACTAGATTTTATTTTACTTCAAATTAAACCTATTATGCTAGATTAAATCCAGAAATAGATGACAGTACAGAGGTTTTCCATTAAGCCAAACATTTAAAGGAAATTTGCAAAATGACTATAAACAATGTCATTCATATCTCACTAAATTTGTTCTCAAGATATAGTTATTTTTCCTTTAAAGAATTTTATATCAACACTCAATGGGTTTATTATTTATTTTAAATGAATAAATATTTTTCATTTTTCTGTTTTAATTTAAAAATAGAAAAATGTATAAATATCTCTATATAGTCTACATAGTTTTTTGTTATCCTCAATAATTTTTAAATGCATAGAGGTTCTGAAAACAAGAAGTTTTATGCTACAACAAACAAAGATCCAAACCAAAATCAGATTCTTGAAAAGACTTCAAAAAAACTATGAACACATGGCAAGAGTGATAAAAAAAACAAAAATATGTTTTAAAGAGAAGGCACAAATAAACTATTTTAAATAGAAAAAAGAAAATATCACTAAATATCCTGAGGACATTAGAAAAGTAAGATTATTTCATGAACTTCATGCCAACAAATTTGAAAGTTTAGATAAAATGCTCAAAAGCCCAACTTACAAAAATGGCAACTCACAAAACACAAAAATATATAAATTATCCCATAACAACTAAAGAGATTAAGTAAAAGCCTTCTCACAAAGAAAATGCCAGATTCAGATGGCGTCTCTAAAGAATTATACCAATTATTTAAGAAACAGCAGCTCAGGCCAGGCCAGTGTACTCAGTGGTTGGGCATCGACCCATGCACCAAGAGGTCGCAGGTTTGATTTCTGGTCAGAGCACATGCCCAGGTTGTGGGCGAAATCCCTAGTGGAGGGCATGCAGGAGGCAGCCAATCCATGTTCTGTCTCATCAATGTTTCTATCTCTCTCTCCCTCTCCCTTCCTCTTTCTCTAAAATCAATAAAGAAAAAAAAAATTTTTTTTAAATGGCAGCTCATTATGCAAATTGTTCCAGAATATAAAAATGTAGGTAAATTCTCCGGCTCATTTTATGAAGCCAGCATAACCTCATAATAAAAACCAGACAAAAGCTTTATAAGAAAAAAAATTAAAGGTCAATTACACTAATGAACAAAGACATAAAAATCTTGATCGAAATTTTAACTAACTGAATACAGCAACTTTTTTAAGACCATGACCTGGAGGAAAAAATAAACAATACAAGTGGGTCATGAAAAAGTATGTTAATTACAAGAAATCAAGATTGATTGAACATTAAAAAGTTAATTAATGTAGTTCACCATATTAACAGATTAAAGAAGAAAAACTTATGATCATCTCATTAGATGTAATAAAAGTATTTAATAAAATTTCACATTCATTAAAGATATTAACTCTTAAAACAATAGAAACAAAAGGGAACTTCCTTAATCTGATAAAATGTTATCTACAAAACACTACAGCAAACATCATATTTCATGGTCAAACAGTGAAAGCTTTCCCTTTGTGATAAGCAACAAGATAAGGATGTCCTGTATCGCCACTTCTACTCAGGAATGTACTGGAGGCCCTAGCCAGAAAATTAAGGCATGAGAAAGAAATAAAAGATGTAAGGATTGGCAAGAAAGAAACACCCAATAATTCACAAATAATGTTCGTGAATACATAAAACTGAAAGTACAGAAAAATTATTAGGGTTGAACAAGACTGTGAAATTCAAAATCAATTGCATTTCCATGTAAACAGCAATCACACAAAATAAAACTTAAAACACAAAGACAACATTTAATTGCTTCAAAAAACATGAAGTACCTAGCAATAAGTCCAACGAGAGATGCGCAAATCCTCTGCAGGGAAAATCATAAAACTTCATTGGTGGGTATTAAAGGACTAAACAAGTGAAAATACAGACAATGATCATGACTTGAAAGACTCAATATTGCAAACATATAAATTCTCCCCAAACTGATTTATTTTAGAGTCAAGGTAACGTCAATGAAAATCACACCAGGGTTATGTTGGACACGCTGAAATTTAAGTGTAGATGGAAATGCAAAGCACCAATAGCCAAGTTATTCTAGAAAAAAATAAGGAATAAGTAAAGAACTTCTCTAATACACATTAAGATTTATTAGACTATGACAAGTGTGACAAAATAGTGGAATTTATAAACTCTGACCAAGAAACAGATTAGAGATCAGACACAAACATATGTGGACACCTGACACATGATATAGGTGGCATGACAAAATAGAGAAAAGATACTTTTGTTTTTCCAATAAATTGCTGGGACAGAGAACTATCCATATGGATACAAAACTGAACCTATTCCTCACAATATTAACAAAAATAGATTCTACTTAGCTGGTAACCAAGTTCATGTCAATAATTACACAAAGGGCCCTGGCCGGTGTGGTACAAAATTGTTAAGAGTATCAGCCCTCGAAACCAAGGGTCTTGAGTTCAATTTCCAGTCAAGGACATGTACCTGGGTTACAGGTTGATCCCTTCTTGTGGGAGGCAACCAATCGATGTGTCTCTCTCATATCAATGTTTCTCTTTCTCCTCCTCCTTCCTCACTTCCACTTTCTCTTAAAAAAAAAAAAAAAAAGGAAAAAATATCCTCAGGTGAGGATTAACAAAAAATAAAAATAGAAATAGTCACATAAAGAATTATTTCAGCCCTGGCCGGTTTGGCTCAGCGGTTGGAGTGCTGGCCTGTGGACCAGGTTGCAGGTTCAATTCAAGTCAAGGGCATGTACCTCTGTTGTGGTTCAATCCCTGGCCCTGGTTGGGGTTGTGTGGGAGGCAGCCAGTCAATGTGTCTCTCTTATATTGATGTTTCTTTCTCTCTCTCTCTCTCCCTCCCTCCCACTCTATCTGAAAAATCAATGGAAAAATATCCTCGGGTGAGGATTAAAAATAAATAAATAAATAAATAAATAAATAAATAAATAAATAAATAAATAAAAGAGGTTTTCTTAAAAAAAATAATTATTTCAGATTCAAAACAAAATTTACTAATTATATATCCTTAGTAGGATATATATTAAGGAGAAGCATCTTACTGTTAGTGGAAAACTTGGTAGTGTTATACTGAAATTAGTTTTTATAGATAGTAGTATACAGCAAAGAATAATGATGTCATCAAGGTACCAAGATTTTTAGAGTAAGACAGAAGAGATTTCTTATTTCTTTTTCTAAAAAATGTGTTTACTAGTTCTGTCCACTGAAAACACCTAAGAAACAATGAAAACCCAGTAAAAATGAATGCCCCAAACATACAAATTGTGGTATCTAAATATTAATTCCCATTGAAAAAGAAATGTTTGGGAAAATAGCTTGGGCAGAACAGTTCTGGGACAAAAATATAATCAACCTGATGTCTGTCTCAAGTCCTGAAAGCAAAGAAACTCCGTAAGAATACTGGAATCACTTCAGAAGGACACAAGAGTCAAATGAAGGGGCTCCCACTGACCAAAGATGAGATAACTTGAGTATCAAAGATTAACTGCAATGGATTTAAACCCATTAAAAATATAAAAATCTGTAAGTTTAGATTTTCCATTACTAAAAATGGAACAAGCTGACATGTTCTTCCTGATATGATACAACAGGCAATACACAGCATCACCAATGAAATACAAAACTAAACCTAACTCTCATAAAACCTCTAATTATTCGTTTATAGCAAATAAGAGATGAGATGGATAGAACATATTAAAGGACCATGAGGATAAAATTAGCCAAATCCAGAATGTGAGAAAGTCTACAAAATGTATGACCTAGTTTCTTCAACAAATAAAGAGAATAGAAAAGATAAACTGATACAGATTGAAAGAGACTTAAGACATATCAATCAATGCAACATCTGGACCTTGTTTGGATTCTGTGGCAAAGAGTCATTAAAACATCTGTGTGGGGTTATTTTAGATAATTGGTGAAATTAAAAACAGTCTAGGTATTACAAGACATTTAAGAAATTTTGGTTTTGTTAGGTAGGATAATAGTTCTTATCTGATAAAGATGGATACCGAAGTATTTACAGGTAAACTTATAAGCTATCTGGGATTTGCTTTGAAATACTACAGATTTATTCATAAATTTGTTGTGCAATTACATATTAAAATAAATAACTAAATAGGTAGATGGATGGGTGAATGGGTAGATGGATGACTTCCTCAGAGAGGAGATCAATTCTAGGTGAATTCACTAAAATTAAATATGAAGGCAAAACATTAAACCTTTTAGATCATATAGGTAAATAGCTTCATTTTCTCAGAGGGGGTCAGGATTTATAAACAAATCTCAAAAATCACTGAACAAAATTGTGTTACACCATACATTAACTCTATAAAGATTGTCTACTTCACGCTATTGTAAAGGTACTTACTGCTGGTAAAAGAGACTGCATATTTTGATTAGAATCTGCTATTGTAGCAAGGTAGACCAAGTTTGTATGCAACATCTGCTGATACCTATTAAAACAAAACAAATAGTAATATTAAAAAATTTTCTTCCTATCTGCTTAAATACACACGTTATAATCATTTCTCGAGTTTTAAAAAAAATTTGATACCTGAACATCAATAGCATTTCATTTTTTCCTAGTTTCTCTGCTAATAATTCCATTAAATAAATTCAAAAATGATGATAAAATCAGAGTGTTACCATGTGCTAAACATTGTTACAGTTAGTTTATATACTTATAAATCTCATTTAATTCTCAAACCAACACTATGAAGTAAATGTTATTTTCTCCATTTTACAGATGAGGAAACAGGTTTAGAAAGGTTAGCAACTTGTACAAGATTGCATAGCTTAGTAAATGAAGTAAATGAAATATGTACTAACTCCATAAAGGCACATATGCTTTTTTTAAAAGAGGTCTAGAATAAAGGAATTCACTGAAACTGATATGCTTATTCCCTTCTCTCTGCCATTTTCATGTTGTCAAAAACCTCAATCCCAGGAACAGTCAATATGCTCTGCTAAAATGCAGAAAGGAGGTGGGAACCACATATTCTTTCCCTTCTCACTCTTACAGCAGTGGCCAACAATTTATGCCTGCAGTGGTTGAGTGGTTGGTTATATTAGCCATCTATCAAGAATAAGTGTTTCCAATTACATTTATATATATATAAAATATGCTTAAGCACAAAGACGGAGTAAATAATAGTACACCAAGACCTTTAAGAATTAACTATAAAAAATAAAGCAGATTCTCATTACCGGAGCAAAGTGGTTAAACACATTTATAGTGATCTGGCTTATGAATTAAAAATCATCCAAGACTATACCAGATTAAAATTAGTAGCAACTCAATTTACTAGTTTTTGTAAACCCTCAAAACACAAACTTAAATCCTACATCAAATTGTTAGGCTGTATTAGAATTTCATTTACTAAGAAATATTAAATACAAATTAAAATAATGAAAATAAGTAAAAACTTTATTCAGCTCAAAAGTCTTCTAATATAGATATCAGATTAAATAGTTTTCTAAAACACACACCACAAAAGGATTCTCAGTAAATTCTTTGCTGCATTATTTTTTCCTATTAGAAATAACTGGTTTCACTACTTTTAATTATATCTCACTAAACTTAAAGCTTCCTCACTAATAAATTTATGCTTTTTTGTTTATTTTTTTCCAGATTTTATTCAGGTATAACTGATACACAAAGAACCACACATATGCAGTGTGTACAATTTAATGAGTTTGGACATAGGCAAATACCTGTGATACCATCACCACAATCAAAGTAATAAATATAGAACACTTTCCAAGGTTTGTTTTTGTTTTTTATTGTTTAAAAACAAGTCTCTTAATGCTCCTCCTCACATATACATTATATTGTTGCTCAATCAGACCTGACATATTGTTTGTTAGAGTGACCCTTATATAAATAAAGGACCAATAATTATTATAATATACTAAAGTATTCATAATGGTTAATTATGTTGTCAAAATTCTTCAAATAGTACTAATAGGTACCACTAGCTGGAATTATTTCATTCTTCTATAGAGATTGTAAATAAAATTTAAGATACAGGGTTCCACAATCTTGCCATTTTTTAAGAACCAAACCTGTCATTTTTAATAAGAACATAAAAACCATTTCAAAGTCTACTCCTTCAAGTTTTCCTTTCCTTCTATGAGTACTAGTAAGGTTACATTATACTCAAATATGAGATATGCTGACCACCCTACTGAAAAAAATCCAAACCTAAGAGATGATTTATTCATGATCCTTTAAGAAAAAATTTTGATTATGTTGATTAGTACTTAAATACTGTTAAATCTAATCTGCCATGCTCTTAAGGCCTCATTTGTAAAATGGTTAAAGGAGATCTCAAAGCCCCTTGTGGTTCTAAACATCTACAAATAAAGCATTTTTTACAGAATACTTTAATTTTAAGCCATTTCCCCAACCATCGTAACTTTTAAGTTTAAAGTAATTTCAAACTTACAGTTTCAAGGATAATATAAAGAATCCCAAATATCTTTCTCCCACACTGCCCAATCATTAGCATTTTACATTTGTCTTACTCCATCCTAACACATACACCAGCATATACATGCATACAAGCACACACACTTTTGTCCAAAACCGTGAGTCAGTTACAGACATAATACCCCATTACTACTAATACTTCATTGTCAATTTCCCAAAAACAATCACATACTTACTCCATGTAACCACTGCACAACCATTATAACAAGAAAATTAATATTGATGCAATATTACCATCCAATCCACAGAACCCATTCAAATTTCTCCAATTATCCCAATATCCCCAAATCTTTTCACCTAATGTAAGGCAGTAGGTAAAAATGATCATTTTTAACTAGCAGGTTTTATTTTGTATAAATTTGCATTATTGTTACAGCATTCTAGTAAGCTTATTCAAGGCTCAAAGATAAGCATTAATAAAAATACTATATACTCAGCCCTCGACAGTTTGGCTCAGCGGTAGAGCATCGGCCTGCAGACCAATGAGTCTCGAGCTGAATTCCGGCCAAGGGCACGTACCTCGGTTGCGGTTCGTCCCCAGCCCTGGTCGGGGTCGTGTGGGAGACAACCAGTCAATGTGTCCCTCTCACGTCGATGTTTCTCTCTCTCTCTCTCTCTCCCATTCTCCCCCCCTCTTTCCCTCCCACTCTATCTGAAGATAAATAGAAAAATATCCTCGGGTGAGGATTAAAAAAAAAAATACTACATACTCATATTCTTTTATAAGTTTGTTTATATGTTGTCTAAAAAGAAATAAGTAAATATTCTAGGAAAGTCTTTAGCCAAAAGATCTGGCTTTACCCAAAACTACTGAAATGATAATGAATAATAGATTCTCCTATAAACATCAAAGAAACATTTTCCTGAGAAACTTTTTGTTTATTCTATAAATAGTATTACATTTGTCACTGCAACAGTTTTTTTATGTATATTATTCTTTCTAAAATAGTCTACATTAATAAAATAAAATGGAGTATATAAGCTAAGAGCAGATATAAAATATAGTCAATATTTTATGTTTGATGATTCTAAAACACCCATCATTAACCTATTAAATGAGAGGCAGTTCACTTCCCAAAGATTCCACTAAGAGCTACTACGTCAATTACCTTGAGTAAGGTAAAATAACCACCCTACCATGAAATTTATTGATATAATTTAAAAATGAATCCAAAGTCAGATTTCATTTAAATAAAAACTTTACCTAGGAGCTATGATGATTGTGTTTTAAGACAATAGGAACACAATTTATAGAAAAAAAAGTCATCTTCCTAACAAGGGATTTAAAACCACATTCCTTTATATTATGATGAATATAAATTTTTTGCTTGATAATTATTGACAGCACACTCTGAAACAGTTGCACTCACTCTAAAATACAAAAAATAAATTTATATACTTAAGCAAACATACAGATTGATTTTAAAAATGTTCAAACCAAACACCACAAAAGAGCAATCTTACATTCTCACGTTACCAGAATTTAAAGGGAAGAGGATCTGTGCATATGAGCTCCACAATTGATTCACTGACTTATATGAGTGCAATAGCAATATGAGTGTTAGCATGTGTATATGTAGATAAGCATATATAGAGCAACAGAAATGTTTGGGTGACGAGAGTACAGTGTTCATTATCTCATTTTTACGTATCTGTGTTTTCTAATTTTCTACAATGCATATACTGCTTTCATAAAAATAAACTTATTTTCAATTTAAAAAAACAGTTTCAGGCAAAGTTATCACATCTTAAGGAATTAATTAAAATTGAACTATTAATTCCTAGATGGCTGTCATTTACTGATGTTCCTCTTTACTTTCCTTTTACTTCTCCTACCACAAGAAACATTTATTAGGATTGAGAGAAGGAATTTTTTTCTCTTCATTCACAAACCAAACCTGACAGCTTAAGAAAGAATAACTAAAGAATTCTTAAGAATGAAGTGAAATCCATCAGAAAGAGCAGAATTTAAGATTCTACTTAAATCAATTTAAAGCCGTTTTGTATCAAATATGTGAGAAAATGAAGTCTATTCCAATACGAAGATAATGGGGGAAATGAACATATATACAAAATAGGCTGAGAATATAAAGAATAGACCAGTATAAACTTCTGCTGACCCAAATTAGTTCTAGATGTGAGTACTTCCTATCCATGCCATATTCTGCTGGGTCCCTTAAAAAGCCAGCCCTGTGCCATAAAATCCCTTGGTTATATCTAGGATTCTAAAAGTTATAGATGAAAGTAATTCTAATCAGAACCTCTCACTTTTATCATCCCATGGCTGACTTGATGATTATCCATAGTCAAACTAAAGAAGCAGATAAGCTAGTTAATTCTCAAATATATTTTATTTGAAAGAATATATTCAAACATAAACAGATACGATTCATCGAAGAAACAATATGCATAAAATAAATGAAAATGGTCATGTAAAATGCAAAATGTGCTGTGATTAGAAAATAATGTATCCTAGCACTCAGACCTAAGTTTCTAAATATCACTCTCCCAAAAAAGAAACAAGGCTTCAAGAAATGAGTGATTCAAAACTGGGACTGAAAAAAGTACAAGATAAATTTTTTTAAAGTGCCAAAAAATAAGAAAAGTGTAAAAAATAACAGAAACACATCAAAAAGCCAGCTTGAGAGGCTACCAGGGGCCAACATTAGGGACAATTTGAGAAAGAAAATAAATAGTAAGAGTAACAGATTATAACCTAGAGAATACAATAAGAATCCCTAAGTCCATTCAGATATAAAAAATGAACAAATAAATGAGGGCAAGAGATGGAAAATTTCTTCCTTACAGTAGAATTCCAAATAAATGTAAAAGGAATGGTGGATTTGGTCACCATTTGGCAACCACCATAAAAATAACTGTTTTAGTCAAGTATCATTAGTGGTGGGTGGTGGGGGGAAAGGGAGAACATCTTCAATATTTTCAACAATAAAGATAAATTTAATTAAAAAAACCAATCAGCCCTGGCCAGTTTGGCTCAGCAGTTGGAATGCTGGCCCACGGACCAGAGAGAGTCCCGGGTTCGGTTCCTGCTAAGGGCATGTACCTTGGTTGCAGTTTGTCCCTGGCCCCGGTTGGGGTTGTGTGGGTGGCAAGCCAGTCGATGTGTCTCTCTCACATCGATGTTTCTCTCTCTCTCTCTCTTCCTCCCTCTCTCCCTCCTGCTCTATCTGAAGATAAATGCAAAAAATGTCCTTGGGTGAGGATTAAAAAAAAAAAGAATCATTGGTGGATGCTAAAATTAATGTCTGAGAAAGTATGATAAGAAACAGCATATGTGTCTCTCAAGGTACCTCCCCAACAAAAAAGATAAGAATTATAAAGGAAAAAAATATTAAATTTACAGGGGAGAAATTGGCAGGCACCACCTTAACTTAGTGACTGAAGTTATCACAAATATAGGAACAAATACTGGGACAAATCATATGGCTACCTGAGGATGCAATGAGGACACATCACATCTGTGATACTCCTGCCATAAGTGCATAATGTGAATCTAATCAATACCACCCAAATCCAAACTAAGAGGCATTCCACAAAATAACTGCTCTGTACTCCTCAATAATACCAATATCATGAAAAATAAGAGAAAGACTGAAGATCAGTCAGTTCCAGATTAGAGTATACTCAAGACTAAATGCAGTACCTGATCTACTTGAGAACAGACCAGTGAGATCCCTCAAAAAGACAGATGAGCCCCAATACAATGGTGAGGACAAAATATTCTAGAGCTGTAGTTTAAATGGTAACCACTAGACACACTGAAATATGACTAGCCCAAAATAACAGTATTATTAGAATAAGATGCACAATGGATTTCAAAGACTTAGTATGAAACAAAAGAATGTAAACTATCTCATTAATTTTTTATATTGTTTATACTGAAGTGATATAATAAAATATATTATTAAAATTAATTTCTCAGGTTTCTTTTAACTTGTTTAATGTGTCTACTAGCAAATGTAAAACTACATATGTAGCTCACAATATATTTCTACCAAATGGTGTTGTTCCAGAGACTTCTGATAAAATATTCAACTTGTTTCACTCCATCGTGTTCTATTAAAGGATACTGTTTACTTCAGACATAACACTTCAAATTAACAAACTAGGTTGTAATGAATGATGACCAATTTTCTATATATTAGATATGACCTTTGTTTTCTCAGTCACGTATATGTACATAACTAAATATCCTATATATGTGAAGATCTAACTTGTCCACAAATCAGACCATATATAAATTTGAAGTCATTATTTTATGATGCAGGATAAGAAGTATATGAAAAATTAATACCCATTAATTTTCCCAAATTTTTAATACCCATTCCATCCGAAATTTCTCTTATGTAAAAATCAAGAAAAGTCACACACAAATTTGTAATGTTCATAGTGCATTACTCCTAATAGCCAAGAAATGAAAACAACCCAAATGTCTTTTCACTGATGGATAAATAAAATGTGGCATAGCTAGACAATGGAAGATTGTTCAGCAATAAAAAGGAAGTACTAATTCATACTTCAACATGGATGAATCTTGAAAATGTGCTAAGTGAAAGAAGTCAGTCAAAAAACACCACATATTGTATGAATCCATTTATATGAAATGGCCACTAGGCAAATCTACACAGACACAACGATTAGTGGTTGCCAAGGGGTGAGAAATTAGGTGTTGGGAAATAGGGACTGACTGCTAATGTGTATAGGCGTTCTTTGGGGATAATGAAAATGTTCTGAAATTGACTGAAGTGATAGTAGTACAACTCTATGAATATTCTAAAAACCTTGAATTATGCACTTTAAAATGGGTGAATTGTCTGGTGTGTGAATTAGATCTCAATAAAGCTGTTATTAAAAAGAAAAGTAAAAAGTAAACCAACACAGAAAAGTAAAAATCTTTAAAATTTCATATCAATCTTACTGAGAACACTCTGAGGTCTTTCCTTTATTCTGATAGTCCATTATACACTGAATGAGATGGTTATTTTCATCCAACATCTGAAATAAAATCAGAAAAAGTTTATTGTAAATCTAGTATATCAAGTAAAAATTTTTTAAATCCTTCAGATTTCTAAAATGAATCCACTCAGGTCTTTTAAATCTTACTTCACACCTCTGGAATAATGTCATGTTTAAGCAACAATTTTTTAATAACTCTATTCCAATTATTCTCCCTCTGAGTTACTACCTGCAGCTGAGAAGGGAAAATTTGGAGTTTCTTTTGTAGTCAAACAATTACCTCTGCTATATGTCAGAAGCTTTAGCCTGTTAAGACTAAAAGTTGAATCCAAATTGGCTTTGTATCATTCAAATGCTTTTTAGTAGTAAAGAAAAATTGTCCTCATCCAGAAGGAAGTAACTACATGAAAACTTTAGCCCAAGAGGCTTGAGGAGAAAGCTGGCTAGTTTCCAAGTTTTACACAGTATGGTTTCGTGATTCTCCAAATATGGAATCAAATACAGTAATTTCTATGTATGTATAATATGTATTGCTGACTTTATGAACTTACCTTATAATCAAGTTGTACCAAAAGTTTAAAAACAAAAGCATATTCATTTATCATTCTATCATCTTATAATGATTTAAGTCAATATTGACTTTAAGGGTTAAATAATTCATCTAAAGCAAACTGGCACTGAGGAAATAGTAGTGATGTAGCAAAAGACCAGTTAATTTTAGTGCCAGGTTTGCTAGTCTGTGCAACCCACTTAAGATTTCAGGGTCTCAGATTTATCTGTAAGACCAAGGGACAGAAGTAACTTTCTCCTGTACCTGCCCCACCCTTCCATGAAAGCATGAAGTAGAATAACATGATCACTCTATCTCAATAATTTAATTAATGCAACTCTTTTAATTAAAAACGAAGATCCATTTAACATTAACTGTGACTTTTTTTTTCTGCAAATGAATCATAATCCTCACTTGCTAGAAAAAATATATATTAACATTCCCCTCTAAAAAGTGCAGTTATTTCTTAAATAAAACCATCGAAAGTCAAAAAATATTCTTAAACTGCACAGTCCAATCTAACAATTTCACAACATATCTTCTTGGTAGATTCCTCAACCTAAGAAACTTCATCATTAGAATATCTGTCTCATTTCCAAAATCAATCCCTCACACTATAGAATGAGGCACTTAATTTGGAATCCATTTTCCCTTCTCATCTGAGGATGCAAACTAACTGATCAGCATCTCCTGAATTAAATCACCCATGAGAAATATCTGAAGATGTATGTAAGAATAACTCTGTAGGGAAAAGAAAAGAAAAAACAGAAAAACTCACGACTTCCCTACAGTCCAAAACTAAAACTCCGCCCCACCTCCAAATATGTTTTGCATGTGTGTACCAAGAGCTGTTTGCCAGGCTGCAGACTTAGCCCAATGCACTATATGAAAACACTGCACATCCAGGCACTGCCAAGCTGGTCAGTTCATAAAATAAAGCAACAGTTAGGCAAATGTCAAATGCCACACTACAAAGAACCTAACAGTAAACAGAAGTTGAGAACAGACTGACAGCTGTCAGAGGGGAGTGGGGTTGGGGTACCTGGATGAAAAAGTAAAGGGATTAAGCAAATAAAAAGACAAAAAACATACTCATAGACACAGACAACAGTAGAAGGAAAGGAAGGTTGGGGGCAGGTAGAAGAGGTTAAAGGGGAGATAAATGGTGACTGAAGAAGACTTGACTTTGGGTAGTGAACACACAATACAATATATAGATGATGTATTACAGAATTGTAGAATTGTACACCTGAAACCTATATAATATTGTTATTAACCAATGTCACCCAATAAATTCAATAAATTTTTTTTAATCTATTGGGCATTGGATGGTGCCCTAAACAATACTAAGAGCTGACTTTCCTTAAATTTTTATCCTCGTTCCAGGGCATAAAACAAAACCGAAATGTTTAAGGTAAACTTTGAAATTTAGCAAGTAACTTTTCAAAGTCTAGCTGAGTAAAACTCAGAATGCTGCCTTGCTCATAGGTAACAAGGGGTAGACAATAAAGAACCCTTGTGTCCCTAACTGGCAGTAACACAGTAACAAGAGGCAGTACTACCCCCCTAAAACGAACGCGGCTCCCTGTGTATTTATCTCGACTTCTGTAACAGGTCAGGATTATCAGCGAGTCTCCATCACCAGACAGTAAGGTAAGCTCCATGAAGGCAGGGACCATGGCTCACCCACGTAGCCTCAGAGCCTAGACTAGGCGCTCAATGAATATTTGCTGCAGATGTAAATGGATATGGGGTGAACCAGGAATGGAGAAGGAGACTCGGAGGTAACCTCGAAGTCCCTCTGGCTCTCCCTCGCCCGCCCTGCTGACTCTATTTAGGCTCCTGCAGTGTCCCCCAAGTTCTCCTGGGAGCTCCCCAACTCCGCCTGAGTTTGCAGCGCCGCGGCGGGCGGTGACTTCCCCTCGGCCTCCCGCGACCTCAGGTCGGGTCTACAAGCGGCAGCCACGGCGCGATGGGCGGGGCGACTCCAAAGTAACTCCGGAGCGACGCGCGGGGCGGCGGGGGGCGCCGGCTCGGACAAACAGCCCATCCCCGCGCGGCGCCGCCGCCGGGCGCACGCGCCCCGCCGCCCGAACGCCGCCCCATCCCTAGAGAAATGCGGTTACTTGGGCTTTTGTGCCTGGAGGAAAAGCCCCAACGCGGGAAGGTCTCCGTGAGAGAAGCGGTTCGCCGTCTTCCGCCACCCACTCAGGCACAGCCCGCGACTCGGGTTCCCACACGGCCGCCTCCCCAGCAGGCCCGCCTCCGCCCCCGGCCCGGCCGACTCCCGGCCCGGCCCCCGGGGTCTCTCCCAAAGGCGGGGTGGGCCTGGCATCCCTGTCCCCGCGACGTTTCACCTTCTGAATCGCGGCGGGAGTGATCTCTCCCTTGCCTCGCTGTCTCGGGGCTGCGAACGCCACAGACATGTTGCCGCCGTCACCACTATCGGCAAGTCCCGAGCGCTCCGGCTGAACAGCAAACTGGGGGAAAGACGCCGGCCTCTCGGGCTGAACCACCTCGGGAATGCAGGGAGGGGGGATGCTCCAGCTCCGACCGAACAGGCTGCCTGCCTGGCCTACAGGAGGAACTCCGGCCCATAGACGTCCTCTTCCGGCGTGTGACTTGAGAACCAGAGCCCGGTGGAACTGCCCTGTTCTTGGTCGACCGGTCGTCCCTCGACCTTCCCTTTCCCGCCTCCCCCGCCCCTTTGAGCTAATGGTAGAGCCGCGCCCCAGTCCTCCCTCCGCTTCAGCGATTCAGGAAATGGTCCCGCCGCCGCGGGAGAGGGAGAGGCTGGGGCAACTCCTGTCACAGGAAATGCGAGCGGCCCGAGCCGGCCCTCCCCTCTCACGCGGGTGCTGCTTGCTTCGCCTCCCCCTCCTGCTGATGCGTCCCTCCAACTGCGATTCGGGGCTCTGCTCTTGACCTAGTTCAGTTTTCCAACTTTATCCTCCCTTCTCCTGGGAAGAGGTGGCTGCTGGACTTGTCCCGGCACCTGGGAGAGGGGAGGAAGAAGGTCAGGACCCGGGGACTAGTGCCAACCCGTGGAGCATCTGCCGAGATGAGGCGAGGTGGATGGAAGGACTAGGTAAACGCGGATTCGCTGGTTTAAACGGCTCGGCTACGCCCCAGACGCGCACTTGGGAGTCCACGGCCTCACGCGCACGCAGTCGTGCCCTCGCCACTGGAAAGTGGGCTTGACCCCAAATCGGGAAACGAAGGCTGTGTCCAGTACTCGGGGGCAGTCGGCCAACTCGGCAGGAGAGCCAGAGGAGAGGAGTTCGCCTCGTGGGACAAACTTACTGAAATGTGGGGTCGATTTCATCGGACTTGGCCCTTTGGAATTACGTTTTGAAACAGAGAACCCTTACTCTTTTCTTTTTAAGTTATTTATTTAGTGCCTTCTAAATTAGGCCCATGCTATCAGGCTTCAAATCAGGATGAGGAGAAAAACCAAAGTTCTCAATTTATAGAAGGAATATGGGGAAATGCGGGTAATGTGTGGTGTGGGTTGTTTTTTTTATTCTGGAAATTTAATTTCTATATAACACAAAGGAAACGTTTATATAAAATATCACCCAACATTGATGAGGCTCAAAATCAACTTCTCAATTTATATATAAAATAAACTAGAAAAAAAAGGAAAATGTGTATTTTAAAGTTTTCTGTTTCAAATATATCTTCACAAAAAAAAAAAAAGTCATAAGTTTCAGTCATTCAGCAAATTTGGATGTGTTCTATTTAGCAGGCTTTAATACTAGCCACCTAGGATACAGCTGAAGGAGCTGGACATGGGGCCTGCTCTCAAGGAGCTTATATTCTTATAGGGCTGACAGATCAGAAACAAATATGTATATATGTAAAGTTCTAAGAAAGGCTAGCAAACAAGGGACTGAAAGAGAATGACGGCCCTCACAGGAGTTAGGATGGGAAGTCTTTGTTATATTTAAACTAAGACCTAAAGGATGAAAAAAACTCAAGCTATCCTGAGAATAAAGGGAAGACAATTTATATTCCTACTAATAGTAGTTATTCTTATGAATTGAATTGTTGTCTTTCACTATCCTACACTTGAAAAAAACACTCTGGTATTTCTTTTTTATCCTCACCCAAGGACATTTTTGCATTTATCTTTAGATAGAGAGAGAGGGAGAGAGGGGAGAAGAGAGAGAGAAACATGGATGTGAGAGAGACACACTGACTGGTTGCCACCCACATGACCCCAACCAGGCCAGGGACAAACTGCAACTGAGGAACGTGCCCTTAGCGGGAACTGAACCTTGGACTCTCTGGTCTGCGGGCTGGCACTCTAACCGCTGAACCAAACTAGCCAGGGCTGGTATTTCTGGATTTAATGTAATGGCATCAAATTGGAAAAACTTCTATTGAACTCAGAATTGAAACTAAGTCTTGTGCACCACTAACATGTTATGTCCAACACCTGACTTTTATCACCCTCTTATCATTTATCATCTAGGTGAATAAAAGTACTTAAGTACTAGTTAAGAACAATATTTCAGTAGGAAAAAGTAAAAATATTCTTACTGCTCCAGGTCTATCTGCCTAACAGCAATGAAATCTTAAGAGTAACATCAACTAGTAGGAATAGTCTGAATTCTATACCCTCGTTTAAAAAAAAATTTTATTTTCCAAGGAGGTGCCTTCTCTGTTTAAATGTCCTGCTCCCCAACAACAGGAAAGGAAATCAGATGAAAACAGGTAGTACTAGGTCAGCCCATGGTGTTTATTCCTTCAGAGTAGCAGAGTAGGGCCTAGGGCACTGACAGACGCTAGGTATGGATCACCATAGTCTTTCCTGTGATACCATCTGTGCCATAAAAATACCATTGTTTTCCATGTGTCCATCACATGAAATCTGTTGGGAAGTACTGCAGTAAAGGTGTAGCACAAATACAAATCATCTCCCTAAGAGAAGACCCTTTAAAGGGCCCCTCTCTTATTCTCAAGCTTCCTTGGGAAACAAGGTCAGCTTAACTTGGAAAAGCAGAAAATTCAAAGAGTGAGAGGGAAGATTGCAGCCTAGAGGAATTTTCTTAGAATTTTGGAGCCTTCATAATTGTAAGAGCCCTGAGTTAAGGAAAACAGTTAGGGGCACCTAATAAATCGTGCCTCACTTCACCATTAGTTCTGAAGACAAAGGAATTTCAAGGTACATACAGACTGAGTGGTAGTAGAGTTGGAAGGAAATGGAGAATAAAGAAACCAGCATTTAGTAAAGGAGAAAATGAGAATAAAGATGGGAAGTTGACTCAAGTCTGAGAAATTACTTAGAACTTAAAAATGAGCTACCAGGCAACCATCTCCTCCACAAGAAAAAGCAGTCCCATTATTTAAACTGCTCTGGACTGAGACATCTGAAGAAGGAATTGAGGTCACATAAGGAAGAAGTGAAAGGTTTTTTAGAATAATCCTAATATAAAAGAACATATACAATGGCTGAGACTACGAAAAATATCTGCATGAACAATTCATTCTTGATTATTTACACCAATGAATGTAAAGTAGACACAGGACGTGAAAAAAGAAGAAATGTATCCATGTTTGATTTTCAAATATGTTTCGATTTTTAATTTGTTTTACATGAATTTGTTTATATTCTTAAAGTGCATTTCACTGAATTGATGAAGTGCTCCAGGGATATGCTCAATATTTAGTAAAATTATATAATGATGGCATTAAAATTATCTTAATCCACACACAAAATTATCACATGTGCAGATACAAGCATTTAACACTGTTTTACAATAATGGAATATACATACTATCAAATTTGCTGATATTTTAAGGCCCTGTGCTGCCATAAATTCTTAGAATACATTGGGAAGGCACAGACCAAGCCTGTCTGCTCATAATTGGTCTCAGAGCAAAACCCCTCAGGTAATATCTTTCAAAATATTTCTGCTGTCTCCATGTCATTTGATGAGTCATTTTGAGTTGTGGCTTTCACAGATTTCAAGACTATAAGAAGAACAGCATACATCTATATATAATCATTATTTTAGGCAAGAACAAATCACCTTTCCCAATTCTCCATAAAATACTTTATTTTCAGTACTCCACAAGATTTCATTCAAAGTAGACAATAGCAAAGCCTATTTAGGGCATTTCCATCTCTTCCTACAGTATCAAACAATGTATGAATTAAGGAAGGGCTGACTCAATTATATTTTGGGGATATTACAGGAAAGCATTGCTTTAAAAAAAAATAGTTTCTATGTGAAGCTCTATACAACCTTAACTCACTGTGACAAATGTACAGGTTTAGAGTTGTCAGTTCTTCCACCTATGGCATGACACTGGACAGGTCATTTCTGCATTTCATTTGCTTTACTGAAAAATAACTACCCTATCTAAAAGGCTATTAGAAATACTGTGTTTATTTATTTAGCATTTATTATGTACAGCCAATGTACTAAGTGATTATCTTACATTAGATTCTTTAAGACTGTCCCAAATTTTAACAGGTAAACTATGTAAAAACACATGGGATATTATAAATTAATAAATAAGGATATGATTTGTTCTTAATCATCTAATAAGGAGAAAAATATGTACTTGAAGACTAGAAAAGGTTCAAAGTACTTGATAGTGCAGTCTACCCTTGGGAAATTTTCTGGCTATGATTTAGAGATCAAGTGATCTTTTTCCTATTTAGAATGTTCTCTGACCTTTGTGCATGATTTGCAGTTACTCTAATAAAAGAATATAACTTCTTGAACTGCTTCACAATTTATAGAGAGGATTATAATATACTAATTTCCCTATGAATTGTTATAATTAGCTAACTTTTCTATGAATTGGTAAGGTAGGCATAATAATTTCATTCTTACAAAGATGACAACCTCCCAATACATAGAACCTGTGAATATGACAGAAGATTCCAGATAAAATTAAGGAGGTAAATCAGTTGACTTTAACACATGGAGATTAACACGGATTATCTGAATGAGCCCAAAGCAATCAAAAATATCCTTAAATGAGGAATAGTTGAGATTGAAGAGTCATAATCAGAGTGATGGCATCTTGAGAAAGACTTGACTGGCTTTGAAGATAGAAGGGGGTCATGAGCCAAGGAATGTAGGTAGCTTCTAGAAGCTAGAAAAGTCAAGGAACTAGATTCTCCCCTAGACCCTCCAGAAGGAACACCATCCTGCTGAAACCTTAATTTTAGCCAGTGAGTCCCACTTTGGACATCTGACTTCCAAAACTGTAAGATAATAAATTTGTATTGTTTTAAGCCGTTAAGTTTGTGATAATTTGTCACAGCAGTAATCGAAAACTAATACAGTGGGTTTTTTCCCATCTGACCATTTATGGGTGAATTAGGCAATGTGCACTAAAATATTGTTAAGTCACTCAATATCTTACAAATTACTATCCTAACATATATTAAACTAACCTAACAATCACATTTATTATACACCTTCTTAAAAAACAACAGCATAACATCATAGTGCAGTCCCACAGAAAACATGATTTCAGCCTTGTGGCCTCCAGAATTCTGAAAAAATTAATGTCTGCTGCCCTGGCCATTTTGGCTTATCAGTTAGAGTGTCAGCCTGAGAACCTAAGGGTCCTGGGTTTGATTCCCAGTCAAGGGCATGTAACTGGGTTGCAGGTTCGACCCCTGGCCCCGGTTGGGGTCATGTGGAAGGCAACCAATCAATGTGTCTCTCTCACATCAATGTTTCTCCTTTCCTCTCTTCTCCACTCTGCCTCCCTCGCTCCCTCCCTTCCACTCTATCTAAAAATCAATGGAGAAATATTCTCAGGTAAGGGTTAACCAAAAAATAAAAATAAAATGTCTGCTATTTTAAGCCACCAATTTTGTAGTAATTTATGACAGCAGCCATAGAAAACTAATACAGAGGCCAAGATAATTCAACAAAGAAAGAATTGTTTTGGAAGAGCTAGATGTCCATGTTTTTAAAAGTAAACGTTGACCTTTTCTTCACATATACAAAAAGTTAAGTTGCCCGGCCAGTGTGGTTCAGTGGTTGAGTGTCGACCCATGCACAAAGAGGTCGCTGGTTCGATTCCCGGTCAGGGCATATGCCCAGGTTGTGGGCCCAATTCCTAGTGGGGGGCATGCAGGAGGCGGCCAATTGATGTTCTCTCTCATGGATGTTTTTATCTCTCTCTCCCTCTCCCTTTCTCTCAAAAATCAATAAAGAAAAAAAAAATTTTTTTCGGTTAAGTGAACTACTATCAACAAACAACAAGTGCTGGTAAGGATGTGGAGGAAAGAGAACCCTCGAGTACTGTTGGTGGAAATGCAGACTGTTGCAGCCACTGTGGAAAACAGTGTAGAGTTTCCTCAAAAATTAAAAAATGGAACTGCCTCTTGGCCCAGCCAGTGATCTTACTTCTGAGAATATATCCTAAGAATCCCGAAACACAATCAGAAAGAATATATGTTCATAGCAGCGTTATTTACAATAGCCAAGATCTGAAAACAGCCCAAGTGCCCATCAGTAGATGAGTGGCTAAAAAAGCTGTGGTACATTTACACAATAGAATACTATGCGGCTGTAAAAATGAAGGAACTCTTACCCTTTTCAACAGCATGGATGGACCTGCCTGGAGATTATTATGCTAAGCGAAATAAGCCAGTCAGAGAAAGACAAATACCATATGATCTCACTAATATGTGGAATCTAATGAATCAAATTAACAGATCAGCCCTGGCCGGTTTGGCTCAGCGGTTAGAGCGTCGGCCTGTGGACCAGAGAGTCCCAGGTTCGGTTCCCGCTAAGGGCGCGTACCTCGGTTGCAGTTCATCCCCAGCCCCGGTTGGGGTCATGTGGGTGGCAACCGCTCGATGTGTCTCTCTCACGTCAATGTTTCTCGCTCTCTCTTTTTCCCTCTCTCCTTCCCACTCTATCTCAAGATAAATGCAAAAATGTCCTCGGGTGAGGAAAATAAATAAATTAATTAAATTAACTGACGAACAAAATAGAACCAGAGGGCCTGGCCAGTGTGGCTCAGTTGATTGGGTGTCATCCTGTGCATCGAAAGGTTGCAGATTTGATTCCTGGTCAGGGCACATGCCTGGGCACATGCCAGGTGGCAGTCAATAGGATGTTTCTCACATCAATGTTTCTCTCCCTCTCCCTTCCTATGTCTCTCTAAAAAAAACCAATAAAAATATAGGACCAGAGGCAATGGATATAGACAACAGACTGACAAATGTCGAGGGGGGGGCGCTGTGGATGGTGTATGGATAAAGGAAGGTGAAGGGATTAGCTAAAGGACAGATATGCATAGCCCATGGACACAGACAATAGTTAGGGGAGTGTTAAGGGCGGAGGGGGCAGGGCAAGGGCTGGGTGGAGGGGTGCAAAGTGTGGGGGAGGAATGGAGGACATCTGCAATAGTGTCAACAAAAAAAATTTTTTTAAGTTAAGTTGAAATAGATTGTACACCTCAATGTGAAAAGTAAAACTTAACAACTTCTGCAAGAAAAACAAATAGAAAATCTTCATGACCTTGAGTTAAGCAACTGTTTCTTAGATATGACACAAAAAGCAAGCATAAATAAAAACACTGATAAATTGGATTTCATTAAAATTAAAAACTCTCCTCTTCAACTATATCATAAGAAAGTGAAAAGTCAAGGCATAGTCTAGGAGAAAAACATGAACTTATAAAACATAAAAACAAAAATGTTCTGCCCTGGCCAGTGTGGCTCATGTTTAGAGCATTGACCCACACACCGAAGGGTTGTATATTCGATTCCCAGTCAAGGACACATACCTGGATTGCAGGTGTGTTCCCCAGAACTGGTCGGGGCTAGTGCAGGAGGCAACAAATCAATGTGTCTCTCTCACATCGATGTTTCTCTCTCGCTCTCTTTTCCCACCCCTCACCCTCCCTTTCACTCTATCTAAGGATAAATGGAAGAAAAATAAATATCCTCAGGTAAAGATTAAAATACATAAATAAAATAATAAAAACATAGTTAAAATTTTTTTTAAAAGATGATATATCAGTAGCCAATAAATACAAGAAAAGTTACTTTGTCATTAATCATCACAGAAATGCAAATTAAAGCCACTGAAAAACTACTTCATACCCACTAAAATGGCTAAAGTTAAAGAGTGACATCATCAAGATTCTTCCTGGTATTGCGTTAACTACATAGTTCAGTCTGAGTTGTCTGATTCATGAATCTGATACATACCTTCCCTTCTTTAGGTTCTTCCAATAATATTTCAGGTTTTTCTGTGCAGAGACCTATATGTCTTTCCTGGAAATATACTATTATACATGTTATCTTTTTTACTTTCTTTTTTTTATTTTATTTTTCCCATCACCATTTATACCCTCCTGTACCCTTCTCCACGTCCACCCATCCCCCGGCCCCTGCAATCACAACACCTTTCTCTGTGTCCATGAGCTCATTCTCTCTTTTACTTTTTTTTTGCTCAAGCCTGCCTCCACCGCCAGCCTCCCCACCACAGCCCCAAGCTGTCGACCTGTGCTCTATCCATAAGTCTATCTCTATTTTGCTTGTTAGTTCAGATTGTTCATTAGATTCCACATATCAGTGAAATCGTATGGTACTTGTCTTTTTCTGACTGGCTCATTTCACTTAGCATAATGCGCTCCAGGTCCATCCATGTTGTCGTAAAGGGTAAAATGTCTTCTTTTTACGGCTGAGTGGTATTCCATTGTGTAAATGGACCATAGCTGTTTTATCCACTCACCGACTGATAGACAATGGGCTGCTTCCAAATCTTGGCTATTGTAAATAATGCTGCAATGAACACAGGGGTGCCTATATTCCTTTGAATTAGTGTTTGGGTTTCTTCAGATAAATTCCCATAGGTGGGATGGCTGGGTCATAAGGCAGTTCTATTTTTATTTTTTGAGGTAACTCCATATGGCTTTCCACAGTGGCTGCACCAATCTGAATTCCCACCAACAGTGCATGAGGGTTTCCTTTTCTCCACATCCTCACCAACACCTGTTGTTTGTTGATTTATTGATGATAGCCATCCTGACAGGTGTAAGGTGCTCTCATTGTGGTTTGAATTTGCATTTCTCTGATGATTAGTGACATTGAGCATGTTTTCTTATGTCCATCTGTATGTTCCCTTTGGAGAAGTGTCTATTCAGGTCATTTGCCCATTTTTTATGTGGATTCTTTGTTTTTTGGTGTTGAGTTTTATAAGTCTTCTATATATTTTGGATATTAACCTCTTATCAGATGTATCCTCAAATATGTTCTCCCATTCAGAGGGTTATCTTCATTTTCTTGATGGTTTCCTTTGCTATGGAAAAACTTTTTAGATTGATGTAGACCCATTTGTTTATTTTTGTTTTGTTTCCCTTGCCTGAAGAGAGAGATCAGAAAAAAAATATTGCTATGAGAAATGTCTGAGATTTTACTGCCTGTTTCCTTCTAGGATTTGTATGGTTTCCAGTCTAACATTAAAGTCTTTAATCCATTTTGAATTTATTCTTATGTGTGGTGTACTAGTTTCATTTTTTTGCACGTATCTGTCCAATTTTCCCAACACCATTTATTGAATAGACTATCTTCAGCCCATTGTATGTTTTTGCCTCCTTTGTCAAATATTAATTAACTATAAAGGTGTTGGTTTATTTCTGGGCTCTCTATTCTGTTCCATTGATCTAAATGTCTATTTTTATGCCAGTACCAGGCGTTTTAATTACTATAGCTCGTAGTATAGTTTGATATTAGGTAGTATGACTCCTCCAACTTTGTTCTTCTCTCTCAAGACAGCTATTGCTATTCAGGGTCTTTTGTGCTTCTATATAAACTTTTGGAATATTTGTTATAGTTCTGTGAAATATGCCATTGGTATCTTGATAGGAATTGCATTGAACCTATAGATTGCTTTGGGTAGTATGGACATTTTAATGATATTAATTCTTCCTATCCATGAAAATAATATATGCTTCCATTTATTTGTATCTTCTTCAATTTCTTTATTCAGTGTCTTAAAATTTTCTGAGTACAGGTCTTTTACATTCTTGGTTAAACTTATTCCTAGGTATTTTATTCTTTATGAAGCAATTGTAAATGGGATTGTTTACTTAGTTTCCCTTTCTGATAGTTCATTATTAGTATATAAAATGCAACTGACTTTTGTATATTTATTTTGTATCCTGCTACTTTTCTGAAATCATTTATTGGTTCTAGTAATATGGTAGAATCTTTAGGATTCTCTATGTACAATATCACGTCATCTGCAAATAGTGACAGTTTTACTTCTTCCTATCCAATTTGAGTGCCTTTTATTTCTTCTTGTCTGATTGCTGGGGCTAGGACTTCCAGTACTATGTTGAATAAGACTTGTGAAAGTGGCATACCTGTCTTGTTTCTGATCCTAAGGGGAACGGTTATAGTTTTTGTCCATTGGGTATGATGTTGGCTGTGGGTATGGAATATATGGCCTTTATTACACTGTGGTACATTCCCTCTATTCCCACTTTGCTGAGAGTTTTTATCTTAAATGGGTGCTGGATTTTATCAAACGCTTTTTTTTTATCCTCACCCGAGGACATTTTTTCATTTTCCGTTCAGATAGAGTGGGAGGGAGAGAGAGGAAGAGAGAGAGAGAGAGAAACATCGACGTGAAAGTGACACATCAAGTGGCTGCCACCCGCACGACCAACCAGGGCCGGGGACAAACTGCAACCGAAGTACATGCCCTTAGCGGGAACTGAACCCGGGTCTCTCTGGACCGCAGGCCGACGCTCTAACCGCTGAGCCAAACCGGCCAGGGCTATCAAATGCTTTTTCTGCATCTATTGATATGATTGCGTGGTTTTGTTTTGTTTTATTGTTAATGCTCACCAAAGAATTTTTTATTGTTGTTACTCCTCACCTGAGGATATTTTTCCATTGATATATATTTTTTAAAGAGAGTGGGAGGGACGGAGGGAGAGTAGGGGAGGGAGGGAGAAAAAGAAAGAGAGAGAGAGAGAGAGAGAGAGAGAGAAACTTTGATGTGAGAGAGACACATCAATTGGTTGCCTCCTGCACAACCCCGACCAGAACCAGGAGTCAAACTGGCAAGCCAGCTACATGCCCTTGACCGGGAATCCAACCTGTGACCCTTCAGTGCACAGGTCAACAACACTCTTAACACTGAGCCACACTGGCCAGGGCTGATTGTGTGGTTTTTATCCTTCATTATGTCTATGTAGTGCATCATGTTTATTGATTTGCGGATATTGTACCAACCTTGCATCCCCAGAATTAATCCCATTTGATCATGGTATATGATCTTTTTAATGTACTGCTGGATTCGGTTTGCTAGTATTTTGCTGAGGATTTTAGCATCTATGTTCATCAGAAATATTGCCCTATAATTTTCTGTCTTTGTGGTGTCTTTATCTGGTTTTGAAATTAGGACACTGCTGGCCTTGAAAAATTAGCTTGGGAGTCTTCCCTCCTCTTGAATTTTTTGGAATAGTTTGAGAAGGACAGGTGTTAGTTCTTTTCTGAATGTTTGATAAATTCACCTGTGAAGCCATCTGGTCCAGGGCTTTTGTTTGTTGGGAGTTTTCATTATTATTATTATTATTATTATTATTATTATTATTACTGCTTCAATTTCACTAGTTATAATCTGTCTATTCAGATACTCTGATTCTTCCTGATTTAATTTAGGAAGATTGTATGTTTCTAAGAATTTATCCATTTCGTCCTGATTTTCCAATTTGTTGGCATATAGTTTTGTGCATAATATTTTCTTACAATCCTTTGTAATTTTTTTTTGGTGTCTGTTTTTATTCCTTCTCTCTCAATTTTGATTTTATTTATTTGGGTCTTCTCTTTTTCTTGATGAGTCTGGTTAAAGGTTTGTCAATCTTTTTTTTATCTTTTCAAAGAACGAGCTCTTGGTTTCATTGATCTTTTGTGTTCTTTTTAGACTCTATTTGGTTTATTTCTCCTCTGCTCTTTATTATTTCCTTCCTTCTACTCACTTTGGAGTTTGTTGTTCTTTTTCAAGTTCCTTTATGTGTAACGTTACATGGTGTATTTGAATTTTTTCTTGTTTCTTGAGATAGGCTTCTAATGCTAGAACTTTCCCTCTTAGGCCTACTTTTGCTGTGTCCCACAGATTTGGGGTTGTTGTGTTCTCATTTTCATTCGTTTCAGTGTATCTTTTGATTTCTTCCTTGATCTCATTGTTATCACATTCATTATTCAGTAACATGTTATTTAGCCTCCATATCTTCCTGTGTTTTTCAGTTTTCTTCTTGTGATGGATCTCTAGTTTTATAGCATATTATTAGAGAAACTGCTTGATATGATTTCAGTCTTCTTAAATTTATTAAGACTTCTTTTGTGTCCTAACATGTGGTCTATCCTAGAAAATATTCCCTGTGCATGTGAAAAAAAAAATGTAAATTCTCTTGCTTTGCGGTGAAATGCTCTGAAGATATCAATTAAATCCATTTGATCTAGTCTGTCATTTAAGGCTGCGTCTCCTTGTTGATTTTTTGTCTGGAAGATCTATCTACTGATATCAATGGGGTGTTAAAATCCCCTACTATAACTTTATTACTGTTAATCTCTCCCTTTACGTCCATCAAGATTTGCTTTACATATTTAATTCCTTCTATGTTGGGTGCATAGATGTTTACAATGGTTATATCCTCTTGTTGGATTCCTCCTTTTATTATCATGTAGTATCCTTCTTTGTTTTGTACTGTAACCTTGTTTAAAAGTCTATTTTGTCAGATATGGGGATTGTTATCCCAGCTTTTTTTTTCATTTCCATTTGCATGAAATAGCTTTTTCCATCCCTTTACTTTTAGTATGTGTGTATCTTTAGTTCTGAGGTGGGTCTCTTGAAGACAGCATATATTAATATATGGATCTTGTTTTCTTATCCATTCAGGCACCCTATGTATTTCAATTGGAGTATTTAAGCCATTCACATTTAAAGTGATTATTGATAGGTACGTATTTATAGCATTTAAAAATTTTAACTATGTTCCTCTGTTTTTGTTTTCCTCCTCCTCCTCCTTTTTCAAGCAAACCCTTTAACATTTCTTATAATACTGGTTTTATGTTAACAAACTCCTTTAGTGTTTTCTTGTCTTGGAAGCTCTTTATTTATTTTTCAATTTTAAATGATAGTAATGCTGGGTAAAGTAACCTTGGTTGTAGGTCTTTGCTTTTCATCACATTTAAATATTTCATGCCAATCCCTTCTGGTTTGAAATGTTTTTGTTGACAAATCAGCTGACAGTCTTGTGGTAGCTCCTTGCATGTAACTAACTGTCTTCTCTTGCGGCTTTTAAGATTCTCCCTTTGTCTTTAATCGTTGCCATTTTAATTATAATATGTTTTAGTGTGGGCCTCTTTGGGTCCATCTTGTTTGGGACTCTCTGTGCTTCCTGGTCTTGTGTGTCTTTTTCCTTTACCCGGTTAGAGAAGTTTTCAGTCATTATTTCTTCAAATAGGTTCTCTATCCCTTGTTCACTTTCTTCTCCTTCTGGTACCTCATGATGCAGATGTTGTTACACTTCATATTGTCCCAAAGGTCCTTTAAACTATCCTCATTTTTTAAAATTATTTTTTCTTGCCCTGGCCGGTTTGGCTCAGCAGTTAGAGTGTCAGCCCATGGACCAAAGAGTCCCGGGTTCAATTCCGGCCAAGGACACGTATCTCAGTTGCAGTTCGTCCCCAGCCCCAGTTGGGGTCATGCAGGTGACAACCAGTCAATGTGGCTCTATCACATCGATGTTTCTCTCTCTCTCTCTTCCTCCCTTTCTCCCTCCCACTGTAGCTGAGGATAAATGTAAAAATATCCTTGGGTGAGGATAAAATGAATAAATAAAATAATAAAATTACTTTTTCTTTTTGCTGCTCTGATTGGGTGTTTTTTTCTACCTTGTCTCTCAATTTGCTTTTTCCCACCTACTGTTTATTTTTTTCCAGTGTATTCCTTATTTCAATTATTGCATTCTTAATTTCTGACTGGCCCTTTTCATGCTGTTAAACATCCTTATAATCATTACTTTGAACTCTATATCTGATAAATTGCTTGTTTCCATTTCATTTTGCTCTTTTGAAGAATTCTGTTGTTCTTTCATTTGGGTCCTGTTTCTTTGTCTACCCATTTTTGGTTGCTTCTTTAAGTTTGTTTCTGGGTATTAGGTAGATCTGCTATGACTCAGCTTTGGTAGGGTGGCCTTAAGTAGTAGGTGTCCTGTGGGACCCAGTGGCACAGTCTCCCTGATCACCTGAGCTGTGTGCTCTAGGAAAGTCCCTTGTGTAGGTTGTGTGGGCCCTCCTGTTGTAATTGAGTCTTGATTGCTATTAGCCCATTCGTGCATCAGAGTGACCCTCAGGCTGGCTGGCTATGAGGCTCAATTGCCAACACAGTGTGTGAACTGCTGTGCAGGTGCTGGTAACACAAAACGAAATTCACCTCAGCAGGGTATGTTGCCTGCCAAGATCTCCCTTTGGATGTGCTGCTTTGTGAAGCTTATTGCATCCTGCTCTGTTGTTGTCTGAAGCTGGCCACTGAGTGTATTGGTTCTGGGCCTCTTTGGAGGGACTCTGGTGCAGGCTTATATGTCAGACACTGCCTGTGACTGGCCTTGGGCAACTGTTTGGAGCTATCAGCGATCCACAGAGCTATTTGGCTCCCCCTGTTGGGCCTAAGTACATGTGGAAAGGACAAAGCTGTGCAACAACATTGGCTTTTACCAACACTGGGTCCAGGGGCGGTCATCAAAAGTCTCAAAGCACCCAGAGAGATCCATCTTTGCCTGCAGGGTGCCTTTCAGGCTTAGTCACTAAAAGAGCCTCCAACTGTATACCTCAATAGGTGTAAGCTCCACAGTGTGGGAAGTGAAGATTTCCACCAGGTGAGGCTATTGCTTCCCCTCAGGCTGATGCCACGTGGATAGGATGCTCTGCCCAAGAAAGATGGCTTCTCCAGTATGGGGCATTGACTCAGTACAAGGATCCTGGCAGCTGACCCTTCAGCTCTCTCCCTAGAGCGACTAATACCAGATTCTCCTCATATGCTCTAGTCCACTTGCCCTCTCTCTGCCAGAGCCCAGGGTGAGTGGCTATGAACAAAGTTTTGTGTTGGCCCTTTAAGAGGGTGACTGCGTCTCTAGCCATCTCTCCCTGGCAGACAGAAACCCCACTGCTTTTCACAACCAGATGTTGTGTGGGTGCCTTTCCTGGTTCTGGTGCTCTAGGGTATGGAGCCAAGCTTGGGATTCAGACCCCACACTTCTCAGGGGGAACCCTCCACAGCTAAGATATCCCTCCAGGACTTCAGCTGCCACCCACGGGAGCCTGGCCAGCCCTCTCGTGCCTCTGCACTTCCTACCAGTCTCAATGTGTCTTCTTCTGTAAGTCCTTGGTTATAAGGCTTCTGTCCAGCTATGTTTCTGTTGGTTATTCAGGATGAGTTTTCTATAATTTAGTTGTAATTCAAGTTTGGTCCTGGGAGGAGGTTAGTGTAGCTTCTACCTAATCTGCCGCCATCTTAAGTCTATTTCATTTTCTAATTATTTGTTTTTGGTTTATAAAAATATAATTGATTTGTTTTATATCAATCTTGTGTCCACCAACCTTCCTAAATTCACTTACTAATTCTAGTAATATATATGTAATTTATTTTGAATTCTTTATTATTGTACACCACTTAGTCTTCTAAAAACATCATGCTTTTCATTTTTTCCTTTCCAATACTTAAAAGTTTTTCTTTTTTCTTGTCTTTTACTCCTTGGAAGGATCTCCAGGACAAAGCTGACTAGAAATGATGACAGAAGGCAGTCTCATGTCTGTTGCTGATCTCAAATGAGAAAAGGCCAACGTTTAACCAATAAGTATTATGCTTTCTGGAGGTTACTTGTAGAACCCCTTAGCAGACTAAGGAAATTTCTTTTTATTCTTAGATTATAAATCAATGCGATTGTATGAGATGGTGAATTGTATTAAATGCTTTCCTTCACTTGCTGCTGAAGTAAATTCTTTCCATTGCATAAATCAGCAAAGTTATACAAAAGAAAAGACCATATAGTAGATATTTTATGTTTTATGTTTTTCAGGCCATCCAGGGTCTGTTGCAACTACAGTCAAACCTTGGTTTGTGAATGTCTCCTATCTTAAACAATTTGATTCTCAACCAAGTTGTTCACAGAAAAAATGTCTTAGTTGTCAAACAAAACTTTGGTTCTCGACCCGGCAACCTTTTCATAATAACGGTATGATCAGTTACACATCTCTCAGGCAACAAACAAAATGGAGAGAATGCATGAGTATGAGTCAGTGTACTGGTAAACCTCACATTATTAATATCTCAGGAAATTGTACTGTGAATATTTTTGTGTTTTTTTGCTTTTGGGGTCTGGACCAGATTAATTCAGCAGGGATTATATAATCATGGGAAAAATGATTTGGTTTTTGAACAGCCTTCCAGAACAAATTAAGTTGGAGAAATGAGGTTCTACTGTATGCTGCTCTACCATTTTATAAGGAAAGCAGTGATAAACAATATAGAAATGAATGGACATAGCTATGTTCACATTAAACTTTATTTACAAAAACAGGATTAGCAATGGGCCAGATTCAGTTACAGGGAAGCAGTCTGACTATTCCTGCTTTATTCTGTTACTGTGGTAAATGACACTGATTGCTTCCTAGAATAAACTTAACTTGGTGTGATGTACATGTGACACGTATATTTTTGTTTAGGATTTTGCTTAGGATTTTTGTATACTTATTCATGGGTGAAAATGGCTTGCAAGTTACCTTTCTTAGAGTATCTTTAGGTTTTGTTATTAAGGTTATGCTGCTTCATAAAACAAGTATGGAAGTAGTCTTTTATTTGTGTGATGACTTTACGCACGATTGATGTTTTTTTGTAAGATTGGTGTTATTTCTTTCTTAGGATTCACAAGTGATGATACTCCTGGGTCAAGTGTTTTTGCTTTTGGTATGAAGATTATACATACATATAAATGTGTATATACAAATTTTAAAAACTATATTCTAGTTCCCCACTTCTCTTTTCAACTAGGTCTAATCTGATAATGGATTTAGAGTGGCTGGTTAGCTCATTTGGTTAGAATATGGTTCTGATAATAGTGGATAAATCCATTTATTGAGCTCTCAATCTCAATTAATGTGGTTTTCACTTCTACAATTTCTAATAGGTGCTTCATTGATATTCCTAGTCCCTGCTGAAAAACTTTATCTTGTCTTTAATCTCTTGAATATAATTATCTGCTTTGAAAATCTACATCTGATAACTTTATTATCTGGATTTTATATTAGATTGTTTCTAATACCTGTTGTATCACTTGTTCTTTGGTCACAGCATTTCTTTTGTGTGAATAGTTACTTTTGATTGAGCACAAGATATTACAAATAAAAAACTGCAACAATTATTTGAGGTTATGTATGATATTCTCTTCCTCTACAGAGGATTTGCTTTTGATGCTAGCAGGCAGCTAATCAATGAGGGGCACTAATAATATTTTATCCGACTATTTTCCAACTTTTTGGCCTTAGAAACACTTTAGCCTCTTAAAAATTATTGAAGACCTCAAAAAGATTGTTTATGTGGTTTACATCTATCAATATTTACCATATTAGAAATTAAAAATAATATATTTTACTAATTAACACATTTTTAAAATATTGAACTCATTACGTATTGACACATTTTATATATTTCTATCAAAAAATCTACACTTTCCAAATTTTAAAATAATTATTGAGAAGAATGAGACTGTAAATCTAATGTTTGGTTTAACAGAGAATACAGCTGGATTCTCATATCTCCTTCAAATTGTTGCAACATGTTATTTTGGTTGAAGTGTAGGCAAAAAACTCACAAATATATATATCAGAATACAGAGGAGTATTTTTATAGCCTTTTTAGATCACTTCAGGCCAATAATTCAGTGATTTCAATAATTAGATCTTCTTTGATACTAGACCAATACTCAAAAGGTGCTAGTTTCTTTAAAGTTAGTTAAAAGTTATAACCTAAAATCATATCAGTAAACTTTTAGTGCTCTCTTACATTAAAATCTATTGGTCTATATAACAATTTGAATGTCTCTTTTATTTATTTATTTATTTTTTATTCTCACCCGAGGACATTTTTGCATTTATTTTCAGATAGAGCGAGAGGGAGAGAGGGAGGAAGAGAGAAAGAGAAACATTGATGTGAGAGAGACACATCAAGTGGCTGCCACCCACACGACCCCAACCAGGGCCCGGGACAAACTGCAACCAAGGTACATGCCCTTAGCGGAAACCGAACCCGGGATTCTCTGCTCTGCGGGTCGACACTCTAACCGCTGAGTCAAACCGGCCAGGGCTGAATGTCTCTTTTATTTATGCATGATTGTATATCATACTTTAGTTATTGGAAAACACTGGTTCACTGAGTTACACATATCTTCCAAATATATATTTTAAAATAAATATTTTATTTAGCACTATATTTTTAAAAAATCACACTTTAATATCAACACCAATCTTATCAGTAAAGTCTTTTATTAAGGAGAATTGTCAAGTTCATGGTGATGAATACAAGTCTTCCAAAATTCTAATTTTTGCTTAAAAGCTTTCCTTTTATCTTTGGATACACACAACTCCTGTTGCTTTTCTTGAATAAATAGGCGAATTTTGTTCATTTTCAAGAACTGTCTGCCCAAATATCTAACTCTAAATAACCACTGTGTTGGTGCTTATTCAATGACATTCTAAAATGAAACTGGCATTTTTTTCATCAGTTCTCAGTGTGGTAAAGAATACAATGTATGGCCCAGCCAGTGTGGCTCAGTGGTTGAGCATTGACCCATGCACCAAGAGGTTGCTGGTTCGATTCGCGGTCAGGGCACATGCCCAGATTGTGGACCAAATCCCAGGTGGGGGGCACGCAGGAGGTGGCCAATCCATGTACTCTCTCATTGATGTTTCTATCTCTTTCTCCCTCTCCCTTCCACTTCCTCTAAAATCAATAAAGAAAAAAAAAATCAACTGAAAAAAAAAAAGAATATAATGTATATAGCAGTACAGTTTGGTACTACTGCCTTGATTCATGCTAAGGCTTCAGCAATTTTACCTATTTCTTGTGCTCTGTCAGTGTAAATATCCACACAGTGAAAGGGAAGACACTGTTTAAGTATTATCACTATAGTTTTGACATTGTGAATCCCTTGAAACGTTTTTTGGATACCTCCAAAGATCTGTGGACCACAATTTGAGAAACACTGCTTTATCCCAATCATGGATTGAGATGATTCAAAACTTGGCATTAACTCCTATGAGAAATGACTTATTTCTGATTCACTTTGACTTCTGAGTTGTGGCCTTGTGGGTCTCAAACAAAAGCCTAGGTGTTTCCCATGACCTCCATACCTTGACAGGCTTTGAGCGCCAATCTTTGTCTATCAAAGATATGCTTCATCTAGGCATTGGAAACAGGCATTAAATACCTCAAGGGGAAAATGCTAGGTTTACATTTATGGGTTTTTCCTTCTCTTCTGAATCGTGACACTACAAATACTCTTTCCTTGTTAGCTATTTGGACTCAGCATATATATATTTAAAATATATTTTATCCAGTTTTTCTCAATAGGTGATTTGGCTCAAACCACCAATACTGCTATTTCTGGAAACCTCAAGACATTAAACTGTTTCTTGATGTTGTTTTTATTGTTTAAGTATACAGACAAACTATTCTTGCTATAAAATTTTAAAAACAATGCAGATATATATATAAAACTTAAAAATGTAACTTCTCTCTGCTTACCATGTCTCATCATTCACTTTCCAATCCTTAGCCTCCTACAAAGAAAACCACTTTTGGCAAACTGGTGTATGTCCTTTTACTCTTTTCTCTATAGATTTAGAAATATATATTTGTGCACATATACATTTTGAAAATACCATATAAAATGGGTTCGTGCTATTTTCACTCTTTCTTACAGAATCATCTTAACTTTTTAGTTAACTAAATGATTAATAATAACAGTTAACATTTCTCAAGTGCTTATTTTTCAAAATGCCTTTCAATCAAATCTATATACAATTTTATATCAATGTCAATTTCCTGGTGTTGATATTGTACTATAGTTACATAAGATGTAACAATTCGGTAAACTAAGAAGGGTACAAGGGACCACTCTATACTATCATTGTAACTTCCTGTGTTTATATAATTATTTTTTTTAATGTAATAAAAAAGTTACATACTGTATGATTCCATTTACATAAAATTTTATATTGAGATATAATTGACAAATAACATATAAATTTCAGGTGTATAACATTATGATTAAATATATATATTGGGAAATGATCACCAAAATAAGTCTAGTTAATAGTTAACATCCATCACCATACATAGTAACAAAAATTTTTTTCTTGCAGTGAGAAATTTTAAGATATATAAAAATTTTTAAATAAAGTTATAGAGGTGGAGAACAGATAAGTGGTTCCCAGAAGAGGTGTGTGGGTGGGTGGGGGGGTAGTGGTATGACTGTAAGTGGGCAGCACAAAGGATCTTGGTGGTCATGGAACATGTTTGTATCTTGGTTGTGGCAATGGTTATGCCAATCTATACATAAGTTGCATAGAACTAAACATACATACACAAATGAGTGCATGTAAAACTAGTAAAATCTGAATAAGGTTTGTGGATTGTACCAATGTCATTTCCATAGTTTTGTTCTTGTAAATAGTTATATAAGACACTACTATTGAAGAAACGCTGGTGAAGGGTACAGGGAATTTCTCTGTGCTATTTTTGGAATTTCCAATAAATCTGTAATTATTTTAAAATAAAAAGAAGAAATTATAATTACTTAACAAGAACACTAAAACACTTCTTAAATAACAGCCTTTTGCAAATGTTGGTTTATTATAATATTGTACGGTAACCACTCAGAGTGAATTATTTTGATTAGAAATTATTGTTTTTCTCAGTAGAACCAAACTTTTCAAAAGTTTCTATTATTAAATAGAAAAGATGGGGTGTAAATACAAATTGCTTTCAGTAGTCAACTAAAATTCTGAATTGAGGGAATCGAGTTTTCTTCCTTTATGGGTAATTACTATTTTTTCTTTTTTTAGTTAAGGTTGGTTTCAGTAAGATTAAGATCCTCCCCAATGGAAAACAACATATATTAAACAATACATAGAAAGTAATAATAATACTTCAACTTATCTTAAACACATTTAAGCCTCAGAACAACACTTTGTTACTAATTTTTAAGTATCCCTATTTTACTGATGAGGACAAAGAGACAAGAGTTGTTTCACAGGTAGTAATATTGCACCAGGTTAGATTTCTACTATAGTTAAATTTGCAGATATCTTTTAAATAACATACTTTGTTTTTTTAAAACATGTCATTGATTAAAATAGTATTATCTGAATTCCTGTTATTAGCATTAGCTTGATGGACTATTTGTTCTATTTAAAGAACTATTTTCACGTGCTGTATTTTTTTATCACAAGGCACAAAACAGAACACTATTTTGAAAATTATGTCTTTACATTCAGTTGAAACAAGATAACGAGAGAGAGGACATGTGAAGCCAAAGGAAGAGGTTGAAATTTAGCTTACCACAGGTTTTCGAAAGCAAAAATATCTGCTCTTTAAAGTTCTCATCGTTAAGCACTCATCTTTGATGTCATTTTTATAACCAGAGTGATCTGCACCATCCCTGAGGCAACACCAGGTTGAGAAAACGAACAAAAGCGCCAGGCACTAAGGGTAGAGGAGGAATTCTGCCAACCTGCATGCACAGCCTCTCACAGGTCGGTGGGCACGAGGACTCGGTCTCAGCTGGCGCCCTGGGCTCCCTATGACCTCCGGGCGCCACGTGGAGGAGAGTGCGCGGGCACTTCCGGCAGGCGGTGTCTCAAGCACTTCCGGGTAGCACGTGGTAACAGGAGCAGTTGCTTAGCTGGGCTCTTCTGTTGTCGCTGTGACGCACAGTGGAAGTCGCTGTAGCCTTGAGCAATGGCATCTCGGTATGACCGGGCGATCACTGTCTTCTCCCCAGATGGACACCTCTTCCAAGTGGAATATGCCCAGGAAGCGGTGAAGAAAGGATCCACCGCGGTGAGCGAGCAACTTCTTCACCACCGCCCTCTGCCTCATGTACCCCGCTGTCCCTGCCCGCCACTCGGTGTAGGCGTAGGCGGACAGGAAAGAGAGCCTGCCACTTGTTAAAATTATGTCGTTCCTTTTGTTGAGGGAGATGACAAAAATTTTGGCTGTAAGTGATGGAGTAAAAGTTGGTAAATAGATTTCATAGGCTTCTGTTGTGCAACTGCCTTTGTTTAATGATAGCCACAGGCGCGTGCGTGCGTGCGTGCGTGCGTGCGTGTGTGTGTGTGTGTGTGTGTGTGTGTGTGTGTTTTAGGAGCCTGGACTGTAGAAGAGATATTAATGCTGTGTCCGACAATAAGGAAAGAAAAGTTTTCTTTCAGCCTCTAACAGCATACCGGAATGTACATGGCCTATGTCGGGAATTCACATGTGCGTGGAAAAGAACAGTTTCTTCAAATGGGGAGGTGTTGTTTAATCATAATTATAATAAAAATTAAAAATTGATCAAGCTTGTCCCTGATATGCAGACTAAGTCATGTAAAGTTAAATCCTTGTTGGTGAGGATAGGCTAAACCACTTATCAAACACTTTCACTTGTTAAAAATTATTGTCCTAATATTTGCACCTGAATATTTGGCAGCCTGTTAGAGACTCTAAGCTACAAGCATCTCCTCTCTTTTGCCAGCTTTTTTGGTTTGGTTTTTAAATAATTCTGAAATTCTTTGAGAGATTATACCCTTCCTTAAATTTACATATCCATATTTCTAAAAAACTTTTAAATACTCAGGGTAGCTGTACTACTCCTGCCAAGTTTTAGATACGTTTAATAATTTTATGGTTTATAAAAATTAAAAATGACAAAAATGCTCTGATGAACAAAGATCAGTTATCCCAAAATTTGCAAATCCTAGTGTTTGATTTAGAAGGATCCTATTTTTTAATCTCTCAAAATGTCATGAGGTAGTTTGTTGTGCATTTTAGAACTTGAAACACCAGCTATGAGAATACATAGTTCATTTCTAAGTGTAGCAGTGTCAGTATTTTCTCCTACTACCCATACCAACTTAGTTATAAAAGGAAATAATTCACTTTTATTATAAATCTATCAAATGTAAAGTGGTTAAAAAAAAAACACTGGAAAGAATCTTATCATTTTTTAAAGTATTTTCCTATTTAATGGGGCCCACTAGTTTTGCTTCTGTTTTGTAAGTAATTTTTTTAGAACTGTAAATTTAAGAAAAGCCTGATGTAGCTTAAACCAAAAGGGTACCATTTTGATAAAAACAAAAAGTTATATAATCCCCAGCATGGCATGAAGCATATGGTTAGAAAATAATGCCGAAGTTTTAGAGCCTAAAATGAAGGGAGTAATGGGGAAAGACTAGGGTATAATAAGAAACCACATTGGCTCATTTAAAATGTTTTAGAATGCTATAGAACTGATTGATAGTTCCTTTGTAATGAGCTCTAAAAGGGTAAGGATATAAAAATACCTATATTGGGCATTTTTAAAGATACATTGGAAGGATAAGACAGTTTTGTCTCAGGATTCTGAAATTATAATTTGCATCTTTGTATGGAGTTATTGATTGTATTTCCTTGAGGGTGCTATGACCTTTTACATGGGGTAAAGTTTATAGTAGCACTTGTTTATTAAAACATGTCATGAAATAATCTGTCTATAAATGATGTTTGATATGATGAGTTATAAATAAGCCAAGGTTGACCAGTTTTGACCAATATGTGAATATGACGTTATTTATTAATACAAAAAGTTATATGGGCCACAATTAGAGGCCTTGGGTTTTACCTCCTTCTTCATAATTATTTTACAGCATGAAGTGAGAGAAGAGGCCTGTTTTCTTTTTGTTAGTCCCCTTTTCTATAAATGAAAAACATCTTTGAATAACATTGTGGAGAAGTAATACCTTTCTTCTTGGGAAAAATATGAATCCTTCATAATATTCTCATGTAAAAGATAAGATTTATTATCATTCCTCATTCTGTCCTTTCCTTGACCCTAAACTGTTATTAGCTCCATATTTCCTACTTTATCAAATCTCAGTTCCACAGACTGATTATCAAAGTCTTTCATAATCCTTACCCACCCTCTTTAATTAAGGGGGCAGCTTCATGGTTTCACTGATATATGCTTCTGCCCTTGTAGGAGGGGAGAGGAGAAAACACCTTTCTTTCTGCCATTCTCTATCTTTACTTTTCCTCCAGGATCACACATTTCTTCTTCGTAGCGCCATCTCTGATCCACTCCAGTCATCATGGATATTTTTCTTCTATAATCTGTAACACAGAGCATTATGCAGTATTTACTATTTGGCCTCATATGCTCTTTAATTTTAGGTATATTTAATAGTCTTCTCATACCAACTGGATAGTAAGATCTTTGAGAATCTAGATGATGTCATTCCTTGTGTATTTCTACTACATGGTATATAGTGGAGAGGCTAGGAAGAAAGTAAACTAACAAGTAATACTTTGTATCAAGTATTTTAGTACATTATCTAATGTAAAGGAGAGTGTTTAATCCCCTTTTTATATATGTGGAATCCATAATTCAGAGCTTTCATAGTTTGCTGAAGGTACCCAGCTAAAAACTGATGGAGCAGAGTCCATATTCACACTTAAATTTTTCTAGTTCCAGAGCCTCTGCCCTTTGCATTGTATCATGCAGTTTATTCAATAAATATTTGTGTGTTAGTTAGCCAGTGGCCATCTTTTTTTCTGTACAGAGAAAGCCTCTCTGCATTAAGAGTAAAATTATAGTCCTAGATCCTTTTGTTTCCAAGCCAGCTCTATGCTTTATTGGTTTGCCTAGTGAAAAATGGTCCTTACTAATATAGGTTTTTAAAAAATATATGTTTTTATTGATTTTTTAGAGAAAAAGGAAGGAAGAGAGAGATAGAAACATCAATGTGTGAGAAAAACATGGATCAGCTGCCTGCTGCACATCCCCTACTGGGGATCAAGCCCGAAACCTGGGCATGTGCTCTGACCAGGAATCTAACCTGTGACCTCTTGGTGCATAGGATGATGCTCAACCAACTGAGGCACACCTGTCAGGGCACTAATACAGGCTTTAAGTAGAGGAATGCCACATTCAGATTCTTTTTTTTTTTCACATTTTAATTTTTTTCAAAGATTTCTCAGACTACAATGTGGTCAGTGGATTGGATGAAATCAAGGCTGAAGCAGGGATACCACACAGGAGTCTCTGGAAGTAGTCCAGATAAAAGATGATAATCATTTTTACTAGGATTGGGCACAAATAAAAATAAAGCAGATTCCAGATAAACTTTAGCAGTACAGTTGATACAATATAATGATCATTTAGATGATATGGGGGGGGCAGGGGTAGGAGGTTATTGAAGAGGGAAGAGTCAAAGATAGTGCCTCCGTTTCTGAATTTCGCCTCTTACTAAATGCACTGCCATTTTCTTAGGGAATATGAAGCGCAAAGTTTGCGAGGAAGATAGCTGAGATTTGGACTTGCTGAGATTGAGATGCTTATGGGAACTGGAGTAGGCAGCCTCTAAAATGCCCAGCAGTGATCCCCACGTCCTGGTGTTCATGCCCTTGTATAATCCTTTCCCCTTGAGTGTGGGCAAAGGTAGTAACTTGCTTCTAAGGGATGGGATAGGCAGAAGTGATGGGATGTCTATCAGAGATTAGGTTACAAAGAAATGGTGATTTAATATCTTGCCCATCCTCACTCTCACTTGCTCACTCTGGTGGAACCCAGCTGCCATGTTGCAAGTCGCTCTGTGGAGGGGTCTATGTGGCAAGGCACTGAGGGAAGCTTCTGTTCAAAACTTAGTATGAAACTGAGTTCCTCAGTCCAACAATCCACGAGAAACTGAATCTTGCTAACAGCCATGTGAGTAAGCTTGGAAATGCATCCTCCCCCATGAGCTTTAAGATGAGTGCAGTCATGGTGGGCAACTTGATTGCATCCTTGTGAGAGACTCTGATCCAGAGGGGTTAGCCAGTCTGTTCAGATTCCTGAGCCACAGAGACAGTGAGGCAAGTGAATATCCATGTTGGGAATTTAGGAGATTGATCTGGGCTTGAGATAGTAATTTTGAAGTGTGTCCTTTCTCCCCCTTTCTTAAAACCTATGTTGACGGTCAAGTAAATGAGTCTTGTTGAGTACTCCTCTTCACTCAAGAAGACAAAATGTAGACTATGTAGACTATGTAGAGGATAGCCTACAACCTTGAGGGACTTGAGTGACCTACGTATAGCCTACTTTGGCTAAACTCTGGGAGAATTGGGGGTAAAAACCAGGTTGCTATGAGGAGAGGGATGATAATGATATTTGGCTTTTAAAGAGTTGAGAGAAAGGGGTAGGATTGAAGTGGTGTTTAAGATTTTGTTTAAGATAAGAGAGACTTGAGTATATGTTTCAATGTTGGTAAGAAAAAGCCAGTAGATAAAGTTGAGGTTTATTTGTTTTGAGGCTGATTTGATTTATTAACTTTTTATTATAGAATATTTTAAACAAAAAATGATATATAAAGGGAATAGTTTAATGAACCTCTATATACCAGCTCTAACATTTTACTAGTCTTTTTTTCTTTCCCAACTTTCCCCCCTTCCTAATGGAATACTTTTTTTCATAAATTGATTTGAGAGAGAGAGACAGACATCATTTGGTTGCCTCCCAGATGCACCCCAACCAGGTGTCAAACCCACAACCCGAGTATGTGACCTGACCGGGAATTGAACCTGCCACCTTTTGGTGTACAGGATAACACTCCAACTGAGTCATACCAGCCAAGGCCCCAGTGGAATACTTTTCATTGAAAATTTTAAATAGATATTGTAGATTTACATGCAGTTGTAAGAAACTTGTTTACTTTACCCTTTCTCTGCTAATGGTAACATTTTGCAAAACTGTTTTAATCAGGATATTGATATAATATTCTGACATTAAAATAACAATCAGGATATAAATATTGATAAAAGCCACCTTTTTATTCAGATTTCTCCATTTTACTTGTATTCATTTGTGTGTATATTAAGTTCTATCATATTTTATTGCCTGTGTGTACTTGTGTATCCACAGTCAAGTTACTGAACATGCCCTGGCTGGTGTGGCTCAGTGGTTAGAGTGTCAGCCCATACACCGAAGGATTGCAGGTTCAATTCCCAGTCAAGGGCATGTACCTGGGTTTCAGGTTCATCCTCAGCCATGGTCAGGTCACGTTCGAGAGGCAACTAATCAATGTGTCTCTCTCACATCGATGTTTCTCTCTCTCTTCCCCTCCCTCCCTTCCACTCTCTCTAAAAATCAATGGAAGCCCTGGCAGGATTGGCTCAGCAGTTAGAGCATCGGCCTGCGGTCCAGAGAGACCCGGGTTTGGTTCCCGCTAAGGGCACAAACCTCGGTTGCAATTAGTCCCCGGCCCTGGTTGGTCATGCGGGAGGCAGCCACTCGATGTGTCCCTTTCACGTCGAAGTTTCTCTCTCTCTCTCTCTCTCTTCCTCTCTCTCCCTCCCACTCTATCTGAACAAAAAAGTGGAAAAGTGTCCTCCGGTGAGGATTAAATAAATAAATAAATAAATAAATAAATAAATAAAAATAAAAATCAATGGAAAAAAATCCTCGGGAGAGGATTAACAACAACAACAACAATAGATACTGAACAGTGTCCAACTCCAAAAGAATTCCTCGTGTTGCCCTGACATAACCATACACACCTCTTTACCCTCTCCCCTACCTTGATGTCCATAGCCCTAATCTCTGGCAGCACTCATCTGTCCTCTGCTTCTAATATTTTGTCATTTCAAAATGTTATATAAATGGTATCATATAGTATAAATCCTTTGGGGATTCGCTTTCTTCCCTTGAGATTCATCCTGGTTGTTGCATGTACTGTATCAATGTTTTATTGCTGAGTAATAGTCCATGGTTTGGATATATCATAGTGTTTAACTGTAAACTTGTTGAAGAGCATTTGGATTATTTCCAGTTTGGAGCTATTATGAATAGAGATGCTATGAACATTCATAGCAGGTTTTTGTGTGAACATAAGTTTTTATTTCTCTGGTATAAATCTCCAAGTGTGCAATTACTAGGTCATATCGTAACTGCATGTTTAGTTTTACAAGGAATTGCCAAACTGTTGCTCAAAGTAGCTGTACCGGTTTACATTCCCACCAGCAATGTATGAATAATCCAGTTTCTACACATCCTTTCCAGCATTTGGTGTTACTGTTTTTCATTTTAGCCATTTTGATAAGAGTATAGTGATACCTCATGGTTTTAATAAAATTAGCCATGAGTAGTTAATGATGTTGAGCATATTTCCATGTGTAGTGCCATTGTAGATCTACTTCAGTGAAATGTCTTTCATGTCTTTTGTCCATTTTCTAATTGGATTGGTTTGTTTTTTTTTTTTACTGTTAAGCTCTGACAATTCTTTATATATTCTGTGTTCTAGCCCTTTGTCAGATACATAGTTTGCATGCATGTTCTCCCAGTCTGTAGCTTGTCTTTTCATCCTATTCATAGGGACTGTCACAGATCAAAAGTTTGTAATTTTGATGAGGTCCAGTTTAACAGTTTTTCCTCTTTTGATGCCAACTCTAAGAACTCTGTCTAGATCCTAAAATTTTTCTCTTGTTTTTTTTTTTTCCTAAAAGTTCATAGTTTTACATGTAAGTCCATTCTGAGTTAATTTTGATGTGAGGTTTAGGTCAAAATTTATTTTTCAATGGCGTACTTTACTCCCATTTATTTTATATCCAGATAACACGATATTTCATTTATTTTATATCCAGACAACATGATATTTCATCCATAAATATTTCATTATACATCTCTAAAATAAAGCTGTTTCTTAAAACCATTATCATTCCTAATGAAATTAACAAAATTCCTTAATATTTTGTAATAGTCTACATTCTAATTTTCCTTATTGCTCACAAAATATATTTTATAGTTATTTCACTTGGGTCTGAATCCAAAGTCCATGCCTTGCTCTTAGCTGTTAGATATCTCTGCTTTATTCTTGAACAGTATCCCCTCTTTTTTTCCTGCCTTTGACATCTTGAAGAGGCTGGGTTAATTGGGCAGAGTGTCCCACTTTCTAGATTTGTCCAATTGTTTCCTTGCCCTCATAGAATGTATTATTTAGAGAGATAACCACAGTGAATAAATAAGTAATAATAAATATACTGATTACATGAACATAATAGGTTGCTTATAAAATAATAGAGAAGGACTCCCTGACATGAGATTTAAATTGAGACTAGAAATAAGAGAACTATTCCAGGCAGAGGAAATACCACACATGAATGCTCAGAGAAGGGAAATAGAATTATGCTTGAGAGAGCCTTGAAAGATGGTAACATGGCTGGTGATTGCTTAACAATAATGACATACTATTGAAGAGTATGTAGAGAGTAAGAGGGAGAGAGAGAAATATCGATGTGAGAGACAAACATCAATTGGCCACCTCCCAAAGACACCCCGACCTGGGATCGATCCTGAACCTGCAACCTGGATATGTGTCCTGACTGGGAATCAAGGCTCCCACCAACTAAGCCACACCAAACAGGGCTCTATTGATATTTTTAAATGCTCACCATGTCTGCTTTGTGGAGACTAGATGTGAGTGCAGTGGGGGGAGGGCAGGGAATGTGGAAAGGTGGGGAGCAAAAGTAGAAACTGGAAAACTTATTAGGTTACACAAGCAAGAAATTATGGTTGCTTGTGCTAGAGTGGGGATAGGAAGAAGTAGATAGCTTTTGCAGGTAAAATGGACAGAAACTTTGTAATTGATTGGAAGTGGATAGTGTGGGAGAGGAAGCTATAAAGGATGACAACTGGGTTTTGACTTAAATAGTTGAATGGATGATGATTCATTTATTTTCTGAGATGATTTTAGCTGCTGGTTTGTAATACTTTTAACAAGTTTTGAAATAGTCTTCTTCCTGCTATTCTAGTGTTGCTTTAAAATTAGGTATGGATATTGCATTTTATGAAATGCCTTTGTAGCTTTTCTCATTGACTTTTAATTTTTACTATAGAATTGTTTTAGTTAGGACTATTTAAGTTGCAAACATCAGAAATTCAATTCACAATAACTTAAGCAATAAAGTGAATCTATTGAATCAAGTACCCAAAGGGAGCAGGGGTAAACCTTGCTTTTAGGCTCAGGTATATGGCTACTAGGGTCTTAAATGATATCAGGAGAACTGGTGTGTGTCTCTTTCTCTCCCCCTCTTCCTCTCCATATCTTACTGTCTCTCCCTATTACTTTCACTCTCAGACATGACCTTCCTGTGTTGATTCCCTAGGCTCTAGGCTCCCAGCTCTGTTACAGAAGAAAGAATTATCCTGTTTTCCACTTCCAGTAACACTGGGCTAGACTGGATTACATTGCAGCCACACCTAAAGACTCAGTATTTCTCCAAGAACAATTGAAGTATTGTAATTAAGTAAAAAATAACAGATCTCCATTACCCACTCTAACATTTATATTAAAGTATTTACTTTTATTGATGTTTCTACAAGTCCTCAAATGAATCATACTTGTTTGTGGTATGTTATTATTTTTGTGTAACTCTGGATTCTATTTGTAAATATTTTGTTTTAAATTTTTAACATCAGCTTTTCCTAAGTGAAAATCATAGGTATTTTTCTTTACTTAGAAAATGTTATGTTTGCCAGATTTTAACATTCTTACACAGCTTTCCTAAAAAGAGTTAGGAACATTTCCATGTTGATCTATATCATAGTATAATTTAAATAGCAGGGGAATTACCCATAACAGAAGATTAGAAAGATTTCCTTCATGAACCTTCTTGGTCTGACATCTTCTTTTTATAAATATGTTTTTATTTATTTTTAGAGAGAGAAGAAGGGAGAGAGAGAGAGTGAGTGAGAGAGAGAGAGAGAGACACCGATTGGTTGTCTCCTGCACCCCCATCCCAGACCTCGGATCTAACCCGAAATTTGGGCATGTGACCCTACCTGACCTGAATCCAACCAGGGACCTTTCGGTACAAATACGAATATTGAAATAATAGATTACCATTGTAATAGAGAATTAAAATTCTCCGATTACTCTTGAACCCCTAAGAATATGCCCATGTTTCCCCAGAAGTCCCTGTTTGAGAACTACTACCCTTGTACATTATTCTTTAGACTTTTTTCCACTTCCTTCCCAAGGGAAGGGGTGGAGGGAGGAGCAGTAGTGATTCTTCCTGTTTCAATTGAGGCTTTGTTTATCAGTGATCTAGGGTGCCAGCATTTTGGTCTTTCTCTTGGCTGCTTATGACCTCCAATCCCTATGCCTTCAAATTGTGAGATACATGGAAGATATTTCAGAATGTATCTACTTAACTATCTGTACCATTTCTACTAATACCGGTACTGGTACTGCCCGCCCTTTCTATAAGGAATCCACATGGATTCCCAGCATCTTTCATTTTGGTTAAAATTGTTCTATATTTAGACAGCAAATCTTCAGTGTATTGTATGAGACTAAGACACTTATAGTTTCAGCATTTGTGGTATATTCTTCCAATTTCTACCTGTATGTCTTCTTTGCTTTGAGTTTGAGTAATGGACTTCTAGTAAGCCAGGATCTATGTAGCTATTTTCTTAGAAGTCTACTTTTTCAGTTTTATTGAATGTTTAAGGAAAAGCATTATCCTATAAGTCATGTGTTAGAATAAATTGATTTAATGTTAAAACGGACAACTAATTCTATCTTTTTAAATGACTTGACAGGTTGGAATTCGTGGTACCACTATAGTTGTACTTGGGGTAGAAAAAAAGTCTGTTGCCAAGCTTCAAGATGAAAGAACTGTGAGAAAAATTTGTGCCCTTGATGACCATGTCTGCATGGCTTTTGCAGGTACTTATGCACCTACAATAATGATACAGAGTACCTTGTGTAGTAGGGTAACACATTTGGTCCCACTACAGTTGTTGTAGTGCTATATTTAGGCAACATATGGAGTTATATTGCATTTCTTATTAAACACAAACAATATACCCTATCTTTTCTGTAAAATCACAACTCTGTAAACCAGGATTTCTCATAGTTCACTTTGATAAAACATAAATATCAGAAGGTATACATTATACTGTCTTAATTGTAATTTTAGGTAGCTGTTTTCTTTGTAATTGTTTTTATTTCAAAGTATTAATAGTTTTAGATCAGGAATTTGCAAAAAAAAAAACCCACAAAGTAGTCCCCTTTATCCTTTACCCAGTTTACCGCAGTGGTAGCATTTTCAAGCACCAGTCATTTGACATTGTTACAAGCCACAGATTTTTTTCAGATTTCACCAGTTTTACACGAACTCATTTCATGTATATATAGTTTTATTAGACTCATCACATGTGTAGATTCATGTAGCCATCACCACAATCAGGGTACACAACTCTTACATTACCACAAGGCTACCCATGCTATTCCTCCCCCGTATCTCTAACTTCTGGCAACCAATAAGCTTTTCTTTTCAACATTTTTATAATTTTGTCATTTTTGAGAATGTTATATGAATAGAATCATGTGGTATATAACCTTTTAATATTGGCGTTTTTTCATTCAGCATAATTCCCTTGCAATTCATCCAAATTGTTGGATATATCAATAGTCTGTTGCTTTTTATTGCTGAATAGTATGGCATGGTATGGCTGTACCACACCTTTTTAACAATAGGAAGGATATATTTCCAGTTTTTGCCTACTACAAATAAAGTTGGTACAGACATTCATGTGTAGGTTTTTGTGTGAACATAGGTTTTCATTGTTCTGGGATAGATGCTCAAGGGTACAATTGCAGGGTCATATGATAATACATGCTTTGTTATAGAAAAAAACTGCCATATTGTTTCCCAGAGTGGCTGTACTATTTTACATTCCCTCTAGGAGTATATAAATGATTCATTTTTCCTTGCATCCTCAGCAGCATTTGGTGTTGTTACTATTTTTTATTTTAGACATTTATATAGGTGTATAGTGATATCTCATTGTGGGTTTAATTTGCGTTGGCCTCATAGCTAATGATGTTGAACATATTTTCATGTGCTTATTTGCATCTGTATAGCAAACAAGACATGTTACTTGTGTTGCTTTTTTTTGCTCATTTTCTAATTGTGTTTTTTCAAGTCATAATTTTATATTGAAGCTTAAAAACCTTATTAGCAAAACATTTTTTAAAACCTTACTGAGAAAGAATTATCTTAATTTTACTGTCTTAAAAAAGAAATTATCTTGTCCCAGTCAGATGGCTCAGTTGAGTAGAGAGTTGTCCCATACACCAAAAGAGGTTGTGGGTTCGATTTCCAGTCTGGGCACATACCTAGGTTGTGGATTCCATCCCTGGTCGGGGTGGGTACAGGAAGCAACTGATTACTGTTTCTCTCTCATATCAGTGTCTCTCTCTCTCTCTCTCTCTCTCTCTCTCTCTCTCTCTCTCTCAAAATCAATAAACATATTAGGATTTAAAAAAAAGAAATTATCTTGCCACAAAATAAGACTTAAGAAAGTTTTAAAGATTGAAATCATACAAAGTGTCATTTCTGTCAAAAGGAAATTAAACTAAAAATCAACAGCAGAAGGAAACCTGAAAAATCCACAAATACATGGAAATTAAACAATACACCTGAAAAACTCATAGGTTAAAGAAAAAAATTACAAGAGAAATGAGAAAATATCTTAAGACAACTGAAAATGAAAACACAAATTATAAAACATGTAGGACACAGCCAAAGCAGTGTTAAGAGGAAAATTTATAGCTATAAATGCTTACATTAAAAAACAAGACTTCAGCCCTGGCTGGTTTTTCTCAGTGGTTAGAGCATCAGCCCGCAGACGAATGAGTAGCAGGTTCGATTCTGGTCAAGGGCATGTACCTCAGTTGCGGTTCGTCCCCGGTCCTGGTTGGGGTTGTGCGGGAAGCAACCGGTTGATGTGTCTCTCTTGCATCGATGTTTCTCTCTCTCTCTCTCTCTCTCTCTCTCTCTCTCTCTCTCTCTCTCCCCCTCCCCTCTCCCCCTCTCTCTCCGTCCCTCCCTCCCTCCCACTCTATCTGAAGATAAATAGAAAGAAAAAAATATCCTCGGGTAAGGATTAAAAAAAAGAAGAAGAAGACTTCAGCAACCAACTTTACATCTTAAGAACTAGAAAGAGAAGAACAAACTTAACACAAAGGTAGCAGAAGGAAGGAGATCATATAGATTAGAGATATAGAAAATAGAAAAACAATAGAGAAAAATCAAGAAACCCAAGAGTTGGTTCTTTGAAAAGATTAACAAAATTGACAAACCTTTAGTCAGGTGGACTAAGAATAAAAAGACTCAACTAAAATCAGAAATAAAAAAAGGGATATTACTAATGATTTCACAGAAATAAAAAGGATTTAAAGAGAATGCGATGAGCCCTGGCCGGTTTGGCTCAGCGGTTAGAGCGTCAGCCCACGGACCAGAGAGTCCTGGGTTTGGTTCCTACTAAGGGCATGTACCTCCGTTGCAGCTTGTCCCCGGCCCCGGGTTGGAGTCGTGTGGGTGGCAACCATTCGATGTGTCTCTCTCACATCGATGTTTCTCTCTCTCTCTTCACCCCTCTCTCCCTCCTTGTTCTGTCTGAAGATAAAATGCAAAAGAATGTCCTCGGGTGAGGATTAAAAGAAAAAAAAGAGAGAGAGACTGCTATGAATAATCATATGCCAACAAATGGGATAATCTAGAAGAAATGGACAAATTCCTTGAAACACAAAATTACTTGAAGTTGCTCGAGAAGAAATAGAAAATCGCAACAGATGTATAATAAGTAAAGAGTAAAGCAGTAATCAAAAACCTCTCAATAAGGCCTGGCTGGTGTGGCTTAGTTGGCTGGAGTGTCGTCTTGTACACCAGAAGGTGTACAAGATTTCTCCTCAGGGCACATACCTAGGTTGCAGATTTGATCCCCAGTATAGGCACATGCGGAAGATAGCTGGTCAATGTTTCTCTCTCACATCGATGTTTCTCTCTCTCTAAAATCAATAGAAGATGAAGATTAACAAATAAATAAATAACAAACAAAAACCTTTCAATAGGAAAAGTCCAGGACCAGATGTTTTCACTGGTGAATTCTACCAATTTAAAGAAGAAGAATACCAATCCTTCCCAAACTCTTCCAAAAAACTGGACAGGAAGGAACACTTCCAAACTCATTCTATGAGGCCAGCATTATTACCCTAATACCAAAACCAGATAAAGACACTACAAGAAAAGAAAACTATAACCCAATATCCCTTATAAATATTGATGTAAAAATCCTCCACAAAATACTAGCAAACCAAATTCAGCAGCTATTAAAGGGATTATACACTATGACTAATGGTACTTATTCCTGGAGTGCAAGGATAATTCAACATATGAAAATCAATCAATGTTGTATACCACATTAACAGAATGAAGGGGAAAACCGCATGATCATCTCAATTGATGTAGAAAAAAAATTTTGAGAAAATTCAACACCTCTCATAATAAAAACATGCAACAAACTAGGAGTACAAGAAAATGACCTCAATATAATAAAGGCCATATAAGAAGAACCTACAGTGAATATCATACTCAATGATGAAAGACTGAAAGCTCTTACTCTAAGATCAGGAATAAGTCAAGTATGTCCACTCTGAAGACATTGTACTAAGTGAAATAAGCACTCACAATAGGACAATTACTATATGATTCCAATTGTATGAGATACCTAGAGTCATCAGATTCACAGAGACAGAAAATAGAATGGTGGTTGCCAAGGGATGTTGGGGCAGGAGGAATGGGAAGTTATTGTTGAATGTGCTCAAAGTTTCAGTTTGGGAAGATAAAGTACTAGAGATGTTGCTCAGCAGTGTAAAGGTACTTAATTTCACTGACCTGTACACTTAAAAATTATTAAAATGGTAAATTTTATCAGATACATATATATATATTACAATAAAAGAAGAAAGTTTCTAAAGGAACCATAATATAAAAGAGGAAATGCGCCCTGGCCGGTTTGGCTCAGCGGTTAGAGCGTCCGCCTGCGGTACAGAGAGACCCGGGTTTGGTTCCCGCTAAGGGCATGTACCTCGGTTGCAATTTGTACCCGGCCCTGGTTGGTCGTGTGGGTGGCAGCCACTCGATGTGTCCCTTTCACGTCGATGTTTCTCTCTCTCTCTCTCTCTCCCTCCCACTCTATCTGAACAAAAAATGAAAAAATGTCCTCGGGTGAGGATTAAAAATAAATAAATAAAAAAATAAAAATAAAAAAAATAAAAGAGGAAATGCTATAACTTCTGGTATACATACCTTTCTGACTTTATTATACAAATAACTTTAATATGTATTTAACTTTTTAGCAAAGTAAAATAAGCATTAACTAATATTTTCCTTACATGTCAATTGATTTTTGAAATTGGAAAATACCTAAATGCCTATTATTAGAGAATTGGTATAATAAATCATGGTATATCTATGCAATTGCTTAAAAGTACAGGTTCTAGAATCATACCAACTGGGTTCTAAGCCAGACTCTATTGTCTGCTATTCCTGTGCCTGGGCAAGGTATTTAACTGCTCCTTGCCCCATACTCATCCGTAACTCAGGGTTAATGATAGTATCTACCTTATTGATTTGTTACAAGGATTAAGTGAGTAATAAATAAGCATTTAGAAGGATGTCTGGCATATTTGCGTGTTTAACAAATATTACTACTACTACTACAACATTATTATTATAATTATTACTATTAGTATTATTATTTACTGGTAGTTAAAAAAAAAGAGGTAGTAGGATCTGTATGTATTGAGATGAGAAAGTATCCATGATATATATTAAAAATAGTAGGTTACAAAAGAATGTGTATGATACAGTTCTATTTATTAATTGTGGAATTATAGAGTACATCTTATTCCCTGTGTTGGAATAGTTTACAGTGAACACTTTCAGAAAGAAATACAGTTCCATTTTGGGGGGAAAAAAATCTTTTTTTTTTTTTAATTAAAAAAATTTTTTTTCCTTTATTGATATTAGAGAGACAGAGTGAGGAAGAGTGAGAGAGAGAGAGAGAGAGAGAGAGAGAGAGAGAGAGAGAAACATCGATGAGAGAGAACATTGATTGGTCGCCTCCTGCATGCTTCCCACTGGGGATCAGGCCCACAACCTGGGCGTGACCGGCAATTGAACCAGCAACCTCTTGGTGCATGGGTCAACGCTCAACCACTGAGCCACAGCGGCTGGGCAAAAATCACATTCTTTTGTCATTTTCTTTGTGCTTTTAATGTTTGGAAAACAGCCCTTGGGGAAAATCAAAGAATTTGAAAAAATAATTATTTCATGCAGCATGTGGAACTTTGTTCAGTAATAGAAATTTTACATTATGATAGTATCTTCAAGGTAAAGTTGTGGCATAAATTAAAAGCACTAGACTGAGGGCCCGGCCAATGTGGCTCGGTGGTTGAGCCTTGACCCAAGCACCAAGAAGTCACCTGTTCAATTCCCGGTCAGGGCACATGCCCAGGTTGTGGGCCAATCCCCAGTGTGGGCATGTAGGAGGCGGCGGATCGATGTTCTCTCTCATCAATGTTTCTATCTCTAAAAAATCAATGAAAACATATTTAAAAAATATGTTATCATCAATGTGAGAGAGAAACATTGATCTGCTGCCAACTGCACAACCCAGGCATGTGCCCTGACCAGAAATTGACTGGTGCCTCTCACCAGATGCGGATTCATCCACTGAGCCACACCGGCCAGGTGGCAATGTGGTTTTAAGAGAGGGGGGAAAGAAACAAGATGGTCATGGAGAGGTCAAATGCCAAAAAAAATCTTTAATATAATGGAAATGTTTGCAACCATTGCATCTGTTTAACATTTTGGTCAGTTTTTTTTTTTTAATAGAAACATTTTATTTCCTTATAGAAGTGTTAGGAATTAATTACATGATGTTTTGATATGACAAGGGTAAGACAATGTGTTTTCTTTTTCTGTTTTAACATTTTTGATTTTCAAATCCTTAATCTTAGACAAAAAGCTGAAAAGTATTTCCAAGTTATATTGAATAAAGTTTCAACTCAGTGGATATATGTTTGATAACGAAGTGTAATATTCATTTGCATAAGAAGAAATCCAGCTTCATGGTTTAGGTAATAAGTCTATTGGTTTTGGAACCAAGATAGACCATCAACCTTTAAACAATCTGCCATTGATATCTTCCCAAAAATAGCTTTTAAAAATATGACTACAGAGATTTTAAAAAAATATTTATTGATTTTTTTTTTTGAGAGAGATAGAAACATAGATGTGAGAGAGAAACATCCATTGGCTGCCTCCTGCACACCCCTTACTGGGGATCGAGCCTGCAACCTAGGCATGTGCCCTAATAACAAATATATTTAATAAACCCTAACAACCATCCCAGCTATTGTGAATGAAACCATTTTAATCTTTGGGAAATGGTTTACTTAACATTAGTGTTTAACCATTATTCTTTAAAGTCATTTTCTTTAAAAAGTAAATAAGAATACATCAAATTAAGTCCTGAAGGAAATAAATCAGAACGTCGGATGAGTGATTCACAAAGAATTTTACAAAATCTTTATAATGAACATATATTAAGAAAAACAAGGAACATTTAAGAAAGATTTTATGGTAGCTAAAACCCTTTTGACAATGAAAAAAGTCATTCTTTCTTGTAATATATCAACTTCTTTTATAGGACTGACTGCTGATGCTAGAGTAGTGATAAACAGAGCCCGTGTGGAGTGCCAAAGTCATAAGCTTACAGTTGAGGACCCAGTCACTGTAGAATATATAACTCGCTTCATAGCATCCTTAAAACAGGTAAGCCAATATAGCAGCAACTTGCTTCAAGTTTTCTCCTTTATCATTATGAGTCTAATCATGGAACTACTTCAAATTCTTTATTCTTTCTCATACTTCATACTCACACTGTTAACTCCAGTGGAATGAATTGATTTGATTACTAGGAATCTCAGTCAGTATCAGTTCTGGGAATTATATTAAAATTAAAAAGAGCAAGAAATTAATCTTTTAAGGGGATTTCTTCACTTCTGGAGATAGAGTAATGAGAATCATATTTTTAGAGTTTACCAAAGCAATACCCATGATTCTTTCACCTACAAACCTGAACACCACTGGTCATGTTCAGGTATGACTTCTGAATCCATGAGTAGGTACATTAATGTTAAGTATAATCATGATGTATGCAAGTATTTTTTCACTTATTTTATGTGCTTTTATATATGTAAACATAGTCTTCATATAACTATATATAGGCAGACCTCCTTTTATTGTGCTTTGCTTTATTGCACTTCACAGATGTTGTATTTATTATAAATTGAAAGTAAGACCCTCCACCAGCAAAAAGATTAAGACTTGCTTTATTTTGATTCTCTCTTTATTGTGGTGGTCTAGATATCTCAGAGGTATGCCTATAATATTGTTTTTAGTTGCTATCAGTAATTATTTAGGTTGTTTCTAGTTTCTTTCATTTTCTCATTTCTTCTCTCACTTGCTGGCTCTCAAATTGCTACTTTGATAACATTATCTTTGAAACCACTTTTATTTTATTTTTTTGAATTATATTGTTAAATTAATTTTCAGTATGGGATTGCTAGATTAGAGATTATAATTGGTTTTAAGACTCGTTATATATAGCTAAATTACTTTCTAAAAAATTGAACCAATTTTTATTGTTCAGTGAACAATGCACAAATGTATCCCTGAAGGAACTTCAGCATTGGTTTTTCATTTTTCTTTTATTTTGCAAATAAGTATAACATAGTTAGTGCTTTGGGAAAACTAGCCTGTTTTGCCTCTATATTCTTACTTATAAAATGAGCATTATAGGAATACCTACTCTGTTGAATTGGATTAAATGGTTTAATACATTTAAAACATTCAGAACACTTTCCGGCATGGATTTTACAATTTGTTCACATAGAGATTTTTTTATAGACTGTATTTTCTATATATTAAAAATTTAAATTACATACTTATTTTAAAATTGCCCTATTTTTAAATTTTAATTTATATTGCAGGAAAGTCAAACATTTTTGTATTTGTTCTGCTTTTTTTATCTGCTTTGATTTTCTCAGCATTATAAAGGTATCCACCAAAAAACAAGGTGTAGAACATTGTGTATACAAGATTCCCAATTGTAAGTTTTAGGGGTTTTTTTCCTAGAAATATAAAGATTATACATAGAACATTTGTAGAAACATACATTTTAAGTCTGTAACAGTGAAGTTGCCACTGAGGATGGTCCTGGGCTCTGGGACAAAAGAGAGAGATGTTTTAGATACACCTTTGGTACTTTTAAATTATTTTAAACATACATATGTATTTTTTATTTTAAAAAATGATTAAGCGCCCTGGCCGGTTTGGCTCAGCGGTTAGAGTGTCAGCCTGCGGTCCAGAGAGACCCGGGTTCGGTTCCCGCTTGGGGCATGTACTTTGGTTGCAGTTTGTCCCCGGCCCTGGTTGGTTGTGCAGGTGGCAGCCACTCGATGTGTCCCTTTCACGTCGATGTTTCTCTCTCTCTCTCTTCCTCTCTCTCCCTCCCACTCTGTCTGGACAAAAAATGAAAAAGTGTCCTCGGGTGAGGATAAAAAAAAATTAAAAAATATTAAAAAAAAAAGATTAAGCAAGTAAAGTAAAAGGGTCTATCCTCTAAGGTATATTTACGAAGCATCTTCTTCATACTTCAGAGTGATCTAGGAACATTAGGAGATCAGAGAAATTAAGACATAAACCCTATTTTAAGAGTTCATTTATGTTTGTGTAGCCAGTTATTTGCATCCATAATTTGAACTGACTTATTAAAATACATATATAATAAAATGTAAAAAATTTTAAAATAAATATAATACATAAAGTCCAGGAAGAAAGCTTAGTATAGAACTATTTCGAGCCACAAAGTTATTTACAATTCCTAAAGCTATTTAAAAATGTGGTCTTGAGCTTTCTGTCTGCCTCTTTGCAAAACTTGTAAGGGGACCAGTCTCAGAATTAGTGTGAATTCCACTCCCTAGAGCACAAATCCAGAAAGTTCCTGCCACTAAAGTAAAAAATACAATTGGTTTCCAGTGCCCTGTTGTCTGTGAGGGAAAAGCATGCTTTTTCTTCAAAGAAACAAAGATTCCCTTGTTTGGAACTGAAAGAAATGTCTTAGTTGGGTTTTATATAGAGATAATTTAGTATATAGTGGACAGAATATACTTGATAATAATAGTATCAAGTGAGTATACTTGGTAATAATAACAAATGTAGTGTCTCCCAAAGTAAACCAAGGAGTGATTCCAAAGCACAGTTCGCTAAAATCAGTGTTACTGGAAACCAAAATGTGAAATAACAGTTCTCTGATGTATTAAAAAGATTGCAATCTTGTTTTATACAAAATGTACGTAAATCAACAAGGAAACAATTTAAGAACATATATATGTAAACTTAGGATATTATTTTATAGACTATGTACATTTTTTTAAATTCCATCATGGATTTGAGGTTAGCCCAGAAAGTCAGGGAAGAGGATCTTAAAGATATACAGAATGAGAATCAATAAAGATCATTTTGGCAAGAATGCTTTACTATTAGAATTTGACACTTGATAAGTAATAGTATGGCTTTTGTATGGCCTATACAGAAAGTAGTTATGAAAACATTTTATTTTTCAGAAATACACTCAGAGCAATGGACGAAGACCTTTTGGTATTTCTGCCTTAATTGTAGGTTTTGATGATGATGGTATCCCAAGATTATATCAGACCGATCCCTCTGGTACTTACCATGCTTGGAAGGTGAATCTTGAATTTTTTAATATATTAAAAGAAGTTGAATAAATGTGTTCACTGCAAATGCTTTATCGCTTTCAAAAATTATGTTACATTAAAATATTGATGGTGGTAGAAACTTTATGTAACCATTTAGCTAGTCAACAGTTATGATGGTTTATGATAGATAGAGAACTACTTTGGCTTACTAATCACAGGTTCTTTTCTTTATGTTTGAAAAGATGTGACAAACCTAAGTGTATACGAATGTCCAAGTGAGAAATATCCAGTTCCTGTTCCTCGTTCATTCTTCCAAATTAATACTGCATCATATGGTTGCTTGCTTTGAATAGAAGTATATAATCTTTTTGCTTTTAATAAAGAATTAAATGAGCTTATAAACTCCATACTGAAATCTTTAATGCATCTTCTATTCTAGGAGAGTCAGAACACCCCAAACTATGAATTTATTCTTTTTTTTTCCTTTATTGATTTTAGAGAGCGAGGAAGTGAGAAGGAGAGAGAGATAGAAATATCGATGAGAGAGAACATCGATTGGCCACCTCCTACATGCTCCCCACTGGGGATTTGGCCCACAACCTGGGCATGTGTCCTGACCGGGAATTGAACCGGCGACCTCTTGGTGCGTGGGTCGATGTTCGACCACTGAGCCACAGCAGCCGGACTGAATTTATTTTTATATATCAGTACATTGCAATTATCTCCACATAATTCCTGGGATATAGTTTGTTTCTTGGATAAGTTGTTATTCTTGTTTTATTACCCAACTACTAACTTTGTTTTATGGTGCACTTAAATCTAATGGTGCACAAAAATCTAGGGCCTAGCAAAACTAGTGACAGTTTTCAGAAGTCAATTTTTGTATATTCTCATATATAAGAATAAGACTACACCACAGAATCTAATTTAAGTGATTTTGACTTTATTAAAAGAGAAAATGCTTAGGCTTTAAAATAATTTATGAAGAATTTCTTTTACTATTATTTAACTTCCAGATAAATTAATTGGGAAATATTGCCTTGATTTTTAAGCCTGTATTAACTAAAGTGTTTGATTTGAGCTGACCATACACATACTATTTTATAAACCAATTAACCTATCCAGTAAAGATCTGAATACTTGTGTTAGCTGCACACCTTCTTTTAAGCTACCAGCATAATCGAATTGGAATCAGAAGCTATGAATTTACCTGCTACAAATACTAGACTTTTTTTCTGCCAGTTATAAATCTTTTACATGTACTAGGTTTCTTGTGCCTCCAAATCTGTGCCCTGAACAAAACAAATTATTACAGAGTCTCGCTAAAAATTTTGAAGTCTGCCATCTTCTGTTTGCATTTATCATTACATCATTACCTTCATTTCAATTTCATAACACAACAATTTCCAGTTTATATAAGTTTCCATTTTAATTTGGTTGATCCCTGAGGTCACACAGAGAAGCATTTTTTATTTCAAAGTCAATTAGTGTTAGGAAAATTATGGAATTTAAAAATTGTTGGGGATTTCATTTATCATCTAGGTCTGGATCTACGCTCTGCTATGGTGTTTTAAGTCCATATGGTGGAGGTGGGGAAGTTGTGAACAGTGTGTGCATGTGTGTACATGTATACCCCATTATCACTATCTTACTAATTTTACATATTGCACTTCCTTGTAAGATTTTGGTTGAAGGGGGTATTATATAAAGCTTTGAAAATCATCTATAACAAAAAACATTTAGGCCCTGGCTGGTGTGGCTCAGTGGTTGAGCATCATCCCATGCACCAAGAGATCACCAGTTCAGTTCCTGGTCAGGGCACATGCCCAGATTGCAGGCTGGAGTCCCAGTAGGGAGCATGCAGGAGGCAGCCAATCCCCAGGAGGGGGCATGTAGGAGGCAGTGTTTCTCTCTCACATCGATGTTTCTCTCTCTCCCTCTCCCTTCCTCTTCAAAATCAATAAAAACATATATTTAAAAAAACATTTAGCAACTTTTATTTTACATGTTTGATGAGACTCCAGAGTTAAGTGATTTTTTTTTTAAGTGCACACCACTAGCTAATAGCAAAACTGAAATTACAATTCAGGGTCTTCTGCCATGGCCTGTGTGGCCCAGTTGGTTGAGTGTCATTTCATGCATCAAGAGGCACTGCTAGTTCGATTCCTGGTCAGGGAACATGTCCAGGTTGCCAGCTCGATCCCCAGTATGGGGCATGCAGAAGGCAGCTGATCTATGTTTCTCACTCTCTCCCTCTCCCTCTAAAATCACTAAAAACATATAATTTTTGTAAGTAAAAAAAAAAAAGGAACTCATAGTCTTTTGTTTATTAGTTCAGTGTTTTTTCCTCTACATCATGCTACCTCCCTTGGGCCAAATGGTTCTCTGTAAGTGTTATATAAGTTCTGGGATCCAGTCTTGAAAGATAGAGTGACATCTGGGTTTACTTCTATTTTGGGGGAACTATAGCACTTTAGCCATAAGATCAAGTATTTCTTTGGGGAAGGGGGTGTTTTCTTGTTTTGCTCTTTTTTACCCTGACCTACTATGCCAAGTAGTCTGATAAAATGGTACAGTGGATATTGAGGAACCAGCTATGGTACCGTGTGTTGATAATATTTTGCAGTGCTAGGTTATAGTCTTACAAGGTGTTGCTAGAGGGCATGTGAAATGGAGAGTAGGAATAGGAAGTTAAAAATATAAGCTGTGGTCACATGATCTGCTGCAGAAACGATAATAGAAATAGCTGACACCAGCACTTTGGTTTGTTGGAGTTCTTTATCCACCATGTGACATAAACTTTTTTGTTTTTGAAGATTCTGGGCCATTAGTGATCCTGCCTTAATGGATTATAGTCTTCCATTAACTTTTTTACTTCACATAGAAATACTATAAGAGATCTCTAGAAAATCCCTTGAGTTCTTGACATCTCCCTGGTCCCATTTATAATATTAACTTTATGTCCCTTGATAATCAGAATAAATTATACCATTCTTACAGCAACCCCTTCTTTGCCTACTAATTCAAGGGAATGAGGAGTTCAAAATGGACAAGTGGCAGTCTCAACTTCTAGTTCAGGAAGTTATTGTTCCGTCCCCTGGTAGAACATTGCCTCTTCTCCCTCCCCCACCTTAGAAACTAGGACCTTTAATACAACCTAGTGCTGTCAAGGAGCAAAAGGTTTTACTAGTGGGTCATTAGGGGTATTAATGAGACATATATCCCTTGATTCCTAGGTTTGTAGCTATGGCAGAAATTAGTTACTGCTGCTTGTTTAAGGGCACACACAGGATCTTGTAGAACAGAAATCTAGCTCCATAAGATGTCACCTAGCGGGTGCTGTAACTGAGTCTTCAGTAGGCTAGTCCATATATCTGTCAGGCTGGCTACTTCACAGTGATAAAAGAACATGATAAGATCAGTGAATCCTATGGGCATAAGCCTTCCTTCACTTCCTCACAATCAGTTCCTTGGTCACCAGAAATGTTTTGTAGGATGCCATCATGGTGAAGAAAGCATTCAGCAAGTCCACAGATAGTGAGCTGACAGAAGCATTTGGTATAAGGAAGGTAAACTCTCATCCAGAGTAAGAGTCTCTTCCAGTGAAGGCATACTGCTGCCCCTTCCATGACAGAAGAGTCCAGCGAAATCAGTCAGCCTGGCAGTCACCATGTAGTTCTGGTAGTATCTAGATCAATTGTGGTAGGGGGACACCCTTTCTGAAATATTTTTTCCTCCTTTATACATTTTCACATTGCAGAAAATATTTTTTACTTGGAGTAACAGGTTCTGGGGTTTGGCACATTACATTAACTAAAAATTCTTCTGCTTACAAACACCTAGAATGCTAGAATTATTAATACTTTTCCTTTAACATTATTTTGTTAAATCATAAATGTACAATAGCTTCTTAACTCTACACATGCACCTAAATTTTTTAAAAGGATAAACAGCCCTGGCCGGTTTGGCTGAGCAGTTAGCCCAAAAGGTTTCGGGTTTGATTCCCAGTCAAGGGCACGTACCTAGATTGCAGGTTCAATCCTTGGCCCCAGTGGGGATTGTGCAGGAGGCAACCAATTGATGTGTCTCTCTCACATCAATATTTCTCTCTCCCTTCCTCCCTCCTTCCCTCCCTCCCTCCCTCCCTCCTTCCCTCCCTCCCTTCCACTCCAAAAATCAATGGAAAAATATCCTCCAGTGAGGATTAACACACACACACACACACACACACACACACACAAAGGAAAAACATTGTCTTATTACACCATGATCCTGGCTAATAGTTTTTTAAAACTTTGAGAAAAATATTTACAAAGGCTTTACATGTCACCTGAAACTTACAAATTTTACATTTTCAAAGAAGGAATGCTTCTACATTCTTACAAAGACCGCTAGAAAGAAAAAATAATTAAAAAGCTAAGAAACTATCTCAAAGGCATTTTTTTAAAACAATCCTTCCCCCACAATAAGTTAATGTTATTAAATAATCCAATCCATTCACAAAATGGCTCTCTGCATCTGCTCTGGTGTCTTCTGCTGTATCACTGCACACTTATGCATGACTGAAATAAGAGTTTCCTTAACATTGTTATTTTGATAACATGAAGCTCTCATGTTACCTCTAGGTGGGCTGTCATCCTCTCCTATTTAAACATAAAGATGGCTGGGGAAAAGGATAGTCACATGATCCCAAATACTGCTTATTAAGGAGAAAAGATACCTTTTCAGTGCAGAGGTCTGATGCACACTCTCATAACCATCAAAATTAGCCTTACCTGTAATGGGATAAATTGGCATTATGTGCCTCCTGATGTGATGTAATGGAAGAGAAATAACATCACCTTTGCAGTATTCCTGCCATTGGATTTAACCTTAATCTGATCAAGAGGGAATAATTAGATAAATCCAGACTGTGGAACATTCTACAAGACATTTTAAAAATGTTCATTGAAAGACAAAAAGAGCCAGGGAGACTTTTCTAGTTTAAAGGAGACCAAAAAGACAAATGCCCATGGTCTTTGATTAGATACTGGATGGGGGGAAAACAGTTACAAAGTACATATTGGGGACAACCAGAGATATTAAATATAATAGGTAATAGTATGTATCAGTCTTAAGTTTTGGGGATATGGTAATTACAGTGTTATATTAGAGAACATCCTTGTTTTAAGGGGATTTATAAAAGTATTTAGGGGTAAAATGTTACAACATCTTCAACTTCAATATAAAGAAGCGTGTGCATGTATGTGTGTAAGTAAATGGCGTGTGTGTAAGTAAATTTGTTTTTATCTCTATAAAACAAATATCACAAAATGTTAGCAATTTATGAATGTAGGCAAAAAGATTTGTAGTTAGCTGTTCATTATTCTCTCAACTTTTCATAGGTTTGAAATGTTCAAAATAGAAAATTGAGGAAAGGGGAATAGTAAAAGAAAGGAAGTGGAGATACTTCCTTAAAGAAGTTTAGCTATAAAGGGGAGCAGAGAAATGGAACAGTAGCTAGAGGAGAATATGGGTTCAAGGAAGGTTGTGTGTTTTTTTTAAGATTGACAATACTACAGGATTCATTCATTCAACAACAGTATTAAGCTCGTAATATGTGCTACACACTGAGCATAGAAGTGACTAAAAGTTTACTCTGAGAGAACTTAACATGCTAGAGGTGACAGGAAGACAGATAAATACATAGTATGTTAGATTGTGGTAGTAACACATGCTAGTCAAGGTGTGAGTCAGGAACCAGCAGCATCAGTATCACCTGGGAGCTAACTAGAAATGCAGAATAGCAGGTCCCACCAGACCTTCTGAATCAGGATCTCTATTTCAACAAGATCCCCATATAATTTTACATACATTAAAATTTCAGAAGTACTACTCTAGAGAAATCAAAGTCAGATAAGGGGTATGAGGAAGGTGAAGAGGAGGTGTAATTTTGTAGGGGGTAGTCAGGGAAGAAGAGGATTTGAGCAGAGACCTGAAAGAAGTGTGGGGAGCAAAATGTGAAACATATCTGGGGAAGAGCATTCCAGACAGAGGCAACTGCAAGTGCAAATACTCTGAAGTGTGGCTTCTTGGAGTATTTTAGGGGTAAATGGATGGAAGGAGAAGAGTTGGGGTGGGGCAGTGGTAGGACATGAGATTAGAATGAGTTTATGGAGCAGGGAGTGGGAATCATAGAGGGCCTTTCTTATACTTCGTTGTAAGACTGAATTTTACTCTGAGCAGGACCAAAGTCAGTGTTAGCAAAACAGAAACATTAAAGCAGTGGTTCTCACCCTTCCTAATGCCGCAACCCTTTAATACAGTTCCTCATGTTATATGTGGACGAATCTGCATGTGGGCAGACCCGCCTGGAGACGGATAGAGGAGCAGTGTCTCGGTTCCTGAGACCATCGGAAATATGTTTTCCGATGGTCTTAGGCGACCCCTGTGAAAGGGTCATTCGACCCCCAAAGGGGTCGCGACTCACAGTTTGAGAACCGCTGCATTAAAGTAACTTATTTATTTATTTATTCATTCATTCATTCATTCATTCATTCATTTATTTTAATATGTTTTTATTGAATTTTTAGAGAGAGAGGAAGAGAGAGAGAGACAGAAACATCGATGTGAGAGAGAAACATCAATCAGCTGCCTCCTGCGCACCCCTCACTGGGGATCAAGCCCACAACCTGAGTATGTGCCCTGACTGGGAATAAAACTGGGACCTCTCAGTCCATGGGACGATGTTCAGTCCATCGAGCCACACCGGCCGGGCTAAAGTAACTTTTTTTAAAAGGATCCTTCTGACTACTATGAGAAAATGTATAGAGAGGGCAAGGATGGACGCAGGTAATATAATAAAAATAGGTATTTTGAATCTGGTTGTGCTAGAAAAGGTAAGAAGTGGTTAGCTTTTGGTTTTATTTTGCAAGATGAGGAAGGGTGTGAGGCTTTGCTTAATGGGTGTAATTTGCAAAAGAGAGGAGTAAGAATGACAATTGTTTGGGAATATGTACAAATTTATGAAAATGATATAGTGAAGAGGGATGATGTAGAGGAGAGTGGAAACATAAGAGCAAAGATCTTAAATAGGTACAAGTGCATGGAACTCTATGTTAAAGTGGTTAGGTAGAAGCATGGACAGTTTTAAGTTTTTAAAAGAAATGATTGTTTTTAATGGCACATTTCAAACATATACCTAAGAATACAAAATAATATATATTCACCAAGTTTAAATAGGTGTTAACATTTTTATTTTATTTGCTTCAGATCACTTTTTTTAAGTGGAATATTAGACTAATGAAAATAATACTTAAAACACTCATGTAACCACCAGCCAGCTTGAATGTAATTGAAGCTTCCTGTGTAGCCTTCTAATCTCATTCCCCTCCTACTACTTCTTGTCCTACATGCTCCAGGAAACCACTTCCCTAAATTTGATGTTTATCTTTTCTATGCATAACTTTACACTTTCACTGCACATGGAAGTATCCATAAATAATAGGGACTGTTTTGCATATTTACCCACTATGTGATCTTGGGCATGATTACTTAAGACAATGCTTCACAAATATGGGTGATTTTGTTCTCCTAAAGGACATTTGGCAATATATAAGGCATGTTTGGTTGTCACAACTGGAGTAGGAGGTGCTACTGGCATCCAGTGGATCGAGGCTGCTACACATCCTGCAGTGCACAGGACAGCGCCCACCCCTTCCCCCAGCAAAGAATTATCTGGCCCAAAATGTCAATAGTGTTGAGGTTAAGAAAAATCATTTTAACACTTCCAGCCCTTTATTTTTTCACTCATGAATGGGGTTAGTAATAGTACCTATTTAATTGTTTGGGGGATGGTTAGGTTAGATGAGATAATTCATGTAAAATGAATAACATAGTGCCTAGCACAGAATTGCTCTGCTACTACTGTCATCATCATCATCATTATCACTAGTACCAGTCTGGAATTTAGACTGAATTAAAATAACATGCCATATACTACCTATAGCCATGCAGCCAGGGAAGTTTGTTTACCTTTTCCTTCACTTGATGAAAAATTCTGAAGAACATAGAAAAATGGAGAATGGAACAGAAGAAGTCCTTCTTGCTTATAGAGTCAAAGAAGACAATGAATTTAATAATTAGTGTGCTTTATTCTAAATTCTAAGCATGTGATGCACAGTCCTATTTATGTAAACAGCGTTCTTTATGTTGATGTTCTTTTATTTCTCTTGTCTTTCTTCCTTTTGCACCATATTGCAAAGTCATGCCTCCTTTCCCCCCACATCTTTTGGAGTTTCAACTCTTTCAGTATCTTCTGGCTATCAAGAACTTGGGAGCCATTAAAGCAACAGAAAGCATTGGCCAGTATCAAACATTGGTATATTTGAAAATTACTGATGCCATCACTACAGATTATTCATATAGTGACTAAATGAGTTGCTGAAACATTTGCTAATTTTTCAAACCTACAATTTTCATTTAGCAATCATGCTAAGAAATACTGTAAATCTTTAAACTCATTTAGTAACCATAAATTCCTTCATATTGCAGTGATATTAAGAGTCATCTTCTATTTTTCAAGGCAAACGCAATAGGCCGAAGTGCTAAAACTGTCCGAGAATTTCTGGAAAAGAATTACACAGAAGATGCTATAGCAAATGACAATGAAGCTATCAAATTAGCAATAAGAGCTTTGCTAGAAGTAAGTGATCTATTAAAGCATATTCAGAAAAGCACGGGGTTATTTTCCTCATTCAGTTGTTTATTAAAACACAGAATTTCATGAAGTAATTCTAATATTACACTTGTTCTACAATAGGTTGTCCAGTCTGGTGGAAAAAACATTGAACTTGCTATAATAAGAAGAAACCAACCTTTGAAAGTAAGTCATGAACTCAACAGGAAGAAATATCTGTAGTATATTTTGACAAAAGTTAAAATGTTGACACCTGTGAATCTTCATTATAAGCTTTGAACATCCCCTAGCATCCATTGACACTATGACAACTTCAGTTTTATTTCTGTAGGCTGATACTCACTAATTTGCATGTGCTTATTGCAAGCAGTTACCTATCCCTAGCCCTTTGTGAAGACCTAGAGGTGCTGAGGTCTATATATAGACCTATCCCACTTAGTATATGTTCTTATCCTACTGAATCAGTCCTTTATGGGGTTAGTATAACATATTCCCTATGGAGATTCATTCCTGGCACCATACAGAGAGCAGTTGCTCTTCCTGTATTTTTAGTTTTATTTTTGTTAATCCTCGCCTGAAGATGTTTTTTCCAATTTTTTTTTTTTTTTTTTTTTTTTAGAGAGTGGAAGGGAGGGAGGGAATGGGGGGAGAGAGAGAGGGAAACATCAATGTGAGAGAGACACATCGATTGGTTGCCTCCCACATGCGCCCTGACCAGGGCCAGGGATGAAACCTGCAACCCAGATACGTGCCCTTGACCAGGAATCAAACCTACGACCCTTGGTACAAGGGCTGATGCTCTAACCACTGAGCAACGCCAGCCAGGGCACTCTTCCTGTATTTTTAGATCTCCTGAAATCAAGATATTTTTCCAGCTAGTGTCATTCAACTGCCATTTATATAATTGTTGGCCCTCCAGGCTTCTAACATAATGTCATCCTTAATTCATTATGTCAGAAACCTCCACCCAGCCTGGCTGGTGTGGCTCAGTGGTTGAGCATCGACTCATGCACCAAGAGGTCGCTGGTTCGATTCCCGGTCAGGGCACATGCCCAGGTTGTGGGCCCAATCCCCAATGGGGGGCATGCAGGAGGCAGCCGATCAATGTTCTCTCTCATCAATGTTTCTGTCTGTCTCCTTCTCCATTCCTCTCTCTCTAAAAATCAGTAAAGAAAAAAAAAATTTTTTTTAAAAACCTCTACCCATTCTTGGTTGCCTACTGGTTTTTTTTTGTTTGTTTGTTTTTTTATCCTCACCCAAGGACACTTTTGCATTCATCTTCGGATAGAGCGAGAGGGAGAGAAGGAGGGAGAGAGAGAGAGAAACATCGATGTGAGAGAGAGACATCGACTGGCTGCCACCCACACGACCCTAACCGGGGCTGGGGACAAACTGCAACCGAGGTACGTGCCCTTAGCGGGAACCGAACCCGGGACTCTCTGGACCGCGGGTCAATGCTCTAACTGCTGAGCCAAACCGGCCAGGGCTGCCTACTGGTTTTTATCTTATTTCTCCACTTCTCACTTAAAAGTGCCTTGAGCCACTGTTAAGACTTAAATTTTAACACCTAGTGTGATAACCTTTCCATATTTCTTTGTGCAAGTCTAACACTATTATTCGTATACCTTTGTCAGCTTTTATGGATTAAAACTGCTGGACCACAAAATAAATTGTTCAGAACAATGTGATAAATTGTTCTGAATTTTATCATAGAAGATTCATTGGCTAAAGAGCATTTGAAACATGGTTCACTATTGTTCATTAGGTAGAAAAATAGGTTTGTCAATTAGCTCTCTTTAGTTGAGAGTATACAAAAACACTCAAAGCATGAGAAACTGTATGAAAAGTGTGCCAAAAAATTATTTTACATATACCATTTGTTTTAGAGAAAATATTTCAAGGGGAAGTAGTATTAAAATCAGTGCTGTGTGGAGCAATGGGGTTTTTGTTTTTGTTTTGGAGGGGAGTGTTTGTTGTTGATATAATTGTTGTTATGACTCCACATTCCCATGTTTTATTAGTTAACCAACAGATGGGGATATGAGGATAGGGCAGCAGCAGAGTTTCAATTAGAGAAATAGGGATAGGGTGATAGGGTCTTCCCTTATAGGGCCCCACGTAAATAATCAGGATGCTGAACACAGAATGTGGAGATTGAAACTAGGCTGGACTGTCACCCCTGCTGCCAAGGGCCTAGGGACATGTGCCAACAGTGCAGGGACACGGAACTACTGAGACCAGAGTCACCTCTCCAGCCCCATCACATACATATATACACACCCAGATAGACACACACACACACACACACACACAGTTATCTATATGTTTTCACTTATGAATGGTAGGATGGTATGTGTCCTGGCAGCAAAGATATAATATCCTTCCACGTGGCATTTCAGGATAGGCTGTGTGGCAAATAGAACACATGTTTTGGAATTGGGTAGATCTGGATTTAAGTTCTAGCAGATCAGTTTGTTTAACAGTGCAACCTTGAACAGTTTGCTCCCTTCTTTGATTTTAAATAAAATAAAAATGATTTAAATAAAAGAAAATTTTATTTTGCTTTGAATTTAGTGAGGGAGTTGTAAATAAAGCATTGTAAATTGTCTTTTTCCTATCTATGAGCTGATAAAATAGTCAAACCCTATCAGAGAATCACACAGTGGGGTCCGGGTAGGAGGAGTTCAGTAATGAGTTTTGCTCATGAATAGAATAAGTCTTGCATTAAAACGGTTTTAGAGTTATATTTTCATATTGGATATGTAATGCAGTATCACATTTTACCCTGCTTTCTTTTTTAGCACAATAGTGGAAATGTCATAGAGTTCTAGTTTTTGTTTATAATAGTTACAAGTATGTTGCTGTTGAACCTTTTGAAACATTTCATTATGTATTTGAAGTTATAAAGTTATAAATATAAAATAGAAATTTATAAGGTATAATAGGTTTCTTTTATATTGTAAATATTTAGAAATTATTGGTATAATTGCATGTTGTTTTAAAATTGTTTTTCTTTTCAGATGTTTAGTGCCAAAGAAATTGAATTACAAGTCACTGCAATAGAAAAGGAAAAGGAAGAAGCAGAGAAGAAAAAATCAAAGAAGTCTACCTAATTCTTAGTGTGAACATTGGGAGCTGTTAATATTTTGTTGTACTCCTTGGAATTACTTAGTGAAGTTTTAAAGGAAATAAGTTGATTCATGGCATTACATTAGTAGTTATGTGCTGTTTTGAGAATGCCAAATTTGTGGCTCTCTTGAGTCTGTTACATGGACAGACATTCATTAATATGAAGATTTTCTTTGAAAAGATTTTAGTAATTGTTGAAAGCAGTCATAATTCCACATAAGCCTGCAACTATACTTTATAACTTGCCCAGTGTGTTATATTTCTTCATGTATGCGAATTTAATTAAGAAAAATTTTTAATTAAAAAAAATGAATACTTTGGTGATGTTTGAGTATTGACTTCCACCTATTAGGAATATTCCACCTAAATAGGAATTTTGATACCTATTCAAAAATAAACTGAATATAATAGTGAGTTATATTTCTAAATGAGTGATAAAAACATCCTTGTGTTGGCAAAGTGTCAAAATTTTGTCAGTCTTTTTCATTTATAAATATTTTATCATATTTATTTTACCTTTTTCATTTTATAAGTTGCAGTATATCATCTGAACAGGGTACTATATGAAAATAAGGAGAGAAATGAATACATGTAATTCTTAGTTTCAATTTTTATTTTATCTTAAGTATATCCAGTATGATAGACTTGTTACATGTTCCATCAAATATATGAATGCTCATTACTGTGTGCTTGGCATTGCACTAGGCTACTGAGAGGAACAAAAGAAATATAAAAATGATCCCTCCCCAATCCAAATGTGCTCAATGCCTTTAATGAAGTTATATTTTTGAAAGCAAAGGATATTAATAGGTATAAAAACAAAAGCCCATCTACCTTATTATTTCAGAGCTTTGCCTCTTTTTTTATTTTTTTAATTCTCAACCACGGATATGTTTCTGTTTATCTTCAGGTAGAGTAGGAGGGAGGGAGGGAGGAAGAGAGAGAGAGAGAGAGAGAGAGAGAGAGAGAGAGAGAGAGAGAGAGAGAAACATCAATGTGAGAGAGACACATTGACTGGTTGCCTCTCACACGACCTGACCAGGGCTGGGGACTGAACCATCACCAAGGTATGTGCCCTTGACCGGAATCGAACCCAAGACTCTTTAGTCCATGGACTGATGCTCTAACCGCTGAGCCAAACTGGCCAGGGCTTTTCTTTCTTTTCTTTTCATGTTCTTTTTGAAAACAGGGAGGAGAGAGGTTGAATTTTTGCAAAGGAATGAAAAGCTCAAAGGAGATGGTAAGAAAAGCATCGGTTTGGAAAAGCAGCAGCCATAATAAGATCTAAGCCATTGGTGGTTGTAGTGCTCTGAAGCAAGGGCAAATGAAAGAGCAGAATCAGAATTTTATGAGATATAAAGACCTTACAAGGCCACCTCACTGGTTTTCATCCTGGGCCAAATTCCTGTGGCCTCCTGGTGCTTCACTTCACTTCCTCCGCCATAAAGATTGTAGGGCTTTTTCTAGGGCAGAATGTGCAATTTGTATTCCACTCTGACTTAGGCCCTGACTGCCTTTCTAGTTTCACTGGAACCGTGGAATTTTATGTCTCTCTCTCTACCCCTCCTCTTTAAAACTTAGAATTAAAGCCAAATGCTTGTTCCCTGTCACCTCCTGGCCCTGCTTAGCTATCCAGAAGCAAAGGTGCTTCCCAAGTGGAAGGCTTACTAAACAAAATTTTAGCACTTTGGGGGAATCTCCCTCCCATCCCCCACAGTTTTTGTTAATCAGACCAGCTCCCACTGAAGATACCTCAACAGGTATGCACATACAACACACAGGAGGGGCAGGATGTTCGCATTATCCGACTGTACTGCAATGAACCCACTGTGAATCCTTGGTACTCTGGAAACATGGCTTAGCATCTTCCATATACCTCTTTCTTGGCACTCATCGTACTATATTAAGTGCTTTAGGTGACAGACACTGTGTTAGTTGCTAGAGATACAGTAAAGTAGACTCAGTTATTGTCCTCATTACTGTGTTGTGTGAGAAGGCACATATTAAGCCCAAATAATTTTAATACAATCGGTATTAGTGCTGTGAAGCTCTGTGTCTGTCTTCCCTACTAAATTTTCTCTTCAGGAATTAGGGCTGGGACCCATATCTTTTTCATCATTGTTTCCACAGCTTGTCTGTTGTTAAGACTTTAATACATGCTTGTTGAGCTGAGTTAACTTGCAGATTTTTGCGAATATCAAATATTCGCAAAAGGAAGAGGGAGAGACATCATCTACAGATGGTCCCCATTTTACTTATGATGGTTCAACCTATGATTTCAGACTTTATGATGCTGTGATAATGATATGTGATAATGATAATGATATGCATTCAATAGAAACCAAAGTTAGGATTCTTAATTTTGATATTTCCCAGGCTAGTGATAGGCATTTGGTACAACACTCCCTTGTAATGCTGCGCAGCAGCAGTGAGCACAGCTCTGAATCAGTCAAGCAGTCCAAGAGTAAACAACTAATACTCTGCATCATATTCATGGTGTTAGATGGTTTTGCCCAACTGTAGGCTAATTTAAGTGTTCTGAGCATGTTTCAGTAGCTAGGCTAAGCTATGATGTTAAGTAGGTTAAGTGTATTAAAAATGCATTTTGACTTAACAGTGTTTTCAACTTATGATGGCTTTATCAGGACAAGACCCCATCGTAAATCAAGAAGCATCTGTAGTCTAATCTCTCATTTGGTATAGAATCAGCTTCCTAATCTCTTTGGCCCTTGCTGAACATTATAGCGATGGGAAGACACCACATAGTCAATGAACATATACTATATGGCTGAGGCCCTGAAACTGGATTCAGACCCTGGTTAATAAAAATGGGGGGCTTGCAGAAAAAGAAGAATTTATTCTTATGCTACATAGTATGCCCCTGGGAAACCTGAAGGTGCAGTAATTTGAAGTATCATTGCCCTACTATTCATCCCTGATTGAGCATTCTTTTCAGATACCAGAAATGAATAAGATATGGACTTGTCTTAAAAGAGGTCATACTGCCCTGGTCGAGTGGCTCAGTTGGAGCATCATCCCACTCACCAAAAGGTTGTGGGTTTGATTCCCAGTGAGGGCACATACCTAGGTTGCGGGTTCAATCCCTGGTTGGGGAATGTTGGGGAGGCAACCAATCTATGTTTCTCTATATTTCTCTCTTCCTCTTGCTCTAAAAAATTATTGAAAACATATTCTTGGGCAAGGAGTTTTTTAAAAAGGAGGTCATACTCCCATATAGTTGAGCCCATTTGTACAAGATATATATGAATAATGAAAAGTATATTTCCCTTACGTTGTTAATTTACCATGAAGCGTGTGGTTTCTGGAGTAACTTATTTAAATCTCCAGTAAATGTAGCATCTACACCAGATCTTGTAGAAAGGAAATGAGACCTATTTTGTGTATTAGTAAACAAAATAAGTGGGTGATACTTCCCTATCTCAATTTCCACCTCTGCTCTAAAGATAGGATATTCTATACCTCTGAATGGATTTAGCTATAAATAGATATAATGTTAATGACTCTCTTCTGCATCATAGCTCAGCTGTGTGGATCCCATGTTTCTTATCTAGAGGGAATAGGAACACATCATCCAAATTATATGGTTATAATTCCACTCATTTTATCTAATAAGTACTCCTGTAGTACTATATGCCAGACACTGTTTTGAGTTCTTTTTATTTTTATTGAATTTATTGGGGTGACATTGGTTAATAAAATTATATAGGTTTCAGGTGTACAATTCTATAATACACATCTGTATTGTGTGTTCATCATCCAAAGTCAAGTCTCTTTCCATCACTATTTATCCCCTTTTACCTTCTTCTACCTCCCCTACCTCCTTTCTCTCTGGTAATCACCATACTGTTGTCTGTGTCTACAAGGGTTTGTTTTTTGTTTTGTTTGTTTTTTTTTGCTTAATCCCTTCACCTTTTTCACCCAGCTCCCCAACCTCCCTTCCCTCTGACAGCTGTCAGTCTGTTTTTTGTACCTATGAATCTGTTTCTATTTTGTTTGCCTGTTTGTTTTGTTCATTAGACTCCACACATTAGTGAAATCATACGGTTTTTGTTTTTCTCTGACTGGCTTATTTCATTTAGCATAATATCCAGGTCCATCCATGCTGTCGCAAAAGGTAAGATTTCCTTCTTTTTCACAGCCAAGTAGTATTCCATGGTATAAATGTACCACAGCTTATTTTGAGTTCTTTATTTTTTTTTATTTTTATTAATCCTCACTAGAGGATATTTTTCCATTTTTGTTCAGATAGAGTGGAAGGGAGAGAGAGAGAGAGAAGCATCGATGCAAGAGAGACACATCGATTGGTTGCCTCCCGCATGACCCCAAACAGGGCCAAGGACCAACCGCAACCGAGGTACATGCCCTTGATCGGAATTGAACCCACGACTCATTGATCCACAGGCCGATGCTCTAACCACTGAGCCAAACCAGCCAGGTTTGTTTTGAGTTCTTTACAAAAATTAATTCATTTACTCTCTTAGTTCTCATTAGACATGTTATCTAGTTTATGCCCATGATGCTGATGCTTGGACCAGCATTTCTCCAAAATTTCTACCTCCTCAAGGCTGTTTCATGAGAGACAAGCTTTTATGTCTCACTGGCTTTATTCCTCCTGTAACAAGTATGAGGGTCTGATTACTCATTGCTTTGTTTTCTTTTGGAAATCTCAGTATTATTTTGGCCAGGTTGCAATGATTTACACAAATCAATTTTTTAATTTAATGTGAAGTTTTAACCAAAACACACTTAAACATTATTGCTATTTAAAATTTCATTTTTACTTCTTTTACTGAAAGAAAATTCCCCAACATGCAAAAATTCCCCAACTTTATGCTTTTTCTCACTCATATCCTCAAGGTGATATATCAGAAACATTTGGTTTTGGGAATCGGCTAAACAACTTCTTTTTCCATCACTAGGATATACTTAACTAGATAGTCTGAAGGAAAAAAAATCACTGCAGACATAGAAATGCTTGATAAAATCTAACAAATATCCTTTAAATGCACAGCAGAACTTATAAGAAGTAAGGGAAATCCCCAAAGGCCAAAAACAGAAGGAATTTGAAAATCAAAGAAGGCATTTGCTAGTGCTTCCCTGGAAGAGGTTGTGTAGACATAGGGAAAAAGCAAACTAAGAATAAGACAAGAGCCTAAAAACAGCCTTACTGGGATACTTGGTTTATGTCAGCTAGCAATCCTTATCAGTGGTAAAGGGTAAGCTCTTCAATAAATGGTAATGGGCCTGGCCAGAGTGGCTCAGTTGATGGAACGTGGTCCTGTGCACCAAAAGATTGCCAGTTTGATTCCTAGTCAGGGCACATACCTGGGTTGTGCGTTGGGGCACATATGGAAGGCAACCAATCGAAGTTTATCTCTCACATTGATGTTTGTCTCTCTCTGCATGTCCTCGGGTGAGGATAAAAATAAAAATAAATGGTAATAGGACAACTGGTTATCCACTTGAAAAGAAAACACTAGACCTCTACTTTACACCATTAAAAAACAATAAAGCAGTTCCAGATTAGTTGAGTTAAACATAAAACTATAAAACTTTTAGAAGACAATAAAGAAAACTTGTGATTCAGCCTGTCCGGTGTGGCTCAGTGGTTGAGCATTGACCCACGCACTAAGACGTCACCAGTTCAATTCCTGGTCAGGTCTCAGGCCCAGGTTGTGGGCCCAATCCCCAGTGTGGGGCATGCAGGAGGTGGCTAATCGATGTTCTCTCTCATTGATGTTTCTATCTCTCCCTCTCCCTTCCTCTCTCTCTAAAATGAAAAAAGAAAACATTTTTTTAAATAAAAACTTGTGATTCAGTGCCACCTACTGGAAATTAGTAGAAAGACCTCTTCATACAAATCTGCTAGAGAAGTGCCGATACATAGATGCCTAGACAGAGAAGGAGCCCAATAAATACCATGAATAGCCAAGGTAGCAAGACAGTTCAGAAAGAAAATGAAAAATCTCCAGAAAGAAAGCTGGAACACATGGAAATATAAATAACAATTCAAGATTGCAGTTCTGAAAATACTCAACAAGATGCAAGAAAATATAGACAGGCAATTTAATGTGCTCAGAAACAAATTAATGAAGAAAAAGAGTACTTTATCAAAGGGATTGAAACTTTAAAAAAGAACCAAACAGAACTCCTGGAGATGAAGCTTTCAATTAAGGAGATCAGAAATGAGCTACTGAGCATAGGAAACAGAACTGACTAGATGGAGGAAAGAATTAGTGATATCAAAGACAGGAATCTAGAAATGATGCACAGGGAAGAAGAGAGAGAGCTGAGCATTAAAAAGAAAAAAAAGATCTCTACAAGAACTATCTGATTCCAACAGAAAAAGCAATACAAGAATAATAGGCATACCTGAAGAAGAATGGAGAAAGGCACAGAGAGAGTATTCAAACAAATAGTGGATGAAAACTTCCCAAACCTATGAAAAGAACTATATTCTCGAATCCAAGAAGCAAACAGAACACCTTACTTTAATCAAAAGAGGCTCTCTCCAAGGCTCACTGTGTTAAAACTAGAAATAAATGACAAAGAAAAAATTCTCAAAGCAGCCAGGGAAAAGATGGAAGTAACCTACAAAGGAAAGCCCATCAGATTATCATTGGACTTCTCAACAGAAACTCTACAAACCAGAATAAAAAGGAAACAAATATTCAAATGACTGAATGAAATTACCAGTAAAGAATAATATATCCAGCAAAGTTATCCTTTAAATATGAAGGAAAAATAAAGACTTTTCCAGACATACAGAAGCTGAAAGAATTTATCACCAGAAAACCTCCATTGCAGGAAATACTCAAGGGATGTATTCTACCTGAAACAAAGAGCAAAAGATCACAACACTACACGTAAGATCACCAAAAACTTACAGCAAAAATAGGAATAATTTGTGAAAACAAAAACATAAAAGGGAGGAGTAAAGGTCTGACTGGCAAAGGAGGATGGAGATCAGATGTACACAAAAGAAAAATAACTACTATATATATGCAACTTTCTTTTTCATAAACCTAATTGCAACCACACACAAAAACCCCCAAACTGAGACACATAGCTTAGAAAAAAGAGGAACGACACCCAGCTGGTGTGGCTCAGTGGATTGAGCGTCGTCCCATGGACTGAGAGGTCCCGGTTCAATTCCCGGGCAGGGCACATGCCCGGGTTGCAGGCTCCCATCCCCACTGGGAGGCAAGAAGGAGGGCAGCTGATCAATGTTTCTCTCTCACAGCGATGTTTCTATTTCTCCCTTCCTCTCTAAAAAATCAATTTTAAAAAGAGGAAAAAAAGCATTTTAAAAAGAGGAAAAAGAAAAAGATATGGAATACCACCAAACAAAAACAACAGACAGAAACACAATGCAAAAGAACCAACAGAGGCACAGAGCTACCAGAAAATAATGGATTAAATGGCTATAGGAAATCCTCATACATTAATAATTATCCAAAATGTAAATAGACTGAATTCACCAACAAAGAGGCACAGAGTAGCAGATTGGATCAATAAAACAAAACGAAACCATATGCTGCCTTCAAGAGATACATCTAAGCTGCAAAAATAAAGGTAGATTCAAAGTAAAAGGGTGGAAAATGATTCTCCAAGCAAGTAACATCCACAAAAAAGCAGGTGTAGCCACACTTATCTCTGACAAATAGATTTAAAGATAACGAAGGTAACAAGAGACAAAGATGGACATTTTATAATGATAAAGAGGACACTTCATCAAGAAGACATAACACTTCATAATACACACACACTCAATCAGGGAGCACTGAAATATATAAAGCAACTACTCACAGAACTAAAGGGAGAAACAGACCAAAACACAGTCATAGTTGGGGACCTTAATACTCCATTGACAGCTCCAGATAGCTCATCCAAACAGAAAAACAATAAAGTAATATCGGCCTTAAATGACACATTAGACCAAATGGACATAATTGACATTTACAGAGTCTTTCATCCCAGAACACCAGGTTATACATTCTTCTCCAGTGCAATTGGAACATTCTCAAGGATAGACCATATGTTGGTCACAAAAATAGCCTCAACAAATTCAAGAAGACTGAAATTATACCAAGCATATTCTTTGACCACAATGCCTTGAAATTAGACATCATCTGCCAAAAGGAAGTAAAGCAATTCATAAATATGTGCAGATTAAACAACATACTACTAAAAAATGACAGGGTCAAAGAAGAAATAAAACATGAGATCAAAAGATATATGGAGACAAATGAGAATGACAATACAACATATCAAAACTTCTGGGATGCAGGGAAAGCAGTAATAAGAGGAAAGTTTATATCATTACAGGCCTATCTCAATAAACAAAAGAAATTTCAAGTAAACAACCTAACATTACATCTTAAAGAACTAGAAGAAGAACAAAAGCAGCCCAATGTCAGCAGAAGAAAGGAAATAATAAAAATTAGAGCAGAATTGAATGAAATAGAAAACAAAAAGACTATACATAAAATTAATACAACAAAGAGCTGGTTCTTTGAAAAGATTAATAAAATCGACAAACCTGGCTAGATTCACTAAAGAAAAAGGAGAAAAGACCCACATAAACAAAATCAGAAACCAAAGAGGAGAAGTTACCACACACATCACAGATATACGAAGGATCATACTAGAATACTATAAAAGACTATATGCCACCAAATTAAATAAACTAGAAGAAATAGATAAGTTCCTAGAAGTATATAACCTTCCTAAACTAAATCATGATGAATTGGAAAATATAAATAGATCCATCTGCAATAAGGAAATTGAAATAACCATAAAAAACCTCCCCAAAAATAAAAGTCCAGAACCAGATGGCTTCACCAGTGAACTCTACCAAACATTCAAAGATTTGAAACCTATCCTTCTTAAACTCTTCCAGGAAACAAGAAGAGGCAATACTTCCTAACACATTTTATGAGTCCAACATAACCCTGATACCAAAACGTGGCAAAAATAACACAAAAAAGAAAACTATGGGCCAATGTCTCTGATGAATACAGATGTCAAAATCCTAAACAAAATGCAAGCAAATAGAATATAACAATACATTAAAAAAAATAATACATCACGATCAAGTAGGGTTCATTCCAGGGGTACAAATTTGGTTCTACATACACAAATCAATCAACATAATACACCACATTAACAAAAGAAAGGATAAAAATCATATGATCTTATCAATAGATGCAGAAAATGCTTTTTTAAAAATTTTTATTTATTTATTTATTTTTATCTTCACCCGAGGACATTTTTTCATTTTTTGTTCAGATAGAGTGGGAGGGAGAGAGAGGAAGAGAAAGAGAGAGAAACATCAACGTGAAAGGGACACATCGAGTGGCTGCCACCCGCACAACCAACCAGGGCCGGGGACAAACTGCAACCGAAGTACATGCCCCTAGCAGGAACCGAACCCGGGTCTCTCTGGACCGCAGGCCGACGCTCCAACCCCTGAGCCAAACCAGCGAGGGCCAGAAAATGCTTTTGATAAGATGCAACATCCATTTATGATTAAAACACTCAATATAATAGGAATAGAAGGAAAGTACCTCAACATAATAAAGGCCATATATGACAAACCCTCAGCTAATGCCATACTCAATAGCAAAAAACTGAAAGCTTTTCCTCTAAAACCAGGAAGAAAATAAGGATGCCCACTCTCACCACTCTTATTCAACATAGTTCTAGATGTCCTACCCAGAGGCAAGAAAAATAAATAAAAGGCATCCAAAATTGGGAAGGAAGAAGTAAAATTGTCACATTTTGCAGATGACATGATTCTGCATATAGAAAATCATAAAGACCTCACCAAAAAATTATTAGAAACAATAAATACAGTAAACTTGCAGGATACAAAAATCAATGTACAAAAATCCACTGTTTTCCTGTATACTAACAATGAATACAGAAGGAGAAATGAAAAAAAAAACAAAAAACAATTCCTTTTGCAATTGCAACAGAAATAATAAAATACCTAGGAATAAACTTAACAAAGGATGTGAAAAATCTATATACTAAAAACTACAAAGTATTATTAAAAGAGATTAAAAATAACACAACAAAATGGAAAGATATTCAGTGTTCATGGATTGGAAGAATCAACATAGTTAAAATAGACATATTACCCAAAGCAATACACAGATTTAATGCAATCATCATTTTTAAAAGAAATGAAAAAAAACCCATCAGATTTGTATAGAACCACAAAAGACCCTGAATAGCCAAAGCAATTCTGAGAAAAAAGAACAAAGCCAGAGGTATCACACTACCTGACTTCAAATTATACTACAGAGCTACGATAATAAAAACAGCATGGCATTGGCAGAAAAACAGACACACAGATCAATGGAACAGAACTGGGAGACCAGATATAAAACCACATTTTTATGGGCAGATGATTTTTGACAAAGGAGTCAGAAACATACAATGGAGAAAAGAAAGCCTCTTCAGTAAATGGTGCTGGGAAAATTGGAGAGCCAAATGCAAAAAATTGAACTAGATTACAATTTGTCCCCTTGTACAAGAATTAATTCAAAATGGATCAAAGATCTAAATAGAAGATCTGAAAAAATAAATTACATGGAAGAAAACATGGGAACTAAACGTATGGACCTTGGCTGTAGAGAGCATATTATGAATTTGACCCCAAAGGCAAGGGAAGTAAAGGCAAAAATAAATGAATGGGACTATATCAAACTAAAAAGCTTCTACAAAGTAAAAGAAACCAACAACAAAACAAAGAGGCAACTGACCAAATGGGAGAAGATATTTGCAAACAACAGTTCCAACAAAGGTTTAATATCCAAAATATATAAAGAATTCACAAAACTCAACACCAAACAAGCAAACAATCCAATTAAAAAAATGGGCAGAGGACCTGAACAGATACCTCTCCCAAGAAGACATAAAAAAACCAACAGATATATGAAAAGATATTCAATCTCACTTAACTATTAGGGAAATGCAAATCAAAACTACAACAAGATACCACCTCACACCTGTTAGAATGGCCATTATCAACTAGACAAGTAATAACAAGTGTTGGAGAGGTTGTGGAGAAAGGGGAACCCTCATTTACTGCTGATGGGAATGTAGATGGTACAGCCACTATGGAAAAGTCTGGCAGTTCCTCAAAGAATTAAGAATACAGTTAACATATAATCCAGCTATCCCTCTTCTGGGTATCTACCTGAAAAACCTGAAAATGAGTATTTGCAAAGATATTTGCACCCCTATGTTCATTGCAGAATTATTCACGGTGGCCAAGACATGGAGACAAACAGTTTCCTTTGATAGAGGACTGGATTAAGAAGATGTGGTACATATACACAATGGAATACTACTCAGTCATAAGAAAAGATGAAATACTGCCTTTGCGACAACACAGATGGACCTTGAGAATATTATGCTATGTGAAATAAGGCAGTCAGAAAAAGCTAAGAATCATATGATTTCACTCAGATGTAGGATATAAAACTGAAACTCATGGACACAGACAGCAGTGTGGTGGTTGCCAGAGAGAAGGGGTGGGGGGGAGAGCTAATATATGGTGACAGATGATGGTTTGACTTTGGGTGGTAGGTACACAGTGCAATATACAGATCTTGTATCATAGAAATGTACACTTGAAACTTATATGATCCTATTAACCAATGTCACCACAATAAATTTATTTATTTTTTTATTATTTATTTTTTTTTTACTTTATTTATTTTTTTTTATATGGTTTATTTCTTCCCACCCCCCCAACCCCTCCTCCCTTTGAGGTTTGTCAGTCTAACAACCAATTTGTACTTCTTAATCCCTTCACCTTTTTCACCCATTCCCCCAGCCTCCACCCATCTGGTACCCAACAAAAGTTCTCTGTATCTATGAGAATGTTTCTGTTCTGCTTGTTCATTTTGTTTGTCGATTTAATTGTTGATAGATATGTATTTATTGCCATTTTGTTTGTTCATATTTTTTTATCTTTTTCTTCAAGAAGACCCTTCAACATTTCATATAATAATGGTTTGGTGGTGATGAACTCCTTTAGCTTTTCCTTGTCTGGGAAACTCTTTATATGGCCATCGATTCTAAATGACAGCTTTGCAGGATAGAGTAATCTTGGTTGTAGGTTCTTGCTTTTCATCACCCTGAATATGTCTTGCCACTCCCTTCTGGCCTGCAAAGTTTCTTTTGAGAAATCAGCTGACAGCCTGATAGGAACTCCCTTGTAGGTAACTAAGTGCTTTTCTCTTGCTGCTTTTAAGATTCTCTCTTTGTCTTGAACCTTTTGCATTTTGATGATGATGTGTCTTGGTGTGGGCCTCTTGGGGTTCATTTTGTTTGGGACTCTCTGTGCTTCCTGGACTTGTATGTCTGTTTCCTTCACCAAGTTAGGGAAGTTTTCTGCCATTATTGTTTCAAATAGGTTTTCGATTTCTTGTTCTCTCTCTTCTCCTTCTGGCACCCCCAAGATGCGAATGTTGGCACGTTTGAAGTTGTCCCAGAGGCTCCTTACACTATCCTCATTTCTTTGGATTCTTTTTTCTTTTTGCTGTTCTGATTGGGTGTTTTTTGCTTCCTTATATTCCAAATCTATGGTTTGCTTCTTGGATTTACCTACTCTACTATTGAGTCTCTGTAAACTGGTCTTTACTTCAGTTAGTGCCACCTTCATTTCTGACTGGTCCTTTTTTATGCTCTTGAGGCCCTCACTAAGTTCACTGAGGTTCTCACTAAGTCCATTGAGCATCCTTATAAGCAGTGTTTTGAACTCAGCATCTGTTAGGTTGCTTATCTCCATTTTGCTTAGTTCTTTTCCTGGAGTTTTGTTCTGTTCTTTCATTTGGGACCTGTTTCTTTGTCTCCTCATTTTAGCTGCCTCCCTGTGTTTGTTTCTATGTATTACTTAGCAAGAGGTATCGGGCTAGCTGAGACCAGATGCTGCTTGTTTGAAAGAATTTAGGAAAAGCTGAAGCAGGATCCAAGACAGGCCAATCCTATGGTAAAGCAACTGGCAACAGCTTGGGTGGGCCTGGAAATTGGGTGGGGCGGGGCCTCAGGGAATCACCAGGGCGGGGCCAACAGTGTGAGCCAGGTTGCTGGAGTCCCAGATATGGCCGCGTCTGCCGGCCCAGGGAAGGGCTCACCAAAGGAACAAGGGCCTCTGACAGCACGTCTGTCCAGGAGAAAGCTGCCTCTCCAGCCCTTGCTCCAATGCCAAACAGCTCAGTTCTTCCTTATATGACTCTGGTGCCTTTCAGGCTCCTTCCCGCACGCTGGAGCCAGTCTGGATGCGGCTTCTTCTTTAATTTCCTAGTTGTAGGACTTCCATTCAGCCTGATTTCAGGCGGTTTTTTCACCACAATAAATTTAATTAAATTTTTTTTTAATGTAGGAACCAAGAATCCTCCCATTTTGTGGCTCTGCCATGTTCAACATTTTCAAACACTCCCAAGATTTCAGTGTCTACCTGCATTAAGTTACCAAATGGAGAAAGAGCTTTATTGGCTCAATTGTGATTAAAAAAAAAAAAAAAATCAGTCAACTCAAAATAGAAGGAAACTTCCACAACATGATAAAGGGCATTTATGAGGACTCCAAAGCTAGCATCATACTCAACAGTGAAAGCTTGAAAGGTTTGCCTCTAAGATCAGGGACAAGACAAGGATGCCTACTTTTGCAACTTCTATTCACCATAGTACCAGAAGTCCTAGCCAGAGCATTTAGACAAGTAAAAGATATAAAAAGTATCCAAATTTGAAAGTAAAAAGTACAATTATCTCTGTTCATAGTTATTTATTTGTTTTAACAGTTTTTTTAAATAAAATCTTTAGAAAACAATGTTGCAGAATAAAAAAATCAACACAAAATTTAGTTGTTTCATACACTAACAATGAACAATCCAGAAAGAAAATTAAGAAATTCCATTTACAATAGCATCAAGAAAAACAAAATACTTAGGAATAAACATCCAAGGAGGTGCAAGACTTGTACATTGAAAACTACAAAACATTGCTGAAAGAAATTAAAGAAGACACCAATTAAGGGAAAGATATCCTGTGTTCATGGATTGGAAGACTTAATATTGTTAAGATGTCAATGCTATCCAAAGCAATCCCTTTCAAAATCCTAATGATGTTTTTGCAGAAATAGAAAAATCCATCCTAATCTGAAAATTAAAAAGTGCTAACTGTGCTTTTCTGTTTCTCTGAGGAAGAAAGTTAATTTACATAAGGTAAACTAGTGCTTCTCATACTTTAATGTATATATGAATCTCTGAGGATACTGTTAAAATACAGGTTCTGATCCAACAGGTTGTGGGTGGAGCCCGAGCCTTTTCTGTCAAGCTCCCAGGTGAAGCCTAGCATGGATGCACTAGCATCACTTAGGAACATGTTAGATCTTATTAGCTAAGTATTGTGGACTCTGAGAAAGAAGATACCTAAAAAGAGCTCCTGGTGGCTAACTGGGCCCAAATTAAACAACAGAACATAGCACCCATTTCTACACAGGGGCCTCTCACGTAAACTGCACTTCAGAGAGAAGCCTGCACTGAACTTCCTGCCTATACTGTGTTTCCGCTATCTGAGCCAGCCCTTATAACAGAGTTCCTGGAATCCTATTTCAACCAATAGGACTGAGGCCTTCCCCATCCAATCAGATCCGTGTAGCTATATCCTCATCAGCTTTTTCACTGACCAATCAGAGTGGCTCTTTTCTGACCAATCAGGACAGTGCCCTCTGGACCAATCAAACTAACTGCAAAGATTTGGAGTCCTCATTTGCTTTCAGACAGACCAATTAGGAACCAGGGGCAGGGACTTCTTGTATATATAAGTCAGCTACCCTCCAGTTCTGAAAGAGCACTTTCCATTTTCATCAAAGATTAAAGACTTAGCCCTGGCCGGTTGGCTCAGCGGTTAGAGCCTCGGCCGTGGATCAGAGACACCCGGGTTTGGTTCCTGCTAGGGGCAGGTACCTCGGTTGTAGTTTGTCCCCACCCCGGTTGGGGTTGTGTGGGTGGCAGCTGGTTGATGTGTCTCTCTCACATCAATGTTTCTCTCTCTCTCTTCCTCCCTCTCTCCCTCCTGCTCTGTCTGAGGATGAATGCAAGGGTGTCCTGGAGTGAGGATAAAAAATAAAAAAAAGATTAAAGACTTAATCTCTCTGGCTGGAGCTGAAACACTGAAGATGAACACACCAAAGATGTGTCCTAAGAGCAGAGCAGAGAAGACCAGTGCAGGACAGGGCAGAGCAGACAAAGCAGGGAGCACAGCTGTCTAGTGAGAGAGAGACCTGGCCCCAGGGCTGCTTGGCCTCAGGGCCACCATGCTGTATCACAACTGAGCTGTTTTGTTGTTTTTAAATTTTTATTTATTGATTTTGAGAGAGAGCAGGGAAAGGAGAGAGACAAAGAGAGAAAAACATTGATTTGTTGTTCCACTTATTTATGCACTCATTGGTTGTTTCTTGTATGATGTGTTCTGACTGGGAACTGAACCCACAACCTTTGCATATTGGGACGACGCTTTAACTAACTGAGCTACCTGGCCAGGGACACAATTGAGCTGTTTTGCACTGAATAAAGTTTCCTTTTATCACCACACCCCAAACTGGGGATTTCTGTTGGCAATGAATTGGCACCAACAACCATTGGTTGACAGTATTTAGAAGAAATCTACATGTAACCCCTACTATGGCCTATGTGATGTCCACCCTCCGCCCCTTTGCTTTATCTCCCGCCATCCCAGCCATATCTGCCCTACCTCCTATAGCCACAATGGTCTCCCTGCTATTCCTCAAATACAGTAAGCAGGCTCCTACCTCAGGGTCTTGGCACTAATTGTGTCTGTCCTCTGCATTAGGGATATAACAGGAGACTCTACCAGGAGGAAAACAGAAACATAATGGAGGATATTTGTTGGGGAGGAGGTCAAAGGAGATTTCTTTGGGGAAAGGTCTTCCTCCACCTCTTTGCCTGGCAAGAGGAGCATGGCATCACAAGAAGACTCGTGCTGGAAGAGGGAAATAGACAGAAGTGATACCAAATAGGGGTCATGACTTCTATGTCTGGGTTTTGCTCTTGAGGCACTGGGGGAGGGGAGGGTGGAAGGAGTGAGGGGAGCCATGGAAAGTTTTAAGTATGGAAGAAACCTCATCTTTTTGTTTTAGAGATGCAAGCATCAAACAATTAAACCACTCGAGGAAATATATTGAGAACAAGACAAGGAGGCATATCATTTTTATTCAACCTTTTTATGGAGATTATATCTAATCAATGCAATAATACTATAAAAACTCATGATCTACAAATTAATTTATTCAGTCTACAAAATTTATTAAACACCTACTATGCGCCAGGCACTGCTTCAGGCTATAGGGATATAGCACTGAAAAACAAAAAGATCCCTGTCTTCATATAACATTATTTTAGAAGAGACAAATTGAAATCGTGCTGACCTCTCAGCATTTCACCCAGCTAAACACTTTTATCTTGGCTTCCTGACTTCACCTCTTTTGATTTTTTTTCACCCTGACTTCCTGGCTTACTCTTTTTGGGTTGTTTTCTCCTACCTCTCCAGGCTCTTCCCTTTATTGGTTTCTTTTTCTTTGCTACCACTAAATGCTGAGGTTTGATATGGGTTCTTCTCTCTTTACTGTACCTTCTCTCCCTTGGAGATAACATCCAGTCTCATTAGTTCAAGTATAATCTACACTGTGTCAGGAAGTGCAGGTAGAAAGGTGATATACAACCTAGCCTGAGTTTCACTTTCAAGTTCCATTTGATCTTTCTTGAACTTGAACTCTTTTTTTTTTTTCTTTCTGCATTTATCTTCAGATAGAGCGGGAGGGAGAGAAGGGGGGGAGAGAAAGAGAGAAACATCGATGTGAGAGAGACACATCAAATGGTTGCCCCCCACACAACCCCAACCGGGGCCAGGGACAAACCGCAACTGAGGTACGTGCCCCCAGCAGGAACCGAACCCAGGACTCTCTGGTCCGCAGGCCAGTGCTCCAACCGCTGAGCCAAACTGGCCAGGGCTGAACTTGAACTCTTGATCATTCCTTTCAGAGTAGCTCCATTTCTAATCTTTCCCATCACTGTGAATGTAATCACCATCACTCAAATTTCTCAAGCTAAAAATTCAGCCCTGGCCAGTTTGGCTCAGCGGTTAGAGTACCAGCCTCCAGACCAGAGAGTCCTGGGTTCAGTTCCCGCTAAGGGCACGTACCTCGGTTGCGGTTTGTCCCGGACCCGGTTGGGGTCGTGTGGGTGGCAACCAGTCAATGTGTCTCTCTCATATCGATGTTTCTCTCTCTCTCTTCCTCCCTCTCTCCTTCCTGCTCTATCTGAAGATAAATGCAAAAGTGTCCTCGGGTGAGGATTAAAAAAAAAAAAATTCAAGAGTCACTTTTAACACTTTTCACTCCCTCCGCTACTTTATTCCATCTACCACTAAGAGTCATAGATATTTTTACCTCCAAAATATACTTCAACTCTGTTTACTACTGTCACCCTATTTCCATCTCCACTGCCTCCACCCTATATCAAGCCACCTTCATCTCTCACCTGACCTATTACAACAGCCACCTAGTTTGTTTCCTCTTTTGCCCTCCCCAAATCCATTCTCCATATAATAACTAGAATGATTTTTTTGAAATGTAAAACTCAAAAAAGAATGTAAGTTACTCAGATACATCAAATGGATACAAGAGACAACTTAAAGGAAATCCTACTGTCCAAATCTGGGACAATTTGAGAATCAAAATAAATTATGATAATAGCTGATCAAGATTCATTGACTACAAAAGAATGCATGAATTCATACTGATACATACATGCTAGAAATGGGAAAACTTCTTCTAGTAGAATGTCAAACAACAATGTAGAAGAAATGGTGATGTAGGAAAAAACACCATTTTTCAGCCATCATAGTAATAATTGATTCAGCCAAGAGTCATTAATGGATACAAAAATTAATAGGTCAAAGGTTGATGAAGAACAGGTTATTTACATACTCTCAAAATATATCCCACATACTGCATATTAATTATAAAGAAGAAAAAGAGTAATTTCACAGTGAGAAACCTGACAGATACCATCATAAACAAGTGACCAAATTTAAATTGTAAACAATAATAACACAAACTTACATCACGTGTCTCTCTCTTTTTTTTTTTTTTATCCTCACCCGAGGACATTTCTCCATGTTTTGTTCAGATAGAGTGGGAGGGAGAGAGAGGAAGAGAGAGAGAGAGAGAAACATTGACATGAAAGGGACACATCGAGTTGCCGCCTCCTGCACTACCAACCAGGGCCGGGGACAAACTGCAACCGAGGTACATGTCCCTAGCGGGAACCGAACCCGGGTCTCTCTGGACTGCAGGTCGACGCTCTAACCACTGAGCCAAACTGGCCAGGGCATGTGTCTCTTAATGTAATACTGAAGACATACCATCACTCATGCAGTTTCCCTCTCAAAATGCATAACTGGAATTAATCATGGGGAGACAACAGACAAACATAAATTGAGGACTCTACAAAGTAAATGGCCTGTTCTCTTTAAAAAAAATGGTACTATGGAAAACAAAGAAAGGCTGAGGAACTGTTCTAGATTAAAGGAGATTAAAGAGATAAAAACTATATACAATGAATGATTCTGGGTTGGATCCTGGACTAGGAAAAAAACTGCAATAAAGGACATTATTAGAACAACTGGTAAAAATTGAAAACGATCTGTTGACTAAATAATTGGATCAATGTTAAATTTTCTAATTTTGTTCATTGTATTGTGGTTATGTAAGTGCCATGTCCTTGTTTAGAGGAAATATAAATTGACATATTTAGGGGTAAAGGGGCATGTCTGCAACTTGAGAGTAGTGCAGGAAAAAAGTGTATATACAGTCGATTCTCATTATTTGTGGTAATTATGTTCTATTAAGTCACCAGAACGGAATGAGTAAATACTCAACAATTGCTTGCAGGGGAAATACAGGGTTAGAGTCCTATAAGCCTCTAGTCTTATTTTTTTTCCCACCCATCAATACATAACTTGGTTTTATGTGTGTTTCTGTTGAAAGACACCTTATTTAACATATATAGTTGACTCATTAACCAACAGCACTATAACTCATGCCCGAATAAAGCTTATCTAACACATTTTCTCTGTAAGGCACGTCATAGCCTTCTTGTGCTTAGGAACACTAAACAACACTTCAGCACTATACCTGGGGTCCATTTAAAACAGCAAAATCACCAACAAAAAGCACAAAAATATGAAAAACATGGCACTAAATAAACTGCAAAAAGGACACTTGCTTACAGTATGAGAGATAAAACAAGAACATAGAGCGCCAACTTGTTCAACCTCAGCTGGGAATGTGAATTTCTAGTGGCTCAAATTTTTTGCTGCTCTGTACATATCTGCAAAAGACCTTGAAAGCACTGCAAACATTGATTTTGGGGGTACAAGAACATTTTAGCAAGTAGGTGAATATGCAAATATGAAATCTGCAAATAACGATGATTGAGTGTGTATGTATACAAATACACACATATACAGAAAGAGAGAAAGAGCAAATGATAAACAAATCAAAATGTTAAAATTGATGAATCTGGATGAAGGCGATATGGAACTTGTTGGTACTATTTCTTGCAATTCTTCTCTAAATTTGAAATTATTTCCAAATAAAATGTTGAAAAATATAAATAAATTCATTTTACTCCTCTGCTTAAAACATTTCAATTGCTTGCATTTGCATGTCACACAAGAACCTGAAGGGGGTCAGGCCCCTCTCTGCCTCTCCAACAGTCTTTCAGGCCACTCTTCCTCCAGTTCACTCTGCACCAGTGTCATGGACATTCTTTTAATTCTTGGAGCACTTCCCTGGCTCCCCAGCTAAATTAGATCCTGTCCATTACCCTCTTTTAAAGCACCTTGTTCTTTTTTTTTTTTTTTGTAGCACTTATCACAATTTGTAATTATGTATGCAAACAATGATGTGGTCTTATTTATTAAATACCATGCATAAAATGATAATTATGAGGACATTTTAGAAATATGAAATTATGCAAGTGACCCGATTTAAATGTTTAGGCATGGAAAATTACTCAGGTAAAGGTAAGTTCTAAATTATATGCAAAATCTGACATATACTTCATATAGTAGCAAACATACAAGGGCAAGGATTTGAAAGCAATATGCAAAAATGAGAATTCAGCCAGAATGATGAAATTATAGTTAAAAATAGAAATTATTGTCTTTTTAGGTTCCTTTCAGTAAAAAAAGAAAAAAATAATACTAAACCAAAGAATGACAATAAAAATTATCACTAAGAACATTTTGAATAAACATCTCTCTAACTGTAGATTAGAGAACAGAATGAAGGAGAAGCAAGGCTGGAGGCATGAAGGGGGACCAGTCAGCATAATTTAAGTGAGCTCACTTGGATATGAACTAAAAGTGTGACAGTGGGAATGAGAGAAGTCAATGGACTCCAGAGATGTCAGAGATACGATGCTAGAATTGACAGGATCTAATGACTATTGAAGAAGGGGTTTAAAAAGAGAGAAAATTCAAGGTCAATTCCTAATTTTACATCTTGGGCAACTGGAAGGAGGTTACTGGACTCAATGAAATAGGGACAATGGGAGAAAAAGCAGGTTATAAAATGGGACAGTAAATTTAGTTTGAACCTGTGGGACATCCAAATGGAAATAGTAGGCAATTGTCTACATAGGTCTGGAGGCCAGGAGAGAATTCTGGGCCCAAGATAGACAGATATGGAACTCATAATCATATAGATAGAAATTAAGCTATAACTGAGATATGGATTAGATTAGGACTCTGGCCTCTTCCTCATTTAAACTTCTTTTCACCATGATCATACTGAGTCCCATGGCGTTAAAAAATACCATCTATATGTTGTGAATATAAGTATGTATGTAGGTATTCAGCCTGGACCTCTTCCTTGAACTCTGGGTTTGCATACCCAGCTTCCTATTCCATACTCTATTTGTATATCAATAAGCATTTCAAATTAAAATATCTCAAAGTGAGCACCTAATTTCCCAACCCTCACAGTAGTAGTCCCTTTTCCAACTGACAGCAACTCATACTTCCAGTTTGCCAGAAACCTTTGAGTCACCCTTACTTTCTCTCTTATACCACACACTCGCTCTATCAGACAAATCTACTGGATCTACCGTCAAAATATTCCCAGAATTTGTTCACTTTTTAACCACTTCCAATGGTATTACCTTAGGCTAAGGCTCTAAGTCATCATCTCTCACCTGGATTTTTCAGTAGTTTCCTTAAGTAGTCTCTCTACAATTATCCTTGCTCTTTTGGTCTATTCAAACAGCAGCCAGAGTGAGTTTTTAAAGATATAAGTCAGATAATGTCACTTTGCTGCCCCAAAACTCCCAGGGCCTTTCCATCTCACTCAGGGTTAAAGCTAAAGAACTTACACAGGCCCAGCTGGTTTGGCTCAGTGGTTGAGTATTGACCCATGCACCAAGAGGTCACCGGTTCGATTCCTGGTCAGGGCACATGCCCAGGATGTGGGCCCAATCCCCAGTGGGGGGCATGCAGGAGGCGGCAGTCGATGTCCTCTCTCATCGATGTTTCTATCTCTCTTTCCCTCTCCCTTCCTCTCTCTAAGAGTCAAAAAAAAAAAAAAAAAAAAGAACTTACACAGGGCCCAATATAATTTTGCTGCCTTCTCTTTCTTCCTTCCTCAACACACCTATAGTATTTCCTATGCTCTTGGTTTATTTTCTTTTGCATGACATTTATCACCATCTAATATACTTTTCCATTTTGTCTTTTTCCACTGGAAAGTATGCTACACAAGGACAGGGATTTTTGTCTTTTCTTTTTTTACTGATATATTCTCTACTGCCAAGCACATAGTAAACATTCAATAGACATTTGTTATGTGAATAAATGATTGAAGGAAGGTGTGGAAGAGGGGCATCTAAGAATATATAATTTAAGAAAATGAGTGCTATAATAGACAATGTAAATACAAAGTTCTGTGGTTGCAGAACTTTCTAGAAATAAAAGATTACTTCTGGAATTATGGCTTCTTGAGCACTCATTACTTTTTCTACATGTAATATGAAATAAAAGGAAGTGAATACTCACACTTTTAGAAAATGGCCCATCTTCCTAGGTTAAGGCAGTGTTTGTAGTAAGCTTCTGCTTAGCATACCTTGAGCAGGCTAATATACTGCCCAGCTTCATGAAGTTCAGTGAAGTTTCTTGGGTGCTATGAGGAGGAGACTAGGGAACTTGGCTGTACTTACAGAAATGTTTCTAAGAATACATATTTTGAGAAAAGAATGTAATTTTTATTATGAAAATATTATTCATTCATTGTAGAAAAATTAGAAAATACAGAGAAATAAAAAAAAAAAGATCACTTAGAATGTCTCCAAACAGAGGTGTTTTTTGTTAATAGTTTGGTATATAATCTAGATTTTCTTATAACATATATTTACCTTCTTATTGGATAAAAGTTTTTTTTTATTTACCAAAAAATGAAATCATACTTTACATACTATTTTATTTTTGTTGTTGTTAACCTTCATCTAAGGATATTTTTCCACTGACTTTTAGATGGAGTAGAAGGGAGGGAGGGAGGGAGGGAGAGAGAGAGAGAGAGAGAGAGAGAAACATCAATATGAGAGAGACACATCCATTGGGTGTCTCTCGCATGACCCCATCTGGGCCGGATTGAACCTGAAACTCTGGAAAGTGTTCTTGATTGGGAATTGAATCTGTGACCTTTCAGTCTGTGGGTGGACACTCTAACCAGTGAGCCAAAATGGCCAGGGCTACATACTATTTTATAATCTCCTTTTTAATTTAATAATATATATCATAATCATTTTTCCATGTCAATAAATATACCTCTATAAATATAAATCTTAATGACTGATTAGTATTTCATAGTGTGAATGGATCTCTTATGTTAAGATTGATTGGTTGTATCTATTTTTTCTAGGAGCATTACTTTTAAATACTAAAAATTTGCCCTGGCCGGTTTGGCTCAGCCCTTAGAGCATCGGCCTGCGGTCCAGAGAGACCTGGGTTCGGTCCCTGCTAAGGGCATGTACTTCGGTTGCAGTTTGTCCCCGGCCCTGGTTGGTCGTGCGGGTGGCGGCCACTCGATGTGTCCCTTTCATGTCGATGTTTCTCTCTCTCTCTCTTCCTCTCTCTCCCTCCCACTCTATCTGAACAAAAAATGAAAAAATGTCCTCGGGTGAGGATAAAAAATAAAATAAAATAAAATAAAATTTAAAAAGTGTCTCAGTTTTCATTAAATCTTTAATGAAGTCATCAAAATGGTTTCAGATTATATACATATATTAGTCATTATGTTGTACACCTGAAACTAATGTCAATTATATATCAATAATAATGATAAAATATATGATAAAATATGTAAATTTAAAAATGGAATAATTTTTTAATTTATTTAATAAATTTAATAAAGTAAAAACTTTTTAAAAGTTTAAGCTGCATTCCTTTAAGAGCAAAGAAATGACACAGTGGTGTTGTAGAAGTGAATTCTGTTGCAGAAAAAATTAATTCTCTGATGCAAAAGCACACAGATACTGGACCAGATTCAAGGTATAAAACTTGAAGGCATTTGTTTTTGGATTACTTTGAAGCTGAGATCATGACTCTCTTAGCCAAATAGTTATGACTTCTCAGCCAGATTTTTCAGCTAATCTCATTTCAGATAAACGGGGCTTCCTCTTTAAATTCGACAGAGTAACAAACTTTTACTTATTTTCTGAAGAGACTGTAGGCACTTGAAAAATCATAAGGATAAGAAGAAGAATTTACATTGTCTACTCAATAATTATACTCTTAGCCTTTGGTTTTGCCCAAGTTAAATTGTGCTCCTCTGTGTGTGTGTGTGTGTGTGTGTGTGTGTGTGAAATAGTGAAATATTGGATATATAAATTTTGTATTTGTTTATAGTTTTGTTTCATTACCTGAATTGATGAGAAGAATATTTGGACAATTAATGATACAGTCCTTCATTTTAACAGCGCTATGGTCTGAATGTTTGCGTCTCCCCCAAATTCAATATTGAAATCCTAACTCCTAAAGGCCATGGTATTAGTAGGTGGAGCCTTTGGGAGGTACTTAAGTCTTGAGGGTGGAGCTCTCATAAATAGAACCTTTTAAAAGAGGCTCCAGAGAGAGCCCTTCCCTTCTCTACCATGTGAAGTCACCTGGAGAAGTCCTCAATCCGGAAGGCTCTCACCTGGCTACGTTGGCACCCTGATTAGACTTCCAGCCTCCAAAACTGTGAGCTAAATTTCTGCTATTTATAAGCAACCCAGGTATTTTCTTGCAACAGCTCAAACGGACTAAGATAGAAGGTAAATGAATAAGATTTTTCAATATCTTTAATTTTACCAATATTTTAACAGATAAACATAATAAAATCAAGGTATACTCTTCCTCCTCCATTTTTTCTTTTCTTTCTTTAAAAAAAATTTTTTTTCCTTTATTGATTTTAGGGAGAGAGGAAGGGAGAGGGAGAGAGAGAGGAATGGAGGGGGAGAGAGAGAGGAATGGAGGGGGAGAGAGAGATAGAAACATCGATGAGAGAGAACATCGATTGGCCGCCTCCTGCATGGGGATTTGGCCCACAACCCTGGCATGTGCCCTGACCTGGAATCGAACTGGCGACTTGGTGCATGGATCAATGCTCAACCACTGAGCCACACCAGCCGGGCCATTTTTTCTTTTCTTACATAGAAGGATAAAATGCATTTTGCCTTCCTACATATCCTGTTTTATTAATATGCTTCTATAGAAAGGAAATGTAATAAACAATTATTTCTAAACTCCAAATTCAGGACAGTAGTTCCTATGCTGAGTAAGGAGAAGTATATTCTTTGAACCAAAAAATTAAAATTCCCATCAGTGTGTCAAATTATAAAGCAAACCAACAATTATAAGAAAAAATATGCTAGGTCACCTTAAAGACAAAGTATACTTACTCTGTCAATCTTTGTAACCTGATTGAGCTTATTTACATACCTAAATAAAATACTCAAGTTGAGGGTGGTGGTCTAATTGAAGTTTGAAAATGGAGAGTTCTCAGTGCAAACTTTGTCTTCTTTCCACAAGTATTTCTTGAACTATCCTATATAGTGAGAAAAACACCGAAGCTAAACAATTTGCTCAGCTAGTGAAGAGCACATCTAGGATTCAAATCCACTTCACTGAAAATGTTGCATGGCTCCATTTAATTAATTCACTTAGCACATATTTATTAAATACCTTTTATGTGCAAGGTATCCTACCAGGGAGCAGTGGTGGGATATATGATGAATCAGACAATTGTGAAGTAGTGGAAAGAGATGTACTTTGACATCATACAGACGAGTCTGAATCCAACTTCTTGGATAAGTTACTCTTTTAAAAGCAGTTTTTAAGTCAGTCAAGTGAGGTGGTTATGGTGGTGGGGGGGGACTGACTAGCACACTAAGAGGTGCTCAATTCATTTATTTTCCTCCCTGCCCCAAACTCTACTTTGAGGAGTTTTTTAGGAGGTAAGTGATCGGGTAAATCCTCATGGAATGGGGAAGGATGCGATTTGATTTAGTTATGAGATAGGTTCTTGATTTGGACTTGTTGCGAGTAAACCTGTGAGGACTGAGTAGATCTTGTCCATCTGAGGTGACATGGAGGGAAAAAATGAGAAGCTGTAAACGTCAGGTTGCCTGTCTACTTGCACAATCTCCTTCAGTTTAGTGTCAGTTCCTACAAACATATAATGTTATTACAATAGCCTGAAATCAAGACATCTCAGAGGTGATAAAGACGTCTATAGCAGCACTGAGGAAGAAACAGATTTTCCTTGGGGGCAGCTCAACTCTAAAATTACATGAAAATAGGCAGATCTTACAGACTATACAATAGTCTTAAACATTTAAAAGAAAAAAAAGGATATTTAAAATAAATTCGCAACGTCAATTGTAATGCTAATTTTAGCAACGCTTTAGACCGAAACCCTCAGAAAAACACTGAGGAAGCGTGATTAGAGTTCTTACAGAGCTACTGGTTTCCAGAATCAGTCCGCCACAATTTTGGAAAGAGATGCTTTATAAGCAAAAACAATTTTTGCTTATAAAGTAGAAGCCTATGGAAAGTCTTGTCCTGGCTTTTTAAAGAACACGCAACTGGGGGATATCCGGGAGAAGAACGCGGATGCCGCAGTTTTCGGAGTGTGGTTTGCCCCTCCCACATGCTAGACTTTCGGCAACTCGCCCCTCCTCCCTCTGAATTCTGGGGACGATTCTAACGCCCTATGGAGCCGTCCCTAGTGACGTCACTAGCGCGATTCCAGTCTGTGGCCAATCACGCGGCCGGATTCCGGGGAAAGCCCGGGGCGGTGACGGCGATCTGTGCGCGTGCGCGAGGTCTCCGCGTGGCTATATAAACATGGCTGGCGTGGTCGCGCGGCGGGGTTGTGCTGGGCGTGCGTAGGGGGCTTTGGGTCGCTCGGGTGTGTGGTTTTGAAATTTCTGGCGGGGAAGTCGCGGCCCACAGTTAGGCTCTGAGGTGAGAGAAAAAAGTGACGCCCTTCCGGGAGCCGCACAGACAAGCTCCACTGTGGCGGGACCGAGGCTGAGGCGGCGCACGTGGGAGCGCCGCTGAGGAAGCGGCAGAGCAGATTTTGCTGCCGGCGGGGCCACGCGGACGGGAAGGAGGTCCCGGACGCGCGTGTCCCGCTTCCCAGCCGGTGCCTGTCGACTTCTGTGTTGCGGCCCCAGCGCCTCTTCCTAGAGATGCTGTGGAGCCGGAACTTCACTGGAGTCGGCTACCGCTTGACAAGCGTCCGCTCGCCTGTGCTCCCGGAACGGCAGCGCCGCAGCTGCCGCTGATCCACCTGGGCGATGCCCGCGGGCCTCACGGAGCCGGCCGGCGCCGCTCCCCTCTCCGGTGTGAGCGCCTCCGGGACCTTGACAAGGGCCCCTGCCGGCGCTCTGCCGGTCCGGGTGGAGAGCACTTCCGTGGCCCTGGGCGCCGTGACTAAGGCTCCTGTCAATGTCTGCGTGGAGTCCACGGTGTCCCAGCCCCTGCGGTCCCCCGTGGGGACCCTGGTGACCAAAGTGGCTCCTGTCAGTGCTCTTCCTAAACCCAGCAGCGGCCTTGGGCTGCCTGCTCCTCAGATAGTCGCCGTGAAAGCCCCCAACACCACAACAATCCAGTTGCCTGCTAATTTTCAGCTTCCTCCAGGTATGTTGATCACCTTTTCCAGTTTATCCATCCGTCCAGCCGGCGGTGACCCGGGAAACGTCAGAGCCCCGGATTGCACCTTCTTGCTGATAGCTTAAAACACACACACACAACCTCAGCCAAGAGAACCTTTCATAATCTTGACTTTGTGGGACAGTGATTTGGCTTTACAGTTCATATAGCCTCTTTGAGTCCTTACTGCGTAGCTTTTCTTTCCATATTTAAGAAAAAAATTTTCACCTAAGTGACACAGTAAAAGCTGGAGCAGCATATTCTGGAGGGCCTTTGAGGCACTGGCTCCTACTTGAGGAAGTATAGCTAAGTTTATTTTTTTATGGAGAAAGGATCAATTTATATATTCACACACATTACGATGGTAACTAAAAGTGTATTTAAATGGTTCGTGGGTGTTAAGACTGAGAGAATTTTAAATTTGAGCAAGTCAAAAATTTTAATTTAAGCAAGTGTACTGCTTTATAGTACCAGAAATGAATAATGCTGCTTTGTGCAAAACCTTTAGCTGTATAATGATTGTAACTTTCGGTTAGAAGACTCCCTCTCCCAGGGAGCAAATGCCGGAGTTGAAAAATAGGTCAGAACAATGTGATTGTGGTATTTGAAGCAGACTGAATGCTACAGTTTATGAATATGTGACTCCTTTTTATCCTAGGGTTTACTCTGTTGGACTGTTTTTCATGATTTATGCAAAGATTTTGCTCTGTGATCATTTACATATTATAAAAATGATAAAGGATATTTGAGTGTTTACTTGCTTTCCTCAACTGAAAATCTCTTGGAATTTCAGTTGAGGTATAAAGCACATCTCACATTCTTTGGAGTGAACTCAGTGATAGGTCTTCTGTTAATTTTGCTCAGCAGTAATTGGAACTCTGACAGGCCAAGACGGTAAAGAAGTCAGAGCATTTGATTTAAAAGATGTCAGTATCTCCTAAAAAATGATGGTGTCTTTTTTGTAGCTAATGTTCTATTTGGTTGTGAACATTGTGGAAAGATTATGTTTTTCACTTCTGATAAAGTTCTGTTTCAGTTTTGTATGGTACACAGGAACATACGCTTGTTAAGCTGTGTGCATCACTGGATACATTTTCTGCCAATTCTAAGTTATCCTGCCTGCATTCTTATAAACTAGTTATGAATGTGTTTGAATGAAATCACCCCGTAATTTGTTAAAACTAAATGGCTGTCTAGTCAGTGAAGTTTGTTTAGAAGCAATAAAAAAAGTATTAAAATGGGAGAACTTTCAAGAGTGAAAACTTGCTGGAAAGTGGGAACTGATCACTTATTGAGGGTATACTGGTCGCCTACTGAGGGCTAGGCACTTTTTATTATTTATTTATTATTTTTAGTATTTTTATTGATTTTTTTTTTTTTTTTAATTTAGAGAGAGATGAAGGGAGAGAGGGATAGTAACATCAATGTGAGACAGAAACATCAATCGGCTGCTTCCTGCACGCCCCCTACTGGGGATCGAGCCTGCACCCTGGGCATGTACCCTGACCAGGAATCGAACCTGGACCTCTCAGTTCATAGGACCATGCTCAGTCCACTGAGCCACACCGGCTGGGTGGGATAGACACTTTTTATACATTATTTATATATTGTTTGTTTGTTGGTCATAATAGGTAGGTAGCAAATAACCATTCTCTAAGGGTAATTTGCCCAATGCAAAATTCCTAGGTGTCAGAGAGAATTTGAATCTAGATCTGTTTTACTATACTCTTTCCACAACATTATGCTTACCACTTGGTGTGTGTGTACAGTTATGCCTCATTAAGTATCAGTGCTAAAAGATGATTTATAGAATTTTAGAGCCTAATCTTTTTATACACAGCAAAACCAAACTGAAACTTGCCAGAGCTAGATAGCAGTAAACTAGGGCCACAGCCTAAGTATGCATGACACTAACACATTTTATGCTGTTGACCGTGGAGTAACTCTCATAAAAGAGAGGAGATAAATTGCCTTTAGGAATCATTAGTTACAGAGGAGGTGGGCAGACGCTTTTGAGGAGCAGCTTTTGGGAATTTTTGCTAGGTATGGCAGAAGAGCATACTAACATTTGTGTTCTCATTGGTGCAGAATAAGATAAGCAATAGTTGAAGAATGAAATGGAAACACTGATTAACGTTTTTAAAAGGTTATGATTCTTGTACCATTTCTTTTATATACTGAACAATAGCAGTTGATTACTAAAGGATGCTTTCTTTAATTATATAGAAGTCTTATACTTTAAGTATAGTATACTTATACTTTAAGTATTTGGTTTCTCTTTACTTCAGAATTTCCTCTATGAACAAAACTGGTTTAAAAAATATATAAATATGGAGAGATCCAAGATGGCTGCAGATTAGGTGTAAGCTACACTCACCTCCTCCTAGGACCAAATTGGAATTACAACTAAAGTATAGAAAAGTCACCTTAAATAACGAAGAGAAGCTAGAGAGAAGACTTATAACCAAGGACTTTTAGAGAAGGCCTCATTGAGACTGTTTTATTTACTATAGCCAAGATTTGGAAGCAGCCCAAGTGTCCATCAGTAGATGAGTGGATAAAACAGCTATGGTACATTTACACAATGAAATACTACTTGGCCATAAAAAGGAAGAAAATGTTACCCTTTTGTGACTGCATGAATAGACCTGGAGAACATTATGCTAAGTGCAAGAAGGCAGTCAGAGAAAGACAAGTACCGTATGATTTCACTCATGTGGAATCTAATGAACGAACTGAATTACCAAGGAAAATAGAGACAGACTCATAGAGAGCAGGCAGACAGCTCTTGTGGGGGTGTTTGGGGGGGTGGTGGTGAGAGGATTGAGCAAAAAAAAGGGGAAAAAAGAGAAAATATATATAACTATACACCACAGGTTTTTATAGGTTAACAGGGGCTGGAAATGAAAAGGAGGGGGCATTGCGAAGAAATGAAAGAAACTATAGTGAAGCTCTGAAAATTATTCTTCTATTGAATGCTTTGGTAACCTCTTTAGTCTTATTTTTTGTGAACATATGGGATTTGAGGCCAGGCTGTGGCTCTTTTTTGGTATTCTGAGCCTTCCTTTCTATCACTTGTTTGAGAGTGATGAGCAAGGACTTGTTTATTTCTTTTATGTTGTAAACTGTGGTAAATCCTGCTTGACAGTCATACTGTACAGAAGTTTGTGAAAGTTACTTGTGAGACCGTTGAGGTCCTTTTTCATCAATTTCTTCATGCCGAGATGTGGCACAGGATTTGCTTTTGCTTTCTCAAATTCCTGAACCAGTTCCTGGATAAGCTAGTGGTTCTTGTTTCCACCCTGGCTTTATCAAAGGGATATTACATGGTTATCAGCTTCCACAGTTGTCACAGTGCTTCTGGATTTCATGAAACGAGAGTCTCTTCTTTTCAGTGCTCATCATGTGTGCCATCGGCTCTTTGGATTTCAAAGGCTGTGGAGTCAGCTTAACCCTGATAATGTCAATGGCATTATTCAGTCTTTGGATAGTCATCCTGGAGGAGAAAGTGTTGGTAGTACTCCATTTGTGCAGCTCTTCTTCAAGGCTAGATTAGGTTCTTCTGTTTTGTGTTCCCACTTACACTCTGTGCCTTCACCACCATACTACTCACTTCAGTTTTATTTGCTGCCTTTTTTTTTTAATCCTCACCTGAGGACACTTTTTGCATTTATCTTCAGATAGAGTGGGAGGGAAAGAGGGAGGAAGAGAGAGAGAGAAACATCTATGTGAGAGAGACACATCGACTGGTTGCCACCCACACGACCCCAACCAGGGCCGGGGACAAACTGCAACCGAGGTATGTGCCCTTAGCGGAACCGAACCTGGGACTCTCTGCTCCGAGGGCCGACGTTCTAACCGCTGAGCCAAACCAGCCAGGGCTGCTTCCTTTTTTTATTGTAAGTTCCACATAGGTAGGGATTCTATCTTGCTGATTTTGTTATCTCCAGGACCTGGTATGTTTCTTGGCACAGGGAAGGCACTTAAGTATTCGAATGCATGCTTGAGTATATGTGGAGAGAGTAGGGGGCAATCGGATTGCAGCCCTTAAGGGATTCCAAGGGCCATCACATATATCAGTGCATTTTATTTTTAATTTCTTTGCCTATTCTGCTTACAAAAGTGGTATATGTTCATGTAAGAAAAATTACTGAAATGTAATATCCACCTCACCAGAGTATTTCTACTAACAGTTTTTTGTATCTTTTTCATGTTAGTACCTATAAATCTTCCTCATTTTTTGAATTGCTTAGTAGTCTAGTCCATTGTATAGATGTACCATTATTTTAGGAACACTCTCCTATTCATAGACAGTGATACTGTGCACTATTTTCTGCTATTACAAATGATGCTATAATAAACCTCTTTGTATGTATATTTTTGTGCAGCTTTGTAAATGTGTCTTTACAGGACAAATTGCTAGAAGTGGAATTGTTTCAAAAGGTAATATTTTAATAGGTATTACCAGTTTTTACCCCCAAAAGATTCTCTAAATGCATAATTAACAATGTTATTAATTAATTAATAGGAAACCTACCCATGGACTCTAAGAAGTCATTTCCAGGCTTAACTTTAATTAAAGATAAGAGAAGAAGATGAGTTTTATAATTGAATAGAGAGAAGATTTAGAATATAGAGAAATGTGAGCTGGATGGTGATATTATATAGAGTTGTTGCTTACTGAATAACTATGCCTAAGAGGGCTCTAGCTTAAAGTAAAGTATATAATATATAGTAGCTGGGAAAGTTTAGTTAAGGACCACAGAGTAAGGACTAGGTGGTGTTCTTATCAAGTATGTAGATAACAAGGGGCTTGGAGGATTAGCCTTTTTTGGGAAAGTACTGGAGTTTAGCAATATAGGGTAGAATATTGGCCTTGGAATCAATAGTTCTGCATTTGAATCCCAGCTCTTAGACTTAATAGCTTTGTGGTCTTGGGCAAGTTTATTCATCTCATCCTAAATTGCCTCACTTTTCTTATGTCTAAATGGTGAATCACACCTTTTTGTTAGAAGTATCATAAGGATTAAATAAAATGAAAATACAGGCCTGCATGTCATAGAACTCTGGGGGCCATTTGTGTGGAATACAGTGTTGTACAGCAGGAATGTCTTATTCGTCTAGTAAGTATTAGCATCCACCAAATTCTCAGTAGGATGGACATTTAAATAACCTCAATTGCCTATCTACCCCTATTTTTTAAAATTGAAAAATGATAATTGTAAAAAGTTTGGAAAACATAGAAAAATTACCTCAAAATATTTTGAGTCTAGTTTTTTAGTCTCCTTTTTAATGCCAACTTGATTGAGCTGCAGTTTTTTTTTTTTTTTTTTTTTTTAAGGAATCTATTTACAGTAAGTTTTGAAAAAATTGACAAGGGTATAGCCACAACTGCACTGAAACTATAGAACATTTTACTCCCCAAAAGTTTTTAGTTTCTTTGGGGGAAAATGTATATGCTTGCTTCTTCCATTTTTACATAATTGGGATTCTGTAATGTAATTATTATATCTTGCTTTACACTTATCATTAGATTGTGACAATTTTGTATGTTATAAAATCCAAAGTTTAATTTTAATGGCTGCATAATCCATTATTTAATTATTCCTCTATTTTGTCCATTTAGGTTGCTTATGCTTTTTTGTTTAAAAAGCTACTTATAAATAAAGGTAAACAAAATGGCTTTGTATTTAGATTGTGGTTTGCAACTTGGTTATTTTCTTGGGACAGATAATAAGAATTGGGATTTCTGGATCAAGGAAATATGAATATTTTAAAGTTAATGGTTTTTTTTTTAATGTCCTAATACATTTCAGGGCTAGCTGTATGCTAAATTCTATGCAGAGTATCATGGATAAACAGTCGGCCCTCGTTTATTGCGGTTAATCAGTTCCAGGCTCTACCGAGATAAATGAATTTCTGCGAAGTAGAATTCTTTATTTATATACAGTCATCCCTCGCCACTTCGCGCTTCACCTTTCAAATACTATACTATATTTGAAAAAACCGCGATAGAGTGAAGCCGCGAACTTGGAAGCGCGAAGTGGCGAGGGACGACTGTAGTAGTAAATAAGGTAGGTGTAGTTCCTGTTCTGGAAACCAAATAGATTTGCAGAATTTCCTTAGGTTACTTTAAGCTTAATTTTTCTCCAACAATCCTTTATTTTTTGTAAGTAAATAAATGGGTATATAAAAACAACCAAAACTATGGAAACTTGAAAAGAAGATAAAAATCACCTGAAATCTTATGGTGCTACTTTTTAAAAGATGAAATTTAATAGAGTTAAATATCAACTGTGTAAATGGAGGGTAGAGGATATGTACCATAACTAATAGGAGAATCTGGGATTAAAATTTATTGATTGATTTAATTTTTCTTTCATTTACTCAATGAATAATGGGAATGAGGGGAAGAGGGAAATTTGAGTGACTTTAAGCTCAGTAGTAGAAGCTATGATATTTGAAGAATTGGACCCAAGGTGAAATTCTTGAGGAAGAAACAACTTAGGATATATTAGCTACCTTTAAGTGTTTAAAGGAATGTCCCGTGGAAGTGAAAATAGGCTTATTTTATGTGGTTGCACAAGGGACCTTCACATTTGTGAATATTAATGGGAAGCACAGTTTGATTCCATATTAAGAAAGAATTTTGTATTTCTTGTCTACTTATGAAGGAGTGACACTTGTACACCTCCCCCTTCTTAACCATGGACTTATTTGAGTAAAGACTAGAAGGTCATCAGTCAGGCATTTGTGTATAGGTATTAAATTATTTCAGTGGATTCTAAAGTCTTTCTGGTTCTTAGATCTGTATGAGTCTGTTGTCTTTTCAGGTTAGGTATTTACCATGCTGTGACTATGGAGAAACCAGAGCATCCAGATCAGCTTGCCAGTAAGACAAAGTAGGAAAGGCATCTTGGGACATAGCAGTTCACTGGGCAGAAAAGTAGAGTGTGTTAAATTATGTACCAGATTAGAGTGGATACTGGACCACTTTATACTTTAACATTTTAGAGAAAAGGTGCTTTGTAACCTAATGTATGATTATTTTCTTTCAACATGCCTGTAGAATAAATACACAGCTGGTCTTTCATTATTGGAAAAAAGTGAATCTCAGATATTTATTAGGATTGGATTCAAAGAGACTTGGTAAGTGGTCTTAAGAAAGGAAACTAATGTTTAGTTTCCTTTTTATGTTTATAGGTACTTTTTACTAGGTTGCTGCCAATTGGAATTGGGCTTTTGGGATAGATAGGCACTTTAGTCAGAAGAATATCTAGAGTTCAGATGAGCTGTTTATTTTATTCTCAGTACAGTAGTTCCCCCTGATCTGAGGGGGAATACGTTTCAAGACCCTCAGCAGATGCCTGAAACCACGGATAGTACTAAACCCTATATATACTATATATTTTTTTCCTACACATATACACACTTAAGGCTTCTTTTTGGCATATCGGAATTGCCAGCATCACTACTCTTGTGCTTTGTGGCTATTAAGTAAAGTAAGGGTTACTTGAACAGAAGCACTGAGATATGGTGACAGTTGATCTGATGAGTGGGTAGCACATACAGTAGATATGTTGGTCAAGGGATAATAATTCATGTCTCGGAGGGGACTGAGTGGGAAGGCCTGAGATTTCATCATGCCACTCAGAATGGTGTTCAATTTAAATCTTAAGAGTAGTTTATTCCTGGAATTTTCCATTTAATATTTTTGGTCCATGGTTGACCTTGGGTAACTGAAACTGCAGAAAGTAAAAAAATGTGAGTAAGGGGGGAACTACTGTATTGTCTATTTGCAGCTATTCTAATCTTACGTCCTAGTGATGTTTTGAGTACTTAGTTGAAGAAAAGTGTGGATTGTGGACCTTTTGGCATCATTAACAATTATTACTGGTAAATTTAATATATGAAAAATCCTTTCAAATGTATTGTCTCATTTGACCCCTTTACTAGTCCTTCAAGTTAGGTATTAAGTCTCTTGATAGGGATGTCTTTCCATTTATTTAGATTTCTTTAATTTCTTTCAACAACATTTTGCAGTTTCCAGAGAGTTTGTTTTGTACTTACTTTGTTAAATCTATTCCTAAAATATATTATTTGTTTTGATCCTTTGTAAATATAATTGTTTTCTTATTCATTACTTTTTGTATCTTGATCTTATATGTGGCTGCCTACCTGAACTCATTTATTAGTTTTAATAGTTTTTTTTGTGGATTTGTTAGGATTTTCTGTATACAAGATTATATTATCTTGAGCAGATCATGTTACTTATTTCTAATCTGGATGCATTTTATTTAATTTTCTTGCTTAATTGCCCTGGCTAGAACTCTCAGTACAGTGTTGAATCTAAGTGATGATTGTAGGCATCCATATCTCATTCCTCATCTCAGATATCTTTGTCTTGTTCCTGATCTTAGGGAGAAAGCACTTAGTCTTTCACTATTACGTATGATGTTAGCTGTGGGTCTTTTGTAGATCCCTTTTTATCAGTTTGAGGAAGTTTCATTTTATTCCTGTTTTGTTGAGTGTTTTTATCATGAAAAAAAGGATGTCAGATTTTTGTCAAATACTTTTTTTTTTTATCTATTGAGATCACCGTTTGGTCTTTTTGTCTTTATTCTATTGATAGGGTGTTTTACAGTAATTAATGTTCAGATGTTAAACCAACCTTACATACTAAGATATCACTTGGTTATAGAGTTTTATACTTTTTATATGATGCTGGATTCAGTTTGCTAATACTTTGTTGAAAACTTTTATATCTGTATTCATAAGATATGTCTTTCTGTGATATCTTTGTCTGATTTTAGTATTAGGGTAATATTGACCTTACAGAATGAGTTGAGACATGTTCCCTCCTATTCTGTTTTTTGGAAGAGTTTGTGAAGGATTTGCATTAGTTTTCCTTAGTTGTTTGTTAGAATTATAGCAGTCAAGTCATCTGAACTTGGTCTTTTCTTGTGGATACTTTTTTGATTACTAATTCAGTCTCTTTGTTAGAGTCTATTCATGTTGCCTGTTTTCTTGAGTCAGTTCAGTACTTTTTGTTTCTTGGAATTTGTATATTTCATGTAAGTTATCTAATTTATTGGTTTACAGTTGTTCATACTATTCCCTTATAATCTTCTTATTTTTGTAAGGTTAGTAGTAATGTCCCTTATTCATTCCTGATTTTAGTATTTTGAGCCTTCTATCCTTTTTTCTTAGTCAATCTAGGCAAAGGTTTATCAGTATTGATGATCTTTTCAAAGAACGAAAATTTTATTTTGATTTTTCTCAGTTATTTTTCTATTCTCTGTTCTACAGGCATACCTCAAACATATTGCAGATTTGGTTCCAGACCAATGTGGTAAAGTTAAGATTGCACTGAAACGAGTCACATGAATCTTTTGGTTTCCCAGTGCAAATAAAAATTATGTTTACTGTACTGTAGTCTGTTAAGTGTGCAATAGCATAATTTAAAAATACTTTATTGCTAAAAAATGCTGACCATCATCTGAGCCTTCAGTCAGTCATAGTCTTTTTGCTGGTGGAGGATCTTGCCTTGGTGTTTGTAGCTGCTGACTGATCAGGGTGATGGATGCTGAAGATTGGGTGTCTGTGGCGATTTATTTTTTTAAACATTTTATTTTATTTATTTTTTAAATATGTTTTTATTGATTTTTTTTTTTTTTTTTAGAGAGAAAGAGAGAGAGAGAGATAGAAACATAAATTAGCTGCCTCCTGCATGCCCCCTACTGGGGATCGAGCCTGCAACCTGGGCATGTGCCCTGACCTGGAATCTAACAGGGACCTCATACTCCACTGAACCACACTGGCTAGGTGGCTGTCGCAATTTCTTAAAATAAGACAGCTTTGAAGTTTTCTGCATCAATTAACTCTTCCTTTCGTGAATGATTTCTCTGTAGCACACGATGCTGTTTAATAGCATTTTACCTATAGAACATTTTTCAAAATTGGAGTCAGTCCTCTTAAACCCTGCTGCTGCTTTATCAACTATAAGTGTATGTAATATTCTAAATCCTTTGTTGTCATTTCACCAGTCTTCACAGCATCTTCACCAGGGGTAGCTTCTATCTCAAGAAACCACTTTCTTATCTCATTCATAAGAAGCAACTCTTCATCTGTTGATTCATAAGATTGCAGTGATTCAGTCACATCTTCTGGCTCCACTTATCTAATTTGAGTTCTCTTGTTATTTTCCCATCTGCAGTTACTGTCATTACATAGGTCTTGAAACCCTTAAAGTCATCCATGAAGGTGGGAATCAACTTCTTCCCAACACCTGTTAATGTTGCTATTTTGACCTCTTCTCATTAATCATGATTATTTTTAATGGCATCTGGAATGGTGAATCTTTTCCAGAATGTTTTCAGTTTACTTTGCCTAGATCCATCAAATGAGTCACTATCTATGGCAGCTATAGCCTTACAAAATATATTTCTTTATTAAATAATAAGACTTGAAAGTCTAAATTACTCCTTGATCCATGGGCTGCAGAATGGATGTTGTGTTAGCAGGCACAAAAACAACATTAACCTCATTGTACATCTCCATCAGTGCTCTTAGGTGACCAGAAGCAATGTCAATGTGCAGTAATTTTTTAAAAGGAATCTTTTCCAAGAAGTAGGTTACAACAGTTGGCTTAACATATTCAGTAAACCATGTTGTAAACAGTTGTGCTGTCATCCAGGCTTTTTGTTATGGCAGAGTAGATTTAGCATAATTCTTAAGGGTTGTAGGATTTTTGGAATGATAAATGAGTATTGGCTTCAACTTAAAGTCACTAGCTGCATTAGGCCCTAAGAAGAGTGTCAGCCTGTCCTTTGAAGCTTTGAAAGCAGGCATTAACTTTTCTTCTCTTGCTGTGAATGTCCTAGATGGTATCATCTTTCAGTATAAGGCTGTTTTATCTATATTGTAAACCTGCTCTTTGGTATGGACACCTTCATTAATTGTCTTAGCTTGATCTCCTAGATAACTTGCTGCAGCTTCTATATCAGCACTTTCTGCTTCAGCTTCCACTTTTATGTTACAGAGATGGCTCCTTTTTAAAAATCTCATGAACCAGTCTCTGCTAGCTTCAAACTTTTCTTCAAACTTTTCTCTCTCAGCTTTCATAGAATTGAAGAAAGTTAGGGCCTTGCTCTGCATTAGGCTTTGGCTTAAGAGAATGTTGTGGCTGGTTTGATCTTCTGTCCAAACCACTAAAACTTTCTCCATATCAGCAGTAAGACTGTTCTGCTTTCTTATCATTCATGTGTTCACTGGAGTAATATTTTTAATTTTTTTCAAGAACTTTTCCTTTGCATTATTAACTGTTTGGTGCAAGAAGCTTAATTTTTAGCCTATCTCAGCCTTCCGGCGTGCCCTTTTCACTCTTAATCATTTCTAGCTTTTGATTTAAAGTGAGAGATAAGAGACTCTTCCTTTCACTTGGACACTTAGAGGCCATTGTAGGGTTATTAATTAACCTAATTTCAATATTGTTGTGCCTGGGGGATAGGGAGGCTCAAGGAAAGGGTTTAGAGATAGAGGAAATTGCTTGCCGGTTAGTGGAGCAGTCAGAACACACGACATTTATTAAGTTTGCTGTCTTATATGAGCATTGTTTGTGGCACCCCAAAACAATTATAATAGGAACATTAAGATTACTGATCACAGATCATCATAATAAATATAATAATCATGAAAAATTTTGAAATATTGCAAGAATTACCAAAATATAACACACAGACATGAAGTGAGCAAATGCTGTTGGAAAAATGGCACTGATAGATTTGCTGGACACAGGGTTGCCACAAACCTTCAATTTGTAAAAAATACAGTATCTGTGAAATGCAATAAAACAAACTGCAATAAAATGAGGTATGCCTATATTTACCTCTGCTCTAATCATTATTAATTTCCTTTCTTCTGCTTGCTTTTGCCCCTCCCCCCACCCACAAGTGTTTGAGTTATTGAATCTTTTTTTTAAATACAGGCATTTATAACTATAAAATTTCCTATAAACAACTGTTTCAGCTGTATTCCATAAATCTTGGTATGTTGTGTCTTTATTTTCACTAATCTCAAGGTATTTTCCAATTTCCCTTGTGATTTCCATTGATAATTTAAGAATGTGTTGTTTAATTTTTACATATTCATGAGTTCCCCATTTTCTTTTTGTTGCTGATTTCTAATTTTATTTCATTGTAATTGGAAACCATACAGTGTATGAGTTCAATCTTTTTAAGTTTATTGAAGCTTGTTTTCTGTCCTAGTATATGGTCTATCCCGAGTGTTCCGTGTACACTCAAAAAGAATGCTGTTGTTGGGTGGAGTTTTCTATAGCTTTGTTTTAGGTCTGATTGGTTTATAGTGTTAAAGTATTTGATTTCTTTGTTGATCTTCTTTATAGTTGTCTGTTCTTTATTCAAAGTGGAGATACAGTATTAGAGCTTCCCAAGTATTGTTGAATGTCAAAATTTTCTCTTTATTTATGTCAGCTTTTGCTTCATATGTTTTGGGCTTTGTTGTTTGGTGCATACAGGGTGGGGCAAATGTAGGTTTATAGTTGTGAGTACGTGAAACAGAGAGTTTTTGTATTATTATTTATTATTGTATTATTTTCCATACGAACAACTGTAAACCTACATTTGCCCCACCCTCTGTATGTTCAGAATTGTTCTGTTGTCCTGATCCATGAACTGATTTATCAATTATAAAATGCCCCCGTTTATCTCTGGTAAGATTTTTTTTACGTAAGCATTAAATTTTTAAATAAAAAATGTACAGGTGGGGCATTGTTTTAGTGAAAGCCTTGAAATTTTTTCATGAAATTAGAGCTATTAGATAACTGTTGTGTTAAGTAACTATATACACACACACAGGTAAAATGAGCATCCAAGGTATAGCAGCAGCAGTCCCTTACAGCCTTGTGCATTGCAAGAAAGACCGTCCTCTTGCCTTCAGGTTGCATCATTTTCCTTCAGGAAGCAGGCAGGCTTTATGTGGGTACTCAACCACCTTCAAGTTTGGTGATTGTTTTGATAGTGATTCCCTGCTGTTGGTGTTTCATGCAGAGTTGTATGAGAATCCTCTTTTCTTTCTATAAAAAAATTTCTTTCCTTGAAGAAATCTGATACATACACAACAACTAATGTTGCAACCACAGTTCCTTGAATGAGTCTGGTTGGCACATTGCTCCAATGGTGTTTGTAGAGACTTTAGAAAGGCCCATGTAAATGGACAGGTATCCAGACCAAACTGCAGCGTGGATCTTGAGTCTTGCCCAGTCCACCTTCATCCTGGCTTGAAGATAAAGCACCACGAACAGCGTGCAGTACATGGAGAAGTGCCCTCCTTCACTTTTTGTGCATTCCCGTAACAGTGGTTCTCAACCTTCCTAATGCTGCGGGCAACCCTTTAATACAGTTCCTCATGTTGTATGTGGGCGTATCTGCATGTGGGCGGACCCACCTGGAGACGGATAGAGGAGGGGTGTCTCGGTTCCTAAGACCATCGGAAATATGTTTTCCGATGGTCTTAGGCGACCCCTGTGAAAGGGTCGTTCAACCCTTAAAGGGGTTGCGACCCACAGGTTGAGAACCGCTGCTGGTAACATGTTTAATTTTCAATGTAACCATCACTGCAGTTGATTTTTTTTTTTTTTTCCTCACCAATCTGGGTCACAGACATCCAAGAAGTGAGGCTGCAGTTGGCTTATCAGTACTTGGCAATGTCAGTCAGGGACTGACTAGCAGCTGCACCAAATAAAAATGTTCCATTGGCTTTGTAAATGGTGGCTACCTAGTTATTCCTGATAAAGAATTCCAGTCAGTGTAAGAGGTTACAGTAAACAGACAGGGTTTTTCCAATAATTATCCAGCACCATACACAGCATATCCAGGGCTATATGTACTGTAGTGGTGTCCTCTCAAACGTGGTCACAGGCCCAGTGACAGGTGGGGCACCAACTCACACGCAAGTCTCGGCCAGGAAGCCCTTAAAGTCGAACCAGGTGGGCAGCTCTTGGAAGGCAGCAATGGCGCCAGCCACTCCCCCACAGCGCTGCAACCTTTCCAGACCCACGCTCTTCAGGGCCCGGAGGGCCCGCTCTGCCCTGCTGCTTGCCACCCGGATCCCAGCACCCTCTCCAACAGGTGGGCTGCCTGTGTTTGCGCTTTAAGGATGAGGATTGCTGAGGAGGGGCCATGCTGGACCAGCTGGCATGCAGTCTCTCTATAAGTTTTTTTTGGTTTTAGTTTATTTTGTCTGATATTGGTGTGGCCATTTAAGCTCTTATGGGTTGCTGTTGCATGATATATTTCCCTGTCCTTTTACTTTCAACTTTTTTTGTATCTTTGAGTCTATAGTATGTCTCCTGTAGCATATAGTTAGATTTTTTTTTAATCCAACCTGACACTTTTTGCCTTTTGATTGGATTATTTAATCCATTCATGTTTAATGTTATTGATATACTGCATTTAGTTTTTCCATTAACTTTTATTTCTATGTATTTTCTTTCTTTTTTCCCCTCTATTTCTTCTTTCCTGGTTTCCTTTGCATTAAGTAAATATTTCTAGGTTAACATTTTAATTCCTTTATAAATATGTGTATATATATGTATTTGTGGTTGCTCTAGGGCCTACATTATACATCTTACTAAAGTCTGCTTCACATTTATATTATCTTATTTCATTGAGATATAGAAACATTTAGCTCATTTTTCTCTTTATTTTTGTGCTATTACTCTTCTACATACTGCATTTAGATATGTTACAAACCCAACAATTTTTTGTTGTAATTATTACTTTATGTAATTTTATATCTTTAAAGGTAAGGTGACAGAAGAAAGAAGGGCAAGGATATATTTGTAGTGTTTGTTTTATTACCTTCTTACTTTACCATTTCTAGTTATCTTCATTTGTTCCTGTGGATTCGAGTTACCATCTGAAGTCAATTCCATAGTGCAATACAACTTACCCACGTCCTTTGTACTATTATTTACAAATATATTACATTTCTGTGTTATCCAATTATATACATATTGTTCTATATAATTGTTTTTGAAAGCTATTAAGAGACAAAAGGAGAAGTTATATGCATTTATACTGTCAAATTACATAATTACCTTTATCAATGTCCTTTTTTTTCATGTGAATTCAAATTACTGTCTGGGGTCACTTGTTTTCATTCTGAAGAACTTCGTTTAGTAGTTCCTCTATGGTATGCCTGCTAGCAACCAGTCCTCTCAACTTTTATGTGTGAATGTCTTTATTTTGCCTTCAGCTTTAAAAGATATTTTTGGTGGATATCTATCTCATTGTTGGTTAACAGATTTTTTCTTTCAGCAATTGAAATGTTTCATCCTACTGCCTCCTGGCCTCCATTGTTTCTGACGAGAAGTCAGCTGTTAATCTTGTTGGGATTCTTTTTACATAATGAGTCATTTTTCTTTTGCTGCTCTCAAGATTTATTGTCTTTGAACATTTTTACTATGATGTGTCTTGGTGTGGATCTCTTGAATTAATCCTACTTAGAGTTTGTTGAACTATTTGGATGTTTAGATTTTTATTTTTTAATCCTCACACGAGGACACTTTTTCATTGATTTTCAGATAGAATGGGAGGGAGGGAGAGAAAGGGAGAAAGATTGATGTGAGAGAGACACACCAGTTGGTTGCCTCCTGCACGATCCCAACCAGGACTGGGGATCGAACTGCAACTGAGGTACATGCCCTTGACCAGAATCGAACCTGAGACCCTTTGGTCCCTGGGCCGATGCTCTAACTGCTGAGCCAAACCGGCCAGGGCTTGTTTCTTTGAATTTTTTTTCTGCTCCTTTGTATCTCTTTCTCTCTCCTCTTTCTTGTACTCATGTTATTCCTACGTTGATGTGTTTAGCAGTGGCCCATATTTCTCTGAGGCTTTGTTCATTTTCTTCATTTTTCTCTGTTCTTTGGATTACATAATCTCTATTAATCTATTAATCTGTCTTTTTTGATAGGCTTTATTTTTTCATTTTCATTGAATTTATTGGGGTAACATTGACTAATAAAATTATATAGGTTTCAGGTGTACAAGTCTATAATACATCATCTGTATATTGTATTGTGTGTACACCACCCCAAGTCAAGTCTTCTTCCATTATTATTTATCCCCCTTTACCCTCTTATATCACTCCCAACCCCCTCTTTTCCCTCTGGTAATCCTCAGACTGTTGTCTGTGACTATGAGTTGTTTTTTGTGTTTGCTTAACTCTTTATCTTTTTCACCCAGCCCCTCCCTACCCTTCTGACAATTGTCAGTCTGTTCTCTGTATCTGTGAGTCTGTTTCTGTTTTGTTTGTTAGTTTATTTTGTTCCTTAGATTCCACATACAAATGAAATCATATGGTACTTGTCTTTCTCTGACTGGTTTATTTCACTTAGCATAATACTCTCCAGATCCATCCATGCTATCATAAAAGTTAAGATTCCTTCTTTTTTATGGCTAGGTTGTATTCCATTGTGTAGATGGACCACAGCTTTTTTTTATCCACTCATCTACTGATGGGCACTTGGGCTGCTTCCAAATCTTGGCTATTTTTTTTTTATTTATTTCTTTATTTTTTAATCCTCACCCAAGGATATTTTTCCATTTTTGTTCAGATAGAGTGGGAGGCAGAGAGAGGAAGAGAGGGAGACAGAGAGAAACATCGATGTGAGAGAGACACATCGACTGGTTGCCTCCTGCAGGACCCCAGCCAGGGTGGCGACGAACCGCAACCGAGGTACGTGCCCTTGGCCGGAATTCAACCCGTGACTCATTGGTTGGTCTGCGGGTCGATGCTCTAACTGCTGAGCCAAACTGGCCAGGGCTTGGCTATTGTTAATTATGCTGCAATGAATATAGGGGTGCATATATTCTTTTGAATTAGTGTTTCGGGTTTCTGCAGATATAGTCTCAGAAGTGAGTCATAATCTGTCTTTAAGCTCATTAATCTTTCTTTTGCCCATTCAAGTCCAGGCCCTCTAGTGAATTTTTTATTTAAGTTATTGTACTTTTTAACTAATTTTTAAAATAACATCTGTCTAATGCTATTTTTTTATTTGATAAGATTATAATCATCATTATTATACCTTCCTTTACTACTTTAATCATGATTTTTGTTAGGCTTTTGAACATATTTATAATGGTTACTTTGAAGTCTGTTAAATCTGACATCTTGTCCCTCTCAATGGTGGATTCTGTTGCCTGCTTTTTCTTCTCCCGTGTCTCACTTTTTTCTTTGCATGTTTTGTTATTTATTGTTGAAAATTAACGTATTAGAGCAATTCTAGATACTGGACTTTACTACTGTGAGTGTATTATTGTTTGCTTGCTTATTTTTTTTTTTAACATCTGGCTGGATTATTTTGGTAAAGTCTATTTCTCATCAATGGGAAGGAAGCCTTTGATGTTGCTCCTTTTTAGAGGGCACAGCCTTGGGCATCAGTACAGCCACCCCAGCTGGGATGGCAGTGGTTGTAGCAGGGCTCTCTTTCTTTGATCTCTCTGGAAAGCAGTTTGCCTCTGCTGGTGTCAAGCCCAGCTCCAGCTGTTGGTCTCTCTTCATTGATTACCCTATTGTTTCCAACAATATCCTAGGGCCTAACTTGCTTCATAGTCTGATTTAATTAAAATTTGGTCTCCTTTACAAGGATAGTTTTTAAGGTCATTGAGATTTGTTCTGATCCCTGGAGGGCTCTTCTTAGTTGTCTCTTTGGTTCTCTGTGGTAAACTAGAGCTAGGCCTATGGTTTAGTTTGTATCTGTCATGAAGCTACCATCCTTTTAATTGTTCCATTGGATTTAAGAGTGTCTTTAGCCTCGAGCTTCCCCACACTCTGAAATAAAAACAGTTTCAGGTAACAGGATTGTGCATGCTTCTCTTTGAATGGTATCCCTGCTATAGAAGTGAGTACTGGGCATGGATGGTAGAGTCTCTGATCTTCTCTACTTACTTCTCCCAGCATGGTACCTCCACCCTAAGAAAGAACTGGGGTGAGGGCAGTCAGGGCCCAAATATTCTTTGTGCCATCCCAGATGTAGAGTCTTCCATATGTGAGTGGGGATGGGTGAAAGAAGGTGGAACCTGTTGGACATATTTGTCTCAAATTTGTCCTGTGCAGTATATGGCCCGGGGTGGGGAAGATGAGATAAGCTGGTGGCCTGCTCCTTCCAGGAGGATACCAGAGCCCTTGACTGGGAGTTTAGGAGAGAAGGGAGGCTCTGATTGGCCACACTGCCTGGAGTGGAGTTTCTGTTATGTTGAGCTGAAAATGGAAAGTGAATTGTGATTCAGATGACAGCAGATTCTTGCTGTTCTTACTGAGTTTTAGTAGATTTTCTTTAATAATTGTATAATCAGTTTCTGTATACCTTAGGGCAATTTTCAAAGATTTTAAATGGTTGTTTTTAAAAATTATTTTTACCAGTTACGCGTGCTGTTAATGCTGCCATTTTAGAATATGAATATTCTTGCTTGTGCCTTCTGACATGATTAAGAATTTCTTTAGATTTAGAACTACTGCGTTAAACAATATGAAATGGAAATCAGTGTGGCCCACTAATATAGAGTTGAACAAAGAAGTTGTATGGGGGGGGCGGGGAAGGAGAAACATCTGTAACAAAAATAAATTAATAAAAACTGCACCAAAAAAAAAGTTGTATCATATTATATTACCACCATGAAAATAGAGTTTTTGTTGCTACATATCTCTTTAACACTCAATAATGTCATTGGACTTCTTAATCTTTGTCTATCTGGTAAATATAAAGTGATATCTCACTGTGGTCTTAGTTAACCTTTTCCTGTCATTGACATCTGTATTCCTTTTGTGCATTTTGGATATTCGTCATTTTAATATATGTGAACTAAAATTTTCTCTTATCTTGTGGTTCGTCTTTTTATTTTTATTATTTTTTTTTTTATCCTCACCTGAGGACATTTTTTGCATTTATCTTCAGACAGAGTGGGAGGGAGAGAGTGAGGAAGACAGAGAGAGAAACATTGATGTGAGAGAGACACACTGAGTGGTTGCCACCCACACGACCCCAACCGGGGCCAGAGACAAACTGCAACCAAGGTATGTGCCCTTAGCGGGAACTGAACCCGGGACTCTCTGGTCCGCAGGCCAATGCTCTAACTGCTGAGCCAAACTGGCCAGGGCTGGTTTGTCTTTTTATCTGGTGGTGTCTTTTGCTAAAAAAAGTTTTTTTGATATAGCCGAATGTATCAAATATTACATATTTAAGAACTTCTTATTCTAAGTTAAGAAAGGTAATTTTCTACATTAAGAGTTTAAAAGGTTTTACTTTTTTACCATTGTGTCCTTAATGGTTTTTGTGTATGGTGTGACACTTTCCATCTTTTCCCTGTAGATAACTCATTGACCTAGCCCTATTTATTGAATAGTGTTTATTTTCCTCATTGATATGCAGTGTCTCTTAGGAAAATGTGATATTACATAGCTGTGAGAGTCTATTTTGGGGGTTCTGTGTTCTATTCAATTGGTCGGTTTGTATAGTCTTGTGTCCTTACCATACCATCTCACTGTAGCTTTATAAATAGTTTCATGTTTTGAAGAAAAAAGTATTTTGCGCCCTTATCAAAAGAGTCTCAGTCATATGCTTAGACTTTAAATATTTTAAGTAGTGTTGAGTGAAAACATTTTTATACCATATATTATAATTAGTAGACATGGAATTCAGTATGTACTAATCACTTATTAAGACCATTTAAATTACTGGAAGAAATAGAAGAAATATATGATGATTATGCTTCATTTATTAGCTAGGTCACTTTTTTTTCTTTTCTTTTTAAATATAGGAACGGTTTTGATCAAAAGTAACAGTGGTCAGTTGATGTTGGTATCTCCTCAGCAAGCTGTAACTAGACCTGAGACCACAAGTAACATAATTTCCAGGCCAGCTATACCAACCAATACTCAAACAGTCAAAATCTGTACAATGCCGGTAATATACCTTAAAGTTTTTTTTTGTCTTCTTTAGTTTTCCAGATATTATCTTCATATAAATGTATGTGTATTTGCCAGTAAAAATAATTGAAGGGATGGTTTTGTTCAACTTTTTCAATTAAGCTACTTACTTTGAATATATTAATTTAATTAAGATAAATTTGACTTTGTCATTTAGTGATTGCTAAAACAAAAATTCAGTCTTCATACTCAGAGATTTTGTAGTCCTTTGGGAATGTTCAAAGGACTGTTTGCATCTCTAGATGGAAAGAAAACCATTCTGCTTCCATTTTAATTTATGGCAAAATATTAAGACTACAGTTTAGTATTCACTTTTATCCATATCTTACAGGAATCCTTTAAGAAATTCAGAACTCTGCTGTAATATTTTATTAATTTGTCATTGTTAAGTAATTTATTTTACATGCATGATGATCTTTCTAGTACCTGAAGCTTATCTTGTGTGCCAGAGTTAAAATATATGTATATTTTTATGGGCATCTTTCTTTGGTTAAACAGAAACTGCTGAATATAGTATAGCATTTTCTTGATGAGTCAGGCCCATCCTAAAGAAAGATTGCACTGTTTTCTATGGTAATATCCTCTGCCAATTTAAATCTCCCTGACCCCATTTTGTACTCTTCTAATTTGATTCTGGGTTCTCACCAGTCATTTTCTCTGCTACTGTATCTGTCAATGATAACTACTCCCTTCCTTTCTAGTTTGCTTTATCTAACTGCTGTGGGTTGAGAAGATAGGTTAGCAGATTTTTGTTTATAATTAGATAGCAAATGAGAATCCATGTTTTCCGTGTGTACCAAAGAGTAGAGTTCAAGATTTTAATGCTGAAATACTGTGATATTTATTTGTTAAATCAGTTGCCTCCGTAGGTATATGAAATGAGTATCAACTGGCCAGTTGACCAGTTAGGTTCATAGTAGAGAATGTGCATAAAATGTATAAGGTTATAAAGCCAGTTACAACAAAGACATTTTCTATGGTAAAGTTTAAATGTTTGCCACAGTATTGATTGATTTTAAATTACCAATAATGACTCTGTATTATTCTCCCAACCCCCCAGAATTCTAATTCACAATTAATCAAGAAAGTGGCAGTGGCACCTGTTAAACAGTTGGCACAAATGGGAACTACTGTGGTAACCACTGTTCCAAAGCCTTCCTCAGTACAAGTAAGTTGTAACAGACTGTGGCCATGTGTGCACTGGTTATTCTCCCATCTTTCTGTATTATTTAGCTCTTTCTGCCAGGTGTATAAGTTGCTGACTATGTGACATTGAAGAGAGCAACTCAGTGGTATATGATGACACTTATCAAACTAGTGACTGTTGGAGGTATGGGAAACAAGATAACACTGTGTAGATTCTTGGAATATCAACTTTGCTTGAATATATTGAATTAATACAAATGCATCAAATTGCCATGTGTCGCAGTGTCTGGAAGCAGGTGCTGGCAAAGAATTTCGGTGTATAGGATATTTATTAGTGATTGATAACCTGTGGAAAGGAATGGAGAGTAAGAGTTTGAACTAGATTCAGGCTCAATAAAGCCTCAGTGAAACTGGTGAACTTGGGAGCAAATATGGCCAGTCAGTAGTCCCATTGTGTGCCAGCATGTTTGGCTGGGCCTTAATTTCCCCATTGGATGTGGACTCTCCAAGGAGAGTTGTGCCCTTGATCAAGGTAATTCTCTGCAGCTGAGTTAAAACCTGAAGGAACTGACAACTATAGGTTGTTAATAGCATTTCCAGCATCTGGGACAACACAGATCTCTTCTTGTGGTGGCATATCACAGTATACTTCTTGCATTACTGGAATCAGCTTCCTCATACATTTTGAAGACCTGCTCTTTTGGGATTCCAGTGGATTACTTCCTTGGGGAAACAAGGAAGAGGAAGTTAGTAGGATGAATTATAGTCCCCACTGCTGCAACTGATAATCATCATCTCCTTCCTTTATTATCCATTCCAGATTCCCCTTACCCTCAACTACCAACTCTGCTGGTCATGGTAGCTTAACCCCTGAGAGATAAGAGGTCCTAATCACCATGGTCTTTCAAGACAATTGCTGCATTTGTCCATTTATCACTGCACTTGGGCAAGGAAATACCAAGAGGCACTTAGGTGGACCACTTGTACTTACTACACATATTCTTCTTGGTTTCCATTGTGTAATAGCAACCCTACCTATGCCAGATGTCAGATCAGTTACCCCATCATGATAATGACTCTTCACTGTCCTCCTGGTCCCTGGACACAAGGAAACTGAAGTGCCCAGGAAGCAGCCATGGCATCTAGTTTATAAGGACTCTTGCTATGTCCTTTGGTGAAAGTGTGACCCCTGTGCAGGTCATATGGGTAGAGCAGCCAGGTAGCAGGCACAACCAAACAGGTGGAAAGTTGAGAGACAGTGAGGCAGCAAGTGCCTTTCTTGAGGGCTAGCATAGAGTACATAAGCAAGAGGCACGAGGAGATTTCATTTGTGTGTTTGAATGTCACTAGGTCATAGTTGGAGGGGGACAGAAAGGGGAACTTGTAGCAGGGACCAGCCTTATCACATTGGTATATGTAGTTGCCTGGATGGGGTGCTCAGAGACTATTTATGGCGATGTTGAGGCATCAAAAAAATAGGAAGTTTAAATAATTTACAATATGGAAGGGTTTTATCACTTCAGCAATACTTTGAGAATGAGTTTTTCATTGGATCTATTTTTCAAAGATTTAGTACTTATAGTTGTTCCTAAAGTGTATATGTGGGTTGTTGAGTTATTTTCCTTGGATTATTTTTTCATCTATATGTCTACCATTGATATTTCCATATGGATTGTTTGTAACTTTTCCTACTTTAGATCAATGCATATTTTAAGCTGGGCTGTTCCTCCGTAGTAGGCTAAAGCAATAAAAATGATCAAACAGTGGAGTTGAATAATATCTGTGTCTACTCAGGGATAAAGCATCTAAGTTTTAGGCATTTCTTGAAAATAAGGAGCTAGAACTTGGAATGAGAGAAGGTAGAACTCTTTGTACTTGACTGGAAAGACAAATGTGTGTTAAGAAATTTTGAAAAGTATTTTTCTTTTTTTTTTTTTTTTTTTATCCTCACCCGAGGACACTTTTCCACTTTTTGTTCAGATAGAGCTGGAGGGAGAGAGAGGAAGAGAGAGAAACATCGATGTGAAAGGGACACATCGAGTGGCTGCCCCCCGCACGACCCAACCAGGGGCCGGGGACAAACTGCAACCGAGTTACGCGCCCTTAGCGGGAACCGAACCTGGGTCTCTCTGGACCGCAGGCCGATGCTCTAACTGCTGAACCAAACTGGCCAGGGCTGAAAAGTATTTTTCTATTAATAGGTATCGATATTTATTAAAATGGCTTAAAACATGGTCTGGTTTAGTAAATATAGCACAGGAATAACACAGGAACTGGTTTGAAATCTTTGTTCAGTTTTATGTTGTATTTGATGATGAAGACTTAGCTTTACCCATTGGTAGGTTGGAATATAATGTGCAAATGATTGCATTTAGAATTAGTATTTCTAATTACAAATGAACAAACTCAAAGTTGATTGCTTTTTCAGACAGGTACAGAAAATTACCCTCCTTGAAATGAAGTTTAGTCTGCAAAATTTACATACAACTCATTTTACTGGCTTTATGTATAACTGATTTTTCAGATTATTTCACATATGCCCAGGTCTTTTTTCTCCTGTTCCCTAGACATGCCTAGTCAGTGCCAGTGTAGTCTTGCAAAGCATGGAAGTACCATTGGCTGGACTATATCGAGTCTAAGTCAGAGTTATGATTGAGTTTAAGACATTTCATCCATTATGGCAGTGAGATTATGTAGATAAAGACTGGGATTATGTACCTTTCCATGCTTTTTAAGAGATGGAATTTGCATGGAAAGTGCCGTGTATCTGGTAGGGTCGTGAAGGACAGATTTTGTCTTGGAGACAGAATAAAATATTGACAAGGAAAGTGGACATGCCACAAGTGCTCCCTCTACTAAAAAAATAGGACACTTTTCCTGAACTCCCATTTCATTGGGACTTACTTTGCTTGTAAGGGAAAGGGACAAAACTCCCTGGAGGAACCCCCTCCTACCGGAATTGAAAGGTAATCATGTAATCATACTCACCAGCTAAAGTTCCAGATTGCATCTCTTAAATATAGTAGCGTAGAGAGTTAATGACTGAATATAAAATAGACTCACTGAAGAAAGAGTATTTATTTGCTGTACATAAAGCTAAAAATGTTTATAAGAAAATCTTCAAAAGGATTGAGAGGAAATTGTATAGTAGGTGTCCTTGGAGAGCAGGACTAAGGATTGGATTACGAGGGAGACGTAATTTTCATTGTTGCCTTTGCGATCTGGTCATACTTAATAAAATTGTACTAATTTAGGTGCAATTTTTTATTTCCCCCCATTTTTGCATAACATTTCATCATTAGTTGTAGCCACCATCATTAGTTGGTGTTTTTCTTTCTCATTTTTACCCTCAAAACATCCTTGTCTAATATGTGCTCCAATCTTCCTAAAGTGGAAAATTTTGTTGTACATTCAAATTTACCTATCTTTACTATTACAGAAGGAAATTTTCTTGGAGATGATAGCAACCTAACCTTTTTGTGCTATATGCCTGTAGAACACAAACATTTAAATTAAAATGATGGTGCAGTGTTGAGTTTTCTTTGTGAATTGTAAATACTATTCTCTCTACACTCCAAAACTTTACTCATATTCTGTAATTTAAAATAAGATTGTTGCTTTCTCTCAATATGGTTTTCTAAATTACTACTTGACTTGTGATTTCTTGTATGAAACTTTTAATCCTGCAGGTGGTGCTATAATCACACCTCATTTCAATAGAGGGTGGAAGAAGCAACTGAAATTCTTTTCAGTATGAAAATAAGATAACACTTTCATAATACTTGTAATGCTTACTCTTATGGTCTGTGTAAAAGCAGCTTATCTGAATATAAGATGACCAGTAAATCTCTCTGCTTTATACTTATGAAAAAGCAGAGAATTACAGAACAGGAAATTCTGTATTTTCATATAAAGGTTTACTATTTCAAATCTTTTTTAGAGACGTATTAATAATATTTTGTTAGGACTTTGTGCTTGGCATTGTATTTCACAGAAAGCCTTAAGGTGGGAGGTACCATTGTTACTCTTGTTTCTTTTTTTAATATGTTTTTATTGATTTTTTTAGAGGGAGAGGAAGGGAGGGAGAGATAGAGATAGAAACATCGATGAGAGAGAGAAACATTGATTGGCTGCATTCTGCACGCCCCCTACTGGGGATCGAGCCCTGACCGGGAATCGAACGGGACCTCCCAGTCCGTGGAATGTCGATCAATCCACTGAGCCACACCGGCCCGGACATTCTTGTGTCTTTATAAACAGGAATCAGAGGGTTAGCAGGATTAAGTAACTTGCCTGAATTCAACACTCAGTAGGTGTCAATGAAAAGGAGGTGGGTATGTAGGTGAGACTGAAACCCAGATCTGCTAGAGTCCAGAGCTTTTATAACTGTTACATAACATAAAAGCAAACTGTTTCAAGTCCATTTGTATAGTCTGATAAGTGAAATGAAGCACCCACTATGATACATGTCATAGTAATACATACCTAAATATATACTCCTTTTCATTTCAGTCTGTGGCTGTGCCAACCAGTGTTGTCACAGTTACTCCTGTTAAACCGTTGAATACTGTAACTAACCTGAAGCCTTCAAGTTTGGGAGCATCACAAACCCCCTCAAATGAGCCCAATCTCAAAGCAGAGAACTCAGCAACTGCTCAGACTAATCTTTCTCCGGTAAGCTCTCACTTGCACTTTACAGAAATACAGCTCTTTATAATTTTTTAAAACTGTTTTGTAGCTAACATTTATGAGTGCTTGTTTATATTTCCATATGTAAACGAAGCTAGAAAATGTGAAGAAATGCAAGAACTTCCTTGAAATGTTAATAAAACTAGCATGTAGTGGATCACAGTCCCCAGAAATGGGGCAGAATGTGAAGAAGCTGGTGGGACAACTTTTGGTAAGTGAGTTCTATAAAACCTTGCAAGCTCTCTAAGAATTGATAGAACATGTTTTAAATGGAAAATAAATATTTTTAAATGAGATTTATTTTAAATGGATTTTTAAATAAACTTTGCTTTTGCTTCTTGAAAGCTTTGTAATGATTATAAATCTTAGACAAGTAAATCTGTTGTAGTATATATTACTTTCTATATGTCAGTCCTGCTTCCCTTAGCCTAAAAAGGGCTTTGGAGAGAAGGTTGACTATTTGATCAAATAAAACATTATTAGAATTGTAAATGCCAAAAAGCCGGGCTATGAACAAATAATAAAATTCATTTCTGTATGTACCAACAACAAACTTTGGGACCTGTGGAAATAAGTTAACTTACTTAGTTCTCAGTTTCCTTCTCTATAAGATGAGAAGAGTAAATGTGATTATCTTTGAGGTTTATGTAAGTGTCAAGGAGTGTCTTTTAGCTACCAAATTATACATCCTTGGTTTCTTCTATCCTCTTTCAGGTAAAATGCTTAGATATGTTAAAAAGTGGATGAAGGTAGGAAATAGCAAATGCTTCACCTGATATGCTTAAGAAATATGCTGAGGATGTAACAAATATAATTTTATAAATTTTTTTTGGAATTTTTATAAGAGTTTATTTGAGCCAAACTAACAGCATGTGCCGAGGAGCAAGATCCCAAATACTCTGGAAGAGAACAGATTTGCATCTTTGTTTATGCATTTGAAATTAAGGAGGGAACATAAGGAAGATTACATGGAGGTGGGAAAAAAGCAAGGCAGGGATTGGATTACAGGATAGTTAACAAGATTATGTGCTCTTTTGAGGGTTACTATCCTTTCTGGGTTAATACTAGGGGTTTTCACTTCTGATATTCCAAAGGTGTGTTAATCTAGATGCACAAGAGCAACTTCTCACTAAAGAAGTTACAGGCCTGGGACATGACTACCCATGAACTCTGCCCAGTTAGGAATTTATGATCAGATCACCCTGTGAGGTTACTTTCCATAGAAACCCCCCTTTTTTGCCCATAGTTCCCCCTTTTGATCATAAATCTATTAGAAGAATGCATTGAAGACCAAACTTTTGGTTGGATAGTGTGGTCTCACAGCTTTTAGGGAGGCTCATTCCTAGGAAGTCTCAGTGTCAATGTTGTCTTGACCAATGGGATGGGGCAGTACCGGAACCATAGGATCTGAGTTGAGGTAGAATTTTTCCCAAAAGGGGAAGGGCAGGTTAATGGAAGATAGTATGGTCTTATGGCCTTCATTGTGAAGAAACACTGTGGATCATTTTTATCCTATGAACTATCATGATTCGAGTATTTTACCTTCTGTTTTATTTTTCTGTATTTCGCGTCTAGTGTAACATTTACATAAACCATAAAGAGTTGTTGTTTTTTTCCCCTCACCTGAGGATATTTTTTCCATTTATTTTCAGACAGAATGGGAGGGAGGGAGGGAGGGAGGAGGAGAAGAAAAAGAGAGAGAGAGAGAGAAACACTGATGTGAGAGAGACATATCAATTGATTGCCCCCCATACAACCCCGACCAGGGCTGGGGACGAAACCACAACCGAGGTATGTGCCCTTAACCGGAATCAAACCTGCGACTCTTTGGTTGGCAGGCCGATGCTCTAACTGCTGAACCAAACCGGCCAGGGTGTAAAGAGTATTAATAGTTATGCAGGTTCAGCAGTTAGAAATAGTTAGACTGTATAGAAAAACCCAAAGAACAAGTATATAACAATTACTATGACTAATATTGTTAGCAAATAGGTGAAAACAATCAAACAAAAAGGATTCTGAGTTTAATATCAATGCATAACTATAGAAACCTTGTCGATGTCTTGGTATAGCTGTCTACCCCTGGTGTCAGTGGTTTCTTGGCCTCAAGGAGTCTTTGATGTCCATAAATGGGGGTAGATGTCCATTCAATATTAGGCTCCTGGTAAGTTCACTTACAGTGAAGTTGGAGAGTGTCTTTTACTTGATGTCCTTTCTGGTATACAAAATCTCCAGGTGGCAGTCAATGATCTTTAAAAGTCTTTGTTTCCTGGACAATCTCTTCAATAAATGGTGTTGGGAAAATTGGACAAGTACATGCAAAAATAAGAAACTAGACCACCGCCCTGGCCGGTTCGGCTCAGCGGTTAGAACATCGGCCCGCGGACCAGAGAGACCAGGGTTCGGTTCCCGCTAAGGGCACATACCTCAGTTGCAGTTTGTCCCCAGACCCAGTTGGGGTCGTGTGGGTGGCGACCAGTTGATGTGTCTCTCTCACATCGAAGTTTCTCTCTCTTTCCTACTCTCTCTCTCCCACTCTATCTGAAGATAAGTGCAAAAAAAAAAAAAAAAATAAACAAAAACTAGACCACCAACTTATATCATACACAAGAATAAACTCAAACGGATAGAAGACTTAAATGTAAGTCGCAAAACCATACAAATCCTAGAAGAAAACATAGGCAGTAAAATCTCAGACATCTCACATGGCAGTGTTTTCTTTTTTTTATTTTTTATCCTCACTCGACATTTTTGCATTTATCTTCAGACAGAGTGGGAGGGAGAGAGAGAGGAAGAGAGAGAGAGAAGCATTGATGTGAGAGAGACACACCGAGTGGCTGCCACCCACATGTCCCCAATCAGGGCTGGGGACAAACTGCAACCGAGATATATGCCCTTAGCGGGAACCGAACCTGGGACTCTCTGGTCCACGGGCCAACGCTCTAACTGCTGAGCCAAACCGGCCAGGGCAGTATTTTCGCCAATACATCTCCTAGGGCAAGATAAACAAAGGGAAAAATAAACAAATAGGACTACATCAAACTAAAAAGCTTCTGCACAGCAAAATAAACCATCAACAAAATGAAAAGAGAACCCACTGTATGGGAGAACATATTTGCCAATGATACATCTGATAAAGGGTTAATTTCCAAAATATATGAAGAACTTAGACAACTCAACACCTAATTAAAAAATAGGCAAAGTGTCCTGGCCCGTTTGGTTCAGCGGTTAGAGTGTCAACCTGTAGATCAAAGAGTCGCAGGTTTGATTCTGGTCAAGGGCACGTCCCTCGGTTGTGGTCTGGTTTCCAGCCCTGGTCAGGGTCATGTGGGAGGCAACCAATCGGTGTGTCTCTTTCATGTCGATGTTTCTCTCTCTTCTGCCTCCCCCCCCCCCACTCTATCTGAAAATAAATGGAAAAATATTCTTAAGTGAGGATTAAAAAAAAAGAAATGGGCAAAGGACCTGAATAGACACTTCTCCAAAGAGGACATATAGATGGCCAATAGACATACGAAAAAATGTTCAACATCACTAATCATCAGAGAGATGGAAATTAAAACTGCAATCTAGTATCACCTCACATCTGCCAGAGTGGGTACCATCAATAAATCAACAAACAAGTCCTGGCGAGGATGTTAAGAAAAAGGAACCTAGTACACTGCTGGGAATGCAGACTGGTGCAACCACTATGGAAAACAGTATAGAGTTTCCTAAAAAAATTAAAAATGGAACTGCCTTTTGACCCAGCACAGTAATCCTACTTCTGGGACTATATCCTAAGAATCCCAAAACACCAATTAGAAAGAATATATGCACTCCCATGTTATAAATAGCAGTGTTATTTATAATAGCTAAGATCTGGAAACTGCCCAAGTGCCCATCAGTAGACGAGAGGATGAAAAAGCTCTGGTACATTTACACAGTGATCTACAATGCAGCTGTAAAAAAGAAGGCTCTCTTACCCTTTGCGACAGCATGGATGAACCTGGAGATTATTATAATAGCTAAGTGAAAAAAGTCAGAGAAAGACAAATACCATATGATCTCACTTATATAAGGAATCTAATGAACAAAATAAACTGATGAACAAAATAGGTCCAGAGGCATGGATGTGTGGAAGACTGACAGATCTCAGAGGGGAGAAGGGTGGGGGGGATGGAAAGAGATTAACCAAAGAACATATATGTATAGCCAATGGACACAGACAATAGTGTGATGAAGGCTTGAGGTGGGGTCAGGGTTGGGTGAAGGGGAGAATGGGGGATATCTGTAATACTGTCAACAATTAAAAAATAAAATAAAAGTCTTTGTCTCCTGGGAGCTTGCTGTGAAAGGAAGTGGTTACCAACTTGGCATTTTCTATATCAGACTTTGGCAATAATGTAAGACATCTCTTTTAAAAAACGTCAGCTCATAAGTTCCTTCGTCTGTGCCCAGCTAAAATGCACTGTGGTGCATGAAGACATTCAAAAACATAAAGAAATGGGGAGCCAGGGAGCAGAGAATAACCAAGCAGCCTCAGCTTTGCCATAACCCCAACTATTAGTTTAATATATAGCCATTGCTTACTTATAAAATATACCCTAGAAGTTTTCATCACTTATTTTACAATGCTCCCTATGTATTTACAAATTTGTTGAGGTGTTCCAGGGACCTTTCTGAAACACCGCAAAGTTATTGCTACATATATTCATATTTTAACCCTTAAAACCTTAATTTCTAGTGAAAATTAGCAAGTGATCAATTAGCATTCTTTGGCTTGGGCATTTGATAAACTCTAGAAACATTTTTCATAGACATAAAAGTCACTTATTAACTTGGATTTATTTTGTAAAACTCAGGCAAAATGAAGATGTCTGTTTTACTTATACCAACAAAATTAAGCTAACTTTTATCTACTAAGGATTAATCTTAGATCACATGAACTTGAAAAGCATTTTAGTTAGTTCTATATTTCTGAGAATTTTAGAATACCCAATCCTTAGAAGTGCTGGCTTTAACAGTACCATCAGGAGGTAGAAAATTATCTCACATTTACAACATACATATATAGCTATATACACACAGATGCAAACAGTTGGATCCAAATTTTTTCTTCCAGGCATTTACAATTTATATCTGTCTTTGACAAGTCAAGTTCCAAATGACCTTCCACTTTTTAAAATAAGGACAGCCATTAATACCTCAAAGAATTAGATCGACACCTGTATGACATCATAGGTTGATCTATTTCTCTAAATCCTCTTTTGAAGCTTTGAGAGACCAATAAAATTTGTTTTCCATTTATTCTGCCTAATATATAGCCAGCTTTTTCTAATTATGTGCACAAAAGATTCATTTAGAAGTATCAAAGGATCCTCCTCTTCATCATCTTAGTATTAATGGGAGGCTGGCGACTGTTGTGGGGCTTATCCATCTCTGAGGTACAATTTCCCATGTTAATTATGAGATCAGTAAAGTCTGAACAAACTTATAGGGAAAACCAGTCCTTATTTGCATGTTTCCAGATGAGCCAATTGTCATAGATCTCCCTATAAGTACCACTTTATGCCCTAGAGAAAAGTTTTCCTTAGGCAACCTCACAGAGATTCTTAGTCATCTGAGAATACCTGAGCAGGGACCAGTGAGAGCTTACCTGATGCTGGAACCATCAGGTTAGCATAGACCCCTCTTTCAGGCCCCTGTCTCGGGATGAATCCGTTCCAGGGCGCCCTGCCCTTCTCCCCCGGACTCCTTTGGGCTTCTCCGGATTGGGGATTGACTGGGCTACCGTACTAGACAACTCCTTGGATTCAGGGTTCTGAACAACTATCGTCACCCCATTGGCTATAGGGATGGGGAAGCAAGTGTCCTTCCTCTTTTGGAGCTAAAGAGAGTTCAGTCTCTCATTTTGTTCTGACTCTCAGTAAGCTGTCCAATTAAAAACAAATTAAAAGCAGAAACCTATTTTTTTTCTTTTTCCCTTTCCCTTGGTTATCTCAACCCTTATCCACCTTGAGGATATTTCTGAGAACAGCTCAAAGTCATGGCCTGCTACTTAAAGCAAAGAGGCCCAGGTATCTGAGAGAAACTCATCCAAGTTCACCAATGCAAAACCTGGAAACCATGGGGCCTAGCACCAGACCTGGTCCATAAGATAGTCCTGGGTGGGCTTCTTTGGAATCCTGCCAAGTAAATGGTGGCAAAAGAAATGTCCAGACCTGTAGAGAATTTTTATAAGAGTTTACTTGAGCTAAACTGGCAATATATGCTAGAGAGCAAGATCGCAAATGCTCCCTGGATTTTTTGAACTGCTGAAATATACAGATTCTTCTAACCAGACAATCAGAATTTTTGTCTATTTTTCATATAAAAATACTTTTTTCAGCAGCAAATGTTGACATACAGTTGACTCTTGAACAACACGAGTTTCAACTGAGTGGATCTACTTATTCGCAGATTTTTTTTCAATAAATATAGTTGGCCCTTTGTATCTGTGGGTTTCGCATCTGTGATTGAACCAAGTGCTATTGAAAAGTATTTTCACATTCCCAACTACAGGTCAAAAGTACTGTTTTTGATCCTCGGTTGGTTGAACTCAAGGATGCGGTTTGACTGTAGAGTCAAAAGTTATATGAAGTTATACACAGACTTTCTACTGCCCAGTGGTTGGTGTCCCTAACCCCACTTTGTTCAAGGATCAACTGTATTTCAAATAGTGTACAGAAAACCAACCATAGTTTATAAATATTAAAATATCTTCTTTACTACTGTTTTTTATGCGACCTATAATTTATTAGCAATAAAGCACATTTGGAATGATTAATTTTCTATTTGGGAAAACTTACATATTTAAAATTATAAGTCATATAAACAAATTTTTAACTTTTGAGTGTCTTTTTAAAGTAAACATTGAACTTTTGGTCTTCCATTTTCAAGATATGCTAGTTTTGAAAGAGGATCTTGTGGCTTGTTTCTCTGAAATGGAATACCCTAAATTGAGAGGCATGATGGAAAGGAACATGTATTCAAGAAAACATTAAAACATTTATAAGTACAAAGTTTCTGTGAATTTTATGGACAGCTAGGAGCAGTCAAGAATTAATCAAATATCCTTCTAGCTTAAGATCTGTTTAGCTTAGAATAGCAAATAGCAATTCTCAAACATTTGAGTCTTAGAATACTTTTATATTCTTAAAAATTGAAGACTACCACATGCATTTGTTGTTGCGGGGTTGGGATTAAAACAGAAATTTAAAAAAATTTTTATTTACTAATTTATTTAAAAATAACAATAAACCCATTACATGTTAACAGAAACAACATGTAAATGAAAACTATAGTTTCAAAAACAAATTTGAGTGAGAAGAGTGGCATTGCTTTATATTTTTGCAAATATCTTTGATATCTGACTTAATAGAAGATAGCTGGATTCTGACATCTGTCTCTACATTTGATGTGTTGTTTTGGTTGAAGTATTTTGAGAATTTTCGATCTCATGCAGAGAATTGATTGGAAAAGTGAGTATTTAAAGCATCTTTTCCCATATCATTGTGGATATTCTTTAGACCCACCAGTTTATCTTGCACTCTGAGTGGATCTTTTACCCAGGTGTGACTATTATAACAATTTATTTTGGTTATTTGAAAGATATTGGTTCACTAAGTTGTACAGATCTTCCACATGTTGATAGATTTGTTAAGATATCAAAAAATGATCCTTGTAATCTGACCAACAATCTCATAAGGAAATTCTTTAAGTACTAGGAAGCTATCAAACTCAGGATCATGGATACAAATTTTCCAAAATTATGGCTTGAGAGCTCTATTTTTTTTTTTTTTATTCCTCACCTGAGGATATTTTTCTATTTATCATTAGATAGAGTGGGAGGGAGGGAGAGAGAGACAGAGAAACATCGACGTGATAGAGCCACATCAACTGGTTGCCTCCTGCACAACCCAACCAGTGCTGGGGACAAACCACAACCAAGGTATGTGCCCTTGACTGGAATCGAACCCACAACTCATTGGTCCGAGGGCCAATGCCCTAACCACTGAGCTGAACCAGCCAGGGTGAAAGCTCTAATTTTTATCATTAGCAAAAAGTGCTATCAGTTCCTTCCTTTATAGTGACAGGTTTGGTTTGTTTGTTTTGGGAAAATGCCTATCAATCAAATACCCAAGTCTTCTGAATAACTACAATTGACTTGACATTCCTTCCAGTAAATGAAAAAATTAAAAGGAAAAAAAATCAACTAGTTCACTTAGCAACTCAATCACAAACTGCTTTTCCTTGAGTATCTTAATTTGGTCTGCAACAGAACTGTTCTTTGTGTGGTTCCCATTTTCTTATACACAGTATTAAAAAGATGTCTACTGAAAGGTTGAGATTTAGCAAAATTAATTTTTACTGCTTCACTGAGGACATTTTAAAATGAAACTGGCTCTGTTTGTTGTTTTTTACCACAAGTGCGTAGTGATGTAGAGTCTGATGACACCTGTTTCAATTTGTTGCTGTTGTCTTTCTTGCCAGCAGTTTTATCTACTATTGCTTTTGTACCATCAGTGCAAATCTCAGCACAGTGAAAAACGCCAAAAAAACCTTTTTAGTATTAATATGAAAATAACTTAGATTTCATAGACCCCCAAAATGCTTAGAACGTAGGCCAGTATGGAAGGCTTCCACTGAGTCCTTTGGAACAATAGTATATCTGTTATTATGGCCTTATAACAGCATTCTAAAAATACATTCTTATCCTGATTAAGGTAATTTCAAAATTAAAAAAACAAAACAAAAAACCTAAAGGCTCCCAAACCAAATAACTTCCTATTCTCTATCCTAAGAAATTTAGAACTCCTGTGTCTTCACTTCTTAATTATTCTTAACAGACTGTAATGCAATGGCTTTATTCAGGCTGCCAGCTCCATTCTTATTTTGCTTATTGGGATCATCCCTGTGTGAACAAACATCTCAATTATTTATGCTTATTCATTTCACAAGTGACATGAAAAAAAATGCCTCCATTTATTGATGGACTTTATCACTGTTCAAAGCTTGTTATGTCTACAATCATGAATTACATACTGCTCCTGTTTTAAAATACTTGTAGACTTAAAAGTGTTTTTCTTTCTCCCATCCTCAGGATGCAAAAATAGAAGCAGAGGAATTTACTAGACAACTGTATGTTGAACTCAAGTCCTCACCTCAGCCTCACCTAGTTCCTTTTCTTAAGGTAGAGTTATGTATTTATTACTTTGAAAAAATTATTTGTATTAGATTACTTTAAAATAATTTAAATCCTGAATATTTCAATATGACAGCAACTTAAAGTGAAGATAACTAACAATATAGGAGAAACCTGTCAGTGTTGTAATCTGTAAATCATGTTGATAGTTCATATTCTTTGGTTTGGAACACATTGGGAAAGCAGAAGTAACATCTGAGTCATGACTATAACTTGATTATGTTATTTAATGCTTGTATATGCAAAATTCTTGACATTTAAAAAAAAATAGGGCCTCTGTTTTGCCCTAATGACTCATATTCTTTTAGAAATAAACCACATAATGCCAAATTTAGTGGAAAGGCTATTTTAAAAAATTTATTTTGGCCCTGGCTGGTGTGGTTTAGTGGATAGAGTGTTGGCCTGCACACCGAAGGGTCTTGGGTTTGATTCCTGGTCAATGGCATGTACCTGGATTGCAGGTTCTATCCCTAGCCCTGGTCAGGGCATATGCAGGAGGCAACCAATAGATGTGTCTCTCTCACATAGATATTTCTCTCTCTCTACCCCCCTCTCCTCGCCCCTCCACTCTCTCTAAAAATCAGTGGAAAAAATATCCTTGGGTGAGGATTAACAAACAAAAATTTATTTTGTTAGTAGGCATATTTATTGAATTAAATAGAATTTTGATGGAGAACAATAACTTTGATAATAAGAGCTTGGTTTGGGCAACTAAAAATATATATTTTGGATACTCACAAGCTAAAAAGGAATCAAATTGACATTTGTTGAAGACTATAGTGAACCAAAGACTCATCCCATAAGTTTTGAAATAATGGAATGAGGCATGGCCTTTAGAAACATTTGGCTTAATTGTCTAGGGGACAGGAAAGAGGCTTCATAGTGCAAGACTTTTTTTGATTGCCTCATGGAAAAAGAGTGGGAAGGGAGACGGAGAACCACATTCTCAGAAGGATATTAGAATAGTGGAAACTGTCCCCACATTGATTAGGAGGGTGCTAATTGTGTGATAGGAAGTGTGACTAAAGAAACAGAATGTTTTAGCTAGAGAAGACATGGTCTGGAAAAGGGGAGGTTAAAGGGTCAGCATAATACCTAACATCAAACGACTAGTGCCCTGTTTTCAGATGACCCTCTTGATTGAGGGGTTAGAGGCACTCTTCCTTGGGTCCCTTTCAGTGCAGAGGTTCTGTGAGCCGTAGATGCTCTGAATGATACTGACAGTTCTTTAGAGTTTATTTCCATTTCATGTTCACTAGGAACACCATGAAGAAGAAGGCGAGAAATTCGTAAGCACCTACTATGTGTCTAATGCTTTGCTAGATAGATAACTTTTTTTTTCTTTGTTGATTTTAGAGAGAGAGGAAGGGAGAGGGAAAGAGGGATAGAAACATCAATGAGAGGGAACATCGACTGGCTGCCTCCTGCATGCCCTCCCGACTGGGGATCAGGCCCACAACCCGGCAACATGCCCTGACCAGGAATCAAACTGGCGACCTCCCAGTGCATGGGTCGGTGCTTAACCACTGAGCCACACTGGCTGGGCTAGATAGTTTACTTTTAATCTCATTGTTTGCACTTAATTTTCATATTAGTCTTTTGAGAAGCGCTGCTAGATAATATTTTCCATTTTAGGGATGAGAAAATTATGTAAATTGACAAACTTTTGGCCAAACCCACAGGTCCATTGTTTAGTCTATATGAGTCTACTTGCTAATGAACACTACCTTAAATTACCAAAAATTACTGTGAACTAGTTGGATTTGTTTCTGTTTTCTAAGGACCTAGTAAGCCTTATGCTTTTTCTTGATAGTTTTCCCTTGTCATTTTGGGGGGCTTTTGGGGTTTGGATGTTGCATAGGGATGAGGTATTCAGCATTTATTCTTAACTCTGGCAAGGAGATCAAGAGATAATTTAGTGTCTCTTTAGATCTTATTACTTTAACACTTCTTTCCAATTGTGTTTTTCTCAGGACCCCCCTTATCTTAGATTTTTAACTTAAATTTAATCAAATCACTTCATTTGTTCATATATTTTTAAAGCAATGTATTTTCTTCTACTTTTAAAGTTTGGATAAAGATTATAGAGAGACTTTCTTTTATTACTATTTTTATATATATTTGAAAATCTCTTTAGATAAGAATTTTATCATTTCTTCTAATAAAAAAGTAAAAAGTAACTGAAAGGAAAGGAAGAGGAGCAGTAGTTCTCATTTGCTTTTTAAATGTTTTGTTTTTTAATTGTTTTTAATTGTTTTTAGAGAGAGAGATAGAAATATCGATGTGAGAGAGAAACATCAGTCATCTGCCTCCTGCATGCCCCACACTGGGGATCGAGCCCACAACCTGGGCACGTGCCCTAACCAGGAGTCAAACCAGGACCTCTCAGTCCATGGGATGGCGCTGGAGCCACTGAGCCACACCAGTTGGGCTCATTTGCTTTTTAAATAATAGCAGTCTCACAATTTGTCAAAACAAGGAAATCTTTCAAAATAGCCCATGAATTTGCCAAAAGATAACCTACTATCCACTTACTTTTTCATCTTTTTTTCTTACTTAAAAACAAAGAAAACCCCAGGGATGAAAGGCAGAACCTTCTGCTTTTTACTTGAACTGTCTTTAACTCTTTTAGCAGGATACAAAGATAAACACCAACTTAAAAATCCAGTCAGAAAATATTCTAGTTCAATTAACAAAATTGACCTTGTTTGTATTAGCTTTATTTTGCTGTGAAGATTATTTCTATCAAAATTTTGAAAGTTATTTAACAAAATATTTTTTTAGCCTGCTTTTGTATAAACAAACTTACAGAAACTGATGTTATTAGTGATCTGTTATGGGGATTAGATGAATACAAACAAGTATGGAACTATTTTATTTTAACACATTGATTTTCAGTATACAAAATAAGTTTAATATTGAGACATAATAATTTCATATTGGAAAATAAAGCTCTTTTGGGTTTTAAATAAATTGAATCTTGGATATTGACAGGATATAAATAAGTGGTATCAGAAACACTTGATGTATTTTTGAATTACTTTATGTTATAAAGATATGAAATACAAAGTATTTCTATTTTACTAGTAGCTAATCTACTTAGTTGCTCAGTGTTTTTCCCCCTTCTCTGTTTCTAGAAAAGTGTGAGTGCCTTACGACAACTCATGCCTAACTCCCAGAGCTTTATTCAGCAGTGTGTTCAGCAGACTTCTGGCGACGTAGTCATTGCTACCTGTACCACACCAGTAACAACTTCTGTGGTGACAACAACAGTTTCCTCAGTCCAGTCTGAAAAGCCTGTCATTGTTTCTGGAGCAACAGCACCCAGAACTGTGTCAGTACAGAGTCTGAATTCCCTTGCTGGTCCAGGGGGAGCAAAAACTGGAGTTGTGACACTTCATTCTGTGGGTCCAGCTGCTGTAGCAGGAGGAACAACAGCTGGAACCGTTTTGCTTCAGACTCCAAAACCGCTTGTGACATCTATACAAAATACAGTTACAACAGTCTCACTTCAGCCTGAAAAACCAGTTGTCTCTGGGGCAGGAGTAACTTTGGCCCTTCCATCAGTAACTTTTGGAGAAGCTTCAGCATCAGCTATTTGTCTTCCATCTGTGAAACCTGTCGTTACTTCTGCTGGGGCCACATGTGACAAGCCTGTCATCGGCGCTCCAATACAAATCAAACTCGCACAGCCAGGACCCATCCTTTCGCAACCAGCTGGTATTCCACAGGCAGTTAAATTCAAACAACTAGTGAGTAACATTTTATTTCTTCCTCAGTTTCTTATTTTGAAAATTTTAAACATTCATGAAACTGGCAAGACTAGTAATGTTTTATCACATTTGCTTTGTTCTCTCTCTCTCTGTTCACATCCTGTAAAACACACACACGTGACTTTTCCTGAACCATTTGAGAGTTGCTTGCAGAAATTGTAACATTGCACCCCTACATACTGTGTATCCCTTAAGGAAAAGTTTTTTGTTTTTTTAACGTACTGGGGAAGTTAATATTGGTACAATATGTATTTCCACAGTTGTCCCAACAGTGTCCTTTATAGCTATTTGTTTTTCTGATGTTTTTTCTAATAAAGGAGTGCATATTACATTTACTTGTCATTTCTCTTTAGGATTCTTTAATCTAGAACAGTTCCCCAGACTTTTGTGGTTGTTTATTATGTTGTAATATTTTAAGTGCCTGGGCTAATTGTTTTGCAGAATATCCTGTATTCTGTTTTGTCTGATTGTTTCCTCAAGATTAGATGCAGATGAAATATTTTAGCAGAGTTCTTACATAGGTGATATTATGGTAACATTTCTTTAAAAAATGTACTGAGGGGAGAGGGACATGGTGAAGGGAGTAGATAAGTAAGAAGTTGTATTGTTTCCTAAATTTGGTAGATTGGGAGGTTCTTGGGTGAAAGAAATCTTAGCTGTTTACCAGTCAGTGTTTAGAATATTCTACTTTATTCAAGACAAGTTTTAACAGAAGACTATGAAAGTATTGTTAACCTGTGTGAGATAGAACATGGTGAATTAATTAAAAATCTTGTTTTTTAAAGTTCTTCCCTACCTTATACAATAATAAAGTTAGCTATTTTTTACTTTTGATGGTTGCCCTTGTTCTCTTTTGTAAGGCTTCGTGGTAAAGGCTGTGTTTTGAATCTCTCTGTTTTAGTTTATTCTGCTTTTTGGAATAGTAAAATCTGAGTAAACTTCCCAGCTTTGTTTGTGTGGTCAGGAGAGGAGGTTAGGTTCTGTGGATGATTGTCTTTGAGGCAGAGGACAGCTTTGGGTGTAGAATGAAAGGGGAAAGATCAACTCGGACAGCCATCAATCTCTTGGGTAGGTGGGAAGTAATAGTCATTTCCTGGGTACTTCCTACTCTGGATCTGATTTTCAAATGGAGACATGTACCTGCCTTGCAGAGTTTCTCCTGAGTGTCTGAATTTAATCTCAGAGATGACACCTTTTTAGAAGCATTGATTTTTATTTATTTATTGTTTTGTTAATCCTCACCTGAGGATATTTTTCCATTGATTTTTAGATAGAGTGAAAGGGAGAGAGGGAGCGTGGGTGGGAAAGAGAGATACATCAATTTTTTTGCCTCCTGCATGCGCCCTGACCAGGGCCGGGGATTGAACCTGCAACCCAGGTATGTACCCTTGACCAGGAATCAAGCCCGAGATCCTTTGGTGGGCCAACGCTCTAATTGCTGAGCCAAACTAGCCAGGGCAAGAAGTGGTGATTTTTAAACATTGATCAGGTTTGGGAACCACTGGAACAGAGTAATTGCCGCAAGGAAAGGCCTCTTTTTGGTAGCACTGAATAGAATTGAAATTCTTTTTCTGAGTCATAGCTGATTCTTCAATCATCTGCTGATACTCAATGAGTAATGGACTCCAGTGTCCTGCCCATTAGGTTATGGTGCTCATGGCAAGAACTTCTAGATTTCTGGAGTGTCCTGCAACAGATAACTGTCTGGTAATAATAGCTTGGCAGCATTTACATTTTGTAGATTTGACTTGTAATCCATTGGAAACAATTTCAATCAAGAAAAAATGTAACAAAATCCGCCTTGGCCGGTTTGGCTCAGTGGTTAGAGTGTCGGCCTGGGACCAGGGAGTCCCGGGTTCGGTTCCCACTAAGGGCACGTACCTCGGTTGCAGTTTGTCCCCCGCCCTGGTTGGGGTCGTGTGGGTGGCAACCACTTGATGTGTCTCTCTCACATCGATGTTTCTCTCTCTCTGTTCCCCCCTCTCTCCCTCCCACTCTATCTGAAGATAAATGCAAAAATGTCCTCGGGTGAGGATAAAAAAAAGAAAAAATATAACAAAATCCAATGGTAAATATTAGGGACTTTTTTTAAACTTCCTACTTTTATTTTTTTTTTAATTTTTTAAAATTAATTTATTTTTGTTATAGATGTTTCTCTTTTTTCCCCCAGAACATTGACACACTCCTTCCCACTCCCACCCCCCCCTTCACAGTATTGTCTATGTCCATTCTAACTTCATTCTTAAAATAATGTGGCCTTGGCCTCTATGGCTTAGTTGGTTGGAGCATTGTGCCATATACTGAAAGGTTGAGGGTTCGATTTCCAGTCAGGACACATACCTAGGTTTCGGGTTCGATCCCCAGCCGGGGTGCATATGGGAGGCAACCGATCGATGTTTCTCCCTCTCCCTTCCTTATCTTTTTGAAATTAAAAAAAAAAAAGAATAGCGAATATTTTAATTTTACTTGTGAATTCTGCTTTCCTGTTTGGCCGTTATTTCAGTTTTAGTCAACCAATTTGATGTCAGTATTCAAATCTTCCCATTTCAAATAGCAAAAAACAGAGCAGCTAGACACTGAGTATACATTCTAGTTTGGTTTTCAACAGATTTTTACCTGGGGCACAAAACCATATAAGCTACTCTGTATGCTGATGTCACAGAGAGGATTGAACTAGGATATTCTTTCAAATCAGCTAATTTAGAAAATGAGTATTACTCAAATTTGAATTAGTATTTCTCGAAAGATTTAATATCATCAGTGAGTCCATTGTAAACCATAGTTCAGTGTAATCCTAGGTCTAAGTGAGATGGAAAGCACTTAGGGTGCTAGAAACCAAGAACATAGTTAATGCAGTTTAGAAGAATTATGGCAAATAATGATTTAAAATACAGGAATTGCCATACCAGATTAAATCTGTGATTCATACAAATCAAGATGCAGTCTCCAAAAACGATCTGAAGAGTACAAGTATGGCTGTCGTGTTCAATGCTAGGTTTAAAATTTGTGTAATTTCTTTTAATAATTGATCATGAATTTAAAAATTTCCCTTACTACTTGATTCTAGCTCGTACAGTAAAACCCTCGATTTTGCGGACTTCGAGTTAATGGACTAAATTTCCATTCCCTATGTTATGTGTGAAAATTAACACCCTGTTAATTTTAAAATGCTTTTTAAAAAAATTTTTTTTTATTGATTTTTTAAGAGAAGAAGGGAGAGAGAGAGATAGAAACATCGATGTGAGAGAGAAACATCCATCAGTTGCCTCCTGCACTACCCCTACTGGGGATCAAGCCCGAAACCCGGTCTTGTGCCCTGACCGGGAATCTAACAAACACCTCTCAGTCTGTGGGACATCGATCAATCCAATGAGCCACACTGGCCAGGCTTTTAACCAAGGTTTGCTTATAATGAAATTAGCAGGTTATCTTTTTGTTATTAATTCACTGTTGTTGTTTTTTCTTTTTCTTTTTTTCTTTCTTTCTTTCTATTTATTTATTTTCAGATAAGGGGTTAATTTCCAAAATACACTGTTATTTTTAACAAATTTTTTAGCAAATAGGCCATATGTTGGTAAAAACACTGTAGTAAGTTCACTGACATAAATATTACATATCAACAACTATAGTCTACATATTTAAATCCAAGAGGATTTTTAGAGAGAGTGGAAGGAAGGGAGGGAGGAAAAGAGAGAGAGGGAGAGAGAGAGAGAGAGAGAAACATTGATGTGAAAGAGACACACTGACTGGTTGCCACCCTCACAACCCTGACCAGGGCCTGGGATGAACTGCAACTGGAGGTACATGCCCTTGATCGGAATCGAACCCACAACTCATTGGTCCTCGGGCCATTGCTCTAACCGCTGAGCCAAACTGGCCAGGGCAACCCTTCCCAATTAAAAAAAAATTTAGATTTATTATTACATGATATCTTATTGGTTAGTATTGTATATTATTCTCTGGAGATCTTCGGAAACTCTCATCAAATAAATGAAGTAGATTGCTTAGTTTCTTCAGGGTAAGTTTTTCATTTTGTACCAATAGTGCAGTGCTTTGTATGTCTTGGTCCTCATATGCTTAAATTGTTGAAATATGGACCTAATTAGTAGTTCTTGGGATTTCACCAATGAATCTAGTTCTTATAAATGGTTGATCTTATCAGTTATCTATTAAGTCTGGCATAGTTATTATTATATGATGTTATACACCACAACTAAATGTTGAGCTTAACGTTTTTAGTTAATGTTGAACTTTAACATTTGTTTAAAGTTAATGAAAGAGAGTAGAAGAACTGGATTATAGTCTACCCATGATGGATAGAGAATAAGTAGAACTTTCAGGAGTTTTAATGCTTAAAAGTTTTTCATGGGATATTTGTGAAAAAACTTTCACTAATGATTGAGCAAAAACTAGATTTAATTTAAATTAAAGACTGTTGCCCTGGCCGCTGTGGCTCAATTGGTTAGAGCATCGTCCTGTGTACGAAACGATCTCAGGCTCAAATCTGTCAGGGCACATACCCAGGTTTCAGTCTGATCCGTGGGGGGTGCATGCTGGAGGCAACATATTGATATTTCTCTCTTAATCCCTCTCCCTTCTTCTCTCTCTGGAATCAATGAAAAACATATCCTCAGGTGAGGATTTATAGAAATAATAATAATAATAAAATAAATTAAAGATGATCATTTTAATGACATTTAAACTTAATTAGCAAAAGCTAATTTAATTTAGAAAATTTTAGTTTGATCATTTTTAAAGTTAAATTTTGATACATTTTTTTTTTTTATCCTCACCCTAGGACATTGTTTTCATTTTTTGTTCAGATAGAGTGGGAGGGAGAGAGAGGAAGAGAGAGAGAGAGAGAAACATCGACGTGAAAGGGACACATCGAGTGGCCGCCACCCGCACGACCCAACCAGGGCCGGGGACAAACTGCAACCGAGGCACATGCCCCCAGCGGGAACCGAACCCGGGTCTCTCTGGACCACAGGCCGACGCTCTAACCGCTGAGCAAAACGGCCAGGGCTAAATTTTGATACATTTTAATAACCAATTTTACTACATCAAATTAAACAATAAGCCTCTCATATCCATGGTGTGTGAATAAAATTCATGAATGAGAAAGTTAATTCAGAATTGCTGATCTTTGTTTTTTGAATAAAAGGCTTATAATTTTAGAGAATATTGAAGATTATTATTGAATATTAATATGTTGAATATTATTACTGTTAATAATTTTGTATTTATGTATCACTTGAATATCTCTAAGAATAACTTATACTTGTAGTTAGGGCAGGAAATTTTAATATTGTCATAGGTATTTTCCTTATTTTAAATACATATATAATTCACTGAAGTGCTCTATTAATTGCATTTCTTCCTTAATAGAATTATAGGCATTTGATAAGTGGCCACGTATGTTCAACAATCATTCTCTAAATATTACTGTTCTGTGGATATAAGAGAAAAGCAAATAATTATTAGTGTATTACTAAAGTGGCAGTTTCCCATTTCATTATATTGAAGTAAATCTGATCTAAAATGGACCCAGAATATTAGAAAAAAATTTTGTTGTTGCATCATGTACCTAATTATTTTGAAGTAATAGGGAACCGTTAAAGAATTTTTAACAAATACATTTTTATATGAAGTTCTCTGTGAGACTTAATTCTGCTGATCATCTCTGACTCAGTTCTCTTTATCTCTTTATCAGTTTTCATTGGATAAAGAGAAATATTTTCAAGATGTAAATTTTAGTCTCTGAGTATGCTGGTGGCCAGTATTTTCATTAAAGTTGAAGTAAAAATTGTATAGGAAAAAGAAGAATCATTGGTTGTTTTATTGGATCAAATAGTTCACTCTCAGTTTCATATTGAACTGACCTACTAGGATCCAAATTTAAGCTGTTTGTCTTTTTTAAATAAGGCCTACCCCTTATTTACCATAAGTAATTAGCAGTTGCTTAGAAAATTCTTCATGGGCCATCATTTAATCGGAGTTTATATAATAAAAGCCTTAATATATAGGTTGGTTAATACCAGTTCATTTAAATTTACTTGAGGAATATTATATATATATATATTTAAATTTGATAAGGGTAAATTAGAATTTTTGGAAAATAAACTATTTAGACATAATTACATACATTATGTGTATATCATCTTATTTTTGCATTATTCAAGAAAACAGTTTATTATGAAAAATTTGGTACATAACAAAGTTGAAGTTTATAGTTTACACCCATATACCAACCACCTAGATTTTACTATTTACAGTTAGTATACTTGATTTATCATGTATTTATCCAGTCATCTTAATTTTTGATGCATTGCAAAGACTTCTTCCTAAATAATTAAATATGCACATTATTAACTACAGTTTAATATTGTTTACTCTTTTTTATTCTCTTTAGCTAAAATTTACATACACTAACATGCACAAATTTTAACTGTACCACTGGATAAGTTTTGAGTTAGTGCATACTTCTGTGTAACTCAAAGCCCCTATCAAGGTATAGAATGTTACTATCACCTTGAAGTTCCCTGTGTCCCTTCCCAGTCAGTTCCCATCCACATTTCCCCAGAAGCAACGACTCTTGTGATCATTTTCTCCCACAGATTTTGCTTCTTCTAGAACTTTATTACATTAAAATTTTTTAAACAGAAATTTATAGGTTCTTGATTTGAAGCAGCATTTACTGATTCCTATAAAATCTGGTAATATAATTAAGAATTCATTTTAGCCCTGGCCAGTTTGGTTCTGTGGTTAGAGTGTCAGCCCTTGGACTGAAGAGTTGTGGGTTCGATTCCTGGTCAAAGGCATGTATCTGGGTCACAGGTTTGATCCCCAGCCCAGTCGGGGTTGTGGGGGAGGCAACCAATCAGTGTCTCTCTCACATATCAATGTTTCTCTCTCCCTCCCTTTCACTCTATCTAAAAATCATTGGAAAAATATCCTCAGGTGAGGATTAACCCTCCCCCAAATTTTTTTCTTATTTTAGCAAAATTTAAAAAGTATTCAGAAGGACCTTTAAAGTAAAGAAACAGCATATTCTGAGGTTTACCAATATTGAGATTGGGCATGGCAAATTAATATCCACTCCCCCTGTAGGGTTTTACTTGAGCTTTTGTCTTCAGAGATATTCTGGGGCTGGATGTGGGTACATTTAGTGGAGTATGCTGTTGTCTCAGAAGATAAGAAATAGTGGCACAAGACCTATATGCATTGGCTGTTCCTGAGAAATAGTTGGCAACCAACATGTATTTTTTGACTCTTATGTTATAGTTTTTGTTTAGTTGGGGCCCTCTATTTTCTAGAATTCAACCTTAGTGAGTGCATGCCAGTAATCACATATTGAATAGAAATGAGAGGAAATATTACCCTTGGTTCCAGTAACTTCGTGTGCATATACTGCTTGAGTTATTTAAAGATAAGTATTTGATTGCTGTGTATTTATAAACAGGTAATGGGTGAAGGTTGAAATACAGAGAAAGCAAAGTATGAAACGTGTTCTCATCTACTTGTTTAATCCACACTTGTGTTTCTTTGTTCCTTTCCATATGGAATTTAAGGAAAATTCCTTGTCAGATATCCAAGATCATAGTTATATAAAAATCATAATGTAAAAACAAAAACAAAAAAACCTGTCACCTAATTAATATTGTATAGCTCTAGACCTGTATTTTCTATAAATGACTAGAAATTAATTTGTTAACATCCAAATAAGACATCAGAATTTGATATGTCAAGAGAAGAAGCTCAGGTATTTATTCTTCCTTTCTAGCAGTGTTTTGGAGTAAAAATAAATAAAGGAATTAAGTTTTGAAAAATGTAACAGCTCTTTCTTTTGCTTGCTAAGTAGGAGCAAGTATCTCTTCTTTGGGCCAATTTCCATATCTCTAAGATAATTTCATCTCCATAAGATGCCTAATATGGGGTTGGGCAAAAGTAAGTTAATAATAATGATAGTAATAAATAATACAATAATAAATAAATAATACAAGAATAGACTGTTTTGTGTATTCACAACTGTAAACCTACTTTTGCCCACTCTTCTACTGTGGTTCTAAATGGTACTACTTTCTTTGAAAGAACACTAATGAATTCTCTTACATATATTCACTCGTAATTTTACTTTGTTCACCAAATGTGCAGGAGTATGCTTCACATATGCTGCCCAGGTGTTACAGTCATTAAGATGAGCAATGATGGGGATCCAAGATTATGAATCCTAGCTCAAAACTTTGTGATATATATCCCATATCATTTATTTATTTTATATGTATGCATATATGTATGTGTGTGTGCGTGTGTTTTGTTTGGTTTGGTTTTTAACTGGCACATTTGCCTCCCGCCACTGGCATGGACTTGACCCTGATTGATCTGTAGACCAGGACCCGCATAGCACCAGATGGAGGTTGCCAATGAGGCTTACCTTTCCCAAGCTTGCCCTTTGCCAGGGTATTATAACAGGATCTGGTCCAGTGGGGGCTGGCCCCCCTGACTCACACTCCCACAGGTCTTGCCTGGTCCCTTGGAGCCCCTCCCCCTGCCTACGTGAGGGGTGGACTTCCAGGCTGTTATATTTTTGCATACTCACTCTCTGGACTTCTTGAACTGTTTATTTTGGAGAATGTCTCTTTACCTTGTCATTTTCCAGATATTTAAAAAAAAAAAAAAAAAGCCCATTAAAAGTCCTTATCTTTTGGAGATATATTTTGAAATATTTATAGATAAAAAGATATATCTGGATGTGCTTTAAAATAATTAAGGATGGTAGGGAAGTGGGTGGGGATCTAGGGGAAACAAGATTGGTAAAGAATCATTGTTGAATCTGGGTAATAATGGCATAGGTTGTTTTGTTGTTTTTTCCACTTTTGTATATATTTGAAATATTCCATGATAAAAGTTAAAAAATGAAAATAAGATGCATATGGAAGTTTAAATTGGGCAGTATGTAATGTAAATTTGAACTCCACTCTAAAAAATAACATATAATGTGTGAGATAGTCATGTTTTTCAGTTTTGAACAAGATAATTTTGCTACATACGAATTTAAATTTTAAGTAGGCATTCTTGTTATGTCAAGGTCAAGGTGTATTTATAGTTAGGTGAGCACAATTTGTTCTATTGTTGCAATGAAGCAGGTTTGGTTAAATGGCTATAATGATAGTTCTCATTGTTACAGGTAGTCCAGCAGCCTTCAGGGGGCATTGCAAAACAAGTGGGTACACTTTCCCATTCTTCAGCATTGACCATTCAGAAATCTGGACAGAAGATGCCTGTGAACACTGCAGTAACTACCCATCAGTCACCTCCAGGTAGACTCTGACATATTACACTGGGTTTGAAACATGATGGGGTTTTGTACTCTTTTTTTATTGTTATATTAAGAGATGAGAGCTTTGGTCTTTTATGTTGGGACCTATTAGAGAAGATTGAAAGATAACTATATTCCTTATACATACATAGCCAGTTTTTAGTGGTATACATTGTTTTAGAATAAAAGAAACAAGTATTAACAGTATTTGTTATCAGATAAAACAATCCAGTAGTAAGTGCTTTGTTAACTTATCAAGTTTCCTATAGCCTTAATTCTTTTAAAAATGTGCTTCTTTCTCTAAATTTGTAAATTAGTCTTACACATAAAATTTAGAGGTTTTATGTATTTTTACTTTATTTTTTTAATCCTCACCCGGAGATATTTTTCTATTTATCTTCAGATAGAGTGGGAGGGACAGGGGAGAGAGAAAGAGGGAGAGAGAAAGAGAGAGAGAGAAATATCGATGTGAGAGAGACACATCAACTGGTTGCCTCCCACATGACCCTAACCAGGGCTGGGGACGAATGGCAACTGAAGTATGTGCCCTTGACTGGAATCAAACCCAAGACTCTGGTCCGTGGGACAACACCCTAACTGCTAAGCCAAACTGGCCAGGGCGGTTTTATGTATTTTTAAAATATACCAATATAAATGATATATTATTAACATGTTTCTATCACCTTTTCTGCATAATATTTTTATAATGCTGATAATTCTGCAGACGATTTGAAGACTGGAGGTTTTGATTTTAGTAGATGATTTTATGTGCATGTCATTCAGTTCATTGTCATGTTTGAATTTAAACATTGTTTTAGGGCAGTTTGAAATTTTCTTTGATTATTCTATGTGTATTAAAAGCTGTTGTCCTGAATTTTTCTTAATGTTGCGTGATTGCCTTTTTTTATTGTACTTTTTTCTTTCTTCTTTGTTTTTGTAGCTTCCATTCTAAAACAAATTACCCTGCCAGGAAATAAAATTCTGCCACTTCAAGGATCTTCTATTCAGAAAAATAAAATAAAAGAGAATGGAACAACATCCTTGAGGTAAAGAAAATAAATAGTTAAAACTTGGTTTGGTTTAAGGAAGTAATATTTTAAAAAAAGAAAAGAGATGATAGACTAATACTTATAATAAATATATTTATGCATTTTGAAAAGCTAGCAGTACTTTGAATATAATTTATAAACAAAAAAATGCACATATTTTAAGTGTACAGTACATCTCAGTGAATTCAGACTAACATATATACTTGTGTAATCATAATCCAGATCAAGATGCTGAACATATTCATCACTTTTATGGCCCTTTCAAATCAATTATCCCGAACCCCTGCCTCCTACAGCCACTTTTCTTTTTTTTAATCTATCACCATAGATCATTTTTATCTATTCTTGAGCTTCACATAAATGAAAAGTTACATTATCTGCTCTTTTGCGTCTGAATTTTTTCACTCAATATGTTTTTGAGATTCATATCCTATGTCATTATGAATATTAGAAGATTATTCTTTGTATTAGGAGAAGTATTCATTGTAGGAATGTAAATTTGTTTATCCTTTTTCCTGTTGATGAACATTGGGTTGTTTCCAGTTTTTCACAATTATATATAAAGCTACTATGAACATTTACGTAAATATTTTTTTGTGAACACAGTTTCTCATTTCTCTGTAGTAAATATCTAGGAGTGTAATGGCTGGGTCATTAGATAAATGCATGTTTAACTACAGAAGGTCCTGGATTTCTGGATTTACTACAGTTCAACTTAAGATTTTTCTACTTTATGGTGGTTTGAAAGCTATATGCATTCAGTAGAAAACCGTACTTCGAATTTTGAATTTTGACTGTTTCCCAGGCTAGCAGAATTCCTTATGACACTGCTTATGATACTCTCTGGGTGAAGGGTGGCAGCAGCGAGGTGATTTTGCCTAACTGTAGGCTAATGTAAGTGTTCCCGAGCATGTTTAAGGTAGGCAAGGCTCAGCTATCAGGTTCAATAGGTTGGGTGTATTAAATGCATTTTTGACTTAAAATATTTTTATTTTATTTTTATTTTTTATCCTCACCCGAGGACATTTTTGCACCCATCTTCAGATAGAGCAAGAGGGAGAGAAGGAGGAAGAGAGAGAGAGAAACATCGATGTGAGAGAGACACATCGACTGGCTGCCACCCACACAACCCCAACCGGGGCTGGGGACAAACTGCAACCGAGGTACGTGCCATTAGCAGAAACCAAACCTGGTTCTCTCTGGACCGCAGGCCGACGCTCTAACCGTTGAGCCAAACCAGCCAAGGCGACTTAAAATATTTTCAACTTATGTTGGATTTGTCAGGATGTAACCCCATCGTAAGTCAAGGAGCATCTGTATTTAAGAAATTATCAAACTGTTTACCAAAGGAACTGTACCATTTTATATTCCCACCAGCAATGATGAAAGTTTCAGTTGCTCTCCAACTTGTCAATACTTGGCATATTCAGTTCTTTTGATTTTTACCATTTTAATGAGTATGTAGTAGTTATTATTTGCATTTTCCTAATGACTAAAGATGTTGAACATCTGTTTTTATGCTTATTTGCTATCCATATATCTTCTTTGGTGAAGTGTGTGTTCAAATCTTTTGCTCATTTTTCCTTATTGAGTTGTTTGTTTCCTTCTAGTTGAGTTTTTAGAGTTGTTTATAGCCCGGCCAGTGGCTCAGTGGGTTGAAAGTCTTCCCGTGGACTGAGAAGTACCAGTTTGATTCCCAGTCAGGGCACCTGCCTGGGTTGTTGGGGGCATGTAGGAAGCAGCCAATCAACTTTCTCACATCAATCTTTCTATCTCTCCCTTCCTCTCTCTCTATTAAATAAATAAAACATTAAAAAATTATTTATATATTCAAGAACCAAGTTCTTTGCTACATAAGTGCTTTGGAAATTATTCTGTGTGGTGTGTTTTATTCTTTTACCAACATCTTTCACAGAGCAAAAGTGTTTAATTTTGCTGAAGTCCAGTTCATTAATTTGTTTTGTAGGTTATGCTTTTCATGTTTTACCTAAGAAATATTTGTGTAACCCAAGGTTGTAAAGATTTTCTCCTATGCTTTGTTCTAGAAGTTTTACAATGTTAGGTTTGTCCTTTTTATATTGATGTTCTTTTTTTTCTTAAATCCTCACCTGAGGATATTTTTCCACTTGATTTTCAGATAGAGTGGGAGGGAGGTGGGTGGGGAGAGAGAGAGAGAGAGAGGGAGAGAGAGAGAGAGAGAAACATCGATGTGAGAGAGAGACATTGATTGGTTGCCTCCTGCATAACCCCAACCAAGGCTGGGGATCGAACTGCAATGAACTGACCGGAATTGAACCCGTGACTGTTTGGTCTGTGAGCCGGTGCTCTAACCACTGAGCAAAACTGGCCAGGGCTGTATTGATATTAACTTTCTTTATGTAAAAGTTGAAAAGGTTAATAATGTTTTAACAAAATTAAACTCCATTCTGACCCTCAGTTACTGCATGTACACACCCTGGCAGTTTCTTTTTTGTAAACATAAGGGCCCTTGAGAAACCCAAAGAAAACTGTAAAGATAAGGGGTTAATGAAGGCCTTGGGAAACTCAGAGGAACCATGAGAAGAAAGAGATTAATGATGGCCCTGACCTCTGCTGGAGCAGACTCCTTACCTCTGAGACAACTCATACCAACCCAGACACCAATTACGCGGTGCCAAGAGAATGTGGGTTTTTTTTTTTTGAAGGTAGTTTTTTTTAGTTTCTGTAGTTTTTAACTATGAAACCCAGAGAACAAAGGGACTTTGGGGCTGAGCTTTTTTTTTTTTTTTTTTTTTTTTGAGGCTTGGCTGGTCCTGCACCCAGGCATATGTAATAAAGCAGTTTTGCTCTACACTGGCCTTGTGTTGTGGATGTGATCTCCCACCGGCTCACACCTTTTAAAAGTCAATGTGTGGATATTTTATTTTCTTCTTTCTCTACCATCTATAGTCTTCAGTTGTAATTTTTTTTTTTTTTTGGTCACAACATATAAACATTTGTACTGTAGTCTTCCTCATCTTCTCCATCTACATTTTAGTTGTAGGTCTACTTTTATATTAAAATGTTCACCTTTGGTTTTTTCTCTGAAGCTTTCTCAGTCATCTCTTGGTTGGATGAATTGCATCTACTCAAGAAAGACTCATTGGTATAGAATTCCTTAAGTTCTTATACATTAAAAACAGTTTTTCAGTGTCCTTAATACTTGGACAGCTTGGCTGGATATGAAACTAACACTTTTTGTGTTGCATTTAAAAATATGATGCTCCGTTATTATCTTGATTTTTATGTTTAAACATTTTTTTAAATTGATTTTTAGGGGGAGAGAGAGAAGCATCTGTGTGAGAGCAAAACATTGATCATCTGCCTCCTACACACCCCTTAGTGGATATTGAGCATGTGCCCCAACTGGGAATCTTTGGTGCACGGGGTGAGATCTACTAGGATATGTTGTAAAGCATGGATCATTCTGGCTTAATTTTCCCAGTTGACCCTTTTAATAATTCTAGTTCATTGAAAGTTTGAAAATTTTTCTTGGATTATAATTTTTAACAGTTTTATGAAAATATATATATATTTTCTTTTTCTTTTTTTTTTTTCTTTCCTTCTTCAGGGACAGTAATAGTATGGATTTTATTTCTTTTATTACTCATTTCCATTATTTGTCTCTGATCTTTTTATTGATCTTATTTTCATTCCCTTGGTGGTTTTTCTACTTTTCTTTAATGCCTCTTAATAGGGTTTTATTTGCATCTATTTTCCTTTGAAAACCTATTTGATTCTCTCTTGTCTGCAGCACTCTAAATTTTTCTTTCACTGAAAGGTGCTTCTGCCCTCCTCCATGGCCAAGCTTACACATTTTAAAGTCAGGTTAAATTGAATGTAGCCCTTGCGTTGATCTACCAGTAAACTAGTATTTTCTCATTTGGGATGTACTTAGTCTTCCTGCCAATAGTTTGTTGCATTATTGTGCTTGCCACTAGTTCTTAACTCTCTCTTCTGCAGTTTTTCTTGTTCTGCTTTTGCCATCAGCCTTGAGCCATCTGAGATGAGGGGAATATGGGGAGGTGGGGGAGTGAGCAGGGTGGCAGTGGGGGAATTGGTTGCCAGAGGACAAGAATATGCCCTGGAACTTGTTTGCCTTTTGTTATATTTACTTTGAAGTTCGGGTATTCTTTGTCTTCAAGTTATGCTGAGGCTGTGATTTTTGGTATTGTTTTAGAAGGAAGTGTTGGAAGATGGTGTTTTAGGCAGTGCAGTTAAGTTTTGACAAAAGGCTAAATCCATGTACCCAGTACAGCAGTTATACCATTTTACATTTCCATCAGTAGTGCATAAAGGTTTGAATTTCTCCACATCCTTGTCAACACTTCCTTGTTATTTTCTGCGGGTTTTTTATGTTTTTTGTTTTTTAAATAATATCCATCCTACTAGGTGTTATGTGGTATTTCATAGTGGTTTTGCTGTGCAATTCCCTAATGATTAGTGATGTTGAGTATCTTTAATGTGCTTTTTGGCCATTTGTATATCTTTGAAGACTTGTCTATTCAAGAACATTGCCCATTTTTTGTTTGTTTGTTAATCCTCACCTAAGGATATTTTTCCATTGATTTTTGGAAAGAATGGAAGGGAGGGAGGAAGAGAGAGAGAGACAAACATCGACCTGTTGCATCCCCCACAACCCCGACCTGGCCAGAGATTGAACCTGCAACCCAAGTACGTTCCCTTGACTGGGAATCCAACCCACAACTCCTCGGTCCATGAGCCAAACCAGGCAGGGCTACATTGCCCATTTTTAAGTCAGATTGTTTTGTTCAGTTTTAAGAGTTCTTTCTATATTCTGCATATTAATTTCTTACCAGATGTTTGATTTGAAAATATTTTCTTCTATTCTGTGGGTTGCCATTTTACTCTGTTGATAGTGTTTTTTGATGCACAGAATTTTAAAATTTTCATGAAGTTTGTTTTGTTTAATTTTTCTTTTGTTGCCTGTGCCTTTGGTGTCATATCTAAGAAATCATTGCCAAATCCAATGTCATGAAGCTTTTTCCCTATATTCTGTTAAGAGATTTATAGTTTTCATAGGTCTTCGATTCATTTTGAGTTAATTTTTTTCTTTTATTTAATTGACCTTAAAAGAAAGAGGAAGGGAGAGGGAGGGAGGGAGAGAGAGAGCGCGCAACATCGTTTATTTGTATGGTGGACATCTAGTTTTCCCAGCACCATTTGTTCAAAATGAAGGGTCTTGGCATCTTTATCAAAAATCATTTGAACATATATGTGAGAATTTATTTCTTGACTCTTTTTGTATTCCTTTTGGCTATGAGCCTGTATTTATGTTAGTACTACACTGTTTCAAATAACTATTTTTGTGGTAGGTTTTGAAATCAAGAAGTGTGAGCTCTGGCCAGTATGGTTTAGTTGGTTAGAGTATCGTCCTGTACACCAAAATGTGGCAGGTTCAGTTTTCAGTCAGGGCACATACCAGGTTGTGGATTCGATCCCGGGTTAGAGCATGTGCAAAAGGCAACTAATTGATGTTTCTCACAGTGATGTTTCTCTCTCTTTTTAAAATCAATTAAAAATAAATAAAAACAAGTGTAAATCTTCCAGCATCTTTTTTTTTTTTTTTTCTTTTCCAAAATTGTTTTGGCTATTCAGGGCCACTTGAGATTCCATATGAATTTTAGGATTGGCCTTTTCTGTTTCTACAAGAAACATCATTGGAATGTTGATAGAGATTGCATTGAATCTGTAGATTGCTTTGGGTAATATTGACATCTTAGTAATATTAAGCCTTCCAGTCAATGAATATAGGATGTGCTTCTATTATTAATGTTTTCTTTACTTTATTTCTGCAGTGTTTTGTAGTATTCATTGTACAAGTCTTTGCCTTCTTGGTTAAGTTTATTGCTAAGTATTTTATTTTTTTCATGCTCTTGTAAATGGAATTGCTTTCTAAATTTTGTTTATAGATTGTTCATTGTTAATGTATAGAAATGTAGATGATTTTTATGTTGACTTTGTATCCTGCTACTTTGCTCAATGAATATATTAGTTTTAACTTTTTTTTGAAATCTTGAGTGTGTACTAACATATGGGATCATATCTGTGAATAGATAATTTTATGTCTTCCTTTCCAATTTGGATGCCTTTTATTTCTTTTTCTTGCCTAACTGGTCTGGCTAGAACTTCCAGTACTATGTTGAGTAGAAGTGAAAGTGAGCATCCTTTCTTGTTCTTGATCTTAGAGGAAAAACATCCAGTCCTACATCCAGTATGGTGTTTGCTTGGGTTCTTCATACATTTCTTTATTATGTCAAAGCAGTTTCTTCCTATTCCTAATTTTTTTAGTGTTTTTATCATGGAAAGGTGTTGAATTTTGTAACATTCTGAACATCAGTTGAGATGATCAATTTTTTTTCCCTTCATTTTGTTAATGTGGTGTATTACATTGATCAATTTTATGTGTTTGACAGGAGTAAATCCCACCTGGTCATGGTGAGATTTGCTGCTGAATTCAGTTTGTCAGTATTTCGTTGAGGAATTTTGCATCAGTGTTCATAGGGATATTGGTTTGTAGTTCTCTTTTCTTATAGTTTTTTGTCTGGCTTTAGTATTATTGTAATGCTGGCCTATAAAATGAGTTAGGAAGAATTCTCTTGTCTTTAATTTTTTGGAAAATTTTTAGAAGATTTGGTATTAGTTCTCTTTTAAATGATTGATATAATTCACAGTGAAGCCATCTGGTCCAGGAATTTTTTTTGTTGGGATATTTTGATTACTGGTTCAATCTCCTCAGTAGTTATTGGCCTATTCAGATTTTCTTTTTGTTCATGATTTAGTCTTGATAGGTTTTGTGTTTCTAGGAATTTGTTCATTTCATCTAGCTTATCCTGTTTTTTGGTGTAAAGTTGTTCATAGTACTCTCTGATACTTTTTATTTCTGTAGACTCAGTAGTAATGTCTCCACTTCCTTTCTGATTTTAGTACTTTGAGTCTCCTCTCTTTTATTCTTATTCCATCTACCTAAAGGTTTGTCATTTTTTAATCTTTCAAAGCACCGACTTTTGTTTTCATTAATTTTCTCTATTGCTTTTCTATTCTCGCTTTCGTTTTTTTTCTGTTTTGATTTTTATTACTTTTTTCTTCTGCTAGCTTTGGGTTTAGTTTGTTCTCCCACCCCTCCCCCACTACTTCCTTAAGTTGTGAAATTAGTTTGTTGATATGAGATCTTGTTTTTGTTTGTTTGTTTTTTTAATCCTCACTGGAGGATATTTTTCCATTTATTTTCAGATAGAGTGGGGGAGAGAGGGAGAGAAAGAGAGAGAAACATTGATGTAAGAGAGACACGTGGACCAGGGCCAGGGACTGAACCGCAACTGAGGTATGTGCCCTTGACTGGAATTGAACCCACAACTCTTTGGTCCACGGGCCGACACTCTAACCACTGAACCAAACTGACCAGGGCAAGATCTTACTTGTTTTTTAAGGTAATTATTTATAACTATGAATGTTCCCCCTAGCATTTCTTTGCTGCTTCCCATAAAATTTGGTATATTGTGTTTTAATTTTTCATTTGTTATTTTAAGAATGTTTTGTTGCCCAGCCGGTGTGGCTCAGTGGTTGAGCGTTGACTCATGCACCAAGAGGTCGCCAGTTTGATTCCCGGTCAGGGCACATGCCCACGTTGTGGGCCAAGTCCCCAGTGGGAGGCATGAAGGAGGTGGCCAATCAGTGTTCTCTCTCATTGATGTTTCTATCTCTCTCTCCTTTCACCTTCCTCTCTCTCTAAAATCAATAAAGAAATAAAAAAGAATGTATTGTTGGCTTGACCAGGTGGCTTAATTGGTTGGAGCTTCATCCTGTGCGCCAAAGGGTTGCAGGTTTGATTCCCTTTCAGGGCATATGCCCTGGTTGCAAGTTTGATCCCCAGCTGGGGCATATATAGGAGGTGGCCAATTGAATTTTCTCTCTCACATCTCACATCGTTTCGCTCTCTTTCCCTTCCTCTCTCTCTAAATTCAGTAAAAACATATCCTCAGGTGAGAATTTAGAAAGAGAATGTGTTGTTTAATGTTCACAAATTTGTTAATTTGACAGTTTTACTTCTGTGGGTGATTTCTAACTCCATTCCATTGTGGTCAGAGAAGATACTTTGTATGTTATCTTTTCAAATCTATTGAGATCTAATTTGTAACCTAACATATGGTGTATCCTGGAAAATCTCCCCTGTACACTTGAGAAGAATATCTATGCTTTTGTTTGGATAGTGTGTTCTATAGTATATGTCTGTTAGATTTCATTGGTTGGTTGGTTGGTTGGTTGGTTTATTTATTTATTTATTTGGATAGTGTGTTCTATAGTATATGTCTGTTAGATTTCATTGGTTGGTTGGTTGGTTGGTTGGTTTATTTATTTATTTATTTATTTATTTGGTATAGACACATTAGTATCCAGTCAAGAGTGAAAGATAAGCTTGCCACTCTAACCTGCTTTCAAGGGTGATGCTAATGGATTAGCCAAAACTTTGATTAATTTTTTTCAACATGTTGCTAATCCATTCAGCAAGTATTTATTGAATGTCTGCTTTGTACTAGTCATTGTATTTGTTACGTGGATGATTGTGGAATTATTCTGGTTTTAGTCTATATTGTCTGTCAGGAGTGTCATGAGGCATTTCACAATTATTCTTTAAAAATCAAGGTATCTTTAGTCCTAGACATTTCTTTTTTATTTTTTTGTTAATTCTAACTTGAGGATATTTTTCCATTGATTTTTAGAGAGAAAGAGAGAGACAGACAGACAGACAGACATCGATGTGAGAAAGACACATTGATTGGTTACCTCCTGCAGGACCCTGACTGGGGCCGGGGATCTAACCTGCAACCCAGATACGTGCCTTTGACCATGAATCAAACCTGAGACCCTTCGGTACGAGGGATGACACTCTAACCGCTGAGTCAGACCGGCCAGGGCGAGTCCTAGATATTTCTTTAACCTATCAGTCTAAAGGCTTATTTAAAAAGTAATAACTTAACAATTATTACTGTTATCAGTCATATTTATTCACTTCTTATTATGCACTGGGCACTGTATTTAGAAGATAAGTTTTATAATATCCAACTTTCCCAGTACCTTAGTGAGGTAGACACTATCATCATATTCATCTTATAAAGGAGGACATTAAGGTTTAAAAACAATTATATTATTTGACCAAAATTATTACACAGATAGGTAATGATAGAGTTAGGATCCGAACTCAGACTACCCTATATTAGTGATATTTGCAGACTCCTAATAATCCTTCCTTCCTCCCTTCCTTCCTCCCTCCCTCCCTCCTTCCCTCCCTCCTTCCCTCCTCTCCCTTCATTCTTTACTTTTTTTAATTAACAAAATATTTTTTAATCTTAATTTTACTTAACTTCATTTATTTCATTTTTTAAAATACTACCCATCAATTTTGTGATAGGTACTCAGGTCTGAATTGAAATCTGAAAATCTGGGTTCAAGTACTGGCCCTGTCATGGAATACTCTGATTTAACCTTTGATCTTTGACCCTGTTTCTTTCCATCTGTAAAATTGAGAGAAAACTAACTCTTCTACAAGGATAGACATGCAGATTTTTAAAGGATAAAAATAATAACATTTGAAGGTAACTCAAATTAGGTCATCACTAATATAAAAGCAGAATATATGTACACTTAGAAACTGGTATAAGTGCAGTCATACTGCTTTACAACTGCACAGACCTCCATTTATTATCTATATAGTTTTAAGAGTTTTGAAGAATCATTTTACTCAAAAGAAGAAGCATATTTACATTTAAATTTTGTGTGATTACTAAATGAATCAAGTCCAAGCTAATGTTGAATGAAAGGAATCTTTGGATAAATCTAAAACTGGTTCTGTTCCATCAGGCCACATTGGTAAAAGAGATGTCTCAGCGATGCCTACATCTAGAATTGTACCTTATATAATTCTGTCCTGCATACTACTGATAATATGGGTCTGGTCTATTAAAAAAGATTTTGTTTTTGGTTTATTTTGTTAAGTTCTCTGTATCCTTAATTATCTTTTATCTGGTTGTTCTGTCCATTATTGAGAGTGGAGTATTGAAGTCTCCAACTATTATTACAGAACTGTGTATTTCTACCTTCAATTCTGTCTGGTTTTGCTTCATACATTTTGTTTGTTATTTTGTCAATAGGTGTGTAACTGTTCATAATTATTATATCTTCTTGCTATATTGAACCTTTTACTTATATATAATATTTTTTGTCTCTTGTAACCTTTTTGGATTTAAAGTCTATTGTGTCTGATATTAGTATAGCCACCCCTGCTCTCTTCTGTTACTATTTACACAGAATGTTTGTGTTTTTGGATCCAGCGCAAGTCTCTTATAGACAGCATACAGTGTGGCAAATAGGTTTACAATTGTTCGTATGGAAAAAAAATTAATAAATAATAATACAAGAATAAACTCTGTGTTTCAGGTACTCACAACTGTAAACCTACTTGTGGTCCACCCTGTATATTAGGATCATGTGTTTTGGTTCATTCTGCCATTTGCTGTCTTTTTGAATGGAAAGTTCAGTCATTTACATTTAAAAATAATTACTGATAAGGAGGTACTTACTTCTACCCTTTTGCATATTTGTTTTCTATATGCCTTACAGCTTTTCTGTCCCTCATTTCCTGCATTACTATAATCTTTTGTGTTTAGTTGATTTATTTTGTGTGAAATGTTAAAAAAATTTTTTCTCCTTTTTTGGCATATATTCTATAGCTGTTTTCTTCGTGGTTACCATGGGGAATACATTTAACATCCTAAAATGATAACACTGTAATTTGAAATTACATTCACGTGCAACATAATGATGTTTTTGGTCAATGGTGGGCCGCATATGTGACGGTGGTCCCATACGATTATGATGGAGCTGAGTTTCCTGAAAGAAATGGAAGGATATATAGTTCAGGAGGAATTTTTTTTCTCTGATGGGAGCAATATCTGTGGGCATTGGCAGTAGATTTCCTCTCACTCACAGCATCTCAATTTTGAGTGCACAGATTATATCCTAGTCATCCACTGACCTGTTTTAGCACTGAGGTACCTGTCCCCACACTGCTACATATTCAGAGGGTGCTACAGCCCTCCAATATTTAGCCTGATGGTCTTCAGAGTACATTGCTGTAAATTTTTTGTTGCGGGTCAAAGATTCTGTGCAAGGGCACAGGTTCACAGGCGCTACCTTAACAAGTATTAGGTGCTACTGCCACTTCAGTAAAGCTTTCTGTGGTTAGTGTGGAACTAGCCTGTTCCTGTACTTTGGAAATATTTTCAGCCTGTAATGATGTAAAACACATATAAGTTTTATTTCTTTCATCAGGTCAATGCCAGAGAGAGCCTTTTATGACAGATAGGGTCAGTGGAAACAAAAACAAATTTCCAAAGTCAAAATGAGTCCTCAGTTGTACACCCTCTCCATGTTAAACACCATCTTTTTTTTTTTTTTATGAATACCACAAAGTTCCTTAATCTGATTAGTGATTCCGCATGCAGTAGCCAAAATCACATTGCCATGATATTTCCCTATGTTCCTTTATCTCTCCATCTTTTTTTTTTTTTTAATCCTCACCCGAGGACATTTTTTCATTTTTTGTTCAGATAGAGTGAAAGGGAGAGAGGAAGAGAGAGAGAGAAACATCGATGTGAAAGTGACACATCGAGTGGCTGCCACCCGCACGACCAACCAGGGCTGGGGACAAACTGCAACCGAAGTACATGCCCTTAGCGGGAACCAAATCCGGGTGTCTCTGGACCGCAGGCCGACGCTCTAACCGCTGAGCCAAACTGGCCACGGCTAGCTCTCCATCTTGATTTCTTATTCCTGCTGATCATCAGGCCACCTTTCACTCCCTCCTGACAGATCACTCCCTCCTGGTGATCTGATCTGTGCCTTACTCTGTTTTGCTTGGATATTTCCAATCAGTTCAGCCCACATCCCTGTTTAAGGAGCAGCATTGGCAGCTTCAATATGGTATTTCTGATCTTATTGGAAAAAAGAGCAGGGGGAGGGCTTATAAGACAGTGTTTATAAAGTGTACAGTAATATATAGTAATATTCTAGGCCTTCATATTCACCATCATTCACTGACTCACCCAGAGCAACTTGTAGTTCTGCAAGCTCCATTCATGGTATGTGCCCTATCTACGTGTACCATTTTAAAATCTTTTTTTACTGTATTTTCACTGTACCTTTTTTATGTTTATATATACAAGTGCATAACAGTTGCCTGCAGTATTCAGTACAGTAATATACTGTGAAGGTTTATAGTCTAGGATCAATAGGCTATACCATATAGCCTAGGTTTGTAGTAGGCTATTCCATCTAGGTTTGTGTTGTAAGTCCACTCTGTGATGTTCACACAATGACACAGCTGCCTAACGACGCATTTCTCAGAATGTGTCCCTGTTGTTAAGAGACGTGTGACTGTATACTAGCTTAACTTATATAATGTACAAAAACTCTGCTTTACTGCTCTTTCCCCATCCCTGTAGGTTGTTGATGTTACAAAATTACATCTTTATAGCATGTGTGCCTCAAAACATAAAACTTAATCTTTTAAATGCATTAATCTCTTAAATTATATATAAAACAAAATGTAGAGATATAAATCAAAGTTATAATTTCAGCTTTTAAACTAATTGTTTTTATTTAGTGTTTCCTGTCTCTAAAGTCAAAGAAAACAAACAAAAAATAACTGAAAACCATTATTAAAATAAGATTAGTGTTTATAATTGCCCATGCACTTACCTTCATTGAGATTTTAATTTCTTCATGTGGCTTCAATTGCTTTCTGATGTCCTCTCATTTTACCCTGCAGGACTCCCTTGAGCATTTCTTATAAGGCAGGTCCACTGGTACAACAAAACCTGAACTCCCTCTGGTTTTGTTTATCTAGAAACATCTTAATTTCTTTTTCACTTTTTTTTTTAATCCTCACCTGAGGACATTTTTGCATTTATCTTCAGATAGAGCGGAAGGAAGAGAGAGAGAGAAACATTGATGTGAGAGAGAGACACATTGACTGGCTGCCACCCACATGACCCCAACCGGGGCCGGGGATGAACTGCAACCAAGGTACGTGCCCTTAGCTAGAACCAAATCCGGGACTCTCTGGTCCGCGGGCCGATGCTCTAACCACTGAACTAAACCAGCCAGGGCTCATTTTCACTTTTAAAGGACAGTTGAACCTCATAAAAGATCCTTTTTTTTTTTCTTTTCTTTTCTTTTTACACTTTGAATATATTAGCCCACACCTTCTGGCCTCCAGAGTTTTTGATGAGAAATCTCAAAATCTTGTTGAGGATCCCTTGTATGTGATAAGTTGCTTTTCTTCGGTGCTTTCAAGATTCACTTTGTCTTTGTCTTCTGAAAGCTTAATTATCGTGTGTCTCCTTTGGATCTCTTTGAGATCATCTTGGAGATTGTTGAGCTTCTGAGATGTTTATGTACATGTCATTCTTCAAATTTGGAATGTTCTCAGTCATTATTTCTTCAGATATTCTTTCTGTCTCTTTCTCCAACTTGTGGGACCACTACAATGCACTTTTGTTCATTTTTCTTCAGTCTTTTTTCTTTCTGTTTTTCTGTTCCTCACAATCAGTAATTTTCATTTTTCTATCTTCAAGTTCACTGATTCTCTCCTGCCTTTTTTAGTTTGCATTTAAATACTTCTAGTGAATTTTTCATTTTAGTTATTATACTTTTCAGTTTCAGAAGTTATTTTTGGTTTCTTTTTCAGTTTTCTATATTTTTTTAAATTTATTTTTTATTGATTAATTTTAGAGAAAGAGGACTATGGTGGGGGGGGGGGGAGGGAAACATCGATTGCTTGCCTCCTGCACGCACGCACGCTGACTGGGGCTGGGGATCAAACCTGCAATCCAAGTTCATGCCCTTGACCAGGAATGGAACCCTCAACCCTTCGGTATGCGGGCCAACACTCTAAGCACTGAGCCACACCCCACACCAGCCAGGGCCATCTTTAGTGATTCTTGATTTTATCTTTGTAAATGTCTTACACTACATATTCTTGGTATTGACTTAGTCATTTGCTATTTTGCAGCGTATGTACTAAAATGTAAACATCCTGTGAAGAAAAAATGACTTTAGATTATGAATTATATTCAAATAATGGCTTAAAATAGGGTTCTGTTCTTGACAAAGGAAATTAAGAATTTTTCTCAGTTGGATTGTTCATCTCAAAAATAGTTACTGAAGAAGTCAGCATCCTTACTTTTCTGATTTGAAATACAGCCTTTATCTTATAGTAAATTCTCATTTATATAAGAGTACATCTGTACAATTTCATTTTAGTACTGTGCTTTTGTTTTACTTCTATGTTAATATTTTTGCATTTTCAATTATTACAACTTCAATATTTGTTTTTATATCGAATAGCACACGTGTTTTCCTTTTTTAATCAAAGGTATCTTGCTTTTCCTTGTTTTTTTTTTTTAATGTTTTTGTTTTATACGTTTTTTTGGAGAGAGAGGAAGGGAGAGAGAGATAGAAACATCAGTATGAGAGTGAAACATCAATTGGCTGCCTCCTGCATACTCCCTACTGGGGATCAAGCCCACAACCCCGGCACATGCCCTGACTGGGAGTCAAACTGGTACCTCTCAGTCCATGGGACGATGCTCAATCCACTGAGCCACACCAGCTGGGCTTCCTTGTTATTTTTCTGTTGCACATGAATTTTAGAAACAGAACAGTCCTATGAACATTTTGAAATGGGATTATGTGATTAGGTTAATTTAGGGGTGAATTTACTATTTTATGAACTCTAGTTATAGATGTTAGAATTCAGTAAGGTTGTAGATAACAGAAAAACTAAAAAAAACAGTGGCATAATCAAGATAGAAGATAATCTCGTAAACTGGAAATATGTAGACCATTGCAGGTATAATGGTTCATGATTTTAGGGACCTGGGCTCCTTGTTTGCATTTTGTCCGTTTTGTTTTTTTTTTAAAAAAATATGTCTTCATTGATTTTTTAGAGAAGAAGGGAGAGAGAGAGAGAAATATTGATCAGCTGCCTCCTGCATGCCCCTCAGCAGGGATTGTACCCGCAACCTGGGCACATGCACTGACCAGGAATCGAACTGGGATCTCTTAGTCCATGGGACAACGCTCAGTCCACTGAGCCACACCGGCCAGGCCATTCTTTCTGTTCTTAAACATACCAGTTGTGTCACCACTGTATTTTTTTTAGATGTGATATTCCCTGGACTCACTGTCCCCCAGTCTTCACATGGCTTGGTCCTTCTTATTTCAGTTTAAAAGCTGATATCTTTTATTTTTGCACTAAGCTACAGTTTTCCATTTTGTATAATGCTCTCCAGTCATTTGAGTCATATGTAGTTGTTTACACATCTTTTTAGAATGATGTCTTTTATTTAAGTTTTCTTTCTTGGATGTTTAATATAAATATCACTTTAATTATCGTTGAAATTTTGACTTGTTAAATAATAGGAGGTATTAGTGTATGACATTAAATCTTGTCTTGGCTTAACTGTATGAGGTGTAATAACAGTGATATCTGCCTACTTTTTCTGCCTGTTAATAACTGAAAAAAAAATTTTTTTTGGTTCATGATTTTTTCCACTTAGAAAATCATATTTTCTATTCTGCTTCTCATACCTGGGATGAGTACGGGAAGCTGAATAGTTCTTAAACACCAGAGGGTGCCAGAGATTCATGTTTTATTTTTACTATTTCAGAATTAGAAGTAACAAATATTATAGTACCTCTGCATGTTTGTATAGTTGGGCCTGTTTAAACTGACTGGCTATTTGATGTAATTAGGAATTACTGTTGATTTTTTGAAAAAAAGTGACAATACTTTATGGTTAAGCTTTTTTAGAGTCCTTCTATTTTAGAGAGAAATAATATATTTATGGATTAATAACACATATCTATTACTTCTGTTAGTGAAGGTCTTTTTTTAATTAATAATGCAAAAACCGATTTATTTGTACACACACCAGTGAACGAAAGCAGTCTTCTGTCAAATGGAGAAGATTAAGATTCTTAAGTAGCTGATTTTGGGACCCACTACAATGGGAAGACTTGCTTTGTTGCTCTTGGATGTTATGTCTCTTTACCTAACACTTGAGCAGGCTTTTTAAATGGGTCTTCCTCCTGGGCCTGCTTTTCTAATCCCTTTTAATATACAAGCTGGTGTTCCAGGTAGCCTGTGTTCCTATTATGTTTATCCAGGTATTTTCCCATGAAGTGTTAAGAGATCGGTTTCCTCGTTGGCAGAAGCCATAGTTTTCCGGTCTAGCAGGAGGTTGGTTAACTTGTTCTCCACCTGAAGAGCAGACTCTATTGCAGCAGTTCTCAACCTGTGGGTCGCGACCCCTTTGGGGGTCGAACGACCCTTTCACAGGGGTCGCCTAAGACCATCGGAAAACACATATTTCCGATGGCGATTCATAACAGTAGCAAAATTACAGTTATGAAGTAGCAACGAAAATAATTTTATGGTTAAGGGCCACCACAACATGAGGAACTGTGTTAAAGGATCACAGCATTAGGAAGGTTGAGAACCACTGCTCTAGAGCTTGTACACCAGTTCCCCAGTTATCTATATCGGACCTCTTCATCATCAGAAGGCAGATTTTACTCTCATGTTTTGTTTTCTTAGATATCTTAGGAATTGCTTTGCATGTTCCCTCTTCACTTTAGCTTGGTCTTCAAAGAATGCAGCAAAAAGAGGTGCTCCCATGCCTTCATTGTAATAACAGGCCATAGATAAATACACAGTACTAATAAGATGCCATGTTATTAATAGCAACTCTACACTCTTCAGAGAGGAAGTTCTGGCCCTCGGGTGCCATCTCAACTTTAGAGAAAACCCCGCATAAGCAGTGAAGGTCTCTTAACAGTTTAATGTGATTTTTAAAAATGTATTTAAAAGCCACTCTTAGAAAATATTAATAATATATAATATTACATGTTATTTGCATAGATAGTATTACTCCACCAACTTTAATGGCCATTTTTTCATATTGTAGGAATCAGATTCTCTAGTGTAGATTAAACATGTGTTCTATTTGCTTCATATGTAATTCATTGTTTTGTTGTATTATTAAGAGTCTGTCCTTATATGTACAAGTGTATCAATAATATATATTGGTCATATAATATATGGCATAATATATGTGGTTAAATCATTCCAAAGCAGGGACTTAAAGAGAAAACAGTCTCTGGCAACAAAAACCCTCTCGTCTTGGAAAGACAAAGGAGACAGGGAAGGAGCATTTGTGTGAACTGTGCCTAGATTAACACTAAATACAGCATCAAAATTAAAGAAATGTTCTTGAGGAAGTTGCCTTATGCTAGATCTTGTTAGAAAATGGGTTCTTGAACGTTCCTCACAGGGAGGTTACAGGAGTGAAGACCTAGAGATGAGACTGTGACATCTTTCAAAGTTTTTAAGCCAGATTTTGTTATAGTAAAATGTTATTTAGGAAAAATTATGTTTGTACTTTCATATAAAATAAGCTGGGAAGGACAGACATTAGAGGTAGCTTCACCATGCAGTAAAGGTTGAAGTTAGGAGGGTAGGAAACAGGACATATCTTTTTTATATGTCATGAGCATACTCAAGAAGGATCAAAGCTAAGAGATCGTGATAATGCTATAGTATGATTTATAGTAAAAAGTTTTTAACAAGATTAATATTTTAATTGAGAATATATAATATAGGAAAGGGATGGTAGATACTTTTGAAACAGTTTATAAATATTTGCTAGTATAGTAGAGATCAACAACTTCAGAATTACCCAGGGAACTTGTTAAAATTCTTCATTGTGGTGCTCATCTAGAATAAAATCTCTGGAGACTAGACCTAGGCAGGAATCTGTATTTTTAAATTAGTATCTCTTCATATTCAGCATAGGTTTAGGACCATAAGTACAGACCATCAGATCTCAAACTGGTCTATAGAAAAATAGTTTTGAGACTGAGACTCTTTTCGAGGGGTTTGCGGGGTCGAAACAATTTTCGTCATGATCGTGGTCACGTTATTTGCCCTTTTCAGTATATTATTTGCATTGATGGCTTAAAAATCACAGTGATATAGCCCTGGCCGGTTTGGCTCAGCGGTTGGAGCGTCAGCCTGCGGTCCAGAGAGGCCCGGGTTCAGTTCCCGCTAAGGGCACGTACCTCCGTTGCAGTTTGTCCCCAGCCCTGGTTGGGTCATGCGGGAGGCAGCCATTCGATGTGTCCCTTTCACATCGATGTTTCTCTCTCTCTCTCTCTATTCCTCTCTCTCTCCCTCTATCTGAACAAAAATGGAAAAATGTCCTTGGGTGAGGATTAAAAAAAAAATCACAGTGGTATAAAAAACAGCTGGCACCTTAGCATTGATGAAAGCAAGGGCATAAAACCATACCTGTAGCTGTTTATTCTTCACCCTCACACACTCGCAGTAAATTAAAAGAAGCTAGTTTTTGGTGTTTTTTTTTTTTCTTTATTGATTTTAGAGAGAGAGGAAGGGAAAAGGAGAGAGAGATAGAAACGTCGATGAGAGAGAACATGGATTGGCTACCTCCTACATGCCCCCCACTGGGGACCGGGCCCACAACCTGGGCGTGTGCCCTGACCAGGAATCGAACCAGCGACCCTTTGGTACGTGGGTTGACACTCAACCACTGAGCCACACTGGCCGGGCTTAGTTTTGTTTTTTTTTTAGTGTTTTAGTAAAGCAGTACACATTAGTATCTTATAAAGTCTCAACCCTTGAGTATACACCTTTTTAATACTTTGTATGACAAAATGGTAAGTTTGCATAAAACTCTTCTGTTCATGCCAAAGTATCAGGGTTGCCCAAGTACTTCTGTTTCATTTGTGAGCTGAACTAACGCCTTTTTTTTTTTTTTTTTTTTTTTTTTTTTGTAGAACACAATTTTTACTTGAAAGAACAAAGAACAGCTGACACACTATGGCTACTTAGACTTAGGAATTTGACAGGCATTTTCTTGAAAATGAACAGTGAGTCTGTCACTTCAGGGAAAGCAACTGACAGTATTTTTTTGCCAATGATAAGGTTTGAGCTTTTCAAAGAAAAAAATTTTTGGATAACTTGTATCTACTACCATAGGCTTAACAACCTTCCAGAGCTTAGATTTTCTGATTAGATTGGTACATATATTAATGTGATTTTGGATTTTATGTAATGAGTCTACATTTGGAAGATCTGTATAATTCAGTGAACCTATATTTTCTGAATTACCAACACATGATGTTATAAAACTCGACATCAGTAAACGATCCATTCAAAATGAAGCGGGCCAATGGATTTTTAAAGATTTGCAAAAATAAAAAACACTGCCACTCACCCAACTGGTCCCACTCAGTTGGTTGAGCGTAGTCCCATGCACCAGAAGGTCACTGGTTTGATCCCCAATAAGGTCACATGCCCAGGTTTCAGGCTTAATTCCCAGTAGGGGGCATGCAGGAGGCAACCGATCAGTGTTTCTCTCTCATCGATGCTTCTATCTCTCTCTCCTTCTCCTTTCCTCTCTCTTAAGTCAATAAAAACATATTTAAAAACAAACAAAAAACATTGCCACTCTTTTAATTATTTAAAAAATTTGCAGTTAAGGGGATTGATAAATAGAGATGGCAAAAAATTTTTTCAAGGTCATCCTTTTAATAATTGTCAGAGCAGGGACTGAAACCTTGGTCTCTAACTATAGAATTGGTACTCTTAATTTTGTTAGCTCAGTATGTTTCCAAGCTTGTGTAGTACACAGACTATTTCCATCAGTCACTTAAGTGTGTTTGTTAGAAAACTCCAGGTTTCTGGTCTCTGTCATAGACCCACTGAATGAGAATCATGAGTGCTTGTGTGGGTGTGTGTTTGATTGTGAGACTTGCATTTTAAATATACTCCTAGGTGGTTCCTAAAAATCACTAAAGTTTGAGAAATATTGCAATATGCTATGCAACATTTGAGTTATAAGAAGAAAGACAATTTTCCATGAGAAAAATAACTTCAAAAAAGGCCTAGAAGGAGAAATAAACAGAATGCTGCGTGAGTTTTCATACTGGTTGTGGTAAAGTAGTGAGGTTATGCCTGAGAGTGGTGAAAAAAGAATACTGAATATTCTTTACCAGGGATTAGTAATCTAAGACTGCTATTTTCAACCATTTTCGTCTCATGGCACACCCAAACTAATTAATAAAATTCTGCAGCACACCAAAAAACATACTATGTTTTTGCCAATCTGACAAAAAAAAGGGTATAATTTTAATTCATTCACACCGGACAGCTGTTGTTATTTTTTTTTTTTTTATTATTTTTTTTTTATCCTCATCCGAGGACATTTTTTCATTTTTTGTTCAGGTAGAGTGGGAGGGAGAGAGAGGAAGAGAGACAGAGAGAGAAACATCGATGTGAAAGGGACACATCGAGTGGCTGCCACCCGCACGACCAACCAGGGCCGGGGACAAACTGCAACCGAAGTACATGCCCTTAGTGGGAACCGAACCCGGGTCTCTCTGGACCGCTGGCCGATGCTCTAACTGCTGAGCCAAACTGGCCAGGGCCAGCTGTTGTTATTTTGACTGTTGTCATTTTATTTTTAATTTTTATTTGACAATCTAAAGGAAAAGAAGTCAGTGCCCATGACTAAATAGTCAGGTATTGCATGTTTTAAGCCCTGGCCAGTTTGGCTCAGCGGTTGGAGCGTCGGCCTGTGGACCAGAGAGTCCCGGGTTCAGTTCCCGCTAGAGGCACGTACCAAAAAAAAAAAAAAAAAATTCTTGCAACACTCTGATTGAAAATTGCTGCTCTAAGGGAACAACTTAATATTTTTAAATAAAAAAGTTTAAAGCAATGTAATTATTTATTTGACTAGGTAGTACATATATTTTACATCAATTCAAACTGTACGAAAGGATATATAGTGGGAAAATAAGGTTCTCCCTTGCTTCGTTTTCCCTCTGCTACCCAGGCCCTGACTAGAGCTAACCACTCTTAGTAGTTGCTTAGGTATCTTTTTAGATATATACAATGTCTGCCAAAAAATGTATACACAAAAGAAGTATAATTAGCCCTGGCCAGTTTGGCTCAGCGGTTAGAGCGTCGGCCCGCAGACCGGAGAGTCCTGGGTTCGGTTTCTGCTGGGGCACGTACCTCATTTGCAGTTTGTCTCCGGCCCCTGGTTGGGGTCATGTGGGTGGCGGCCAGTCGGTGTGTCTCTCTCACGTTGATGTTTCTCTCTTTCTCTCTCTCTTCCCCCCTCTCTCCCTCCCTCTCTGTCTGAAGATAAATGCAAAAATATCCTGGGGTAAGGATTAAAAAAAAAGAAGTGTAATTATAAAGCCAGTGTTTATTAAAATATGTTTCATTTTCAAAATGTAATAGAATCTGCAGACACCCTGTATACATTTTTTGGGACACCCTGTATATAACATTTTCAACACAGATGGTAGTATACAATACACAATGTTTTACATTTTGGTTTTGCAGCTTAGTAGTAATAAATCTTGGAGATTGTTCTGAATCAGTACGTATTAATTGTGAACTGGTATTTTTAACAAAGTTACATAACTGGACATTTAGGTTATTTCCAGTGTTCTGTGCAAGAAAAACAAAGCTACAATGACTGTCATTTTACTTAATTTCTAGGAAGAGCAGCTTATACATTTTAAATTGTCAGATAATGTCAAACGACTCTCCATGGAGGTTGTGTTAACAAATTATGCTCTGACCAACAAACTTTAAGGTAGCATATTTTCACGTGTTCTAGTAAACTTTTAAAAAAATTGCCAATCTAACAGGTGAAAACTTTTTATATTTATTTTATGAGTAGGTAGAATATCTTATAATTGAGTCATTTTAAATTTTCTGTTAACTGAAAATTCATGTGCTTTGTTTATTTTTCCATTGGATCCTTGGTCTTTTCCTTGGGTATTTGTAGGAGCCTTTTATATATTATGGTAATTTTTCTGTGATATGAATTACTTCCTTCAATCCTCACTCTGAGATGTAGGGACTATAATGTCCCCATTTTACTGAAGACGCAGATCTAGAGAGGCTAATTGATTTGCTTTATTTCACATAGATAATAAGTGGCAGACTCAGGAGTCCATGGTATGCAGTTTGACTAAGAGTCTTCCTCATTGTTACCTGCTGTTCTAATTCCCAGTACATTGTAATCCATGAACAGCATGCTGCCTGAGGGCATAGAAATTCTTCAACCATTTAAGAATCATTTACATACTATGCAAGGAATGATAGGTGATAAAGATGATTTAATATCAATACAGTTATTCTACTTGGAGTTTAAGGCAACTACATAGATTATTAGAAGACAGAGTAAAACCTACAATAACAGAGATAAAGCGTGCTCTCAGAAGTTCAAAAGTTGTAGCAATTGGACAACTGCATCAAAAATATAAAAACAAATTAAACCAGCATTTCTTTTTTATTTTTTTCTCATCCGAGGACATTTTTCCATTTTTTGTTCAGATAGAATGGGAGAGAGAGAGAGGAAGAGAGAGAGAGAGAGAGAGAAACATCGACTTGAAAGGGACACATCAAATGGCTGCCTCCCACACGACCAACCAGGGCCGGCGACAAATTGCAACCAAGGTACGTGCCCCTAGCGGGAACCAAACCCGGGTCTCTCTGGACTGCAGGCCGACGCTCTAACCACTGAACCAAACCGGCCAGGGCAAACCAGCATTTCTAAAGTAGGTATTTGATGTAGGCCTGGGATATAGATAAAGCTTTGACTTCTGAAAGATAATAAGGCAAGAGGAGTTGATGACTAGAACAGGAAGTGAATAGCCTGAGCAAAGGCCAGAATCTGTAGGAATTAGTTGATAGTTGAATAATGGGAGTGAAGAGAGCTAGTAAGGTCATTACTTGGAAGGCCTTGAAATCAGGTCAAGTTCATGGGAACATGAAAGATTTTGAACAGGAAAGTAATGTGATTCAGTCTATTTCAGAAGAATTAGTAGTCTGGTGCTATTTTCGATCTTAAGAGGGTGGACGAGATTTAAGGCAGGCACAAGTAGTGGTTAACTTTATCAAAAGCTAAAGAATTAGCTCTGTTTCAGAAGCCAGAATGCAAGACTTTAATAATAATTAGGTAATACTTTTTCACTTTTGCATAGTACCCTATTACACTCCACAGAATCTTAAGTTGAAAGCTTTTTTCTATTGAGGCATTATTGAATTTCCTTTTTGTATGATGTCTTTTTAAAACAAAATAAAATAAAACATTGTTTTTCACAGAGCCTTCATCAAAAGGCACCTTGTTAGACCAGAAGACTTGAAGACATGGTTCCAAAATTCTCACTTTCTTTTCCTTTAAAATTAAAACCAAACCAGGATCACAAATATACTTCAACATCAAAGCCTTTATTACTCTCCTGCCCTGTCTCAGCCTTATTGATAATGCTGCTACAACACTGTGTTGGCTTTGCTTTCCTTCAGTCTGCCTCCTTTCTTAGAGGAAGTTTTAAATGACTTGGGTACTATTTATTGTGGCACCTTTTCCTCTTCCCTCAGGAAGGGTCTTCCTCTGCTGTTTCCCTCTGTAACCATAGCAACTGACAACTGTACTAGAGGGAGTTGTGTTCAGCTTAGGGCCAAATAGGAGTGAAGACAGGCAGCACAAATCTTAATGGGCGGTTAGTTCCCTGCTTATTTGCAGAAAAGGGCTGCAAGAAGATTCTGAAAAACATGGGACTGTCTCCTCACTGATGAATTCTATTACATTCTAGTACTGTGCTAGGTACTGGTAGTAAGTAGGCCTGGTATTGGTCTCTCCAGCCCATGTGTGTGATCTTACCAGGGACTATGCAGGAACCCTCCTGTGGAAGCAAGATGCAGTTTGCAGGGCCTGTGTACCTGACGCACATCTGAGATTGTAAACAGTCAGTGTTGTGTGCATGTGTATAAAGGCCATGTGTTTTACACCTTATACAATTCTAATTTTATTTTTTAAGGGAAGGGTAAGGTTCTATGTCTAAACTTCATCATAATTTCTATCTTCAATTTTCTTTCTCTAAATGTTTATTTACTTATTTTGTAAAATATCAGTAATCATTTTGATTGGGTGATCCATGTATGTAGTACAACATTCAAAAGGTAGAAAGGAGTATAATATGGCATAAGTCTTCTTCCTATCTCTGCTTCTCTGTTTCCCTCTCCAAAGGAGAATTTCTCCTTTATCTTTCTAGAAATACACTATGCCCACGTGTGTGTGTGTGTGTGTGTGTGTGTGTAATTTTTTTCACGTTTTTTCACTTCACAATACACCTTGGCGATTGTTCTGTATCAGGTCAAAGAGAGAGCCACCTCTTTCTTTTAAGTGGCTGAAGGGGACCGTAGAAAGTACCTACTCAAAGTTATTCATTTTTCAGAGGAGGAAAAAATTGAGTCCTATAGATATAAAATAACTGGTTAGGATTTTGCTTTGGAGTGAACTGACTTTTCATTGAAGTGTACCTGGTCTTTGTTTATTGGAGCAGTTTTAGGTTCACCATAAAATCAAATGTAGAGAATTCCACCTACTTTCACACATGCACAACCTCCCTCATTATGAACATCCCCAGCCAGAGTGGTCCATTTTGTTAAAATTGATGAATCTGCATTTACACATTATTATCACCCAAAGCCCATAGCTTAAATTATGGTTTGCTGTTGGTGTTGTACATTCTGTAGGTTTTGACAAATGTATGATGACATGTATCCTCCATTATAATATCATACAGAGTAGTTTCATGTCCCTAAAGATACTCTGGGCTCCACCTATTCATCCCTCTTCCCCTTTGACTCCTGACAGCCACTGGTTTTTTTCACTGTCTTCATAATTTTGCCTTTTCCAGAATGTCTTGAAATTAGCAGTATGTAGCCTTTTCAGATAGACTTCCTTCACTTAGTAATATGCTTTAAGTTTCCCCCATGTCTTTTCATGGCGTGATAGCTCATACCTTTTTAGTGCTGAATAATATTTCATTGTCTGGATGTACCACAGTTTATCTACTCGCTGAAGGACATTTTTGTTGTTTCCAGGTTTTGGCAATTATGAGTAAAGCGGCTACAAACATTCATGCACATTTTTTTGTGTAGAGGTAAATATTCAACTCCTTTATTAATAAGCACCAAGGAGTGCAATTGCTGGGTCATATGATAAGAGTATGTTTAGTTTTGTGATAAACTGCCAAACTGTCTTTCACAGTGGCTGTACCATTTTGCATTTTCACCAGTAATGAATGAAAGTTCCTATTGCTCCACATCCTCTCCAGCATTTGATGTTGTCAGTCTTCAGAATTTTGACTATTTAATAGATGTGTAGTGGTATCTTTATTGCTTTAATTTGCATTTCCCTGGTGACATTAGATGCAGATCCTCTTTTCATATGCTTATTTGCCATTTATATATCTGTATTCTTTGGTGAGGTTTCTGTTCATGTCTTTGGCCCAGTTTTTAATTGGGTTATTTGTTTTCTTATTGAGTTTTAAGTTCTTTGTATATTTTGGCTAACAGTCCTTTCTTTATCAGACGTGTCTTTTGCAAATATTTTCTCCCAGCCTGTGGCTTGTCTTTTCATTCTTTTGATAATTGGTTTTTAAAAAATACTTTTTACTCAGATCTCTTGAATTTTTTTTTTTACTCAAGACTTTAGTTCATCTTTAGGTTTATGGTCTCCACCATTCTTACACTTTCAATGTTTAGATGTTTCTGGGCATGTTACTTTATTTATATAGATGGCAAATTGATTCTTAGAACCATGCCCAGCCTCTCATACCTCTGACAATACCTCTGTGATATTTGATAAGGTGGAGTCTAAGCACTTATATATGATTTCTTTATAGTCCATATTTCATTTGGTAGTTTGAGATAGTGATTTTTTTCTTTTCCCCATTGCAGAAACACACCTTTTAATGTTGAGCTTTTAAATATACTGTATTGATTATAAGACCATTGTTCTTTCTTTTTACTTCCAACTCGTATGTCTAGCACTTTACTTTCTTTCATTTATTTTGCATCTCTTAGGTATGTTGTGAGTATGAACCCTTCTCCACCCCAATGTGCTGTTTTTTAAAGTTAAAACATCATAGGCCTTCATTTCTTGAACATTTGACAATTATAATTTATTTCCCTTTTCTGTGCACAGTGCATTATCACAGGGAGGTTCATAATTTAAATCTATTGACATGAGACCACATGATGTGCCATTTGGCCCATGCAATAAAGAGAAACATCTTTTTGGATGATCATGTTTGTGCAAATTATGTTATGCACTGGTGTGTGAGTTATGATCAGTAATATGCTTGTTATTATATATGATGATAAAGATGCCATGAAGGAATTTTAGTCTCTCTCCTCCTCCCTTCCTTCCTGCCACTCCCTCCCTTCCCCCTTAAACATATATACTCATCTTAGTACTGTAGCAATGTAGCAATTGTATTTGATAAAAACAACTGTTTAATTTTGCTGATACAATATAAGGTACTCAAACATATTTTGTGTTTTATACATATGTCTTTTATACATGTGTATATAATTTTATATGTTATGTGTAGGCCCTTTGCAGCCAACTGCTCAAGGTTGTGGTTTAAGGAATGCAATTGATACAGATGGAACACACCAAATGTCTGAAGCAGAAAAACAAAACTAGTTTAACCATTTGGCTTCAGAATAGCTAGTTAAGAAAGCTTCTTAATTAAGGGCCTTTATGTAGGTATGAACGTTTGAGGACTGGGTAATTTCTGCTGTCCCTCAGTGGAACAGTGGAGTGCACTGGGGAAATCTGAGGGGCTTTTAATCATCTTGGATGAAAACAAAAAAGTCTGTTTTCATTTCTGTGTCTTTCATTGTAGGGGATTTGTGGATAACTTAGTATAGGTTCCAAATTCTTCTTGACATATCTCATTTACTAAACCAAGCAAGGGAGAGATGAGCACTAGAAGACAAAGTTGCTTCTGATTTATTTTTCTGATATTAAATGTACACAGTAGGTAGAGGTACCAGTTAATTTTAAAGGCTCACAGGGAAAGACACCATTCTTTAATTCTTCTCTTGCTTGGATGAATTGAGTAAAATCATGTCTTTTGTTATAAGGAATCTATAATTCTTTGCTCTTAAATATTTCATACACATAAACACCACCACTGCCACTACTAGAAAGCTATATCTTTTTTTTTCTAGTAGAGATGAAGATGACATCAATGATGTGACTTTCATGGCAGGGGTAAACCTCAGTGAAGAAAATTCCTGCATCTTAGCAACAAACTCTGAATTAGTTGGCAAACTCGTTCAGTCATGTAAAGATGAACCATTTCTTTTCATTGGAGCTCTACAGAAGAGAATTTTAGACATTGGTAAGTGACTGCTTACTGTTATTGACCTGATAGGGCTACCTGTTTCAGGGAAAATGTTATCAAGAAATAGGCATGGTTGATCTTCCTGAAGCTCTGAGGCCTACATAAGACTCTGGAAATACTTAAGATTTCATGAGTGTTACAGAAAGAAGTGTTTTATTTAAAAAAACTGTTAACATAAATTGTATAACCTATGATTTCCAGTTTGGGTAATAGAAGTTAATATTTTATATTTATTAATATTTTTATATGAATATATACATATAATATACTTTTTCTCTGTCCTGTTCCTTCCTTGGTTGGCCTTGAGGCATGTATATGTATAGGTGCACACTTAGGTTATAAGTTTGTGTTCATGAAATAAAAATAGCTATTGAGAGTAATTCCCCTTTTCCTCATTTTCAACCCTGAAATTCAAACCCACCCTTGCTTTAAAAGAACTAAATTAGAATTAATTAGGATTCTTTTAGGTCCAGTAGTTGTTAGGTGGCTACAGTATGAGAAAGGAAATTAAAGAGAACATATTAGCTTTATTCTGGAGCTGAACAGCTTTTTTGTTTAATACCAAACTTGCATTAATGTGAAAGACTACAATCTCCTCAACTTAACTGAAAAAAAAGAAACAGATTGGAGAGATATTGTGTATGGGACTTATCTCATTTCTTGAGTCCTGCCCCTAGGACTTACTGGAGGGCAGGTCTCCTTCTTCACTCATGTCGAATTTGGGACCAGTACTAGTGGTCTTTGAGTATACGTGAGTAGGAACCATTACATTTTATATTGAAGGTCTAACACCAAAATATGAATGTTTCTGATTTGTGACATACTCATGGTATATTTAAGGACTACGAAGTGCATCACTATTACATATTTTACTTTTACTTTACAAAATACTCAGTAAAGAAATGTTTGAGTTCCTACTATATGCTATACAAATCACTACTTTTTTAATCTCTAATTTAAATTGGGTATATATTATCATCCTTTTATCACGAAAAACTAGCATTTACAAGTAGTCCAAAGGATAGGAATTCAGAAGAGCTGATTGTAAATGTTTGTTTTCTGTTTGTTTGTGTTTTGTTTAACTTCTCTCTTCTCTACCCCTACTTTATCTTTTTCTCTCTCTCTGTTTTTCTTTCTCTCTCTGTCTCTTGTTTTCTCCTTTTCATATGTATTTTGTACTGTACAGGAGCCAGTTCTTTAATTTTGGAAGAAGTGTAAGCACTATATGTTTCTGTGACAACTTGGGAAATTTCCCAGTATTTGAACTCCTCATAGCCCTATAATTATCTAAAGCTTTGGTAGAATATAAGTAGTTACTTAATTTTATCAATTCCCTGCCCCTCTTACATATTTTATTTCTAGCTTGATTTAGGAAACTTTTTAGCATTGAAAGAGCATTTTGATCTTTTAGGACAGGGATGGGCAATTTTTTTCGCAAAGGGCCAGACAGTAAATATTTGCCACTTTGTGGGCCATGTGGTCTGTGTCACAACTGTTCAACTCTGCTGTTATTACAAAAGCAGCTGTTGACACTATGTGAACAAATAGGCAATAGTGTATTCCCATCAAACTTTATACACAAGAGACCACATTTAGTTTGCAGCCTCTGTTTTCCAGGAGGATTCTGGGGACAACTATTTGTATTTTCAGTTCTTGATGAAGCACAAACTTGTCATTTAATATGATGAGAAATTGCAAAACTTCTTAATTCAGAATTATCTAAACTTAAAAATAAAAAAAAGACCATAGAGTGAATGGAGTTATCCATTTATAGTAAAATTCCCTTTTTATAGGACAGGTGAAAACTACTACCATTTCTTAGTAACAGAAATTATAAATTTACCCAAGAAAAATTTTTGGAAGAAGATTTTTATACTTAACTATGTTAGTTAGGAGAGTAAACATGCCAGTGTTCTCTCTTATTTGTAATTACCTAAATTAAATTGCCCATTCTGTAAAATCACATAACAAGCTTGCAAGCACCAACTAGATCTCCTTAACCAGTTATATTGACTTTGTTAAAGTGTTTTTATTAAAAGTGGTAATTTTTCTTACAGTATTAACTTTGTAACTTTGTCTTTTTTTTTTTTTTTTATAGGTTTAGTGAAGATATTAGAACATATGGTTGTTCACTAAGCCCTGGAATTATTTACAAATCCCAGCCTTGTTTATTTATAATATTTTAAAAATATTATCTTTTTCATAGGATGAATTATGTTTTATAAATACATGTAAAATTTTTTTCAAAACTATTTCCCTTCAAAACTAAATATTTTTAAATGCTCAATGTCTTAATTTAAGCATGAACTGGCACGTCAGTCCCTGTCTACCCTATGTTTAGTTGTAATTTTATTCATTGGATTGTTTTGAAATTGTACTGTCCCTTCTGTAGAAAGTTCCCACTATTTGTTTATGCTGATGGTTTTAGTAAAGTAGATTTGACTTTGTAGTGTGTTTTCCCCTCTTGAATCTAAAATTGGTGATGAATTCAGTTTTGCTAGAAAGTAATAAACTATAATTTGAAGGTTTGACTTAGGAGAAGCTGGATAATTTTATAAATCTTTCTCCTGTCTGGTTTACTATAGTCTGCATTTTGAATTAAAGTTTAACATTTATTATGGAATAATGTCAAATAATGTATTTAAGATTTCTTGGCTTTTAATTAAAGTTTATTTTTTCTATACTCATTCACACTTTGATGAGCATTTAAGTATATTTCAGATAGAGTGCAAAATCAGAGTGATATTTTTAAAATTTCTGTGTATAGGCATATGTTAAAAATGAACACAACAACACTATTAAAAGCTCATTTAAATTAGACTACCTAATTGCCTATATCTTTAGATTTAGGTCTCTGTTTATATAAGTGGTTTCACTGAGCTGGAGAATTACTTTTTAAATAGTGATAAGGTTGATTTATAAATGAACTTCTGCCTTTGGGTATGTGGTCCATATTGTTTTCCTAAAAGTTTCTTCCTAGTTAGCAAAAGGAAGAATAAAAATTTGGTTTATTTATAGAAGGAGATAGAGTGAAAGAGAAGTGATTCAAACGGATGGGTGAAATGACAAGGCTTTGAACCCATTTCAACTTGTAAGTTAATTACCAGGTCACTTTATCTGAACATAAGCATGATTAGTAATGGACAAAAGGAGTACAGGTATGTCTGTAGACTAGGCGTTAACAGAGACTCACAATCTGAATTCATTGAAATGTCATAAATTGTTAACAATGTCAAATAGGACTAAATGTAATTTTCTATTTTTTTAATTACTAAAATTAACAGAATACAGCACTGATTTCTGCAGTTAACATTTTTTCTCCTTGAACGCTAGACTTGATTTGTGTTCTTATTAACTTTGTCCTATAAATGACCTTGCAAGGAGAATGATTCTAGAGGCTAAGTAAAACAATGTCTATATTTTCTGAGGCTTCAGGCTAAGTTTTATTAATATAATGTCTAAGATCTTTGAAGTTGTGACTTTACCAGGAAAATCATAATCTCCAAACCTTTATTCATAATGGGTATGACTTCCAGGGGGAACAGAATACCTGCTGTGCTAATTATTTCAATTATCAGCCTCCACTAAAACACGTAATGGATTTTCTCTGCTTCCACAGGTAAAAAGCATGACATTACGGAACTTAACTCTGATGCTGTGAATTTGATCTCCCATGCAACACAGGAGCGATTACGAGGCCTTCTAGAAAAACTGACAACAATTGCTCAGCATCGAATGACAACTTACAAGGTAAAAGAAATCATTTGAGAAGTAGAGACTCTTCTTTGTCATGTTCAAGGTATTTTTTTGATATGGATTTATATTCTAAGTATATTTTTAAGAAAATGGTTGAAACATATTTTATGTTGGTAGAAAATCAAAGTCTCATTCCTAATTTGCCTTATTTAGATTCGCTTACATGACAAATAAAATTAAAATAGAGTTTAAAATGGTATCCAAAGCTTCTGTGTCAGTTTAAATTGAAATATGCATCTGTTCTGCCTGAGGCTTCTCTTCCTAAAGCTTTTGATTGGGAAGATGTGTAGAATGGAATATTGTATAGTTTGGTTCACTTCAGTGATCTGTACTCTGCTAACACTCCTGTTCCTGTTAGTAAGTCAAATGATTGAATTGAATGCTAATACTAGTGCCACTCATGATCATTATTGACTACTTTTATATATAAAACAATTAAATATAAGAATAGCCTGTCTGTCCATAATGGTGTGGGCCAAATCACTTGCTATAATCAGGATGAAAGCTTTTGATTTATTTGAATTACGGTTTGAGGAGAGGTAATGAGGGATGAAAAAGAAAAAAGATAAACCTTTTCCCCCTATATCAAGAAATGTTTATGGGTAGGTTTTGTACAACATGGTGTGTGGTTAACCTCATGAGATTTTGAGTTTGCAAGAATGGTCATTGTGATGATGTCCTAGCCGTAGTTAAAAGGGATCCAGGGCAATATTAGCCACCATACCACTGGTAAATTCCCTGGAGGAATGTATTTTCTCTCCTTTCTGCTTCATTTAGAACCTTGGGAGGGCTATTTATATTGTTGCTGAGGTCCTCACTTGTATAAATCTTTGTCAGAATTTACTGGACTGACTTAAAAATATGTGATCATCAGAAGAAAAAACTTTAAAGAAAACCAATATCAGTATTTCTTTGTGTATGTTTCTAGAATTTGTCTGTTTCTTCATAATATTCTCTTATAATCCTTTTTATTTCTGTAAGGCCCGTAATGATCCCACTTTAACTTTGATTTTACTTCCTTAAGGTGTGTAATAAGTAAGTTACTGATTTGAGCTTTTCCTTTTTAAATGTAGGCATTTGCTGCTATAAATTTCCCTCTGAGCAGTGCTTTTACTGCATTAAGTTTTGATGCATTGTGTTTTGTTTTCATTCATCTCTATTTTCTAATTTCCCTTGAGATTTCTTTGATTCGTTGCTTGTTTTAGAGCAGCTATTTTCAACAGCTAATATTGCAAAAAATTTTAAAACATGCAACACTTGTCTATTTAGTCAGGGGCACTGACTGCTTTTCCCTTAGATTGTCAAATAAAAAAGTGACAACAACTAATACAGCAATAGCTGTCTGATGTGAATGAATAAAAATTACACCTATTTTTTTTGTGTCAGATTGGCAAAACATATTTTTTGGTGTGCCACAGAATTTTAGTAATTAGTTTATGTGTGCCATGAGATGAAAAAGATTGAATATCACTATTTTAGAGTTTGTTGTTTAATTTCCACATATTTGTGAAGTTTCCAGTTTTCCTTCTATTATTGATCTCTAAGCTTTATTTTATTGTGGTTAGATAAGATTCTTTGTATGACTTAATCGTTTTAAATTTATTGAGGCTTGTTTTGTGGCCTAACTTATGGTCTATCTTAGAGAATGTTTCATGTGCACTTGAGAATGTATATTCTGCTATTGCTGGATGGAGTGTTTGTATATGTCTGCTACATCTAGTTAGTTTATTGTGTTAACTTCTCCATTTCCTTATAGATCTTAGTTCTAGGTATTCTACCCATTATTAAAAGTAAGGTATTGAAGAATTCAGGTATTGTTATAGAATTATTTCTCTTTTTAGTTCTGTCAGTGTTTGTCTCATATATTTGGCTGCTCTAGTATGTATATCTTCTTGTCATGTCTTCCTGATGCATTGGCTTCTTTGTCACTATATAATGTTCTTGTTTATCTCAACCATTTTTGACTTGAAGTCTATCTTGCCTGATATTAGTATAGCCACCCCTGCTTTCTTTTGGTTATTATTTGCATGGAATATCTTTCTCCATTTTTCGCTTTCAACTTATTTATGTGCTTCCATCTAAAGTGAATCTCTTGTAGACAGCATATTGTTGGATTATGGTTTTTATCCACTCTGCTAGTCTTTACCTTTGGATTGGGGAGTTTATCCATTTATATTTAAATTGATTACTGGTAAGGAAGAATTGATATTTCACTATTTTCTGTACCCCTTATAGCTTTTTTCATCTCTTATTTCCTCTGTTACTGCCTTTTTTGTTTGTTTAATTGATATAGTTATTGTGTACTTCTCATTCCCTTGTGTGTGTGTGTATGTGTGTATTTTTTTCTTTTTTCTTTTACAGCTTAAATTTTTAAAAAAATCCTCACTGGAGGATGTGTTTATTGATCTTAGAGAAAGAGGAAGGAAGAGAGCATATGAGAGAGAGAGAGAGAGAGAGAGAGAAACATTGATGTGAGAGAGAAATGTCTACCAGTTGCCTCTTTCTTGTGCACCAACGGAACCCGCAACCTAGGTATGTGCCCTGACTAAGAAACAAACCTATGACCTTTTGGTTTATAGGACAATGCTCCCACCAACTGAGCCACACCAGCCAGGGCTTTTGTGTATATTTTTTAAGATATTTTCTTGGTGGTTACTTTAGGGATTACAATTAACATCCTACATTTATAATATCCTGGTTTGAATTGATAACTATTTACCTTCAGTTTGCAGATGTGAGTCAGTTAGTCTCTTTGGCTTTTTACTATAACTTTTAAAGAGTCTTGTAATTTTTCGAACTTGGATTCTCCCCTTTCCTGCCTCAATCACCCTTTGTTTCAGAGATACATAGTACACTTTTGTTTACAATGGGTAGTTTCTATACAAAATGTAACATGTACAATTTAGTATGGAATAGAATTTTTTCAGGTAGAGTGTACTATTCTGAGTGGTATCCAGAGCTCTATTGTGTACAGCCTTCAGATGGAATTCTACTGTTGTATGTCAGTAGCATATGTTCCAAGGATTTAGTTACCCTTTGCAAAATGGATGGTATCTACCTCACTTGGAGCCTCCCTGAATAATTTAGCTTAAAGTTAATACCTCCTTAACTTTCTGTCTTGTACACTGCCTATCCTGATTGATTTTCCCCTTCTCACCTTTCTCCACACTCATTCATGAATACAGTTAATGCCACTGTCTGAATTTGTACATATAAAAAGGCAGCTACATTACTATCTTTCTTTAAACAGAAATAATAATTATTTAGTTGTATTTGGATCTATTTCAAAATTATACTTATTTTGTAGACTTTTATTGTAATCATCTTTGTGTCACAAATTTGGCCCTGTTTTTATATTTCAGTTCATCCCTGATAGGGTTTATTTTTATCTGTACAGTGCGGGAAATTTTACTCCATGAATTTTACAAAAGTGATCTACTTTTATTAAAAGAAAAATCCCACTATTTTTTTCCATTTGATAGCCATTTACTTTAGATAATCTTTCACCTGGTTAAATATATTATAATTCTCTAATCAATCATAGTCCATAAACTAAGATTTCAGTAAAGAAGTAGAAAGTGACATGAGTTACAAAGCTTTTGATCTTTCTGCCAGGTGTCTTCCCACTGAAGAAAAACTATAGGCTCCTGCATGTCAGTGACTGTGGAGAAGCTTCAATGTTTTCCAGTTGAAGGGGACTGTATAATGCTTTCTTTAGATTGGATTCATTTGATGGTGTTGTCATTTGGTCCAGGTCCTTGCATTTTTATTGCTAAACCACCATACTCTGTGGTGCATGAAGACTTCAGTTAGGTCACTGGGTAGACTGGAAGGAATGTAAGAAGATTGGCGTACTGTTGTTTAAATAAGGTTGGGGACTCAGTAAGAATAGAGGGTGCACTCATTTGTATGTGGAAGAGAATAGGAAGAATTCATTCATTAAGCCAGAGGTAGTTGTATCCAAGTTGGAGGAGAGAGAAGGAATTGTAGCATGGGAATGAGATTGAGTTAAAGTTTTGAAAGTCTGTGTCCCTTTTTAAGTTACTGTGTGTTGTCTTTTTTTAAAATTAAATTGTCAGGCCTTGGTCAGTTTGGCTCAGTGGTTGGAGTGTTGGCCCATGGACCAAAGAGTCATGGGTTCGATTTCGATCAAGGGCACGTATCTCGGTTGTGGTTCGATCCCCGGCCCTGGTTGGGTTGTGCAGGAGGCAACCAATTGATGTGTCTCTCTTGCATCAGTGTTTCTCTCTCTCTCTCTCTCTCTCTCTCTCTCTCTCTCTCCCTCCCTCCCTCATTCCATCCCTCTTTAAAAAAAAAAATTTAAATTGTCAGTAAAACTATCTCCAATATATCTGAATACAGAAATGGTAAAGATGAAGTATTTAAAAAACCACTGGTTATTATGTTTATATCTCTATAAACATTATGGCCTATAATGTATTCCATATTCTATCTTGTATTATTTAACTTTAAAAGCACTTGAGAATTCTTTTTGTATTACACATGAAGTAAAGTAAGTAGCACTAATACATCCCTGTTCATTATACTATGTAATACTCTTTTGATCTAGTTAAATACCAACAATAAAAACTTAATTTAAAAAGAATCTTGGACATATGAAATCTCTCAGTCCCAGTGAATTGAATGAGCCATAAGCATGGGATAAAAACAAAGATGGGAGTGGTGCTGTACCCATGATTTACAAGCCAGGCACTGACTGTTGGACTGAATGTTTAAAAAACATTCCATTTTTCAGTTATACAGTCTCCCTCAGTCCTTCTCCTGTATTTGGATGTCTGAATTACTGAGATGAATAGATGGCATGATGTCTTAAATACAGATGAAGAAAATAACACAGTATTTAGATTGGAAAGCACTGTTTTGTATTCTAGAATATCAGAATAAATGAACCAACGTAAATTTTATCATTTTATGGAACAATTAAGAGATAATTATACTTATGCTATGGCTCTCATTTATAAATTGTAAACTTAATTTTTTTTACTGTAGGTTTTCCCAAGTTCATTGCTTAAGGAAATCCTCAAAACAGGGTTTAGGATCTTAATATTTGCCATTTTATCTTACATTATTATTTTGATGGAAGTTGTGTTCACTTGACAAGGTCAGAGCAATCCAACAATGGAAACAAGGGTGATAACTTTCATCTTTGGTATATTTTTCAGTGAAGTGATTGTTTTTTGTGTTTTGTCTTTCACAGGTTTAAGAGTTAATTAATCATATTAAAGTCTGCTCAAATAGGCAATAATTTAACTAAAACAATTTAGATTATAGTTAAATGTACACTCTGTTGCTTTCTACTTATTGATAGAATCTGAATGGCTTAATTCTCCCCAACCATCCCCAATGAAGCTTGCTAGGAAAGCTCTTTGAAATTTAAATGCTTAATCACTTCTCAATTTTAAAGGTAATTAAAGTTCTTTTATTATTAATTTGTTTAACAGAAATAAAAATAGTATCTCCTGACAATTTAGCTCTCTATGTATGTTGCTGTTACCGCCTTTAGCTGCTTTATCACAATACCTAATGTAGAATATGTTGCCTAGGATCATCATAAGACTTTTTTTTTTTTTCCAGACAAGTGAAAATTATATCCTGTCTAGTGATACCAGGTCACAGCTCAAATTTCTTGAAAAGCTGGATCAATTGGAGAAGCAGAGAAAGGATTTAGAAGAAAGAGAAATGTTACTTAAAGCAGCCAAGGTAAGGTCCTACCTGATTTATGAGTGAACATGGCCTGGCAAGGAGATCAGAATTGGTTTTATCATTGGTTGACTGTCTTAGTTTTACTAGGCCTTCAGATTTCTCTGAAGGATTTTCTTAAAATAAAATTTCTCACACCCAGGATGGTATGGTACAGTGGCTTTCATTTAATACAGTTTAGTGAGATATCTTTTGTCTGCTCAGTCTCAATTTCTGTGTGCCCAATAACATCATACCTACCACTCTCCCTCCAGAAATGTTTTATACAACTTTCATGGCATTTTTAACCATATAATTGATATGTACCAAATTGAAGTTGAGAGAGGAAAATTTGGAAAGTAGACAGGCAGGACATGAGTAAAATTAAGAGTAATTAGGCCTGGCCTGTGTGGCTCAGTGGAATGAGCATTGTCCCATGCACCAAGAGGTCACTGGTTCGATTCCTGGTCAGTATACATGCCTGGATTGCAGGCCCAGTCCCCATTAGGGGGTGTTTTAGGAGGCAGCCATTCAATGTTTCTCTCTCATCGATGTTTCTATCTCTCTATCCCTTCTTTCCTCTCTCTTTCTAAAAAAAAAAAAATAAATATATATATATATTAAAAAGAGTAATTAGGATTATATGGAACAAAATATAGGATTCCAAAATGTGTTAGAGAGAGAGAGAGAATAAAAGAGAGAACAGGTGAAGCTATTATTTATTTCCTTTTCCCCTTAAACATTTTCCTGGACTCTTAGTGCCAGATGGAATGCACACTAATTCCATTACAGTTTGCATCTTGTTGCTCCACATTTCTTTGCAGGTCTAGGGCCTTTGTGCATAGTCTTAAAGTTTGGACACTAGTTTTATTTTGTGTTTTAAACACCTTAGTTTGAATTTCTAGTGTTCTTGGTAGCCACTCTTTTTAGAGTATTTGTTCCTAATCACATATGAATAGCTTTTTAGAAACTATTTATTTTGAAATTATATTATGCTTACAGAAAATTTGCCAGAACTACAGAACTATACAAAGATCTCTCATCTCCTTTACCAAGATTCTTTTTTTGGGGGGGGGGGTGGGGGGGAGGGGGGAGGAGCTGGGAATTTGAAGGCTGGCCAGTGGTAAATTATGTTCAGTGAGACAACACTAGACCAGTACTGTGATCCCAACTTACTCTTTGGCTGCATAATGTTCCAGATTCCACATTTTTTAACATTTTACTGCATTTGCTTCATCTCCACCCTTTCTTCTCTCTCTCTCTCTCTCTCTCTCTCTCTCTCTCTCTCTCTCTCTCACACACACACACACACACACACACATTATCATTCTCTATATTCAATGCAGAGGGTTTTTTCTTTTTGGGTGGTTTTTTGTTTTTTTGTTTTTTGTATATTAGCAAGGTTGTGCAACTGTTAGTCTAATTAGTCTTTTTTCTGAAACTTTTTAAAATAATGTATTGATTTTTATATATAAAGAGAGAGAAAAACAATGATTTGTTGTTCCACTCATGTTTATGCATTCATTGGTTGATTCTTGTATGTACCCTGACCAGGGATTGAACCTGCAACGTGGGACAATGGTCTAACCAACTAAGCTACCTGGCCAGGGCCCTAAACCTTTTGAAAGCAAGTTTCATACATGATGTCCGATCACATCTAAATATTCCACTATGTATTTGTGAAAACAAGGACATTCTTTTGCATAACCTTCCAAGTGAAGATATGAACAATGTAATACTACCATCTAATCCATAGACCCCTTCAGATTTTACCAGCTATCCCAACTCTGTCCCTTTTCCCTTCAAGGTCCATTTTCCCATTCAGAAATATGTGTTACATTCAGTTGCACCGTCTCTTTTCAGACTCTTTCAGCAGATTTTCTCAGTCTTTCTTTTTTAATCCTCACTGGAGGATATTTTTCTATTTATTTTCAGATAGAGTGGGACGGAGGGAGGGAGGGAGGGAGAGAGAGAGAGAGAGAGAAACATCAATGTGAGAGGGACACATCGTCAGGTTGCTTTTCCCGCACGACCCTGACCAGGGCCGGGGATAAACCGCAACGGAAGTACGTGCCGTTGGCTGGAATCGAACCCACGACTCATTGGTCCACAGGGTGACGCTCTAACAGCTGAGCCAAACCAGCTAGGGCCTCAGTCTTTCTTTTTCTTTCATGTCTTGGACAGGTTTCAATAACATAGACCTTACCTTCTGTAGGCTGACTTTCAACCTGGGTTCATCTGATATTTCCTCGTGACTTGACTTACATCATGCATTCTTGGCAGGAATAGGTAGAAGTGATGCTACATTCTTCTCAGCTGATCGTATCAAAAGGCATCCTTTATCATCTGGTTGTGTGGGTGCCTACTGATTCTCTCCATTTTAAATTTGCCATTTTCCTTTTTGTAATCAGTGAGTTTTTCATAGGAAAGAATTTCAAGATTGAATATATCAGCATATCCCATTCCTCATCAAACCTCTGCATTTCAACTTTAGCATCTATAGATGATGTCTGCCTGAATTAGCCACCTCTATGATGTTTGTCAAATGGTGGTTCTTTATTCTCATCATCTCTTCTATATTTATTAGCACCGTACTGTTTGGAAAAGCTTTCCTTTTTCTCTTATTCATTCATTCATTCATTCATTCATTCATACATGCATTCATTTATATCAGTATGAGCTCATGGATGTCTTTGATTCAACAGATTGTAATCCATTACTATTATTTATTTATTTATTTATTTATTTATTTATTTATTTATTTTTATCCTCACCTGAGGACATTTTTTCATTTTTTGTCCAGATAGAGAGGGAGGGAGAGAGAGGAAGAGAGAGAGAGAGAAACATCGACGTGAAAGGGACACATCGAGTGGCAGCCACCCGCACGACCAACCAGGGCCAGGGACAAACTGCAACCGAAGTACGTGCCCTTAGCGGGAACCGAACCCGGGTCTCTCTGGACCGCAGGCCGACGCTCTAACCGCTGAGCCAAACCGGCCAGGGCCTATCATTTATTTTGATGCTAAAATTGCTCCTGAGTGGTAGACCCTTCAGCTGGCAGTTCTGTCCATTAGTCATGTCTCTATCATTCAGTGAACATGTCCTTACTATCTGGCACAAGATATTTCAGGCCCAGCTTTTACTCTTCCTTCCTAGCCCTGGAATCAGCCATTTCTCCAAGGGAATCCTGCATCTTTATAGTTGAGGATTATATCCAGAACCAAGTAGAACATTACAGTGTGCTCATTGCCGATGTGTTGTCGTTACATGTAGGCCCTCTCAGTGGACAAATCTAGAGAATATGTAGTATTATATATGTACATATGTGTGTATATATACAATCATACATCTGTATTTCTCTATCTGTGTGTATATATTATAAAACCATGAGTTTATATGGATACCTCCAATTGCAGTCAATATCTTAGGGTTCTTTCTAGACTTAACCTTTCCGTGTTTATAATTACTTTATCCATAGTCAGAAACTTAGCTCTCATTATCCTCGATATATTTGCTTATGTCCTGAATTTGGTTATTTGATCAATGTAACTAATCTCCCAAACAGCCATGCTAGCTGACTCCTCTTGTCTTCTACTACTGTGACTACTGCCATCCTTTTATTGTCCATGTAATTGGCTTCCATCCCATGGCCCAAGTCTCCCTCATCACCTTGCATTCTTGGCCACTGGTCTATACCTTCATGTGTCCCAGCTGCCCAGAAGGATGTGGGGCACCACAACCTTGTCATTGTGCGGTCTTCCATTATCCCACAGTCTCAGTCCCCATGCTGGTTCCTCCTTTAATGGGAAGGACAGCTGGGAGAGGAGAATGTTCTTCCTTGAGCCCTCAAGCATTATAAGCAAGCACACAGCCAGTGTAATGAAGTGGTTTATTGGTATTTCATTTGTAATTACTAAGCTGTAAACAAGGTCACAAACTATTAAATACTTGTTACTTATTATTAGATATAATATATTATACTTGCTCTCACTCTCTCTTGGCTTTTCCTCCTCTACCAGACTTCTAAATATGGGAGTGCCCCAGGATTCAGTCCTGGACCTTTTTGTCTGTCTGTATTCCCTTGTAAATTTATATTTCCATCTCAATCTACATTTTGGAACTCTGGACTCATACCTAACTGCCTACCTGAAATCTCCACTCAGTTGGCCAATAGACATCTCAGATTTAATGTGTCCAAAAGACCTCCTGATTTTCCTCCCACTCAAAACACTTCTGACTCTTACAGGTTTTCTTATCTCAGTAAATGACACCATTATTCACTCGGTTCAAGCCAAAAGAAAAACCTAGGAGTCATCTTTAACTCTTCTCTCCTCACACCTAGACTACTCTATTTCTGAAATGTATCCGCCTTCTCATCATCACCATTGTCACCACTCTAGTCTAAGTCATCTTTCACATGGACTTTTATAATGTCTTCTAACTGATCTCCTTTTTCTTCTAACAGTCTACTTTTTTTTTCCTAATCCTCACCCGAGGATACTTGTCTATTTATCCTCAGAGAGAGTGGGAGGGAGAAAGAGGGAGAGAGGGCGAGAAACATCGATGTGAGAGAAACACATCTACTGGTTGTCTCCCGCACGACCCAGACCAGGGCCAGGGACAAACCACAACCAAGGTACGTGCCCTTGGCCAGAATCAAACCTGCAACTCATTGGTCCACAGGCTGATGCTCTACCGCTGAGCCAAACCAGCCAGGGCCTAACAAGCTACTTTTTATACTATCTTAAGAATAATATTGTCACAATAAGTCATGTGTGTCTCTTGCTTCCCTTGCACTAAAACAAAACCCAAACTTCTTACCAAATTTGAAAAGGCCTTATGTGATCTGACACCCCCTCCCTCTCTGAGCTCACCTCATATTGCTCACTTTTTCACTTACTCTGCTCCAGTCACACTGATCTTTCTTGAAAGTGCCAAGCTTGTGCCTCCCCACCCCGCTTAGAATATTTAACTACTTATTAGGCATCTAAAACTGAACATTGATATCCCAGTTCCCTTTCCCTAAATCTGCTGTGGTCTTTATCCTCTCACAAAGTTGGAATTATCATCCATCCAGTTGTTCAGGACAGAACCCTAGGAGTCATCCTTGACTCCTCTCTTTACTTATAGCCCTATATCCAATCTATCAATAAATCTGGTTGGCTATACATCCAAAATATATTTAGAATCTAATCACTTACCATCATCTTCTCTGTGACACTAGTCCAAGCTTCCCTCATCTTTTTTCCCAGTCTTGTATTCACAACATTTGTTTTTTAAGCTAAGGGATTTTTTTATTTTTTAAAATCCTCACCTGAGGACACTTTTTACATTTATCTTCACCTGAGGATACTTTTTACATTTATCTTCAGATAGAGTGGGAGGGAGAGAGAGACACACACACACATTGACTGTTTGCCTTCCGTATGACCTGACCAGGGCCAAGGACCGAACCACAACCAAGGTTCATGCCTTGACTGGAATCAAACCCCTGACTTTTTGGTCTGCAGGCTGATGCTCTAGCCACTGAGCCAAACCGGCCAGGGCACAACATTTGTATTAGAACAGTCTCCTAATTGCTCTGTGTGCCTGTGTCTCCAGCCTTGGATTCCTATTGTATACCCTCTACTACGTGGCAGCCAGACTGCTCTTTCAAAAGTGTCATGTCAGGCCCTGGCCGGTTTGGCTCAGCGGTTGGAGCGTCGGCCTGCGGTCCAGAGAGGCCCGGGTTCGGTTCCCCCTAGGGGCATGTACTTCGGTTGCAGTTTGTCCCCGGCCCCTGGTTGGGTTGTGCGGGAGGCAGTCACTCGATGTGTCCCTTTCACGTCGATGTTTCTCTGTCTCTCACTTCCTCTCCCTCCCTCCCACTCTATCTGAACAAAAAATGGAAAAATGTCCTCGAGTGAGGATAAATAAATAAAGAAATAAAGAAAATTTAAAAAAAAAAAGTGTCATGTCAGTGGCATCTCACTCCTGTGCTCCAGACACTCTAGTAGCTTGTTCTTGTAGCTGAAATTAAACCCTAATTCCTTATCAAGGCCTATAGGGCAACACATGGTCTCCAACCTTATCTCTCTCAACTTTTCTCTGTGCTCCAATGACACACACAGATTTGCTTTCTTTCCCCAAGTATTCCAAGCTTATTCCCTTTTTAAGTTTTGGCAATTACTGTGCATTCTGTTTATAGTGTTCTTTCCCCAGATCTTTGCATGGCTGCTTCCTTCTTGCCATTCAGATCTCTACTCAAATGTCACTCCTCAGAGATGTCTTCCCTCCCATGCTAGCTAAACAAGTATCCCCCCTTCCTTTCTATCACATTTTATTTTCTTTATAGCTCTTGTCACTATCAGTAATCATTTGTATTTTATTTTCCCCATCATAAATGTTTTACATATTATGTGTTTAACTTTTATAAAATTATTTTATTATTTTTTCTTAAACTGTAAGTTAACTTGAAAGCAGGGACTTTGTCTTGTTACTTCATTTCTATATCTCCAAGGTCTAGAACAGTGGCACACAGAGTAAAATTTGTACTATGGATAATCAATAAATATTAATTGACTGACAAAGACTCAATGCCCAAATATACCTATTTTACACTGAAGCAAAAAATTACACGCACACTCATACATGCATATACACATATTTTTATATAAATACGTATATACATGTACTCATTCTTTTATAATATTGTAGGAATAACAAAGGGGTTTGTCTTAGTTTGGGCTGAAGTGAAGTTGTTTTAGTAGATTGGGGACACAGTGAAGAAAAAAATCACTAGTTTTGGGTAGAATCTTAGGTAGGTATTTCGTTAAGGTATTGTGTTTAAAATTAGAAGGCACTGCCCTGGCCGGTTTTGCTCAGCAGTTAGAGTGACGGCCCGCTGACCAGTGAGTTGTGGTTTGATTCTGGTCAAGGGCGTGTACCTCCTTTGGTTGGGGTCATGCAGAAGGCAACCAATAGGAAGGCAACCAATCGATGTATCTCTCTCTCACATCAATGTTTCTCTCTCCCTGCCTCCCTCCTCCCTCCCTCCCACTCTATCTGAAAATCAATGGAAAAATATCCTTGGATGAGGATTAAAAATAAATAATTAAATAAATTTAAATTTAATTAGAAGGCACTCTTAAATCTAAGCATTTTCTTTCTTATAGTTTCCTTGAACAAAAATACTGAAAGATCAGTAAACCTATCAGGTAAACTTAGTGAAATAGGAAAATACTTTTAGCTTTTGTTTCATTAGCTATCTTTAATTAGCTGATGTTACATTTTATAAAACAAATATACAGATGTATAAGGAATTAGATAGCTTTGTTAGAATGAGAAGAAGGGCATATCTGTCCCAAGCATGTTTTTCAGTGGACAAATATTCATGATGTCAGAAATAAAGTTCCTTACCCTTTGTTCCATCATAGCATTACATATAAAAGGTAGCTCTCGTCTTAGCAATCCTGTAAGATTGTTTATTTTTAGAATGTTAAACTGGATCAGTGTGGAAAGTGACATACAGCAAACATTTATTGAACATTTACTTGTGTATAACATTCTGTTACGTGCTATAGAACACCCAGAGATGATAAGATACTCTAATGGAAGCATTGGGATGTATTTCCTATTTAATTTTTTAAAAATTACACTTTCAGAGAGAGAGAGATTTGATTCAAAGCTAGTCAGATTCTTGATTTTTAGTAGTCCTTAAAATACCATATTGTTTTTTCAAAAATTGTTTTACCTAAAGATTAGCCAGTGTTGCTTGTTTGCATTCATTTAAGCCAACAATTGTCCTTCTTTTCTTTTCCTTCATCCATACCATTTGTTTTTTAGTTTTTAGTGTTCCAACAAGAACAACGTCATGCCTCAACTGGACCTGACTGACAATGTTAGCATCATTTTCAGTATAAACTTCCTCCAGGCTAGAACTGCAGCAGCCAGCCAGATGAAGAGAGGGAGGGGTAGTAAGGGAGAGAGTACACAGGACTAGATTGAGGCATTTTCCCCTGGAGCTAAGGTTTTCAGTCACAAGAGAAAATTGTCATTTATTAAATGCTTAACGGCAACTATGGTGTTTAGATGCTAGTAATTTCTATTAAAATTTTCTTTTCCTTTGATAGAGTCGTTCCAATAAAGAAGATCCAGAACAGCTGAGATTAAAGCAGAAAGCCAAAGAGGTAGGACTTTCAAGTTACCATGTTTGTCTTTGTGTTTGAACGAAGGCTGGCAGCTCTCTCCTGGCAATTAGGTCAGGGTTTATTTTGCTGTTGCATACCATTTGCAGAAGCCTTGGGGAAGGACAGGAACTGCTGAAGGCAAGGGCAGTACTTCAAATGAGGTCAATGAGTGATGTGCTCTCTTTTTAAAATTTATTTTCAAGGTTTAGGCCTGTCTAGAAATGGCTCTTTGTAAACTATAGCAGCACACTTGGAGGAATATAATGTGGGATTAAGAAAAAAAAAGTAACTTCTGAGATTTAGCATCTGGGACTGTACAATAGGCTACATTTTTCCAGGGTAATTGTTCGTTTTGTAAATCTGATACTGCTTATAATTCTTTGGCTGGGAGGCGGTACTGGGATTTAGTTTTAAATGGAAAATGCCTCTGGCTTTTAATTTTCTGGGCCCAGCAGTTTTCTGTTCTGGAATGGAGCCCTTGTTTCACACAGTTCATGTTTAGCTGCAGGGGTTTTAGTTTATAGCTTAGACTGGTTAAGCTTTTACTCCCAGAGGCCTCTGCATAGCAACTGTAGAAATCAACAAATAAGTTCATTTATGTCTGCAGCCTCCTCTCAGTAGCTGACTTTTTACATTTCCCAATATCCATTTCCTGACTTTTCTAGCCCCAGAGAAAAAAGCTCCACTAATTGGAGCTTATTTTAATTGAGCCTTAATATTGGATCTCACTGGAGTTGCCCCCAGAGCTGCTGAGAACAGAAGGAAATGAAAGTACCTAAGGTTGAAGATGTGGTGTGTGTATGGGTGTGTGTGTGTGAAATTTTTCACTTGACCTACAGATTCTTTTCCCTGCTGAATAAATCATCAAGCCTGTTCACATTTCTGATTAAGGATCTGACAGCAGACAATAATAAAGACAATTGAGGTGTGAGACGTGTGATATGAAGCTGAAGAAATTGGTTTCTATAGTTACTTGACTGATTTCATGCAATTTTAAGGATCTTTGTGCTAAATAAGAGTGATTTCCTGAGCAACCTTTTTCCTTAACTGTGCCTCTTGAACTATGAAATTTGTTGTTGCTTAACATAGCTGCACTCGACTCCTAGGTGCCAGCAGCAGCAGGTTATTTATGAATGTTTTAAAGGCCCTTATTGTTTGGATTAATGTAGGAGCTGAGGCAAAACAAATGGAAATCTAGTAAGAATCTTACAATTAACGTGGTTTGTTTTCACTAAAACAGAGAAGGAAAATATATGAGCTCTGGATGGGAGGGTTTCTGGATTGGGGTGAGGAGAACTGGAAAGGGAGAACATTAAAAAGAATTGAAACCAGAAACATTTAATTTCAACAACAAAAAATTTCTCATATTCATTTCTTTCCAGTAGAAAATTTATTTAAAAATATTATCTGAAAAAAAAAAATATGAGGACTGTACCTATAATCCTTTATCAGCAAGCTTGGCTGGATGATAGGTTATTTGGGGATGGGCAACTATTATTGCTCTAAGTTATGGGTATTCCTCTTTGTTTTTATTAATGACTGATAAGATACTTTCTTCTAATTGTATCCTCATTTTGGAAAATATACATATATACTAAAGCTTACCCTTTTATCCTTAAAGATCCAATCCCTCCTTCCTAAACATCTGAATCTTAGTTTTTCCTTCAGGTTTGTATGAAATGGTTTTGTTTGTTTGGTTGGTTTTTCTTTTAATATTGTGTATAATTATTCCTTGACGGATGAATGGGTGGACAGCATTAAAAAAAAAAAATTGTAAGAGTAAATGTGAAAAAAACAATACCTGTCTTAATGAGAGCAGGTGGTACCAATCCTGTTTTCTTTTCTCTTCCTTGCCACATCCATTTATTTCTTTTTCCCAACAAGATGAAATGGACCCAATATAATTTCATTCCAAAATATTTTTAAAGTTTTCTAGTTGCTTCCTATCTTATATGCTCTTGATTTTAAAAAAGAAATACATTGGCCTCATTCCAAGAACAGAAGAACCACTCTATATTAGTTGCAAATGTTTGATAAAAGTAAAATATTGTCATCTTGTCTTACCCCTGACCCCTAGAGCTCTTAATAACTTTAGTGTTCTAAGGGACTCTAATTTAGAATCAAACACAGAGGGATACCATATTTTATTTAGTTGCAAAAATCACTGACCCTATCTTAATATAGAGTTGAATTATTCTCTTGTATGGTAATTTGTAAGGTAATCATTTGTGATATGCTAATTGTTATCACACTGGTATAAAGTATAAGGCTCTAGTTTGTGATTGGGGGGATAGTTTTCTTTGTTCAATTGTGAAAATTAGCACAGATTTCTTATAGTTGCTTGATTTATAACTGCTTTGGTTTCCTTTTCCTACCTGTCTACCATGCTGGTCATAGAAAATAGATTAATGACAGCATTTTATGAATGCAGAACTCTGAAGAACTGTTTAGAGAAGTTATAGGCTTTATTGTTGCCTAATAATGTATCATCAATGATGTTTGTTATATAAATATTAGTCAGAATTTGAATCCCCTTCATACATAATTTTATAATCCATGTTTACTTTCACCTGTTAAGGACTGGAATTTTGATCTTGATAATTTTCCCTGTGCGTTTTCTTCTCTCATACAGTTTTAGAGGATGTTCATTTCTTCATTGCATTCTGGATGTAAGGACAAACTATTAAATTTGGCCAGTTTTTATAACGTGTCTAATAAATTTTTTTCATCCTTCCTATTGACTTCTTCCAATTTGTCATTCTCATTTGGCACTTTAAAAAAAATAGGCTGCTTTTGGGTTTGCCTCCAGCCTAGTCTCAATCCATTGAAGTAGCTCTTGCTGCATACTGCTCTTACTGACCTGACAGGTTATCTATCTATTTGAAAACCTTATTATTGTTTGGCTAAAATGTCTGTGAATATCCCTGTAATTCAAACATTTTAGTTTCAACTTTAGGGCTTTTCCCCTTTTTCTATTTTCACCTGAAAAAATATTGTAAGCATTCTGTCTATTGTAACTTTTTATTTTAAATACTGATACTTTTACATTTTGATTTAAAAATATTTTCCTAGATACCTTTCCTGAAATGTAAGTACATTTCACCCTTTTTTTGAAAAAGGTTTAAATTGATTACTAATTGCCAAATTCCAATTTCTAACAAGCAGGCACATCTTTGTTAGATTCAGCACAGACTTGTCTGAAATGTATGCTGTGTGTCCTAGATTACCATCTAGCCCTCAGTGTTTTCCTTTCTTACCACATCATCCAGAATTCCTCAGAGCAAGCCATCTGACCTTGGAGTTCAAACATCCTGATTCCTTACACATTTGTTATATATATTGCAATCCTTATTTCCTTTTGAATATCTTCTTTCTCCTTTGGGAAATGTGAGTTGAGTGCATCTGGGCATAGTAAGACAAAATTCATTTACTTTCTTTTTAACAGTTCCTAGCATTCCCACTTTCATTTGTTATCAGACAGTAGAAGGAAGAAAAAGGAATGTAAGACATACCTGCTGACACATTAGCTTCACAGTGCAACCTGTAGAAACTGGACAAAAGAACAATATTGAATGATTAAAATGCATAACAGATTAGAAAACTTGTACCCTGAAGTATTTAGGATTTTTGTTTGTAGAAAATAAAGGATATAAAAATTAAGTAATGCAATTCTCCATGAAGCATTTTTGTGCAAGAAAAAAGATAAGGCTCATTACTGATCAGAGTAATATATGATTTATATATGAAAAAGGCAACGGATATTCTTAGAACCAAATTTTATTTTATTTTTCTTTATTGATTTTAGAGAGAAAGGAAAGGAGAGGGAGAGATAGAAACTTCGATAAGAGAGAACATCGATTGGCCGCCTCCTGCATGCTCCTCACTGGGGATTTGGTGACCTGGGCATGTGCCCTGACTAGGAATCAACTGGCGATCTCTTGGTGCATGGATTAGTCAATCACTGAGCCATACCGGCCAGGCCAAATTTTTTTTTTCCTTATTGATTTTAGAGAGCGAGGAAGAGGGAGAGAGAGATAGAAACATCAATGAGAGGGAACATCGACTGGCCACCTCCTGCATGACTCCCACTGGGAATCTGGCCCACAATCTGGGCCTGTACCCTGACCTGGAACCAAACCAGCGACCTCTAAGATACAGAGTCAGCCCGGCCGGTGTGGTTCAGTGGTTGGGCATCAACCCATGCACCAAGAGGTCACCAGTTCGATTCCCAGTCAGGGCACATGCCCAGGTTGTGGGCCAAATCCCCAGTGAGAGGCATGCAGGAGGCGGCCAGTCAATGTTCTCTCTCATCGATATTTCTATCTCTCTCTCCTTCTCCCTTCCTCTCTTTCTAAAATCAATAAAGAAAAAATTTTAAAAAATAAAAGATACAGAGTCAGTGAAACATGGCATTTAATACTAACTATTAAATTATAGCAATTCGTATTTAAACTTTATGCTAGTGCCACATGAGCCAAAACTCATGAAACACTGGAGAGGGCAAAATGAAATTTGTCACTAAAGTACTTTCTAACAATCAGGTTAATTCAGTATGGAGAAGACATTCTTAAAATGACTAGTTATAAAGAACTTGTGTACATAGCAGAAAAATGGAAATGTTTCAAAGCAGTGCTCCTCTAAGAACAACGGTTCTCAAGCTGGCATGCTTGAGAGTAATCTGGAGGGCTTGTTAAAAATAAAGATTGCACTCAGAGGAGGGCGGTGGAGGGGTGGGGGGGGAGGCATGAGATAAACGAAAGAATTTATATGCACGTATGCAGAACCAATAGACATAGACAACAATGCTGGGGGGATATGGGGGATCGGGAGGAGGGTGTCTGGGGGGGAAAGAAACATCTGTAACAGAAATAAATTAATTAATAGAAAAAATACAGATTGCTAGGCCCTGCCCCTAGAGTTCATGTATAATAGATCTGTGTGGGACCTGAGAATTTGCATTTCCAACAAATTTCCAAGTGATTCTGCTATTGCTGCTGCTGCTCTGAGGTCACACTTAGAACCATTGCTCTTAGGAGGAGAAAGAAAGGGAGCCTTTAAAATCTTATCCCTTTTAATTTTCCATTAACTAAATGGTCATAGAAGGTTAAACAAAACACTGTTATTTGGGAATCTGAGAGTTGACATCTTGAACTGGCAAAGTTCAGTTACCATCAATTAACATTTCAATAGGTGCTCCTGCCAGGGTTTTTGTTTGTTTGTTTGTTTTTTAATCCTCACCTGAGAACATGTTCATTGATTTTTAGAGAGAAGGGAAGGGAGATAGAGAGAGAAACATTTGTGTGAAAGAGAAACATTGATTGGTTGCCTTCCCTATGTTCCTTGACCCTTGACCGGGATCAAACCTGAAACTTAGGCATGTGCCCTGACTGGGAATTGAACCCACAGCCTTTTGGTGTACGGGACGATGCTCCAACTAACTGAGCCACACCGGCCAAGGCCAGGGTTTTGTTTTTAATGGATATTTTAATAAGAGACCCTTATTGGTTGTATCTCTTGATTGGTATGTATACCTTACATAGAAAAGATAATATTTTATCTAGAACTTCATCAGAAGGTTACCTGCATCTTTAATTTTGAAGTCTAGGATCTCTGTGTCTTGAGAGATGTTACCCTTTTGGTAGAAGAGGTTGAGGTGCATGTTATTTAAAGAAAGAATGTAACAATACATGCTCTGCTTATGTTGCATAGCTGTTATAATTTAAGGCAAGGTGAGGTATAAGAGGAAAACCAGTGGCCTAAAAACATTAGCTATAGAAACATTTAAGATAGATTTCACTGAGTTCTTAAACATAAGTTTGGGATTGACCATGCTGTGTTAGTGGGGTTTTTTACATTCCAGAGGACTGGAAAGAAGAATCAGAAGAAAGAATGTAATGGTGAGAACTAGGGAAAAAAGTTCTGTAATCTAATATGAATACAGCACAACATATTTGTTTTAAACAATACATAAATCAAGTATTATGTTTAAGTGAAAGGGAGAAAGTATCTAATTTGGATTATGTGGAATATGCTATCTTCCTGAAAGACAGGGATGGATTAGAAAAGCTGACGAGCAAAGTATCAGACTGTATATTTCAAATTCCAAGAATCTCAGGTGTTCTGGACAGAGTCCTAATATCTTAAGAACCTGCCTTAGTGGTTGCGAGAATAAAATAATCAGATCCTATACTGTTTGATTTGGTGGAATGCCTGCTTAATAATTATCTTTGAGGGGTTGAAAAGGATCCTGTGTTTCTATTGTTGATATCCTTGAATTTTGGGTTCTAGGGGTGATTTTTTTTTTTTCTTATAACTTATTTTTGAAGGGGTGTTTCTTTGGTTTAAGATTCATTTGTTAATAGTGTTTGGTGTGGTGGTGTTTGTTTTGTTCTGTAGTATAATATTTGGGGATTTAACCTTGCTTTCCCTAGTAAATTACAGTAATTCAGAAGTGATTATAAGCATTGTTGACATTTTAATGTGGTTAAATTTTCAAAAGCATATCTGAAAGTCTATTTAAATTTTTATGAGTTAAAAAAATCTATTGTTTGGTGATAGGGTTTCATTGCTATCTCTATGTATACCTAACTTTAATTTTGAAATCCAAGCAGGACATCATTCTTAATTCTTTGTATTCTAAATTCAAAACCTGGTAGTGGTACTTTATTTCTCTTATTTAGATTCTTTCAAACATTCCTGTTTGGTAGTATTAGCTGTTTCTCATTTTTACTAATGTATTTATTGTTGGACAGCACACATAATCCTTGGGGGAAATGTTAATTTACCACTCAGCTCTTTGCTTTATACCTTATTATCACTTTCCAAAAGTTTGTAGCAAAATCAGACTGAAAATTGCAATACATCATATTTTTTGATCATTATGAAGAACAGCTCTGCTGTTGTCTTTTATACTTTCAATGTCTACATTTTTTATATCTTGCTTTCCTTAAGCATGGAAAAGAAATATTTTTGGCCCAGGCTGGTGTGGCTCAGTTGGTTGGAGAGTCATCCAGTACACCAAAAGGTGGTGGGTTCAATTCCCAGTCAGGGCACATACCCAGATTGCGGGTTCAATCCTGTGTATGGGAGGCAGCTGATCTATGTTTCTTTCTCACATTTCTCTCTCTCTCTCTCTCTCTCTCTCTCTCTCTCTCTCTCTCTCTCTCTCTCTCTCCCTCCCTTTCTCCCCCCCCTCTCAGTCTCTTTGTCTCCCTTTCTCCCTCTAAAGTCAATTTTTAAAAATTATTTTTAAAAAAGTAAATATTTTTGGATTTCCCATACTATCAGTGTCGTAATTGTCTAGATAATTTAGTCCTTCCTGTTAAATATGTCTCTGTATCTGTTGAGAGTTGGCTGTATGACACTTGGTTTATTCTTTATTCATCTAGCTTCTCTGATTCTGTCTAAGCTTTTGGTTTCTGTTTTCATTAATTTTAATTTTTTAAAATATATTTTGTTCTTGAAAAATGTGTTTAGTATCAAGAAGTATTAAACTTTACCTCTGAAAGTTTGTGTGATCTTTAAGGTAATCTCTTAATGTGTTTTGGATCTTGATTAAAGTCAGTACTGTCATAGTTAAAAATGAACAGAGACAAGTACTAAACACCAGAGATGAAATAATCTTTAACTACTATTGCTTTATTGTGCTCTAGGGCACTGACTTCAATTTTATGGGACCTCTACTTGATATTAGAGAGACTGTGATACGTGAAATGCAGGCTTCTGCCATTGTCACTAGCCATAAAGGAAGGAGTTGAAGATTCTATCAAAAAAGAATATGCCAAGCCTATTAGGAGCAAGGTGTGTGCTGCTAGTATGGGTGAGAAGCAGGCTTAAGTTTTATTAAGCAAAGTCTAGTTGGCATATAATATAATAGAAACCTGTTGTTAGAATTCTGGTTAAACTAGCATTTAAGAATTTCAGTGAAGATGGAGTTAAATCACTCCACGTTTCTCCCACTGAATGCAGCTGTAAATCCTGGACAGACATGGAGCAGCTATTTGAGGGCTTTGAAAAGTAAACAAACAAACAGTAGGCAAATTGGGGAAGAAAATGAGAATTCAAAATACTGACAAACCAATGGTGAGGTTGCCATCCCTTTACCTTTCCCACCCCATGTCTCCAAGTCCCATTTTTTTTGCTGCTTGACCCTAGACATGGACACAGTCATAGAAGTGTGCAGCAAAGCGTAATAACTAAAACTCCAGCTTTCTGGCTGAAGGACCATAAAGAGGAACCCCAGGGAATCCGGAATTACTGGGAAGATTGCAGAAAGAGAAGAGATCAGGAAAGCAATCCCATTATCATTTTTTAAACTCCTAGCCCTACTCCTGAGCTACACATTTGTCACATATAGATATGATTCTGATCAGCATACCAAAGACTTTAAGAACTGAACTAAAAAACCACCGCCATGTCCTAAACTGACTACTGAATGGCACACTTTTGGGACAGATCCAAATAGCATTGCAAAGGTTTTGAAAACTGAACTGACTTGGGAGACACAGACCACAGAAGTCAATTCAGAACCTGAGGCCTATACCTAACTGAGCTGTTTTGCATGCTAAAATAAAAAATATGTACATTCCCCAGGGATTTAAAGAAGACCCAGAGTCTCATAACATAATATTCAAAATATTCAGGATACAATCCAAAATTACTTGGCATGAAGAACCAGGAACATCTCAAATCTCACGGGAAGAAACAATACTTGCTAACTCCAAGATAACATAGATGTTAGAGTTATCTGACAAATACTTTAAAGTAAGTAGCTACTATAAAAATGCTCCAAGAAGCAATTGAAACTACTCTTGAAACGATTGGAAAAATAGAGAATCACAGAAAAGAAATAGAAGATATAAAGAATAAATTTCTAGCCCGGCTGGTGTGGCTCAGTGGACTGAGAGGTCCCGGTTAGATTCCCAGTCAGGGCACATGTCAGGGTTGCAGTCTCGGTCCCCAGTTGGGGGCATGCAGGAGGCAGCCGATCCATGTTTCTCACATCAGTGCTTCTATCTCTTCCTTCCTTTGTCTCTTAAAAAAAATCAATAAAAACATGTTTTAAAATAAAAAATAAGAAAATAGCCCAGCCAGTGTGGCTCAGTGGATCAAACGTCGTCCCATAGGCTGAGAGGTCCCAGGTCGATTCCCAGTCGGGACACATGCGGGGGTTGCAGGCTCCATCCCCAGTGGGGGACATGCAGGAGGCAGCTAGTCGATATGTCTCTCTCACATCAATGCTTCTATTTCTCCACCTTCCCCTCTCTCTAAAAAAAATAAAAATAAATAAAAAAAAAGAATAGAGTTCTAAAATGGAAATTTTATAATTGAAAATGACAACCGAAATAAAATGCTCACTGGATTGGTTGGATATTAGGAAAGAGAAAACAGAGGAAAGAATCAGTTAACTTGAAGATGGATAAATAGAATTTATCTAATCTGAAAATCTGAGAAGAAAGTAGATTAAAAAAGAAAATGAAGCCTCAGAGACCTGCGGGACAATGATCAAAGGTTTGACATTGGGGTTATTGAAATCTCAGAATAAGATAAAGAGTAAGATGCTAAAATTTTTTGGAAAAAACAATGGCTAAACTCTACATCCTAATTTAGAGAAAGCCCTAAACCTAAAGATTCTAGAAGCTCAGTGAACTCCCAGACAGAGTAATCACAAAGAAGCTCTAACTCAGTTACACCAATCAATTTCAGAAAACAAAGACAGAGTTTTGAAGCAAGCCTTGGAAAAGGACACCTTTTTAACAGTTGAATAATAATTCAAATGACTATAGATTTTCCATCAGAAACTATGGAGACCAGAGGAAGTAGCAAATTATGTTTAAAGTCCTGGAAGAAAAGAACTCTAAACCAACCTAGAATTCTATATTCAGTGAAAATGTTCTGCAAAATGGAGGTGAAATAAAGATATTTCTCAGATGAAGGAACATGAATAGAATGTTGCCAACCAACCTTTTCTGAAAGAATTGCTTAAGAAGGTTCTTTAGAATAAAGTGAAATGATACCAAAGGAAAACTTTTAAGCATCTAGAGTGAAAAAAGAGCAACAGAAATGGTATTATAGACTATTATTCTGTTTTTGCATTTTAAAAAATGTTTAATTGAAAGCAAAATTATAACATTGTCAGGAATTTTCAGCATGTGTGTATGTATGTATCTGTATCTATCTATATATACATACACACACATATACATAATATATCAAATAGCTATAACATAGTGTGGAGAGTAAAAGGATCTACATGTAGGTCAAGTGTCTGTGTTCCACTTGAAGTGGTAAAATGTTGATTTTAAGTAGAGTGAAATTTAAAGTGTGTATATTGTAACCACTAACCTTTTTAAAAACTATATAAAGGACACATATTTTTTAAAAAATAGATATATTAAAATGAAATTTACTAAAAATTTTTAACCCTAAACAAGTAAGAAAAGGGGAAAAAATGAAAAACAGAGAACAACCAAGACTACACTATCCTGCCAAACTATCATTTAGAACTGATGGACATATAAAGACTTTCCTAGACAAGAAAAAGCTAAAGGAATTCATCACCACCAAACCAGTATTATATGAAATGTTGAAGAGTCTTGAAGAGGAAGAAGATAAAAAATATGAACAATAAAATGGCGATAAATACGTATCTATCAACAATTGAATCTACAAACAAAACGAACCAGCAGAACAGAAACAGACTCATAGACAGAGAACTTTTTGTTGTTTGCCAGATGGGAGGGAGTTGGGGGGAGGGATGGGTGAAAAAGGTGAAGGGATTAAGAAGTACAAATTGGCCCTGCCAGTGTGGCTCAGTGGATTGAGCATCGGTCCCATGAACTGAGAGGTCCCGGTTCAATTTCCAGTCAGGGCACATGCCAGGGTTTCCGGCCTGATCCCTAGTAGGGGGCATGCAGGAGGCATGGATGTTTCTATTCTCTCCCTTCCTTTCTCTGAAAAAATCAATAAAAAATAAAAAAGAAGTACAAATTGGTTGTTAGACTGATGGACCTCAAAAGAAGCGGGGATGGCCCTGGCTGGTTTGGCTCAGCTGATAGAGCATTGGCCTGTGGACCTAAGAGTCGCGGGTTTGATTCTGGTCAGGACACATACCTCCATTGCTGTTTGTTCCGGACCTGGTCAAGTCGTAAGGGAGGCAACCAGTTGATGTGGCTTGATCCACATTGATGTTTCTCTCTCTCTCTCCCTCCTACTCTATCTGATAATAAGTAGAAAAATATCCTCAGGTGAGGAATAAAAAAAATAAAAATAAAAAAAGGGGGGATGGCAGGAAGAAATAAACCAAATAACTTTTATGCATATATGCATAACTAATGGACACAAACTATAGTGTGGGGAAGGCAGGAGGGGGCAGGAGCAGGGAGAAGGGGTCAATGGGGGAAAAGACATTACAGGATACATCTGTAATACATTCAACAATAAAGATAAGTTTAAAGAAAAACAGTGAAGAAACGTAAAACAAATAATAAAATGGTAGATCTAAATTCAAACATAGCTAAATCATTTTATTAACTGTAAATGGTCTAAGTATATCAATTAAAAGGTGGAGATTGTCAGAATGGATTAAAAAACTATGACTCACCTGTAGATTTAATGATACAGGTAGGTTAAAGTAAAAGGACAGGGGGAAATACTTATGTTAGAAAAGAAGCAAGTTCTCAAATCCATAATCTAAGCTTTCACCTTAAGAAACTGGAAAAAGAGGAGCAATATACACCCAAGGCAAGTAGAGGGAAGGGAATAATAGTTAAAAACATAAGTCAATGACTTTACTAACAGAAGGAAAGAAAATCAAAGAAACCAAAGCTAGTTCTTTGGTCCACAAAATCGGTAAATCTAAGACTAACAACAACAACAAAAAGATGTAAATCACCAGTATCAGGAAGAAAAAAAAAAGGGAAATCATGACAGACTCTGCAGATGTCAATAGGATAAGAAGGGATTATAACAAACAATTCTTTGTAAATAATTTGACAACTTAGATGAAATGACCAATTTCTTGAAAAGTACAAACTATGAGAACTTGGCCAACATGAAGTAGATAGCCTCAATAGTTCTGTAATTACTAAATAAATTGAATCTATAGTTAAAATCTTCCAATCTAAGAAAAACCATTTGATCATGTTAAGTAATACAGAAATATATTTGACAGATTTCAGCATCCATTAATAATAACTCAGAAATCTAGGAATAAAAGGGACTTCCTCAGTCTGATAAAGGGCAGCTGTTAAAACCTTACTACTAATATCATTCTTATTTTTTTTAATCCTCACGTGAGGATATTTTTCCGTTGATTTTTTTTTTTTTTTAGATAGAGTGGAAGGGAGGGATGAGAGAGAGAGAGAGAAACATAGGTGTGAGGGAGACACATCCATTGGTCTTCTTCCCCCCCCCCCCCCCCCCCGAAGGCCCCAACCAGGGCCAGGGATCAAACCTGCAACTGAGGTCAACGTGCCCTTGACTGGGAATCAAACTCCCGACTCTTTGGTCCATGTGCCAATGCTCTAACCGCTGAGCCAGACCAGTCAGGGCCCACTAATATCATTCTTAATGGTGAAAAGACTGACTGCTTTCTTCCAAATATTATTTAAAAAGGCAAGGATGTCTGCTTCTATCCCCATTATTCAACATTATAAGTCCTAGCCTGTACAATAGGGAAGAAAAAGAATAAAAGGCATATAGATTGAAGAGGGAGAAATAAAATAGGTTGTCCTTTGGTTCTCTCTCTCTCTCTTTCCTTTTTATTGAATTTATTGGGGTGACACTGGTTAACATAATCATGCAGGTTTCAGGTGTACAATTCTACAACACATTATCTGTACACTGTATTTTGTGTTTACCACCCCAAGTCAAGTCTCCATCCATCACCATTTATCCCCCTTATACCCTCCATCTCCCCCCTCCCTCCTTTGGTTCTCTTAAATGTTTCTTTTACAGAGCAAAAGTTTTTAATTTTGATTAGTCCAGTTTGTCTAAACAAAACAAAAAACACCTGTTTTTTATGGAATCTGCTTTGGGTGTCTTGTCTAAAATCTCTTTGCTGAGCCCCAAGTTATAAAGATTTTCTCTTTGCTCTTTGCTTGTTTATATTTCACATTTGGAGTTAAATTTTGTATAAGTTGTGAGGTGTTGAGGTCAAGACGGGGTTTTTTTTTTTTTTTGCATGTGAATGTCCATTTGTTCCAACAGTTGTTGAAAACACTATGCTTTCTCAATTGAACTTTTCTATTCTGATCAAAAATCAGTTGGCCCGCCCTGGCCGGTTTGGCTCAGCAGTTAAAGCGTCAGCCCACGGTCCAGAGAGTTCCGGGTTCGGTTCCCGCTAAGGGCATGTACCTCAGTTGCAGTTTGTCCCCGGCCCTGGTTGGGGTTGTGTGGGTCTCAGCCAGTCGATGTGTCTCTCTCATATCGATGTTTCTCTCTCTCTCTTCTTCCCTCTCTTCCTCTCGCTGTATGAATGCAAAAGATGTCCTCAGGTGAGGATTTAAAAAAAAAAAATGAGGTGGCCATATTCATGTGATTCTATTTCTCGATTCTCTCTTCTGTCCCATTAATCTGTGCCTATCCTTTGTCAATACCACATTATTTGGATTACTGTAACCTTATAGTAATTCTTAAAATCGTGTGGTGTAATTCTTCCAATTTTGTTTTCTTTTTTTTTTTCTTTCCAAAACCGATTAAGCTGTTCTAGTTCCTTTGCCTTCCCATATAAAATTTCGAATCAGTTTATCCATATTTATTTTTTAAATTATTGGAATCGTGTTTAAATTTATAGATCAACTTGAAGAGAATTGAAATCTTTGTTGAGTCACAGCATTTCTCTTCATTTATCCTGTGGTTTATAACATACAAATACCTGTATATGGTAGATTTATATGTAAGTATTTCCTTTTGGGAAGAGCTATTATTATAAGTGGCATTTAGAAAAATTGTTTGTCCAATTGTACCTTAATGTTATTTAGAGAGATGATTATTGTGTATGTTGACCTTACATCTTGAAACCTTGTCAAACTCATTTATTAGTCCTAGGAGGATTTCATTTTTTTGTAGCTAAATTGAGGTTTTTTTATGTAGATAATCATGTAATTTGCAATCCTGTTTCCACCACCAAGCCTCCTACTCAAGGATCACTTTTTTTACTGAACTGAGCTTGTCGTCTTTACCCACTGTGTATGTCAAATTTGCATTAATGCCCAGAACTTCCTCCTGTTCCTGTTAAAAATGCCTATTTTTTCTGTATTTTGCTGACCAAGATAGTTTTTGAGAGCATTTGTTATAAATATAAAGCCAACCAAAACTGTAGTCAGTTTCATTTTTGTTAGATTTTGAAAATTTTTCTAAAAATATCATGTGTGAGATTTCAAACAACCAAAGTATAATTTGTAGAGTGGGAGAAAATGTTTTACTACATGGGGAGAGAAATTTGATGACAGAGGTCAATTTCAAAACTTTATTTGGTGTGACTGTTTTACAGTTGCCATTTCTCTACAGAGAAAGACTCTAAAATATAGCTTGTTTGATTTATATTGCAGGGAAGATTAACTGAAATCTATTTTGTCACCTAGAATTTCAGGATATGACAGCATCAGACTCTAAAACTATAGATTTTATTAAGAAGGCAAGCATCAACCAAAAATAATTTACAACTTTTGAAAGCAGTTTTCTAGCAATTTATATATAAACCAACTCACAATTTAAAAGAAGGATTATTGCCTTGTAATTTGTGAAACAAGTAGAAAATGGTTCTTAGTTAATTTTCTTTAGTTAAAATGTTTTTTGCTTTACTTAAGATTCAGTTACCTATGGTTTATTCTTTGTCATTATTTAAAATAATCTGAAGTGATCTTTATTTTGTATCTCCCTGAGACTGGCTGTTTCACCATACATTATTTCCTTTTTTCATCTGATATTTTTTAAATATGTTAAAAATTTAGTTAGTGTTCCTTTAAAATACACATACACATACAGCAGGTTACTTTCAGTTGACTATCCTGGAGCCTGATCTTGTTTGAATACTTGTCTAGCCACCAGAGCCAGGTTCTTTTCTCCTTTTCTTCCATAGTAATAAGATTTTTATGGGATTGAACATTCTTTCTCTTCTGGAAAAGCTTAAGGACCTGTGTAGTGATATTTTATTTTTGACTTCCTCACCTTGCTTTTTGAAAGAATGCCATTTGACACTTGCTTTGGTAAAATGGTGCTGTATTTCATGCTTTTATTTTTCAGTTTTAATGTCTTATTGATCTGACTTTATGGGGGCATCTTTCATGAGTACCCTTGTATAGTTTAGTACCTACCTATTAAAAAATTATGTCTTACACATTTGGTCATTCTGGGTTAAGTATGATGATGGTTATACAATAAAACAATACTCACTTTCAATATTTGGCATGAAAATAAATACAGGGTAAGTACGTGAGAAAGTGTGCTGTATTGGAAAGGTTGGCTCTGAATTCTGTTTCTCCCACTTGGTATTTGTGTGATCTTTATGAAGTTTTCTAACGTCTTAGAGTCTCAGTGCCTCCCTTAGTTAAAAAAACAAAAAAAGATGAAGTATATGTATAATTTTCATATGTTATAACAATTCATATGTACCTTTCAGTGTGGTTATGAGAGTTAAATGAGTTAATTTTAAGTAAACTGCCTTATAAATTATAAGCATAGAACTGTTTCCTATAAAATACAAAAACTGTCTTTATTTTTAAGTAATTTTCTTTTTATCTGAAAAGAGTGACTATAGTTTGGCCAGTTTCTCTCCAATTTACTGCTCATTTTATTCTTTAGGCATTTTTTACCTATGCTTAAACTAAGAAATTTAGCTCTAGCTGCCTTTCTTTTATTTTTTCCTCTTGTATTCTATACTTCTTCCTCACCTAAATTCTGCCTCTTCCATTTAGAGATTCAGAACGAAAGACTTTGTTGGAGTAAATGAATCAGGAAACAATGTGCCCTTGGCTGTTAGGAGAATCTAATACTTATTTTACACTGTAACTTAATTTGGTGAAGAACACAGAAATAGGCTTAGTGATCAGTTTCTTTCCCCCTCTGAGCATGACTATGTGTAAACATTGCTTTTTGTTTTTGTTTTTGTTATTCCATCTTTTAGTTACAACAGTTGGAGCTCGCACAGATACAGCAAAGAGATGCTAACCTCACAGCCCTTGCTGCTATTGGACCAAGGAAGAAGAGACCGCTGGAATCTGGGTCTGGAAGTGAGGTACTGATATCATGTTTGTTATTTTATTTTTCATGTCAAGAAAGCAAGCCAAAAGGAAGCAAAGACATACAGATAGGTTACCCTACCTTGCACGCTCTTGCTGCCAAACGTTGATAAAAATTCCCCTTTGCCTATTTTATAAAATCTTAATTTTTGTTAGGTTTTTAAGGTATGTATCGCCTTGAACTCCTACTTATTACTTATTTTATACTTCTTTCTGTATTCCATTTTTAGTCATACTGAGTCTCACTATCTCAATTTTTTATTTCTGTGTATTAATAGTGGTCTTATATAATCCTTGTTCTCTGTGTGTCTAAATCCAGCTTGTCTGTTAAGATCAAATTTGACATCTTATTTCTTCCATGAACCCAACTATTCTTTCCCACACTGACATGTTTTCTTTTTTTTCTTTATTATTGAAAGTATTACAGATATCCCCCCTTTTTTACCCATTGACCCCCTCCTCCCCTCTCTCACCCCACTCCTGCTTTCCCCAAACCTGACTTGTTTTCTGAGCACATAGTGTTTGCATGGTATTTATTGTTCTCTGTTCCTTGTGTGTAGGTTTTTTTCTTTTTGTGAGGTTTGAAACCTCTTGAGCAAGACTATAATTCTATTTTTTTGTGTTTCCCACAGAACCGGGCATATATATACTCAATAAATATCATTCATTGTGTAATACCCAGGAAGGACTTTACTTACATCTTAAGAGCAATTATTTGATAATGTTAGATTTTCAGATTGATCATCAGGGCTGAGATAGAGGTACAATAAGAGCCCTGAGATAGGGTCAGCAATAAAGAGCCACCATGGCTTATCTGTTCTGCTCTGTAAAATTTAAATGTGTCTTGAAATAGGCTCCTCCCCAGCTTTGACCCTTAACAGTGACAGTTACTAAATGAATAACAGTCATCTCAGTAGAGAAAAGATTTTAAAAATCTAGATGTTTTCATTATAAATGTAATGAATGCAATGTGTTCACATGCAAAAGAAATTAACAGTATAAAAATATTTGAAAAAACAAGTGTTTACTCCTCACAGAATTCCATTCAGATGTAACCACTGTTAAGGTTTTCACATAGCCTTATAGAAAGTTGTTATGAACGTGGGCACATATCTCATGTGCATTCACAAATCCACATGTTTGATTTTGTTTCTACTTAAATGTGATCAAACTATGCCCTTGAGATTTCCCTCCTTTTCCATAATCTCCCTCATATAATTCACTTCCATAGTTAAAAAAGTATGATTTATAGTCTCCCACGTCCCCCATATCCACAGGGTGGGTCTTTATCCTCAGATTCAACCAACCGCAGAAGGAAAATACTTGAAAAAATGTTACATTGTTGCTGATATGTATTATGTAGTTAGGCCTATGATGGTTCCGTCTGTACCAAACGTGTAGATGATTTTTTCTTTACATTATTCCCTAAACAATATAACAACTATTTACATAGCATTTACATTGCATTAAATATTATAAGTAATCTAGAGATTATTGAAGTGTATGGGAGGATGTGTGTAGGTTATATCTAAATACTAAGCCATTCTGTATAGGGGACTTGAACATCTATCTGTGGGGGTCATAGAACCAATCCACTATGAATACCAAGGGACAACTGTACTGTGTTTAGATAAATATAATTTATCTGACGAGTCCTCTAATGGGCATATAGTTTGTTCCTATGTTTTTGCTTTTATTGGCTCTTTTACCTACATTGTTGTGTGCTTGTCCAAGTAACCATAGGCTAAATTCCTAGAAATGGAAGTTCTGGGTTAAGGGGTATGCATAATAGGAAAAACTTTTTGGAAAAATTCAAACATATGCAAAGAAGGAGAGCCATAGTATAATGAATTTCTAGATACACCCTCTACCCTCCTATAACTACTGTCAGTGTATGCCTAATCTTGTTTCATTTATATCCATACCAACTTTATCCGGTTATTTAAAGTTAATCCTAGACTCAGTATCATTTTATTTATAAATATTATTTGTTGCTTTTGATTTTTTTATTTTATTTTTTTAATCCTCACCCGAGGATATTTTTCCATTTATCTTCAGATAGAATGGAAGGGAGGGAGAAGGAGGGAGAAAGGGGGAGAGAGACATTGATTGGTTGCCACCCAAATGACTCCAACCGGGGTGGGGATGAACCACAACTGAGGTACTGCCCTTGGCCGGAATCGAACCGGGACTCTTTGGTCCACGGGCTGACGCTCTAACCACTGAGCCAAACTGGTCAAGGGTGTTGCTTTTGATTTTTTTTTATAAATATTTTTAAATTACTCCCTGAGGCCTGGCTGGTGTGGCTCAGTGGTTGAGCGTCGACCCATGCACCAAGAGGTCGCCAGTTCAATTCCCGGTCAGGGCACATGCCCAGGTTGTGGGCCCGATCCCCAGTGGGGGGCATGCAGGAGGCGACCAGTCGATGTTCTCTCTCATCGATGTTTCTGTCCCTCTCTGCCTGTCTCTTCCTCTCTCTCTAAAATCAATAAAGAAAAATTATTAAAAAAAAATTACCCCGAGTAAGTTGTCAGTTTTTACATCTATTCATGCCTGTTGTCCCAGACTCTCATTAACACTGGAGATTATCTTTGCCATCTGTGCTTAAAATGCAGTTTTTAATAGAGTATTTACATTATGAATAAAATTGAACATGTATATTGACACCTTCAATTTACCTTTTTCCCACTGAGTTATATTTTTTAATTGATTAGGTAAATGGAACACTCCATGCCCCCTTCCACTTTTCTTTCAGTTTGGACATTATTCATCTAAAAGTCTTTATTTTCCTTTTTGAAAAATCAAAACGAAAAACAGTCTTTTGTTTTTGTTTTCTGGGCTTTTATTATATTTAGAAAGCCTTCCTTATTTTTAATTGAAATATAATTGATATACAACATTATGTTAGTTTTAGATATACAACATAGTGGTTTGATATACTATGTATATATTACAAAATGATCACCACAATAAGTCTAGTTAACATTTATCACCACACAGTTACAATTTTTTTTTTTTTTTTAATTCTCACCCGAGGACATTTTTCCATTTTTTGTTCAGATAGAGTGGGAGAGAGAGAGAGAGAGAAAAACATCGACGTGAAAGGGGCACATCAAGTGGCTACCTCCCACACGACCAACCAGGGCCGGGGACAAATTGCAACCGAGGTACATGCCCCTAGCGGGAACCGAACCCGGGTCTCTGTGGACCGCAGGCCGACGCTCTAACCACTGAGCCAAAGCGGCCAGGGCCAATTTTTTTCTTTTGATGAGAACTTTTAAGATTTAGTTTCCTACCAACTTTCAAATACATTACAACATATTATTAAATATATTTTCCATCTTGTACCTTACATCCCCAGGACTTATTTTATAACTGGAAGTTTGTACCTTTCTTAATTACAATTAAATGAGTACTTCTTTTATTTTACCTTTTTTTTTTTTTTTTTGGTTAATCCTCACCCGAGGATATTTTTCCATTGATTTCTAGGTAGAGTGGAAGGGAGGGAGGGAGAGAGAAAGAAACATCGATGTGAGAGAGACACATCAGTTGGTTGCCTCCTGCATGACCCTGACCGGGGCCGGGGATCAAACTTGCAACCCACGTATGTGCCCTTGACCAGAATTGAACCCTTCAGTCTGTGGGCTGACACTCTAACCACTGAGCTAAACCAGCCAGGACTTATTTTGCCTTTTAAATACAAATATTTGATTCATTCACAATTTCTTTTGAATAAATGTTGAGATATAGATTTAGCTTTATTACTTCAGTTCTCCCTCATTCTCCCCTAGGCTAGCAAATTGTCCCAACACTATTTATTCAGTAATTCTTACCCCACTGATTTGAAATTCCATCTTTATCACACACTATTTTCTATTGAATACAAATTCCCATATGTATTTGAATCTGTTTCTGTATATTCTGAGCCAGTAATGAAAATGTTCTGGGTCTGTGCTGTTCTGAATAGCCACATATGGCTCTTGAGCAATTGAGCTATGGCTGTGTAATTGAGGAAATAAAGTTTTAATTTTTAAAAATTAATATAAATTTTAATAGTCACATGTGACTACTAGCTACTATATTAATGCAGCAGGGCTACTGTGTTAATATATATCTATTTATGGCTCTTTGTGTATTAGTACCAAGTCTTTTTTTTTCTTCTTAACTATCTTAACCTTTTTAAAGTGTACAGCCAGTAGTATTAATCATATTCACATTGTTGCAACTTATCTCCAGAACTTTTTCATCCTGCTGAACAATTCTCCATTTCTCCCTTCCTCAGCCCCTGGTAACCACAATACTACTTAGCATAGTGTCCTCAGGATTCCAAGTTTTAATATGGTGTATATTAAAAATATGATAAGCCTGGCCAGTGTGACTCAGTGGTTGAGCATCGACCCATGCACCAAGAGGTCGCTGTTTCGATTCCCGGTCAGGGCACATGCCCAGGTTGTGGGCCAACGGTGGGGGGCATGCAGGAGGTGGCCAATGGATGTTCTCTCTCATCGATGTTTCTATCTCTCTCTCTCCCTCTCCCTTCCTCTCTCTCTAAAATCAATAAAGAATAAATAAATAAACAAATAAAAAATGAAAATATGGTAAAATAGGCTAGTAGAGAGTTGTATTTCTACTTCTCTGGCACAGGATAACCCACTGCCCTTTATTTTTGGTCTATTTGTATATAAATATGTGTAAATGTTTTATTAAAACTGAGGTGTGCTATTTTATCATTAAGCATATGCCTATAAATATGGCCTAGTTAGCATACTATTTTCTTTTCTAGCAAGAATAGTTGTTTGTAATTTTTTTCATTCACATAGTTGTTATATTTATAATATTTCTCCTTTGAGAAAGAGCTACAGGGCCCTGGCTGGTTTGACTCAGCGGTTAGAGCATTGGCCCTCGGACCAAAGGGTCATGGGTTAGATTTTGGTCAAGGGCAAGTACCTGGGTTGCAGGTTTGATCCTCCGCCCCAGTCAGGGTCATGCTGTGTGGGAGGCAACCAATTGATGTGTCTCTCTCACGTGGATGTTTCTCTCTTTCTCTCTCCCTGCTCTTCCTCCCTTTCACTCTCTCTGAAAATCAATGGAAAAATATCCTCAGGTGAGGATTAACAACAACAAAAAAGGAGCTACAGGGATGTCTATATGGTAGCATTAATTATTCAACAAATTCTGTTAAATATTTGCTTGTGGGGAAGCATCATAGCATGTTGAATAAGTACTTGTTCTTTGGACTCAGACAAATCTGGGTTTGTTTCTTCACAAGTTTTATAACCTTTGACAAGTTCTTTAAAACCCATACCTCAGTTGTCTCTGTCTGGAAAATCGGTATAATACCTGCCTTATAATGTTTTAAGGACTGGGTTATGTAAAGTGCTTAATTACTTCCTAGCCTACAAGTAGAGGCTTAATAAATTGACATTGTTGTCATCATAGTAATGGTGCCATTATTTTAGCTTTTAACAGTATTTTATAAGTAGTGTTCATGATCCATAGTGAATTTGAAATGTTATCCATTAATCTCTCCAGAGCTTCGCTTCTCTGTCTCATTTGAGTTTGTCACAAATTTTAGACATATTAAACATTTTATAGTTTATAATAATCAGAGTTTTATGTATTTTCAGTGATTGTATGTTTGAATCTGAGAAAGTCATAGGGTAGGGGATGCAGGGGTGGGAGAGAGAAATGTACTGTTTCAAAAACAGTGATAAAAATCAGTTTATATGATTTAGCATGAAAATGAAAAATTCTTTTCGAATTTCAAACCCAGATGTGTTCTAACTTAGACGTAAATACACTGAATTGTCTGTTTGCTTGGTGCTTCTGTTTTGAGAATTTAGGCATGTGTATTTTCCCCTTGTTTTCTGAAGTTTAAGCTTAGATACATGTCAGACATTCACTGAATTACTCAATAGCCAATACTGTAAGTAATGCCATCCTGAATTGAAAACATCCTTTTTTTTTTTTTTTTAAATGCGCTGGTAACGTTTTAGGACAGCCTTTATTTTGAAATAGCAGAAGCCTTCTATCTTTTTTGTGTGGCTCAGTGGTTGAGCATCGACCCATGCACCAAGAGGTCGCCATTTCAATTCCCGGTCAGGACACATGCCCAGGTTGTGGGCCAAATCCCCAGTGGGGGCATGCAGGAGGCGGCCAGTCGATGTTCTCTCATCGATGTTTCTATCTCTCTCTCCCTCTCCCTTCCTCTCTCTCTAAAATCAATAAAGAAAAAAAAATTTTTTTAAAAGAGAGAAACTCATTTGTTGTTCCACTTGTTCATGCATTTATTGGTTGATTCTTGTATGTGCCCTGAATGGGGATGAACCCACAACTTTGGTGTTTCTTGATGACGCTCTAACCAACTGAGCTACCCAACCAGGACCTTGTTAATATTTTTATTTATGGTGTTTTAACTTTAAGGGCAGTTTTCTTTTAAAATATGGGAAACTGGAGAGAACCCTTATTGTATGCTTTTTCAGTATTTATTAAGAAAACTGCTAAAGACAAAAAAAGAATACTGTTGATTGATTTTCCCCTTCCATAATAACTTAAATTGCATTAGTCAGGATTGTTTAAAGCTCTTTATTCACTTGTTTTATTCCTTCACAGATAACACAGAAATGATGTGTGAAACCATTTATATTTTGAATATCCTAGACCATGGAAACTAAGGCTTTACTTTTTGTTTGCTTCTTTCTTTATAGATAGGAAACTGAAATCTTACTTTTTAAATTTAAATTTTCTGGAATAAGCATATAATCCCAGAGGGGAGTAAGGTAGAGTTTAGTTCTTTGAAGAGTAACTCTTTCGTTCAAATGTAGGTTTTTTTTCTACTAGTAGGATAGCTTTTAGTTTGAAAGTTTGAATAGAATGACAGTTGTTTAAAAAATTGTAAAATTCAGAAAATTAAGCTTAGTACCTTAACATTCATAAATCACCATGTTTTGTGTGTGTGTGTAATAAATCAACAATAATAATAAATTTGCAGAAATTAGTTTTAGACCTTAATCCTTTAGTGTGTTTTTTTCCCTGTTACGTAAAACATAGCAAAATTGCCTCTTATCCTTAAGAAAATTTTTCTATTTGTACAATTTTTACATTATACTGGCGTCTTGCAGAATTACGTTTGATATTCTCAGAAGTCTTGGTAAAGTTGAATAGCATCAGCTACTGTCTCCTTGTGTTATCCTGGCAAAAAGCAATAAGTACCAATTATTTATATAACCAAATATTTATATAGCCTGTTGGCTTTAGCAGAGGAAAGTAGTTAAAATTTACTCCTTGGGAGTGCTTGAATTTGTCCTGAATTTGGTGCTGTGGTTTGAAGTTAACATATATATATAGTTAGTTAGTTGGTTTTTAAATTAACATAGGCTATACAAATACTTAGAATAAATTAGAACCTACTTTAAGATTTAGAGTATTTACATGTATGTATTGTGTGTGTATATTGCTTAGATGATGTGTTTGGGATCCTTTGGAATGTTAAGACATTAATAACTTTACTTCCTGTATTAATTTTAGACCCTTGGATTAGAAATCATCTTTTTCCCTATTAGCAATACTTTCAAATAGTTCCTGTAACTTATTAATGATGCAACATTCATAACAGTGTTTCTTTTCTTTTTGGTTTTGTTTTTTTAATCCTCACCTGGGGATATGTTTATTGATTTTGGAGAGAGAGGAAGGAGGGAGAGAGAGAGAAACATCAGTTGCCTCTTGTATGTGCCCCTAACCCACAATCTAGGTGTGTCCTGACTGGGCATTAAATTCACAACCTTTTTTATTATTATTATTAATTAATTAATTTTTGTAACAGATGCTTCTTTTTCCCCCATTGACACCCTCCTCCCGATCCCGCCCCTGCCCTCACAGCATTGTTGTCTGTGTCCATTGGATATGCATGTATGCATATAAGTTCTTTGGTTTATCTCCCCCCTACCCCTACCCCCATCCCCCGCCCACCTCCTCTGAGGTTTTAAATTCACAACCTTTTTGATATTTAGGGCGATGCTCCAACCAACTGAGCCACCCCGCTAGGGCTCATAACAATGTTTCTTTACTTATGTTGAATAGGTCTAAAAAATCATATCATTATACATGGAAGTGATTTTTGGAGCTATGGAAGTACAAATTTTGGAATGTCAACATGCAGTTTTACTTTTAGTGCTTTTTTTAGAAGTGTAAATAAATGAGGCCTTCTGAGAACATTTAATTATTCAGTTGGCTTGAAAATGCTGATATTTCTTTAAAAATTAAGTGATTACAGTATCAAATCAGCTGCATAGTACTTAGAGTATTTATGTTCTAGTTTGTGTTGCTTAAACTAGTATTCATTTGCTAACCGAAATGACAAAATTACCATGTGGATAAGTATATGCACTTTCTATCTAGAAGCAGGTGAGAGTACTCCCTTGTATAATTCTAACCCATGGGGATAAAAGGAAAAAGGGCTTTTATGAAACTTTGCTTAGCAATAAATTAGAAAACTTGATTAAAAAATCAATTCTGATGTTGGACAAATGTGTTTTTTCCACAGTAGAATTTTAGAGATGGATGTCAGATTTTCTTTTTTATTTTATCACCTGAGGATATTTTTTCCATTGATTTTTAGAGAGAGTGGAAGGCTGAGGATATTTTTTCCATTGATTTTTAGAGAGAGTGGAAGGGAGGGGGGAATGGAAGGAGAGAGAGAGAGAAAGAGAAACATCAAGGTGAGAGAGACACATCAACCGGTTGCCTCCTGCACAACCCAGACCGGGGCCAGGGATCGAACCTGAGACCCTTTGGTCCATGGGTCAACGCTCTAGGTGCTGAGCCTAAGTGACCAGGGCAGATGTCAGATATTGATAGCAGTTTTTGTTCTCTCTCCCAACAGTTAAGGGTTCTTTCCTAAAGTGCATTTTTCTTTATTGTACTTTTTAGTCTGTGAGACTTGAAAATAAGGCATTTCATTTGGGGCATTCTTGTGAATATTTATTTTTAAACCAAGCACTCTTTACATATTATTAGCCAGGCAAATATTCGGATATAATCTATACAATGATTCTCCTGCAGAACCCTAAATCTAGATTCCTAACCATTTATGTTTGATGGTCTTACTGTAAGATTAATAATAGAAATTATCACATTGCTGTATTTTATGAGCAGACTTAATGAATAAAGGGGAAAGAAGATAACATGTTAAGTTCCATTGTCAAGGATAGTCTATGTTGTAACTTACAGAACAGTGACTGTTTGGGAAAGAGATGAACTTTTGAAAAATCCTGTACCGCAAGTACTGTTCCACAGCAGTCTGCTGTAGCTATTGTTAGAACTTTTTGTATAAACCTTAAGATCTTGTTAGGACCTATTTAGCAACTACCTTTTGTAGTAACTTACATTTCCCTTTAGCTCTGATTTGATGTTTACGTCATAGAGTAGTGTGTTTTATTTGAGGAGGGATGAGGTAGGCAGAGGGAAGGAAGGTTTCAGAAAGTTACGGGCAAACAGCAATGAAAAAACAGGATAAAGAAATAAATGATGATGCTATAAAGGAAACAAGAGTTTTAAGAATGTTTCCATGTTTCTTTGCTATTTTTTGGTGTGTCTGAGTGCCTTAAAAAACACACACGTGGTTCTATTTTGCTGAACACCTGGTCCTCTGAAGGGCAGAGCATGTATCTCATTAAGGGCTTAACGTATTTTAGGTTCAAGATATCTTAAGGTTCAAAAATTCACCCCATCAATTTTTTTGGCACTAGGAGTACAACTTTAAAAATTACATAGGAAGCCCTTGCCAGGTAGCTCAGTTGGTTAGAGTGTCTTCCCGATATGCCAAGGTTGTGGGTTCAATCTCCGGTCAGGGCACATGCAAGAATCAACCAATGAATGCATAAATACATTGAACAACAAAAATTGGTGTTTCTCTCTCTCCATCTCCATCTCTCTCTCATAAAAAAATAAATAAAAATTATGTAGGAAATAAAGTTTAAACTGAACTTATTTGAAGAATAAGTTATCTATGAATCCGTGCTGAGACAGTGTAAATAAAAATACTAAAATGCATTGTGTTTTGAAAAAATTGTCTTGAGCTTTGTTACCTAATACATATGTGATAGGGTTTGAGATAGTGGAGAAGAAAAAATTTGTATTAATTTGTCAAGTTTATATTGAGTGCTTACTATTTTGAAAATTTTAATTTTATTCTTATGAAAAAAAATATTTGTAGTCACTTTAATAGACAGCCAAAAATTACCTAGGCATTCCACTAATTTGAGAAAAAATTTAGCAGTAAGTGGTATGACCATCCCTTTCCCTATTCCTCATGATTTCATATTATCCCCTCAGTGTCTGAGGATGTCATAGGGACTCAATAAAAGAACTGCTTAATGGAATCCCAGAACTACCTCTGGGTTTTTTTAACTGTGTAGAAGGTAGCCATCCCCTCTCCCCCCACCACCACCACCAATATACTAATCCTTACAACAGTAGTCCCTCTCTTTCTCCCATTATTTCTGTACTTCCATGGTGTGCCCTTTCTGGAAAGTGAAAGTCAGCTAGTTAAGAGCATCTAGTTTTTAAAACAAGCATAGAGAGCACTCAAGACCAGCTTCCTGCTTGTAACCAGAAATGAAGTTTGGGGAGGGTGGGATGTCCTGCAAAGGCAGTGATAGTCTTGGAAAGTGTTCTGTTCAAGAATAGATGAAACTCATGGTTTTTGTGTGTGAGTATCAAATAAGAGGAAAACTCAGGAGACAGAGTGAGATGGAGTCCATTGCTTTGTCTTCTTCAGAGAGGATGGTGTTAAGGATTTCTGGGCTTAATTATTTCCCCCCATTGCATTTCCAGTGCCATATTTTAAGTCTTTAAGTTTCTCTGAAATAGAAATGACTCTCCCTGGAAGAGTATTATCAGAAGGTAGATTGCTCATTCAACAAATGATTATTGGTTTTGCAGGGGGAAGAATCAGGTCTCTAATATCTGACATGCTTTTAAGGTATTACTACTTAAAGCAAGGAGAGTAAAATAGATAGCTTTTTATTTGGGAAAGAGGAGTGTTTGTTAACTCTAGTCAAAGTGTCTAAATGGTATTGAGAGAGTATTAAAAACAGCTCTTAAGTCTCTTGGATATTCTTTCCAAAAATTTCCCTGCATATATTAGGTTAAATCATATGAACTTACCATTTCTATAAGTGAAAAACTATTATTGACAATTTTATATAGTTCAACCTAATGCAATATACACATTTTCAAATGCATATATGATAATATTTTATCAAATACGTAGATTGTATTTTCTTTAGTCCTCATAACTCTGTAACATCATACTATTTATTTTCTCTCAATGAAAAAGTTAAGGTATAGGGAGGATTAGTTACTTTTCCAGAGTACCACAATTAGTAGGTGGAGAAGCCCAGATACAAATCCAGAGAATTTATGTTAACCACTATAAAGGGATCATCCTAAAGGTACTATTCTACAACTTGTGGAGCAGTGTGTCCTGGACATTTTCCCATATACTGGTACATACTTTTGTGCCATAATTCACTGATCCACTAATAGACGTTTAGAATATTTTCACTTGTTTTTTATAAACTGAACATCCTATGTCTTCATGTACTAATTTATTTTGCAGTTGATTTCTAGAAGTGGAACTTCTGGGTCAAAGGGTTAGATTTTAAGAGATACTTCCATAATGCTTTCCCAAAAGTTTGTGCCAGTTTCCACCACTGTGTGAATGCGTATTTTCCCATTCCCTTATTAGCAACAGATGTGATCAGTTGTTTTAAATGTTCCAGTCACTACAATTTTTCATTAATTGTATCTCTACCATTCCTATGTGCCCTTTTCAAAGATTGAGGTTCTATTTTCTGTATGGAAACATGTAGAAGTGTTGAAAAACCTCTTAAGTACCCTATGAGAGGAATACTTGGATTTTTAAAACTTTATTTAAGCATTAACATTATTGATGGACAATTTTTTTTCATAACTTAGGAATGTATGTGTTTTGAAAAAGAGAACCAAGGTGAATTCTTATGGATATTTGAATGGTCTTCTGTAGATGCCAATTTGTTTACCATATTTACTAGTTTTTAATCATTTGAGGGTATGAGTAGATTATAGTTGAAATATTAAGCCTGGAATGGTTTAAGGAAGCTCAGCAGTTTAAAATCTGTTAGGAGACAAACAGAATTTGGCAAAGATATTTGTCTCTTCTTCTGGTTGCTACAGTGGTGATTCTTCATTCCTAAAAGTGCAGAAGTCATCTAACTAAATGGCTGTTGGCATGAAAGGGCACAGCTTTAATCTTCATCTCCTTGAGGGGCACAGGCACTACCATTCTTTACCTCTGTTCTCTTTTGCCATGCTACAGGGAACCATAATTACAGCTGACTTATTAGAGATTTAAACAGATTTATTGTCATCTGACACTTCTGTAAATATCTCGTAGATTCATTAGGTTTTAGAGCAAATTATTACTTTAGATAAAGAAGCCACTCCTTATATTTTGTGATATATTTTTTTACATTTTATTTAGTTCACACTGTCATAAATAAATCTGCCTTTTTCACTAATGACAAACATAAATCTAAGTTTTAGTTAGGTCTTTTAATTTTTCCAGAGACTTAAAGGTTGACCCTTTGTCAGGGAATTCCTGTGAAATATGTTGAATTGTACATTATGGGTTTATCTTTTCTTCTTCCCAAATTCCCCTTAAATGTTAGTAAAAGAGTGAAAACAACATAAATACACAAAAGTAAAGAAAAGAGAGGAGAAAACAGCAATAAGCATGTTCAGTAGTATTTGAGTTGAAATTGACTTAGAGACTAGGGGCATTCCTTCTGGAAAAATAAAATAGCCAAGAGAGGAGGTCTCAGATAAAGTACAAAATGGTATGGTGGATTTGTATTGTGTCAGATTATCTAAGCTGGAGCTTTGCTTCCCAGAATTCCTTTTCTCTCATAGCTCCTGGCTAGCATGGGCCATGAAGCATTTTGATTTTGAAAGGCAAAAGTGACGCTGCAGCCATATTCTTCTTCTCCTTGGGAGGTCAGTTCGGGGACACTAGGCACTGTTGCAGCTTACAAATGTTGGCATCGGAACACCGGGACTCCTCAGCTCTGCCCAGATCCACTCTTTTGGTGTGGGGTCAGAGTAGGAGGAATATAAAGTTGGATCAGGCTGAATTAATTGATATGGGCTCTAAGCAGAGAGTCCAGTTTGAAGGTATTCGGTCAGAGGGCTAGGAGTGGCTCTAACAGTTTGCTTGGTTGGTTGACTGAAAACGACATTAAAAGGTGGCCTAAATTAAGTAAAGCTGAGATAGACGTTAGAACTTTATTTGTATACTGTAGGGGATGTTATCCAAAGGCTTAGGGAGATTAGAATGCTAGAATGGGTTTTTCATTAAAAAAAAGAAAACACAAAACTTGATCACACATGTCTCCTGGGCAGGTCCAAAGGATAGTCATTTTCTCAAAGCTCTGAGATATACATTCACGAGGGGAGCGTCAGCATCCTTAAGAGCTCTGTTGGCTATTCTCTTTAAGCCAATAGTAATGGAAATTGTTGCCATCAAACTAGGATGCTAAATTCAGCAGGAGTGATAGAATCTTGGGTGGCAGAGACGGGTGGCACTTAATTGCTAAAGACTAATTAGGGTAGTTACTGTAATGGCCAGCAAACCCAAAGCACTAATATCAGAATAATCTGAGTTGCAGGGCTCTTTGGCATTGGCTAGTTGATCATAGTATCTTTAGAATTGAATAGGTGGGCAACCTATTAACTCTTCATTGATTTGTATAAACGGAAGAGCTCTAGACCTGGGAAACAGCAGTGTGAAATGGATGACCTCCCTGAAGAGTTATAGCCCCTCAACTAGTCCATGGACTTAAGCCAATTTATGGACCCAGAGACCTTTGAATGAAGGGAAAGCCAGGTCCTCTTGAGGAAAGACTCTGCTCTGCAACCAAAAATTTATGCTGTGGATCTCCTTCTTGCCTATCCCCAAAAGACTTATAACCATTTACTAGCACTGGGGAAAGGAAAATTATTAGACTTTTTAGGGATTGCTAAACACTGACTGAACCTAATGAATTCTAGGAGGCCCAAAACACCACTGTTGGCCTAGGTCCATCTCACAGTGGGCCCAATACGGTTATTTCCTTTATTTCTGGAATGCATAATTGGAATAGACATATTTAACAACTACCAGAGTTCTCACCCTGGTTCACTGACTATAGAAGTGAGAGAAAGCCAAATGGAAGCCAGTAGAATGTTTACCTACCAAAATAGGAACTTGTTACCTTGAGAGATTGCAGAGCCACCATTAAGGACTTGAAAGATGCTGACCGAAGTGGTGATTCCTACCACATCCCCGTTCAGCTCACCTATTTGGCAGTAAAGAAGACATGGATCTCAGAGAATGATGATTGATTATCATAAACTTAATCTGGTATTGGCTTCAATTGCAGTTACTGTTCCAGCTGTGGTTTTGTTGCTGGAGCAAATCAGTGCAACCCCTGGCATTTGGTATGCAGATATTGATCTAGCATTTGCTTTTTTTCTCTGTACTTATTAGTAAAGACCGTCAGAATTAGTTTGCTTTCAACTGGCAGGCTCAGCAATATGCCTTCACTAACCTGTCTCTAAATCAAGCCTTATGTCATAAGCTGGTCTTCAAGGACCTGGATAGCTTCTCCCTTCCACAGGCCATTATGCTAATCCAAATATTGATACCATGCTTATTGGAGCTACTGAGCTAGAAGTAACAACTCCTATAGACATTTTGGTAAGGTGCATGCATGCCAGAGGGTGAGAATCCCACAAAAATTCAGGGGCCTGCTATCTTGATGAACTTGCTAAGAGACTAGTTGTTTGGAGCATGCTGAGATAACCTTTCCAAGGAAAAAGACAACTTGCTGTATCTGTCTTCTGCCATCACAAAGAAAGGGACACATTTGGATTTTAAAAGCAACATTTGCCTCATTTGATCTGAAATGGGTACTCTCCCCCTTTCCACAAGCCTAACTGCTCTGTTTCCCTAATCAGGAGCTCCAAAGCCCACCCTTTCTCTTTCTCCTGGTGTCTGTAGTCTATTCTGTCTTCTTCCTCTATTTTATTTTCAGTGAGTCCTTCACTGTGAACTCTTCCCAGGTCCCTTTCCTTTCCCTGTCACTTAAACTTTTTGATTCCTCAGACTGGTGATTTATTTAAGCATTCCTTCCCTGATTCTGTAATACGAATTGTTATATTTAAAATGTTTATTTTCATCCAAATAACAGGCTTATTGTATTACATCCTATCACATTTTTACAAAATTCATAGTGTAGTAATGTTTTTGTTAACCTACTTTTTTACTTAATGATATAATGTGTACATCTTATCCATGTCATCAAATGTTCTACACATTTCACTGGCATACTATAATTTATCCATCTCCCTTATTGGACATGTTTTAGCTTTCAATATAATGTTATGTGGTGGCAGCTTCATGGCAGTGAGTAGGTGAGATAGTTGTTAAAGGACTGCTTGGGAACAAGCCATCAAAAGATTTTACCTTTACATACTTCTTCCTGATTTATTTGGCTTAAAGCTAAGAATGACAGAAGGATCTTAATTTTAATGTTCCAAAGCCCATAATATGGTTCATTTTCACTGTTCATTTATATAAGTGATATTATTGGGCACTAGACACTTGATTATACTACAAACATTGATTGGATACCAACTAAGTGCCAAACACTGTATAAAATAATCAGAGATACAAAATCCTTCCCTTTTAACGAGTGAGAAAGGTAGTTGCATTGCACTGAATACCTGTGTGGTAGAGTCAAATACAGAGTACTGCTAAAGTACATAGGAGTTGCACTTGGGGTAAGTTTGTGTTTGTAACATTGGGGAAACATGCTACCTGTGTTGAGTCTTAAAGAACTTAGGTGATGTGATACGCCCTGGCCGGTTTGGCTCAGCGGTTAGAGCGTCAGCCTGCGGTCCAGAGAGACCCGGGTTCGGTTCCCGCTAAGGGCATGTACTTCAGTTGCAGTTTGTCCCTGGCCCTGGTTGGTCGTGCGGGTGGCAGCCACTCGATGTGTCCCTTTCACGTCGATGTTTCTCTCTCTCTCTTCCTCTCTCTCCCTCCCACTCTATCTGGACAAAAAATGAAAAAAAATGTCCTCAGGTGAGGATAAAAAAAAAAAAAAAAGAACTTAGGTGATGTGATACAAGGATAGGACAGATTGGAGAAGGAGTTCTGGGAGAGACTTACTGTCAGGAGCAGAGAGTGTTCTGTGGCATAATCAACGGTTTGAGACAGGAAGAAAGGAATGAGAGGGAGAAGCTTTGGTATGCTCGTGGATGACTGTACATGTCATGCTTGGATACTTGGACTGGGTCTTGTAGGAGATTTTTGCCCTTGGAGTATTTTAAGCAGGAAAACAGTATTATCAGATTATTTCTTATTTTAGAAATAGCATTCTCATTGAAGTGTGAGTAATATTAATACTGGTAATAGGGAGGTTTCTTACCTTTAAATGGGAAAGAAAAGGAGAAAGGGGAGGAATATGGTTTGAAACATGTTGAATTTATGATACATTCATTTGGAGACTTCACTAGGAAATTGAACAATGAGGTCTGGAATTTGGGAAAGCATTCTTTTGGATAAAGATGGGAGGTGGTCATTGGCATAGGACAATCAGTATTATTATTGCTGTTTTAATTACACAACTAGTTAGAACTCAAAGCCCATGATTACATGTCACATCAGTCTATTTTGACATATTACTTTTATAAAAGACTTAGAAGTGACAAAATTCTAGGGCAGAAGTTAACATGCAGGGCTGTCAGTGTTCTGAAATAACTCAAAATGAATAAAATAAAGGTGATAAAGGCAAATCTGTTGCTTCAAAAGTTCTGCTTGTTGACCAGCAGAGGGCAGTCGGACTCGAAGCTCAGTATTTTCTGCACTGTGCTGTCCTTCAGTCCTAGAAGCTCAGGTCTTTGGAATATAGTTTTTCAGTGTTCTTGTTACACAAGGCCAGGCAACTAGGGTACTTTTTATTTATCCTTGCTTCCAAGACTTAGACGATGTTTGATTTTTCTTTTGAAACCATATTTTCCCATGTCCCATGTCTAGTTCTTGTTTTCTCCTTAAAGTTGAAGACATGAGTCGGCCCTTAAGAGCTGCCATGGTAACATAGGGTTACAGTATAATCAGATAGAGGGTCTGAGAAACATAATATAGCTTTGCCACTCTCTATATTAAAAATTACGCTTTTGTTCCTTGTTAACTATTAAGATTCAAGGACACATTTCTGTTTTCTTAATTCTTATGATTCTGGGAATAGAATGAAAGAAGTTGACATTAGCTTCTAGAGACAGTATTGATAAGTTTGGTTGATTCTGTAAAGCAGCAAAGTCCTCCACTGTTTGATTAGAGGAGCTTATGAAAAACTTCCTTTCCTAGGATATATCCTTCATTTGCCTGCCACATGTCTGAAACGCCCATTAGTCTACTTTTTAGCTTTAGGCATTCAAAGTTCCACTAAATTTCAATTTTTCACTGGGATGGACAAAGGAATTGTGGCAGGACAAATTAGTTCTTTAAGTTAGGTAGGACTTAAGAGAATCGAACATAGGCAGGAAAATTCAATTAGTTTTAACTAGGGGATAGAAGGAAAGGCCTGGAATGAGGATTATACTCTTTCCTGTTTATAAACCTTCCATGCCTCCCAGTTGACTAATGAATTAATTTATTATAGTAAGGGCCAACATTTATAGAGTATATACTGCATACCAGGCATTGTTCTCATTTAATTTTCAAGCCAATCCTATGAGATAATTATTGTTACTATCTGTATTTTAAAGATTAGGAAACTGAGGTACAGAGAAGTTAAGCAATTTGTGTGAGGTTGCTTATGGAGGAGACATAGTGTTTACCACTCTTCAGTCCTCCTGTATATCTTATGTTGCCTAAAACAGTTCCTTACCCATAGAAATGCCCAGTAACCCAGATAACTTTTGAATTGAATTAACACATGGACTAGCATGAAGCTAAGTTGCCTTGGATGGCGGCTCTTGGAAACAGAGGCCCATATAAAGTCATTGAGAACCTCAGCAGGATTCCTGAAGCCCTTAGGCTCATACAGATGTGATTTCTGCTTCTTAGTTAGTATAGCAGTAATATAAGGAAATGTGTAAAAAAAGTAGAAAAACTTCTAAAGTTTTTACTTCACAGAACCTACTCTATTAAGTTGAGGGAATAAAAATTTGGATAAGTGGTTATTTTTAATTATAAGGGGGACCGGAAAGTAATGTCGTTTCTGCGCATTTCGATATTTGGTTGTCATTTATCAGCTCACTATGTACTTCAAAATCGTGCCAAAGACATTTTAAGGTTAGAGTGACTTGCTTACACATAAGTAATTAAATCTTAATTTTTTGTGTGTGCAATTTATAGTGAAATGGCCAGCCAAATACCAGAAGAGGTACATATTCGGCATTGTATGCTTTTTGAGTTTCACAAGGGTAGTAATGCAACAGTTGCTACCAAAAACACTTGCGATGTTTATCCAAGTGCATTAGACATTCATAAATGCCAGAGGTGGTTCAAATCTGGTAATTTTGATCTTTCTGACTCATATCGATCAGGAAGACCAACAACTTTAGACAATGACATGTTAAGGGTGGAAGTGGAAGCAAATCCATGTCAGACAATCGAGGAACAACTGTCAAACACTCTTAACCAACCTTGGTAGACCATCCAAGAACATTTGCAGCAGATTGATAAAGTAAGCAGAGCAGATGTTTGGGTCCCACATAATCTGTCCGAAGAAAACAAAGCTAACCGGTCTACCACATGCAACTTATTGCTTCAGCGGCACAATACAGAAGCGTTTTTTGATCGCTTGATCACTGGAGATGAAAAATGGGTCCTCTATGATAATCCAAAACGCAAAAGGGCTCTCTCCGAAGGAATCACCACGAAGTACAGCTAAACCAGGTTTACACCCCAAAAAGGCACTTTTGTGTGTTTGGTGGAGTATTCGCGGGGTCGTTCATTTTGAAGTGCTGAAACCTGGACAAACTGAATGCAGACCTCTACTGTGAACAATTGGATCGAGTAAATCAATCTTTAATTGAAAAGTGCCCAGTGATTGTCACCAGAAAAGGCGTTATTCTGCAACACGATAATGCAAAACCGCACTGCGCAAGACGAACCCTGGAAAAAATTAATGAATTGGGGTGGGAGGTATTGCCTCACCCACCATACTCGCCCGATATTGCGCCATCGGATTTCCATTTATTCTGATCGCTACAACATTTTCTAAGTGGCAAAAAATTTGAAAATTTGGATGATGTCCAAAATGCCATCTCCAGATATTTTGCTCAAAAACCAATTGATTTTTATCGATCTGGCGTTGAAAATTTGCACACTAGATGGCAAAAGGTTGTTGATAATGAGGGTGATTACATCATTGATTAAAACTAAAAACTTGTTAAAAATTTATCTGTTTGAATTAATGTCGTAAAAACACGACATTACTTTCAGGTCCCCAATACTTAGTGTCATTCTTAAAATGGTGTTATTTCTTTGAAATTGGTGACTGACAGAGTTCATTTTTTTCTTATTAGAGCAGAAGAGTACCTCAGAAGTTTTATTATAAAAATAAGAAACTTTGTTTAGTGATATAATTGAACAAATTAATTAATAAAGGCTAACTTAATTGACCTAGCAGTGTTAGAATATGTTAACATTTAGGTTTGACTAGGCTTCCAAGAACATTCGTTGTGCACTTGAGAAGTGAATTATTTCTTTTCATCTTCTCTGAAATTCATCTTCTGTTTTACCCTCTTTTCATCCAGATTTAGAATCCAGAAGAAGGACTGTCCTTATTTAGAAAGTTGATTAGGAAAACCTCTATTTCAGAAATAAACAGTACATTGTCACACAACTCTTTTTCTTCCTCTTCTTACAAATTCTGGTCTCTTGACTACATTAGTGTTCTTTGGCATTGACAGTGTAGTGTGAACAGAAGTCATTCCTAAGTAGCTTTGGGGAAGGAACATGGTGGGGTGGAAGAAAATAAAACTGATGAGGAAAGGGCAAGTTTGAGTTTTTATGGCTTCATAAATCTGCATACTCCATCCTCTTACCATGGTCAATTGAGAGGTAGCTGATTATTCTGCCAGGTCATTGTGAAAATGGCAAGTCAGATTGTGGACTTTCCCAAATCATAAGCACAGGAATAAAATACTGTGCATTAGTATCTAGGTTCAAGAAAGATTGACTTTCTAAGTCAGTTACTATTTGGGGGAAGAGAATGCTGTCACCTTCGTAAAGTTGTGAATTATGAAAGACATTTCTGTTGTGTTACTGAATGTCCCTTGGGGGTTGGTTTCATTTATAACATTGCCTCAGGCCTTCTGCTGTATCCTGTTGGAATGACCTCCTTTTCAACCCTGTGCTGGCAGCTGTAATATGGCTCTGTCTCCTGGATCCTTCAGGCTTGTCACATGACAAACATGAACTGTGACCCCTTTGTTCCTTACCCAGATCATTAGGTCTTTGTAAATTTTTTCTGTTTAACAATTTTGCCTGTTTTCTCTTTTTTCCTCTTTGCTCCCCGTTTTATTTTCTACCTAGCCAAGGTTTTTTTTTTCTTTTGTGGTGTTTTATTTATTTTTTTATTGGATTCAGAAAAGTACACAAATGATAGGCTCACTGAATTTTCACAGCACAAACACTCCAGTGCATACAGCACTCTGATCAAGAAAGAGAACATCACCAGAAAACCTTTTCTGTCTCCTTCTAGTCACTAGTCCTCTCTCTCAAGGGGAATCATTATCCTGACTTCTGTAGCTATGCCTGTTCTCGAACTACATAGAGATGAAATCAAACTGTATTTTTCCTCTATGGTCTGTATCCTTTCATTTAACGTTTTTGTGATATTCATCCATGTTACTCAGTTTGTTATTCCTGTGTAGTATTCCATTTGTATGAATATTCCAAAGTTTATTTATTCTACTCTCAATGGGCATTTGAATTGTTTCTAGTTTAGGGCTGTTATGAAATGTAGTGCTAAACATTCTCACACATATCTTTGGATGAACATAAGACATATTTCTGGGTATTTACATAGAAGTAGAATTACCAAGACAATGTACCATCTAACTGTTTAATTTCAAAATGCATATAAAACACAAAACAACTGATTGTAGGCAAACTCTTGGTAGGAAACATTTGTAAATATATATAGATCCAGCTCTAGCATAATATATCCAATTTCTGACTAAGAAAAGTACCTCTACTTAAATGTACTATAATTTTAAACAGAGAACTCCTAGCCCACCCTGTGTGGCTCAGTGGATTGAGTGTCATCCCATGGACTGAGAGGTCCCAGTTCAATTCTCTGTCAGGGCATATGCCTGGGTTTTGGGCTCGATCCACAGTAGGGGAGATGCAGGAGGCAGCTGATGGATGTATCTCTCTCACATCAATGTTTCTATTTCTCTCTCCCTTCCTCTCTCTCTCTAAAAAAAAAAATCAATAAAAGCATATTTTAAACAGATAACTCTTATATACAACAAAATTGCCACTCACTGCCCATGACACTCTTTCTAATGTTTATTTAAAAAAAATTTTTTTTTCTTTATTGATTTTAGAGAGAGGAAGGGAGAGGGAAAAAGAGATAGAAACATCGATAAGAGAGAACATGGATTGGCCGCCTCCTGCATGCCCCCCACTGGGGACCTAGCCTACAACCTGGGCGTGTGCCCTGACTAGGAATTAAACTGGTGACCCCTTGGTGCATGGGTTGATGCTCAGTCACTGAGCCACACCAGCAGGGCTCTAATGTATATTTTTAATCCAAAGCTAGTGGGCCCATTCTGCAAAAATCTCATGAAAATATTTTGATGGTGATAATTAACAATAGTTAAGATTACATCTGCGTTACACAACCTCTAAGTGGTAATGTTAGCAGGGAAGAGTGACATGATGGTGCTTGACTGCCACTCTTAGCTGAAGAGGCTAACACGTATTTGTACAAATTGCATTCATTACCAAGAACTCTACAAAAGTGATGAGAGACTGGCTATGTACTATAGATGGACTCCATGATAAGCAGCCAGGCAATTGTGTAGCTGATAGTCATCTTTTTGTCTTTCTTTAAAATGTGGACTTTCCAAAGTTTGTTCCATGGCTACTTTTGAACAAGTTTAACCTAAGGAGTATAGAAATGTGGTTGTGATATCATATCCCCCCAAACCTGAATAGTGTTTTTTAATGAAATTTTATTTGACCATTAGATAAAGTGCCCGCAGTCATCCTGTGAACATGCATGAATTAAGTTGAAATTAAGTTGATTTGTTTTGACCACAGTGTTTTGGAGATCATAAAAAGACCTCTCCTCCCTTTCATCAAAAAACAAAACAAAAAATGTAGAGGGAATAATTATAATTTGATGGTTATAAAAGGATGGTAACAGAACCAGAGGATTTGCTTCCTGTGTTAGGTAAGTATCTTTTCTTGTATAAGTCCTTTGCGTGGAGAAAGAGTTTCTAACCCTGTCAAGATGTTTTTGAAACAAAGTATGGTTACAAAAATAAATAAATAATGAGAGAATCAAGGATTTTGTTTTTACAAAATTATCCTTTGTCTAAGTAGGAATTCTGTACTTTTCATTTTTTTCTTCTATTCTTATTTTTTAAATAGTGGTATATAGACATTGGTATTTAGAAAACTGTCTTAATACAGGCATATTGGGTTTCATTCATTTTTTTATTAAATTTATTGGGGTGACATTGGTTAATAAAATTATATAGGTTTCAAGTGTACATTTATGTGATACGTGATCTGTATATTGCATTGTGTACCCACCACCCAAAGTCAGATCATCTTCTGTCACCCTATATTAGACCCCCTTTACCCTTTACTTCTCCCCACTCCTCTTCCCTCTGGTAACCATCATATTGTTATCTATGTCTGTGAGTTTTTATTTGTTTTTCTTGTTTATTCGTTTGTTGCTTTCAGTTTTATATCCTATATATGAGTGAGATCATAAGGTTCTTGACTTTTTCTGTGTGACTTATTTCACTTAGCATGATATCCTCAAGATCCATCTATGTTGTCACAAATGGCAATATTTCGTCTTTTCTTATGGCTGAGTAGTATTCCATTGTGTATATGTACCACATTTTCTTTATTCAATCATCTGTTGAGGGATAGTTAGAACATTGGTTGTTTTAAACCACTACATTCAATTCAGGAAATGTTGCTATTAAATCTACATTCATCTGTGTTCTCTACTAAGTCCTAGATATCATAGAAATGATAGTCCCTATCCTCAGAAGGCATATGATCTACTGGGTATGTGATAGTGATGGTAGTAGATACTGTAATACTATGTAAGGCAATTGCCACAGTGAAAATTCTTTGCAGGAAGAGGGAAGGCAAGTGTGCCCATTTGAAATGGGTCTTAAAAGATGAGTAGATTGTCCTGGAGTGGTTTGCTAATCTTTGCCTTTGGGCTGGAGTTAAGATGCTTTGTAAAGGAGCAATGGGAAATAAGGCTGGAGGGAAGCCAGTGATGAGTTTGTCCCTTGAGATCAAATTAGAAATTGAGCCCTGGCCAGTGTGGCTCAGTTGGTTGGGCATCTTACCGTGCACCAGGAAGTTGCCAGTTCTATTCCCGGTGAGGGCACATGCCCAGGTTGTGGGCTTGGTCCTCAGTGAGGGGCGTGCAGAAGGCAGCCGATTGATATTGTACTCTCACATCAATGTTTCTCTCTCTAAAAATCAATAAACTATTCTTTAAAAATAAAAAAGAAATTGGGTCGCAGCTCAATATTGCTATGTGATCTTGAACAGGTTGCTTAACCTATCTAAGCTTATTTGATAAATGGAACATTACACATATAACTTGCTGCAATTTTATATAAAAGAAAAGAGATTATGTATGGGAAGTGCTTAACGTGCTCAAGCAGGAACTCTGGACAATGTGGAGCCATTGAAGTTGTCTTGTTTTGACAATAGTGCTTTTGAGACCATAAAAATGACACCCCCTCTCCCCCATCAAAACAAAAGAAAAAAAATGTAGAGGGAATAATTATAATTTGATAGTTATAAAAGGATGGTAACAGAAACAGAAGATTTTTGAAACATAGAGTGGTGGGATCTGAATTGTGTAAGTCTTTTACTTTTTTTTATAATTGACATACAAAAGACTGCACACATTTGAATTGTACATTCTGATAGGTTTTTACAAACACATACACCTATGAAATCATCACCACAACCAAAATAGTTGGCCATACCCATTATTCCCAAAAGTTTTGTCTAAGACCTTCAAAGAGAAAAGTCTGACCTGTATTATGCAGCAAAGAATGGAGTAAAGTAGAGCCTGGAAGTAGAGAACTTGGTTAAGAGGCCATGGCCCAGGTGAGACAGAAAGAATGAAGGAGGTCATGAACTAGGTGTGCTGGCAGTTGGGCACCCCCAAGAGGCTGGGCTCCTAGAGGGCAGGGTTGAGCCCGCATCATTATATTATTTCCAGCACTAACCCAGTGACCAGTAGCTATTACTTGATGAACTGATGGGTTTCCCTTGATGAAAGATTGCTTATTTTAAACTTGTTCTCCCTTTCTTCTGTTTAGGGCTTAAAAGACAACCTTCTTGCTTCTGGGACATCCAGCCTGACAGCCACCAGGCAGTTGCTTTGTCCAAGAATCACGAGAATCTGCCTCAGGGACTTGATATTCTGTATGGAACAGGAAAGAGAGATGAAATATTCTCGAGCGCTATACCTTGCCCTTCTGAAGTGACCACTGCACTCTCCATCCAGATCCTTGCTGTTTACTGCCAAAGAAGACTTAAAGAGCATTGTTACACTGTCTTGGAATTTTCATTTCTGGAAAATAATCACCAGTAGGGAAGACCATTGTTTACAGTTATAAACTTTTATTAAATCTTAACTATACATCCCATTGGGTTCTTAATGACCAGAATTCAGCTTTGTCTTCTGAAAATTGGTCATGAAATACAGTTTACACAGAAGTAGGCATCTGCCTACCTGTGCAATTAATCACAGCAAGTTAAGGCCCTGTTTGTTACTACCTGCTTTATTTGCCAAACTGTTAACAGGTGAGGTGTCTTTCCCTCATACAGCCTGCACTGAGATGCAGGGGAAAGAAAGGGTCACTGCTTACCAAAGAAATGGTATTCCATCCTGTCTCGAAGTGTTAGGTTTTCTGGGCTGGAATCAGAAGCTGCTTAGCTAATTAAGACAGTTACCTTTTGTAGTTGAAGGTGACAAGCCACAGAGTTAGGGCCTGTGGTGACGTTGGTCAGCTGAGTCCCAGTGTTGTCAAAACTGAGACTAATGGGGATAGTTTGTGCCTGAGGTTGCTGTTCTCTGGTTCATGTCAACCATATGCTGTGGCTAATACCAAGTGAGGGGACATCCTTATTAGGGAAACCGCAACATTGGAGCTGCTGATATACCTCATTGAAAAATGGAAAAGGTGGAAAGTTTCAGGAGGAATGATGGGGCATTGAGTTCAAACTGATGCGAGGAAATGAAAATGGAATTAAAACAGGAAATGCGCTGCGTATGCCTAAGGAGGGCAGTGGTAGCATTGGAACTCCAGAGCAACTGTCCATGTTTTGTTGACAGAAAGCAGTCAGAGCCCAACCTATAAGGAAAATGTTACCAAACATTTCCAAATTACAATATTTCAAAACAAAGTTCTTTTTTTGTTTTGAGTATTGTTTTAAATCTCAAGGACAGTTTTGTAAAGTCGTTTAGTTATACATTTTAAGCATCTTGTTGCATTTAAAAAATCCTAATGATTAAAAAATTTTTAACAATAGGGACTCTATTTTGAATTCTGTACTCAAAAGGTAGTGTTAGCATCTCTCGGACTCTTGGCTTTACATATCTTATGAAAAGCATGTTATATATATTCATCTGAGGAGGAAGCTGATGTTTTGTAAAGCAAACCCTGTTTTTTGGTGTGTGTTTTTTAATTCCACCTGTGTGTTGTGTAGCTGGTGACAAATGATAGCTGTAGCTACAGCCACATAAAGAGAGAATAAATTCTCCAAGAAAGTTTTTAAAAATGGGAAAGCTGTGCTTCTTACAAAAAGAATTCCAGGGGAAAAACACCTCAAGTACGTTACTCTTCATCCTGTTCTTCCCATTGGGACTGTTATGGCCACATTCTATATACTCTAGTAAGTTTTAAATTGGCCACTTTTTTTTTTGTTTCAGCAAGTTATTATGTAAAATGTTATAAATTATGTATATGTTAAGAGTACTTTACAAAGAGATCTATACCTAAAGTTGTTTTTGTATATTTAAACGCTTAGCTTTATTTTTTGTAAAATGCAGCATATTCTCATATTTGTGTATAATCTTATTGATCAGATGTTTAAAATTATTTCAAATACTTCATTAAATAATTATTTTATTATAAGAGTAACTTTGTTCAGTCTCTGCCTTTAAAACGGTATCTTTAGTAGTCGCCTCTGCAGCTGAGGGCTGGGTGGTGCAGCATAGCTGCTGGGCAGTGCAGCTTTCTTGTCTCGGATTACGTTGGAGTGTCAGCTTTGGATTCTAGAGCCTCACTTCAGATCCAAGTTTTACTATATCACTTTCTTTGAAGTAGTTGTAAATTTGCCCTGGCCAGTGTGGCTCGGTTGGGTGTCGTCCCGTGCACCAAAAGTTTGCCGGTTCGATTCCTGGTCAGGGCACATGCCTTGGTTGTGGGCTCCATCCCTGGTTGTGGGCATGCCAGAGGCAGTCGATGGATGTCCTGGTCTCACATTGATGTTTCTCTTTCTCCCTCCCCGTCCCTGTCTCTAAAAATCTATATATATATATATATATATATATATATATATATATATATATTAAAAAAAAAAAAAAAAGAAATAGTTGTAAATTTGCATTGCTCTTTGACTCACAATGAAAGTTTAGCATATTCATTACAAAAGTTTTTCTTGGCCCATCAAAGTTTTCTTACAAAGGTATTCTTTTTCAAAGTTAACTGTTTGTTTGTTTGTTAATCCTCACTGGAAGATATTTTTCCATTGATTTTTAGATAGAGTGGAAGGAAGGGAGGGAGAGAGGGAGAAACATAGATTGGCACAACCCCAATCAGGGCCAAGAGTTGAACCTGCAACCCAGGTACCAGGAATCGAACCCTTGACCCTTCGGTCCGCGGGCTGACACCCTAACCACTGAGCCAAACTGGCCAGGGCTCAAAGTTAATTTTCAATATACATTTTAAAACTCTATGTCTTGAAGCATATCTTATGCACAAAAGAACAAAGATAGTGTATCCAAGGTATTCTGGTCAGTTTTTGCAAAATGGTGGCCTTGGGGTGGGTTTAATCTATAAATGCATTGTCTGATTCACCTGGTGTTGACAGTGTTTTAGTTCACAAAAAATCTGACTTTCCACTTCTTTCAAAAAATGAGAAGATCTGGAATCACTAGGTAATGCCTTTTGTGTGGTGATTCATTGGAGCCAACCACTGGCTGTCCAGTTTAGATATGGGGGTACAGGTGTTCTTTCCCTTGTCTCCTTCCTTTAAGCATTGAAGTTTGTGACCCTCTGCCTTCAATATGTATACTGAGTGATGAACAGTAAAAGGGGAACGTGCCAGAAATTCTCTATTTGCTCTTTTAAAGCAACTTTACAGAGGCATATTTTACATACAAAATTCACCCAGTTTCATCCGTTTTACTTTTAATATGACTGACTGTTGTTTTAAATGGTTTCCTGAACGTTTATAAGATCCTTCTTCTCTTAAAAAGAAGCTAAGTGTAACATTCTTATAAAGCCTGTATTTCTTAAAAACTGCATTCGGGATAAATTTTGTTTCATTAGATTTTGGCAAAACTGTACTTAAAATTAAGACCATTTATACTAGTTATGTCATTGTTACAGCAAAAGAACACAAGCAATGTTAGGGCATATTCTGTAGAAAAGGAACCAAGATCGCAGGCTGATTTAAGTTGGACTTTATCTCTATGCCTAGTTGTACAATGAACCAACTAAGTGTTTATAAAACTGAGACCTCAATAAGACTCAATGATATAAAAATATAAAATGTTATATGTTTATACATGACCTGGTAGCCACTTCCTATTTTGCTGTTTTTAACATTTACAGATAGTTTCACATGCCTCGCTGGACTGAAAACTTTTTTACATCTGGTATCAGTATCTTTTCCTCTGACTTGTAACCATCTCTTAGTAATTTCATGTATATTGCAATTGTATTGCATGGGTACATTTGCTTTTTCACTGAAGTTGTTCCATCAGTGGAAAATGGGCCCTCAGTGGAACACTTTCACCGTGCTTTTCTTTTGGGGAATACTGTATTGAGAGACCTGTGCTGTGCAAGTGTTTGCCACCATGTACTTGAACACTGACTGCTTAGGTGAGAGGAACAGATAACTACTTCCTATGTTTAGAATCTGTAGACCTTGCACATTGAATATTTGTGATAAAAGACTCCCAAGAAACTCATTTTAAGACTTTTGACTGTTGGTAAGCCATAATGAGAACAATTTTAATGGTAACTCCTTTAAAATAGGAGGCCAGGCCAGCCGATGTGGCTCAGTGGATAGAGTGTCTTCCCATGGACTGAGAGGTCCCGGTTCAGTTCCCAGTCAGGGCACATGCCCGGGTTGCAGCTTGATTACCAGTAGGGGGCGTGCAGGAGGCAGCCAGTCGATGTATTTCTCTCTCACGGATATTTATATCTCTCCCTTCCTCTCTCTCTAAAAAAGCAATAAAAACATTTTTAAAAATAATAAAAATAAATAAAATAAAATAGGATGCCAGATTGACATCTTTATACGTTTTCTTTGTGGGTGGTGTTGAGGCAATATTACCCTGGCTGCCCATCTTAGTCTTGCCTCTTCCCTCCTGGGCACGCAGCTGGACCACATTTCTGAGTCTCCCTGTAGTTAAATGTGGCTATGTGCCTGAGGTCTGGTCAATGACATGCAGGCAGAAGTGATGTGTGACATTGCAGAGCTGGTTCGTGACAACCTGTTCAACCTGTTGTATCTGATCTCACATTCTCTTTCCCTTTCCACAGAGGCCTCAGAGTGCTCCTGAGGAAGATGGCAGAGCCACCAGATGGAAGGAGCCTTGGTCACTGGATTGTGGCTTGGAACAACACTGCCTGGTAATCAAGAATACCCACATGGGATACGAGTGAAGAATAAACATCTAACGTAAACCACTAACACAATATATGTAATAGCAGTTCATTAATCTATATGATAACAATATATATATTTTATAATGTATAATATAACTATAGCAGCTAAATTAACTAATACAGATAGCTACTGCTATTATTTCTATTTTACTGATGAGGACACTGGTGTGTTAAGAGATTTGCTAATTTAGTCACAGAGAAATTTGCTAATTGGAAGTCACAGAGAAAGTAGAGGAGTTAGAATTTCAACCTAGGTCTGTGCAACCTCATTGCTTGCATTCTAGATTCCTAAAGGGGCTTTGTTGTGTTTTGTTTTTTAATGCTTCAGAGGTCCCATTTAAATAACTAAAGAGAGCTATCCATTTAGTTTCCTACACTTAGTATTTCCCTCTGTAGACTGAAGTAGAATCCACAATGTAGATTCCAGTTTTCAGTATTAGTTCATTGTTCTCTCGGTTATATTCTGCTATACTAAAGGCCACATGGAAACATGGTTCCCCTTTGGCCCTTATGTGTCACCCCCAGCCCCTCCATGCCTGCCGACCTCAGTGGCGACAACTTTGAGGGCTGTATGCTGGCCCTAGGTATTGACTGTGCCACTCATAATGTAGCCAAGTTGCTGAAGCCAAAGACAGCGATTGAGCAAAATGGGGATTCCTTTACCGTCCACACAAGCAGCAGCCTAGGGAACTACCTTGTTCACTTTAAATTTGGAGAAGAATTTGATGAAGATAACAAAGGCCTGGATAACAGTAAATTCAGGAGCTTGATCACCTGGGACAAGGGCAGACTCACCTGTGTCTGAAGGGGGACAAGAACAAGGCTGGGCCCAGTGGACTGAAGGGGATGAGCTCTACCTGGAAATGTTCCATGAAGTCCAAGTGTGCAGCAGATGCTCCAGAGAGTCTGACCTACCCAACAACAGAGCCACATGTGGGTGCAATTTAATGCCGAACTATATTGCAGAATGAACAAGTGTTCATCTCTCCTGATTCAGGGCCTTGTGTTCAGAGAGAGGTCACACAGCCTGTACCAGAACCCATTTGGATTGTAGGGAAACTGCTCAGCTTCAATAAACCTGTTCAATGACTGGGAGGAGGCGGGGACATGCTTCCCCTTTGAGCGGTGAACACACAATGCAATATGCAGATGATGTATTATAGAATTGTACACTTGAAACTTACATAATTTTATGAACCAATGTCACTGCAGTGAATTTAATAAAATAAAATAAAAAGCGGTTCCCTATGCTAAATGCAACCCAGCCCATGGCGCTGGAGAGAGGGAGGCTAGCGGGCCCATTTACTGCTCAGGTCAGAATTCCACACTGCTGTCTGTGTGCAAAGTCAGATGTTGATAGTGTGAATTCATGGGTAACTAATCTCCCCAGGACTTTTCATTCGCTGTTCAGAGAGTAACAAGGGGACCAGCAGCATTGTCTTCACCTGGGCACTCGTTGGAAATGCAGGATCTCAAGCCCCACTCCAGACCTACCGAGTCAGAACCTGCATTTTAGCGAGATCCCCAGGCTCGCTAAAGTTTAAGAAGTACTTCTCTAACTGATCATGATTATTTAACCAGTCATGATCATTTATTTATTTTTTTCTTTATTGATTTTAGATAGAGAGGAAGGGAGAGGGAGAGAGAGAGAGAAACATCGATGAGAAAGAACATCGATTGGCTGCCTCCTGCATGTCCCCCACTGGGGATTGGGCCCACAACCTGGGCATGTGCCCTGACCGGGAATCGAACCGGTGACCTCTTTGTGCATGGGTTAACGCTCAACCACTGAGCCACACCGGCTGGGCCAGTCATGGTTATTTAGATTTTGATTCTGTCACTTATTGAGGACATTTGAATTCAAGTGACTAAATCGACTATGCAATTCACTGTCCCTCTCAGCCTGTGTCTCCCACAAATTTCATAAGCATGCCTCCTGTGTTCATTCAACTTGTCCATAATGTGTTGAGCAAGACAGAACCAGCTGTAAAGCCATGAAGCATGTGCTAGCATCCAACATCAATCTGTTAATTAGCAGACAGCGCTCTACAGCCAAGTCTGACTGTATCTAGCTGTTGATACTATTGTGGAGTTCACAAAGCTTTCGTGAGCAGCTCTGGGGACCCGGCTCAGTTCCATGCACCGCCTCGCACATGGTTAACAGCCTAGCAGCCATTTCAAAGAGCATGACAGTGGTTTGGAAGATCCCCATCTGCTATGAGCTAAATTGTGTCCCCTCCAGATTCATATGTCCTAACCTCCCGCCACCCCCCGCCCCGTGCCTCAGAATGTGACTGTATTTAGAGATAGGATCTTTAAAGAGGTAGGTAAGTTAAAATGAGGTCATTAGGGCAGGCCCTAGTTCGACATGACTGGTATCCTTTCAAGAAGGGATTAAGACAGGGGTACAGAGGAAAGATTATGTGAGGACACAGCAAGAAGGCAGCCATCAACAAGCCAAGGGGAGAGGCCTCAGAAACCATCCCTGCTGATACCTTGATCTCGGACTTCTAGGCTCCAGAATTTTGAGAAAACAAATGTCTGTTGTTTAACATACATCCCGATTTATGATACTCTGTTATGGCAGCCACACAAACTACTACACCGCTCCCTCCCCCCTGCCATGGCTCTTTAGAGGAATTGGTCATCTGGCTCTGGCAGGATGATCTGAGTTGGTACCTTCCTGTCTGTGTGAGAAACTTGGACATAAACTGCAGTACATTTTAAATGTCTCAAGGGTGTTGCCTACAGTAAAATCCTGGGGGAGATAAAGTCGTGCCTCAAAGGGAGGAATCGCTCTAGGGTCACAAGGTACAAAGGGATGTCGGAGGGGTCTGCGTTCATGGGGCTTAATCAGGGCTTATAGGGAAAGTCAGAATACAACTAGGAGAACAAAAAAGTCCTTCACCAGAAGCACACAGTCTAGCAGCCCCATCATCTTGTCTCCTCGATGTCGGCATCCCTTTCTCTCAACTCCAGTGTTCCTGCTGGGACGGTGCCTCAGCTGCTCTGTGCTTCTCCTGCCAACTTCTGCTGCTGCTTTTGTTCTGTCGGCGCTTCCTCGCGCGTTTTTGCATCTGGGCAGTTCTCTGTGTGTCCCATTCAGAGAGAGGAAGTAGTTGGATACATTAAATGTTCTTCCTTTTGCATCTCATAGGTGCTGGCCAGCCTGTAGATGGCTACTCTCGAGTCAGGTGCTGGTCCCTGGTGCAGACAGCTGTGACCAGCACAGCAATGTCACAGGTATAAAGCAAGATAGATCACATGCAGGGAAGCTCCCCTTGGCAGTGTTGTTTAGAGGGAGCATTAGCATGGCAGGCGTACTGTACACCCTGGCCACTCAGATTGTGGTCCACGGACAAGCAGCAGGGGCATCACCAGGAGCTTGTTAGATGCAGCGTCTTGGCCTCACCCCAGAGCTGCTCAGTCAGTATCTGCATTTTAACAAGGTGCCCAGGGTATTTGTATGTGTGTCATAAATTTGAAAAAAAACACTGTTCTACCAACACACTCATTGATTTTTAGCAAATCTGGACTTTTTTCTATATTAGATTTGCTTAAAACTGCATACTCCTGTGGGTCAGGTCAGATCCAGGCTTCGGAATTTCAAAGTTGTACTGAATCTTGCCTTATACTCAGATTGCAGAAGTTAAAGCTCAGAGAGATTAGGTGGTTTGCCTGAGGGCACAGCACTAGACATGCATTTAATTATGCACAATTTTCTAGGAACACTGTAATATAAAAATACCTTTTCTTATGCAACCTGGCAGTGTTAAGTCCGTTTCTGAGTGAGATAAACTTTAAGAAGTAGGCTTGAACTTATTAAAGCAGTGGGCGAACTAGCTGGCTACATGCATTCAGTGCATTCAGGGGGGTGAGGGCAGTGGACAGAAGTTAGAGGATTGCGAAAGAAGCAGCACGATTCCTCCAGCTGGTGGGGCAAATGCTTGGCAGTGCACTTCGCCTGCTCTTACTCTCCTAGGAGAGATTAGTGAGGTCTGTCCCATTTCTAAACAAATTCTCCCACATCTTTTATATTGTAAATTTCCATTTGGATTCACATCAGAATACTTTGGCCCACACAACATTTATATGTAAACAGACGCGATGATAATAAAAGTGCTTATAGAAATAGCACTGATAGCAATAATAGTGACTAAGCATTTTAGGTCCACTATATGAGTGGAGTTATGTATGTCACACGGATAGAATTCTGAAAAATGTGTTATTGCAATCCTAAGGTTTTCCCTGAGGAGTTTTCCATTGGATTCATAAATTGAGTATATTTTTAAATATCTTTCTTAGGTTTTGTAATGGTCATTGTTCATTCAATATTTAGCTACAGAATAGCCACTTTCCCGAGGTTTTGAGATGGTGGAATTATACATATGAATTACTCAAAGGCCTTTTTTTTTTTATCATCACCTGAGGATATGTTTATTGATTTCAGAGAGAGAGGAAGGGAGAGAGAGAGAGAGAGGAACATCAGTGTGAAAGAAGAACATGGATGGTTGCCTCCTGTTCATGCCCCAACCAGGGATCGAACCCACAACCTTGTTGTGTATGGAGCAACATTCCAACCAACTCAGCCATCCGGACAGGGCTCAGAGGATTTTACAGCGCCTGGAATAGGCACCTCAGTATGCAGGTGAGGAAAATCATGTCCATAAATGGTTGACAGCAAAGCAAAAACTGGAGCCCAGGGGACAGGTTGGAATGGGCCAACAGGCCAATCAGATATTCCCTGTGGTCTTGGGCCTGGGCTGGGAGCCTGGGAGAGCCTGACATCAGACATTGCTTGGGCCACCTGGTAAAATATTCACCCCTGTTCCCTAGTGACAGGTCTTAGTTTGCCTCTTCCTTCCAGGTCTGCAGGTTTCTTGTTGGTCAGTCGGGCATGATTCAGTTCACTCGACCACTTTTCCTGTGTGCAGCACGCTCCTCTTGTCCGAGGCTCTCTTTGTGTGTTGGTCTGGTCATGCATCCAACAGATGTGTTTGGTGCCTACTGTGTACCAGGCACTGCATCTCACACGTGGATTCCAGGATGGAGAGGACATGCCCTGCCTCTAGGAGCTTCCTGTGCAGCGGAGGAGACATACAGGAAGCAGGTGGTCGGAACACAGCGTGGCGAGCGCGAAGGATGGACCAAGCGCTGTGGGAGGTGTTTTGTTGTTTGCATCAACCCCTATTTGTTTCACTTTCTGCCTTTCTTTCGGTGTCTTTTTCTTCTTGATAAAGAATAAATATCAACTAGTTTAAGGATAGTAATACCTTGTTTTATTTTATCACACGTCCATTGTACCCAAGCCCAGTGATGAGTACGCAGAGATGGCCACATGGGGGAGACAAACCTGTCACCAAATAACAGCGTGGGGTGTGCTGAGTGCTGCCACAGTGTGCAAGGCCTCGTGGGGCACACAGGACAAGGGCCTGCTGGGGAAGAGATGGGACTTGGCAGCTTTTCCACTAACACTTGGAGTAAATGGGAGTTGCCTCGGCTGATGAAGAAGGTGGTCCAGGCAGAAAGTGAAGCTGCCCTGACGCGTCTTATTTGGGGAGTTGGTGCTTTCCTGTTGAACGCGGGAGGATGTTGGGCACGGTGCAGCATGACAGCTTCTGTAAACCACACTAAGGAGTACAGGGGACCAGACCGCCTTGTCAAACCCCTCTGGTGGCCGCACAGGACTCTGGAGCCCCTGAAATGATGACATGTTGATGGGACACAGGCCTCGCTTGAGAGAGAATATCCACTTGAATTTAGGTACGAGGGGTCCTCAGCTTTCACGTAGTCTCCACTTTTGCCCACTGTTGACTCACCTCAGCAAATCTCCCTCCATGGGCGTTGGTCTTCCATTCGTGGCAGGTCTAGAGATAAGGCGCTCCTTCCTGGTGGCCCTGCCTGACTGCCAGGCACCGTCACCCAGGGAATGGCCGTGGGTGGGTCACTGCCCAGCTGCCTGAGCAGCATTGGAGCGAGGCCTCCCTGAGCCCCTGCCTTGCATAACCCTGGGCCTCTTTCCAGGGATTCCTCCACCCACCCACCCTCTCCAGGCTGTCTACAGAGGGCCTCCCATGTGGGGTTGGCCCCCTGAGGCCCTTCTTGCCTTGCGTAACAATCGGAAGAAGCGCCCTTCGCTGCAAGCTCACTTCAGGAGAAACCCACATCTGGTTAGCGGTTTGACGGTTGAGGGAGTGAGTGGGGCCCGGCAAGACTGGGGGGCTCAGCACCAGCAGGGACCCCCGCCCCAGGCACTCGCACCTGGAAAGTTTCTTAGCTGCCTGCCAGGTAGCTTGAGCCTGGGGGAGGAAGTGTCTACAGAAGCCATAATTAGGGATTTTATCATCTTTTTTTAGTTCCTCTGGAATGGAAATTCTGGAAGTCAGCAGGAGCCAAACCGGCTGGGCAGGGCCTGGCGTTCGGGCCTGACGCTGCTTCTGACTGTTGGTGGCAGCATAGGCCGCCTTAGGTGGGTCCCGCGAGCACAGAGGCCTTTCAGGTCACCTCCAGGAAGCCGTAGCCAGCAGGTTGCCTGGTGCCATTGTAACCATGAACTGCGGTTGAGCGTGTTCCAATGTGCTCTGTAAACAAAGGACTCCCCCAGCTTTCTAGGCACCCGTTCGGGGGTCCAGGGGCTCCTCACAGCCGGTCTTTCCCGTGCAGTTCCGACCTGGGGAGCTGCTGGGCCCCCGTCCGCTGCAGCCCCGGCTCCCACCGGCTGATGCTTGGCCGGTGGTGTGCCAGCCATTTCTCCCCCACAGACTGGATGTTGTCTCTCCGACTGGACCACTGAGGAGAGAAGCTTGGCGTTTTCCCCTCTCGTCACCCTGTTCTGGGAGCGAAGCCTCCGGCTCCACGTCAAGGCAGACAGACCTGTTTTACTTCCAGGCCCTTCTCCTCCAGCCAAGCCCCCGGCTTCCTCTCCGGATCCAACGAAAGCCTGTTTACAAACAACCGGCTTCCTGCTCGTTTTATTGGGGGAATTAGTGTATTGCCTACTAGTCTATCTGTTGTAGGAAGGGGCTCGAGGGAAGAAATTCCTTCCAAATATCACCATTGGCTCCTGGTTGTGCCCCAGGGAGTTATGAGGCCAGGTGGGCATCAATGGGTGCCAGGGAGAGTTAATACCTCTCCTGAGACCCACACAGCCCTGTCTCCATCCAGGCTGGAAGGGAAGCTCTGAGTGACAGCAGGGCCAGGGGATGTTACCTGAGCGATGGATGCTGGGCAGAAGCCTCACCGGGCTCACAGACCCCATGTCGGAGGCCTCAACTTCACACCGCTCAGAAATGTGGGACTGGAGTTCAGGACAATAAAGACATTGGTTCCGCACCTGAGTGTGGGACAGGCCAGCAGTGTCCCTGGGGTGCACTCGCAGGGAGGTCTCCAAGGAGAGCGTCCAGCTGAAGGGCAGAGAGAGGGTCACTGTGGCCCTGCGGTCAGTGCCACACCTTCTACTCAGAATCCACAGCAGCGGCCTGACATGGGGCCCGCAGCTGCTCTGTGTCAGGCAAGAGCCGGAAGAACCAGGTTAGATCGTGCCATATGTCATGGGTGCCCGTGTAGCTCACAACTTGCCTACCTGGATGGCAGAGAGGCCCGAAGGAGGGGAGCAGAGAGGGTTATGGTGGGACTGAGTGCAATGGGACAGCAGCAGCTCTGCCTCCCTAACCCACAGTGACTGAGCAGCCTGGCTCCGGGGCACCGCACTCTCCTCTCCCACCTCTGTGGGTCCATCTGTGCACGGGTTGAGATGCCTGCTTTGTGGGGTCTTTGGATGATTCAATATGCAAATGCCCAGGGCCCAGGCTAGTAAACTAACAGGTAAGTGAACAAACTTCCTACCAAATCTGACATTCGGTAGACAGTTCCTTCTAGCCCAGGACAACATTTGCTTCAAGAATTGCAGCTGCAGAGAAGTCTGATAGAAAAGAATTGTGACATCTTCCCTGGCAGGAAGCACGGAGTTTGGAAATGTCTTAGGCTGATCAGGAAGCTGTGCAGGAGAGGAGCGACCAGGGGTTCACCGCTTCTGCACCGCCCTGTGCGAGCTCGCTGGTGTCCACGCCAAACCTCTTCAGGGTCTAAGTAAACAAGAGCGAATGCAATATATGAAACGGAACCACTGGAGTGTCTTTTCATCCTGGAGTTAACAGTTTCCAACTTTCATCTGATGTTTTCTCAGGGGAGGGTAATGGAGGGTCTTAACTCTTAATAAAAACACAGATGTCAGCGTCTTCTGTAGAGTCGAGGCCTCTAGTACAGGACCTGGAGCCTTTGGGCTCTGGGAGTTTATTGTAAACATCAGTATCGCCAAAACCCACAACTGAGTGCTGTTACTGGGAAGTGAGTGGATGGGTGACTTTTTTTTTTTTTTTTAATTCAGCAAATAACAGAGTTGCAATCTGCTTCTTTACTTCTCACTGGCTCTGAATTTGCCAAGCTGGTCAATCTCTTTTATAGAAAAATATGCACCCATTTTATTAAAACAAAAGCCTCTTAAAGTGCAGATGGTATACTTCCTGCTTGCTAGTCCTCACAGATTCCTTGTTGCAACCGAAGCGGGCGTGTTACTTTGATAGTCCTATGAAATAACCTTAACTTTGCCTGGAGATATTTATAAGAAAACATGCAGAATTATTGCACCATAAAGCCTGCTTCACTGATTCTTGCTGATTAAAAACTTTAAGACTAATGTAATAAAAACCAAAAAGACCCAACAGCTGGAGCTCTGAAGACAGCCGAGCTGGAGCCTCCTGGCTCCCCCTATGCCCCTTGACTCCAGCCCTGCGCCTTCCAGCTCTAGGCCCCTTCCCAGAGGCGCTCCGTGCATCGCCTACCTTCCCGCCCCAAGCTCAGGCAAAGAATGAATGGCCTGGGAGGGATGGGCTTGTCTTTCTGCCACGCTGGAGGCCAGTGCCAAGTTTTGCTTCAGGAAAAACGGCAGCAGAGCAATCCCTGGTATTAGGCGAGGCCCAGTATCCCACCCTGTCCCCGGGCAGACAGGCCCAACAGGATGGAGGCATTTTTAATTGATGCTAGAAGCTTGCAAGGATAAGAAGTTGGCAGGAACTGACATAACCCTTTATTTCTCCTTCCAAGGTGCCCATTTACCAGGCACCTGCTCAAGGGCACTGTGAAATCGGGCCCAGTGGGGTTTTTTTTCCTTGGCTGTTGGCCAAAATCAAACTGGTTCCATCAGGCCCTGAGTGTAGACGCGGTGTGCCTTAATTGGTATATTCGCATTAATCCTCATTTTCTTTGGGTGCTATGAGGCGCTTTCCCATAGCCTCTCCCCTTTGGTGCCTCCTCTTTCCATCCCTAACCAGCAGCACCACCACCCTCTACCCTTTTCTCACTTGCCCTCATCCTTCTGCACCCCCGCCCATGGCCACACACACGTGCACACATACATAACCCCTCGTCATCAAAGTCAGAGGTTTCCCTGAATCTAGCTCAGGTGGAAAACCTGCTTTAAAAAGAATTTTTAAAAAGTGGAGGTTATTATACTAAGTGAAATAAACCAGACAGGGAAAGACAAATACCATATGATCTCACTTATATGTGGAATTTAATGAACAAAATAAACCAAGGAACAAACAGAACTGTGGCAGGATAGTAAGAAGCTAGGAAAATGCCTGGGCAAGTGGAACAACGAAACTGAGACAAAAAAATTAAACAAAACCAAACAATTTGGGCAGCTTGCAGCCAGCTGGTGAGTTGCAAGACCTTATCTCCTCCAACCAAGGACACTTGAGAGCAAATGGTTTATACCTCTCCTCCCTAACCAGAGAACACAGAGCTTAAATCACCCTGGCCTGGGAAAATGGAGAACAAAGACCCAATTAATGCCATTTGTGCCAGCTAAAGCCAAGGACACATGAAGTTGGGGGGGGGGGGGGCAAATAACAAAAACCCCAAATGCATTTGGATGGTATCACTTGAGGGGAGAATGTTAGGACAGATAGCTTCGAGGGCAGGAGGAGGGGAAGGGAATAAAAAAAGGGGGGGGGCGTTTATCTCACCCACTGAACAAAGAAGTCAGCAGTCTTGGGATTTGCCAAGATAAAACTGCCAGATGTTCTCATAAATTCTGGGAAAAGCTGCAACAATGTAAAAGAGGGACCTTGAAATGTGGTCTATCTGGCAGGGGAACCTTGAAACCCATAGGTGGGGAAAAGTATAAAACCCTTGAACCTATTTTTCCATTGATTTTTTAGATAGAGTGGAAGGGAGGGAGAAGAGAGAGTGAGAAACATCTATGTGAGAGAGACACATTGATTGGTTGCCTCTCGCACAACCCCAACCAGGGCCAGGGATCGAACCTGCAACCTAGGTACATTCCCTTGACTGGGAATCAAACTCACAACTCTTCAGTCCATGGGCCGACTCTAACCGCTGAGCCAAACTGGCCAGGGCCCAAGTGTATTCTAACAAATGCACTTGCTTTGCTTCCTTAATAAATTTGCTTATTTTGCTTCAACACTGCTTTCTGTCACTTGTCTGAATTCTTTCCTGCAGGCATGACAAGAGCTGAGGAGGGGAGAGCTCCCTCCGACTCGAGTGGCTCTCTGGATGCCAGAGATCCCCGCCTACTCGGGCAGCTCTTTGGTAACAGAACCAGAGGCATGGATACATGGAACAGAATGACAAATGTCAGAGAGGAGGAGGCTTGGGGGGACTGCATAAAAGAAGGTGAGGAAATTAGCCAAAGAATATATATGCATAGCCCATAGACACAGACAATAGTGTGGTGATGGCCAGAGGGAAGGGGCGCCGGGGACTGGGTGGAGGTGGGCAAGGGAGCAAAGTAGGGAACATCTGTAATAGTGTCAACAATAAATTTAAAAAGAAAATGTTTCCATTTATTGATTTTAAAGAGAGAGGAAGGGAAAGGGAGAGAGAGATAGAAACATCGATGAGAGAGAACATCGATTGGCCGCCTCCTGCATGCCCCCACTGGGGATCAGGCCCACAACCTGGGCGTGTGCCCTGACCAGGAATCGAACTGGCGACCTCTTGGTGCATGGGTCGACGCTCAACCACTGAGCCACACCGGCCGGGCTCAACAATAAATTTTAAAAAGGAAAAAAATTTTTTTCTTATTCCTGGGGGATGATTGAAAAATATTACAACACATTCCTCCCAAGGTCCTTCTGGCTGGAAGCTTGGGCTGAGTAGGAATTGCTGTCCTGCAGAGACACTTCTGGCCATACCAATCGCCAATCCTGGGTGAGAGATTGTTTTTAATAAGATTGAATAAAAAAGAAAGACTAATGATTCAGGGAACACTGGTGTGCCCAGCACGCACTTGAAACGAAAGACCATCTCTCCCACTCCTGCCATCTCCTGGGTCCCTCCTTGTTCTGTCCCTTTCTCTCTCCCCTTAGAAGTGGCCCTTCATCCTGAGTTGTAGTCACCATTCCTCTGCTTTTCTACATATTTTCATATATATTGGCATCTCTAACTAAGAGATTCAGTTTGTATGTTTCTGGATTTTATATGGTGGAAGAAAATTCTTCTGCAACTTGCTTCTTTCTGCCAGCATCAGGTACCCGATTCTGATGGACACTGAGGTTATATAGTGATTCTGATGGACTCTGAGGTTATTTTCAGGTTTTTACTATTACAGCCTTCCCTGCTATGCTGTGTACATTCTAGATATGTCTCCTTATTCAAGGCTTTCTCTAGAAATGAAACTACTCGGTTCTAGGCTATGTTCTAGAAGGGCTAGGTCCGTTTCCAGCTGCCTGGCAGTGGACTAAGCGTGCCATTTGTTTCCTGACCAACATTTAGTTTCTCCTGTTTGCCAATCTGATGGGCAGAGAGTGGTATCTCACTGTGGTTTCGATTTGAGTTCCCCTGTTGGTTAATGAAGGTAGGCATCTCTTAATATGTAAACTAGCCATCATGAAGCATCTATTCAAGTCTTTTGCCTATTTTTTTAGTGGCTTTATAAGTGTTTATATATATTAGGGGGACCGGAAAGTAATGTCGTTTCTGCACGTTTTGATATTCGATTGTCATTTATCAGCTCATTGTGTACTTCAAAATCGTGCCAAAGACATTTTAAGGTTAGAGTGACTTGTTTACACATAAGTAATTAAATCTTAATTTTTTTTTTTTGCAATTTATAGTGAAATGGCCAGCCAAATACCAGAAGAGGTACATATTCGGCATTGTATGTTTTTTGAGTTTCACAAGGGTAGTAATGCAACAGTTGCTACCAAAAACACTTGCGATGTTTATCCAAGTGCATTAGACGTTCGTAAATGCCAAAGGTGGTTTTCTAAGTTCAAATCTGGTAATTTTGATCTTTCTGACTCATATCGATCAGGAGGACCAACAACTTTAGACAATGACATGTTAAGGGTGGAAGTGGAAGCAAATCCATGTCAGACAATCGAGGAACAACTGTCAAACACTCTTAACCAACCTTGGTAGACCATCCAAGAACATTTGCAGCAGATTGGTAAAGTAAGCAGAGCAGGTGTTTGGGTCCCGCATAATCTGTCCGAAGAAAACAAAGCTAACCGGTCCACCACATGCAACTTATTGCTTCAGCGGCACAATACAGAGCGTTTTTTGATCGCTTGATCACTGGAGATGAAAAATGGGTCCTCTATGATAATCCAAAATGCAAAAGGCAGTGGCTCTCTCCGAATGAATCACCACGAAGTACAGCTAAGCCAAGTTTACACCCCAAAAAGGCACTTTTGTGTGTTTGGTGGAGTATTCACGGGGTCGTTCATTTTGAAGTGCTGAAACCTGGACAAACTGAATGCAGACCTCTACTGTGAACAATTGGATCGAGTAAATCAATCTTTAATTGAAAAGTGCCCAGCAATTGTCACCAGAAAAGGCGCTATTCTGCAACACGATAATGCAAAACCGCACTGCGCAAGACGAACCCTGGAAAAAATGAATGAATTGGGGTGGGAGGTATTGCCTCACCCACCATACTCACCCAATACTGCGCCATCGGATTTCCATTTATTCCGATCGCTACAACATTTTCTAAGTGGCAAAAAATTTGAAAATTTGGATGATGTCCAAAATGCCATCTCCAGATATTTTGCTCAAAAACCAATTGATTTTTATCGATCCGGCATTGAAAATTTGCACACTAGATGGCAAAAGGTTGTTGATAACGAGGGTGATTACATCATTGATTAAAAATAAAAACTTGTTAAAAAGTTATCTGTTTGAATTAATGTCGTAAAAACACAACATTACTTTCCGGTCCTCCTAATATTTCTTTTTTGGATACCAATCCTTAGTCAATCATATGTGTTGCAAATATATACTCCCAATTTTGGCTTATATTTAACTTTCTTTGTGGTACCTTTTAATGAATAGAAGTTACAGATTTTAATGTAGGTAAATTATTTCACCTTTCATCTGTATAATTGTGTCTGATTTCAGGAATTCTTCCTTAATACATACAAGTTCATAAATTTAGTCTCCTAGTTTTATCATTTTATCTTTTGCATTCAGCTTTTTAGCCCACCTAAAATTGATTTGTTTATGGTGTGAGTTCAGGGTCCAATATAAATTTTCCCCCCTATGGATGAGCCATTTTCCCTTCAATCTATTGAATAGCCCGTCACTTCCACTGATCTGTAATGCTGCCAATTTCATATGTATGTTGGTCTCTTAGAGGCCCTCAACTCTATTGGTCACTTTGTCTATCCCCAGCCCTGCACTATTTTATGTATAAATGAATACTGACACCTTATAACACAACTTTCACACTCCTCCTCCCACGTTCTTCTTTAAGAGTGTCTTGGCTACTATGTTATTCTTGTCCCTTTGTACTTCCATATAAATTTTAGAACTAGCTTGTTAAGCCCTGGCCGGTATGGCTCAGTGGTTAGACCGTTGGCCTGCGGTCCAGAGAGACTGGGGTTCGGTTCCCGCTAAGGGCATGTACCTCGGTTGCAGTTTGGCCCCGGCCCTGGTTGGTCGTGCGGGTGGCAGCCACTCGATGTGTCCCTTTCACATCGATGTTTCTCTCTCTCTCTCTTCCTCTCTCTCCCTCCCACTCTATCTGAACAAAAAAAAGAAGAAAAAAAAAGAATTAGCTTGTCAAGTTCTGCAAAATCTCTGTTGGTGTTTTGACTAGAATTGAACTAAATCTATAGCTAAATTTGGGATCTTTATTGATTAAGAATTTTTGTTACTCAATGTTGCCCCAATACAATTCAATGAAAAAGAAAAAAATTATTGCTACTACTCTAAATTGTATTTTTTAAAATATGTTTTTATTGATTTTAGATTGAGAGAAAAAGGTGAAGGAGAGTGAGAGAGAAACATCAATTGGCTGCCTCCTGCATTCTCCCTACTGGGGATCAAGCCCACAACCCAGGCCTGTGCCCTGACCAGGAATCAAATCATTGACTTGTCAGTGCATGGGACAATGCTCAACCAACTGAGCCACACCAGCCAGGGCTAAACTGTATTCTTAAAACAAATTTTCTAGCATTTGCTGTCAGCAGATGAAAATAAAATTAGTTTTGTATATTGATTTTATATCCATCCAGTGCTTTACTAAAATTCCATCAATACTAACAATCTTTCTGTAGATTTTTTTAGAGTTGTTTTTGAAGACAACTGTATTACCTGCAAATAACAACAGTTTTGTTTTTTCCTTAGCTATCCTCACACTTCTTATTTATCTTGCCCTCATCTGTTGGCTTGAATCTCCAGTACAAATGGAATAGAAGTGGTGAGAGTGGACACATTCGTTTGTACCTGATATTAAAAGAAATACATATGATATCTCACCCTAATGATGATGTCTACAAATGACATCTAGGCTGAAGAAGTTCCTTTATAATTCGGCGGGTTCTCAACCTGTGGGTCGCGACTCCTTTGGGGGTCGAACGACCTTTTCACAGGGGTCGCCTAAGACATAACAGTAGCAAAATTGCAGTTATGAAGTAGCAACAAAAATAATTTTATGGTTGGGGGTCGCCACAACATGAGGAACTGTATTAAAGGGTTGTGGCATTAGGAAGGTTGAGAACCACTGCTTTATATCCTTGGATTGTTTGAGTTATTTGTTTTTTTTAAATCCTCACCTGAGGATATTTTTCTATTTATCATCAGATAGAGTGGGAGGGAGAGAGAGAGAGAGGGAGAGAGAGAGAAGCATCGATGTGAGAGAGACACATTGACTGGTTGCCTCCTGCACAACCCGACCAGGGCTGGGGACAAACTGCAACTGAGGTACGTGCCCTTGACCAGAATCGAACCCGTGACTCCTTGGTCTGTGGGCTGACACTCAAACTGCTGAGCCAAACCAGCCAGGGCTAGAGTTTTTTGTTTTTGTTTTTGGTTTTTTTAGTCATGAATGGACATAGTATTTTAACAGCTTCTCCTTTAATTTGTTAATTGAGTAAATTATATTAATTGATTTTCTAATGTTTATGACCAACTAGATCATAACAATTTTATACAGTGCTAGAGTTTGTTAGTGTTCTGGTTATCTCTGCTACATAACAAACTACCTCAAAATTTAGTTTATTAAAATAATGTCTATTTTAATTTACCTATAATTTTGCAGATCAGGAATTTGGACAAGATTCAGCTCAGGGGTTTTCCTGCCCATACAGACTCCTTAAGGTCACTTGGTGAATTACGCTGGCAGATGGGCTGCTCTGGCAGGTCCCAGACAGCCTCGTTCGTAAGTCTGGTGCCTTGACAGAGATGACTGGAAGACTGGAAATGTCCGGGACTGTCAATTACAGTGCCTTCCTGTTGCCTCTCCAGCTGGCATTCTCAGGCTAGTCTTACTTCTTACATGGCAGCTAAGGGCTCCTAGAGAAAGTTTCTAAGAGACTGAGGTGGAAGTTACGAGCTTCTTTGCACTAGCCTAGGAAGTCACGCAGTGGAACTTCTACCCTATTCTATCGTGGAAGCACTTCTCTAGAGCCAACCTAGATTCAGAGGGAATGGAACTAGACTCTACCTCTCAGTGGGAGAAGTAGCAAAAAAAAAGTGCAGTCACCTTTATTTATTTTTTATTTTTTTATTAATTAATTCATTTTTGTTACAGATGTTTCTCCTTCCCCCCCAGACACCCTCCTCCCGACCCCCCTCCGACAGCATTGTTGTCTATGTCCATTAGTTATGCAAATATGCATATAAGTTATTTGGTTTATCTCATCCTTCCCCGAATCCCCCCCACCCCCGCCCCCGAGGTTTGTCAATCTGAACCATACTCCTTTCTGTGTCTCTGGGTCTATTTGGTTCATCAGTTTATTTTGTTCATTATATTCCACAAATAAGTGAGATCATGTGGTACTTGTCTTTCTCTGAGTGGCTTATTTCGCTTAGCATAATGCTCTCCAGATCCCTCCATGTTGTCTCAAAGGATAAGAGATCTTTCTTTCTTATAGCTGCATAGTATTCCATTGTGTTTATGTACCACAGCGTTTTAATCCACTCATCTATTGATGGACACTTGGGCTATTTCTAGATCTTAGCAATTGTAAAGAGTGCTGCTATGAACATAGGGGTACATATATTCTTTCTGATTGGTGGTTCAGGCTTCTTAGGATATATTCCTAGAAGTGGGATCACTGGGTCAAATGGCAGTTCAATTCTTAATATTTTGAGGAAGCACCATATTGTTTTCCATAGTGGCTGCACCAGTCTGCATTCCCACCAGCAGTGTACTAGAGTCCCCTTTTCTCCACACCCTCGCCAGCACTTGTTATTTGATGATTTGTTGATGGCAGCCATTCTGGCAGGTGTGAGGTGACACCTCATAGTTGTTTTAATTTGCATCTCTCTGATGATTAGTGACGTTGAGCATTTTTTCATGTGTCTCTGGGCCATTTGTATATCCTTTTTGGAGAGGTGTCTATTTAGGTCCTCTGCCCATTTTTAAATTGGGTTCTTTGTCTTCCTTTTGTTGAGTTGTATGAGCACTCTATATATTTTGGAAATTAACCCCTTATCTGATGTATCATTGGCAATTATGCTCTCACATACAGTGGGTTCCCTTTCCATTTTGATGGTTGTTTTTTTTTTTGCTGTGCAGAAGCTTTTTAGTTTGATGTAGTCCCATGTATTAATTTTTTCCTTTGTTTCTCTTGCCTTAGGTGTTGTATCAGTAATAATTCTGCTGCATGTGATGTCTGAAATTTTGTTGCCTACATTTTCTTCTAGGATTTTTATGGATTCACGAATCACGTTTAAGTCTTTATCCATTTTGAGTTTATTTTTGTGTATGGTGTAAGTTGGTGGTCTAGTTTCATTTTTTTGCATGTAACTGTGCAATTTTCCCAACACCATTTATTAAAGAGGCTGTCTTTACTCCAGTGTATGTTCTTACCACCTTTGTCATTAATTGAGCATAATGTCTTGGGTCAATTTCCAGGTTCTCTGTTGTGTTCCATTGATCTACATGCCTGTTCTTGTGCCCATACCAGGCTGTTTTGATTACAATGACTTTGTAGTATAACCTGATACCTGGTATTGTGATCTCTCCCACTTTGTTCTTTTTTTCCAAGATTGCTGTGGCTATTCAGGGTCTTTTTTTGGTTCCATATAAACTTTTGAAGTATTTGTTCTAGTTCTGTGAAATATGTCATTGGTATTTTAATGGGGATTGCATTAAATCTATAGTTTGCTTTGGGTGGTGTGGACATTTTAAAGATGTTAATTCTTCCAATCCATGAACAAGGTATATGCTCCACTTTTTTATATCTTCCTCTATTTTATTTTTCAATGATCTGTGAGATTACCACTTTCCTTTCTGTTACTGTCTTTATCTGTTTTTGATAACAAAGTTATTCTGGTCTCATTAAAATGGGATGGTGACTCTTACCTACTTCTCTTGATTTCAAAATAATTTAAGACTAGTTTAATGTCTCGAATGTCAGTAGAACTTGCTGGGAAAATCATCTGAGCCTGGTGTTCCCTTTGTAGAAAGATTTTTTTTTTATTGATTAAAAAAAATTTTTTTTCTTTATTGATTTTTAGAGAGGGAGGAAGGGAGAGGGAGAGAGAGATAGAAACATCAATGAGAGAGAACATCGATTGGCTGCCTCCTGCATGCCCCCCACCGGGGATCAGGCCCACAACGTGGGCATGTGCCCTGACTGGGAATCAGTCAACCACTGAGCCACACCGGCCAGGTGAAAAATTTTTAATTATTATTTCAATTTAGTTAATGGTTATAGAACTATTTGAGTTCTCTATTTTTTTGAGTCAGTTATGTAAAGTTAGTTATATTTATCTAGTATTTTTCCATTTCATCTACATGTTCAAATTTATTGGTATAAATGGTTTATTATAACCTCTTAAATCTTTGTAATGTCTATAGCATCTGTAATTTTGGTCTTGTTTTTTCATTTCTAATTTTTATTTTATTTTTTATCGTCACCCGAGGACATTTTTACATTTATCTTGAGATAGAGCAAGAGGGAGAGAGGGAGGAAGAGAGAGAGAGAGAAACATCAACGTGAGAGAGACACATTGAGTGGTTGCCATCCACACCACCCCAACTGGGGCCAGGGACAAACTGCAACCGAGGTACGTGCCCTTAGCGGGAACCAAACCCAGGACTCTCTGGTCCGCCAGCCGCTGCTCTAACCGTTGAGCCAAACCGGCCAGGGCTTGTTTTTTAATTTCTGATGTTGTTATCTGTGTCTCTCATTTTCTTGATTGGTCTTGTCAGAAATCTATCAACTTTGTAAAAGAAATGTTTGGCTCTGTTGATTATATTATATTTTTGTCCTCTACTTCATTAATTTCTTCTCTTTATTTCTCTCATCATTTTTGAATGCTTATTTTATATTCTTTTTCTATCTTCTTAAATTGTATGCTTAACTCTTTAACTCTATTATAAGTTGTGTTCTTTAGCTTCTTTGAGCTATTGATTATAAACATATTTTTTAGAATTTCCAATCAATAGGAAATTATCTTTTTGTTATTGATTTCTCACTTAACTACATTGTAGTAATAGAATGTGGCCTGTATGATACCAATGCTTTAAACTCTATTGAGACATTTTTTTTAGCTCATCTGTTGTTAGTGAAAATAATTTATAGTCTACAGTTGTTGGGTATAGTTTCCTATAAATGTATATCTTATGGTGCTGTTCATATCTATATTTGTACAGTGCTTTTGGTGGGAGGGGGGGTGTCTTGATATTTCAATTACTGGGCCAGGTATAATAAATCTCCTACCGTAAGAGTAGATTTATGCATTTCCCCTTGTATTCTTTAGTTTTATATATTTAGAAGCTGTGTTTTTAAGTGTGACTCATGTTTAAAGTTGCTGCATTTTCCCAGTGAACGAAAACTTGAATCATTTGCACAGTGATCCTATTTGAAAGTCCTAGCAGTGCTTCTGAATCCTTTGGTGTCGTTTTGTCTGCTCTTAATTTAGGTGCACTGGCATTTTGATTAGCATTTGCCTGGAATATCATTTTCAGTCCTTTTCACTTTCGACCTTTTATGTTCCTATATTTTAAGGGTTATCAATAAAGAGCACATCGACAATTTTTTTAAATGGAAACTTTGCCAATTTATATTGATTCTGATTACTGATATTTGTCATTTTACTTAAAGCTTTTTATATGTTTCTGTTTCTCTTCTTTCTTGCCTTCTTTTATTTTTTAAGTTTTTTTTATTTTAACTTTTTATCACGGAAATTTTTAAACACATACTACAATGGAAAAATGATCTCTCAGCTTCACCAAAGGTCAACAAGTTTTATACATTCTTTGTATCTTCCTGTTGTTTTTAAACAAAACCAAGCCACCATATAATTTTATTCATAAGTTCTTTGGTGTGTATATTTAAGGGGGCTTTTATAAAACAAAACCACATTACCATCATTACATCTTAAAAATTAATAATTCTTTAATGTCAATAAGTATCCAGTTATTGTTCGAATTATCCTAATTGTCTCACAAACATGATTTTTTTTTACTGTTTTGTCCTGACTGGGAATCAAACCGGCGACCTCTTGGTTCATGGGTCGACACTCAACTGCTGAGCCACACCAGCCAGACTGATTTCTTTTTTTAAAGACAGAGTGTAGGGAGGGAGGCAGGGCAGAGAGAGAGAGAGAGAAATATTGATGTTAGAGAGAGACATTGTCAATTGCCTTCCGAATGTGCCCCAACCAGAGATTGAAGCTGCAACCGAGATTTGTGCCCTAACCGGAAATTGAACCAGCAAACTTTGGGTGCACGGGATGATGCTCCAACCAACTGAGCCACACCGGCCAGGGCTCAACAATGTTTTTTTTATACATCAGCATTGTTACTTGTTTTCCATAGGAGAATAGGCCAGAAGTTAAGGTCCTCCCAATGCTTACTCCTCTGGTTCCTATTCCCAGAGTGCTAATTGTTGCTAGACAAAATTTTTGGAGTTTCACTTCAATACAGCAAGCACATCTGGCTGCTTTGCGGTCCCTGCCTCCATGTCTTTCAGATTCACCTTTCCTTCTTGACCTTGACCCCCAAGTCTCTGCTCTCAGAGGCTTCTCTGTTTGCTGTCATTACAGACTACAGTGAGACTCAGGTATGTGTTCTCTCGTACTCTGTTTGCTTTGCTTTACAATACCTTTTTATCCTATTTATCTTTCCTACTTATTCTTCCCTTTAGTCCCATTCAGAGAGTTGTTTCTCTTTTCCAAGGCCAACTCCTCTATCCTTGCTATGAATACCACTTTTGCAGCTGGAGTTGCTCCTTCCCCGTACGCACACCTCTGCATCTTTTGCCAGTAGTGTTGATGCAAGTCTTCCAAGGCTGAATATAGCACTTTCTCTTCTGTGACGCCTTTTGAGATGTCCCTTCTCCTTTTGTCCCAAATATTCTCTCTGAACTTCAATAACACTTTATTGCTAACATGAACACAGGGCTGACACCACCATGCAATGTTACTGTTTGCATAACTATCATCTCTCCTGCTAAACTGAGCTGCTCAGAAAAGGCACTGGTTTTTATTTATCTTCACTATTTCTTACTGTGCTGAGCACAATAGTGGCTCATTTTAAATGCTATTGAATTAACTACTGAATCCCTTCTTGGCTTCTCCAGAAATTAGCATTTTTCAGCGATCTCTTTTCTTTACTCAATCTTCACTAGATCCCTCTCTTCTACGGTCAGATACACTCAAGTGTTAGACTTTGAAGGGAAAGAAAAATATCTTCACTGGGTCCTGTTGTTCTCTTTTTCATCTTTTCCCTTCTAAATGTCTTAAACATATGCTCTATGACTCTGTCTTCTCTCTTTGCCATGAGTCTTTCTTTAACCACCTGTAATCTGACCTCTACTCTCGCCTCTATTGAGATTACACTCTTCAAAATGAAAGCTTCCTTTTCTTACTGCCACCTCCTCTCCTCAGCTGTACCCAGTTGTGAGCCCCCCTGCTGGGACAGTGTTCTCTGCCCCCCCCCATCTTTCTGCTGTGCTTCCCTGCCCCCTGACTGCCCTTCCCTTACACCCATCCCTCCTCTTACGCCTGTTCTCAGCTCCGAAGATTTCCTCTCTGTCCTGGGGGGTCCTGCTGCCTTTAGCTTTTATTAACGTGGCTGCTTTTCCCAGTCTGATTCTCTGATGCTAAACTAATCTCTTAATTCTAAAATCTCGCATCTCTCAGTTCCTCCCAGGCACTGTCATTTAGCGTCCCCATGCTCAACACGGCTCTCTTTCCTAAATGTTTCGCATTCATTGTTTCCATTCCCTCCTGGATCATTTAGGCTCAAAAGTCTCAGTTTCGTTAGGTCCCTCCCACGTTCTTACTCCTCTCTCCCTCACCTCCTACCAAGCTGGCTCAACCTTCACCATATCTCTTTCCCTTCCAGTTGCTGTTCCTTTGGTTTAGGACCTCGTCCTCTGGGTCATTGTGCCCTGCCCATGCCTCTGCTGTCAGTCTCTTTCCTTTCTCAGCCATCGTGCACGTCATTGCCTGGTATTCCAGAAACTTCCCTCAGGATATGGGAAAGGAGGATGGATTTTGGAATTAGACAAATCAGGATCTGAATCCCAATTCTGCTAGGTACTGACTGGGAATGTCACTTTCTCCAACAGCTATGAGGCTAAAATCGGTCATCTCATTGGATTTGAGTGAGTATTAAGTGAGATGATATAACAAAGTCACCTTTCTATATTTAAAAAATTTTAACAGATGAATAAACAGTTCCAGAGCAATTATGTAATTTTCCCAAGGTCACAGTCTGTAAAGCAGAGCACAGTCTACAAAAGAGTTTCACACATCTCACAGGTCAAGGTGAATATAAGCCTCTATTGGTCTGATTCATGAGTCCATATTCCTAACGTCCGGAATCAAATTCTAGATTCATCTGGTTCTTCAGGACCCAAGGGAAGACACTGACCGTGATGGGCTGAAGCAGGTCCAGACTGTCAGGGGCCGAGGGCGGGGAGGGAAGACAAGGCTGTGTGGAGTTAGTGTGGCGGCCCGCAGATGGACACTGGGACCTGGACATGCTGAGGTGAGAGGAGGACACCTGCCCAGCGTGACTGTCACTGGGATGTGGGACTCATTGTGTATTTTGCGGAATTGAGTGAATTTAATCCTTTTCTGCCTGTGGCAACCCACTCTTCATAGTCACTCCTAGAGGGTCACAGTTTGGCCAGCTGTGCGAATGTCTGTGGTGATACTAAAGCTCATTTTGTGAGGTTAGCAGCTCTTCCTTGCAAACCACAAACATCATTCTTTAAAACAATGAGAATGGCTGCTTTGCAAAGTTCTATTTGGTGAAACAACAGTCATAGAAAACACAAAAACAAAACTCAGGATCCCACTTCTGCCTTGGTCCTGGATGCGGGCTGTGGTCAGGTGTCCGGTTCCTCGTGAGGGCCTGGAGCCTCCCACACATCTGTGACCGATGCTGCAGTCGCACAGCAAGACACCCAGGAGCATAAGCTTTCAGGAAGATGGGCGAGGAGAAGGAACCCGTGACCACCCACCCTTGGCTTGCCTGCCCGGCTCCCGAGCCCCACTTCCTCCATGTGGCGGCAGCGTGGCCTGACTGACTTGCCCTCCGCTTGTGTCCAGGACCTGTGTCTTCTCCCTTTGCCTCGTGCTGCTCGATCGATGCTTGAGGAAGCCATTCATTCAGAACGCCTCAAATAAAAGCATTTTGTGGTGAGCCTGGTGTGGGAAATGCCGCATGTTTCTCCCCCCTTCTGGACACTCACGGTGAACACCAGCAGTTGTAATTAAGACTCTGCTTTTTTGCTAAAAGCCTTCAGAGCCATGGTGATAGTCCTCGGGTTGTTTCCAGTGCCCACGGCATGCTCTGCGGGAGTGGAGCGTAAGGAGTGGCGGACATCCTCAGGTCTGCAGAGACTTCCCTGTCTGCGGTACTTCTTGGCAGCAGCTCATCGGTGAGCTGGTCAGAGCCCCTGGGGGAGGGGGTGCAGGGCCACCTTCCCGCCTGCTCAGGGCCAACGTGTCTTCATTGTTCATTCCAAAAACCCTTTAAATAACTTCCCCCCATTCATTCCTCCCTCCGATAGAAGGGAGAGACCCGTGTGCTGACGGACCTTCTGTTGCTAGTTTAAACATGAAAAGCATGGTAAAAACCTGAAGCAGTGTTTTGGGAGCAGCTAGCATTGTTATGGCAACTAAAGACATATGCTGGTGTGCGGGGCAGGGGGCAGTGGGGAGGTGGACAGGCTCAGGAGACTCACGGGGGTCCCGTCCATGGCCGCTAGCAGAGGCCAAAGGACGCAGGAGAATCCAGGACAGTGGCTTCACGGGGGAAAGCTGGTGCCGCAGGGGGGCCCCCCACAGGGGTTATTATGGGGCAGTGAAGACAGTAATATTATGAAAAAGTATCCTTTCATTCAGACCGTTTCTAACTGCTTGACTGCTCTGAACCCTCCAGGTTGAGAATATTGGGTTTGGGGAACTGGGCAGAACCATGACAGTTAGCCAACTGTGTGCCAGGGCTGGGAAATGCTTCCTGTCCACCTTCCCACTTCATACGACGCCACTGCCGCGAGTCATGGCAACAGTATCACTGTGCCCATTTACAGGTGAGGAAAGGCAGGCTTAGGGGCTAAGTCACACCTCCCTGAAGCCAGGTAGGAAGCCCAGGCACGTTCCGCTTCAGGGTACAGTCTGGAGTTCCGTGGAAACTTCCTCACGTTCCAGGCAGAAGTGTAAGCACTCGAGAAACAAGAGCCTAAAAATCCCATCTCTGTCCGAAAGGCTGCTGCCGTCCTCCCACACAGCCTGCTTGGACAGGGCTGGGCTCTCCTCAGCAGGGTGGGAACTAGCAGTCCTCTCTGCCGGCTCGGGTGTGGAGAAGGGGATCCTGTCACCGTCCAGGCCCTCCTGTGGGACAGGAGTCTGACCCTGAACCCCGCCGGGACTCTGATCACACTGTGCGGGGCGCACAGAGCTGGATGGCCCCAGGATTCAGGGCCAAAGGAAGATGTGCGAGCTCCCCAAAGGAGGGTCCTCACCTCCCCTTTTCAATGTGATTTTTCTTCTGTCCAACTCTGCTTCCTCATCTTCAGATTCCTTAGTCAACAGTTGGTTGTGTTGTCTTGACTGTGGCAATAACAATTTCTGAAAAGCAAAGTTATGATGTGTGCAAGGTGAAAGCCCTTTAGGGGCTGTGTTTCAGCAAGGTGTAGTGATAGGACCATAGGAGACTGATATCGGGATATTTGATTTCTGGTCTTGGCAATGTCGATGCACTTATTTTCCACCTTCCGAAGGGCACTACCCTTTCATACTGGGCACTCTGCTATAACCGGGGTCTGTGCTAAGCACAGGGGGCGCCGGAAGAGTCGGGGTTCTGGACTTCAACAAGTTCAGCCTAGTTTTCCTGGCAGTGTTTGGAGTGGGTGGTAGCGCATCCTATTGTTTGCTGCCCTTCTTGTGAGAGGATTATTTTTCTCTCCCGCATTGATATTAGCTGATGAATGTGACTTACATCGGCTAATGAGAGGTGAGCAAAAAAGGCAAATGCCACTTCTGAGTCATTGCATGTCACACCAATTCTCTGTTCTTTGTTCTTTGCCATGGTCTCATGGCAAAGAGGGGCAGCGCCATCAGCCTTGGTTCTGGAATGAAAGAAAAGCCAAGTGGAAATGTGGGCAAGAAATAAACCTGTTGTTGTTGTCTGACTCAGATTTGGGGGTGGGGGTGTTTGTTGTACAGCCTAACCTACTGAAAGCTGAGTGATACAAAAGGAAAGAGGTGGGCTTTATTTTTCTATTCCCTTGTTTGCAGCAGTTTGGTGATGAGAACAGCAATCCCCATGTCTCAATTAATAGATTTCATGTGGCTTAGACTCATTTCATTCATTTCTTGTCTTCAGAGCCTTGTATCTAGGTATTCAGGGGTCTAGGCAACCAGGACAGGCCAAATCTTACTAAAGAAGTTCACGGGCCACTTACCTATAGTCTTGGTCCTTGGGTCCCAGGAGTGAATGTTCCATTGCCACTATTTCTGGTGAATGGTTATTGTCTCGAAATTGCCCTGAACTGCTTCCCTGCCACATTTGTAAGGCAGGATCCTGATGTTATTCGTGTTGGATGAAGACTTTGCAGTGGAAAGAAACTCTTTCTATTGGACAATCCTGAGCTGGGGGCAGAGCCTACTCCTGCCTGTCTCCTCTTCCTTCAGGTCACCCATGGAGCCCTCTGAGGGGCACTCCTGAGTCCCTTCTCTGTCTGGTCTTCCCATATCTTTTCTTTACTCATGCTTACTGTTTTACTTTCCCATTTGATGGAACTGAAGGAGCACGGTCAGTTCCTTCAGAGTGTAAACCTGGAAGAAAAACCAACCTTCTTCGTGCTAATATTGAGTGTCTCTCACAGCCTAACTTCCATGTGTGATTATACTAACCAGGGCCCTTCCTTCCTTCCTTCCTTCCTTCCTTCCTTCCTTCCTTCCTTCCTTCCTGCCTTCCTGCCTTCCTGCCTTCCTGCCTTCCTGCCTTCTTTCCTTCCTGCCTTCCTGCCTTCCTGCCTTCCTTCCCTCCCTCCCTTCCTTCTTTCCTTTTTTCCTTTCTTCTATATCTTTATTTCAGCAAGTATTTATTGAGCCCTGTGATATTCCAAGGTACTACACCGGGCACCGGAGGGACTGCAGTGAATGAAAGATCAGTAGCACCTCCCAAGGGGCCGGGGGACTGGTGTGGGTGAGTGGACACGGAGGAGAACATGCACCTATTATTATTTTACATAGAAATCTGAAGTGTTGGTATAATCTTATTATTATTTTTTAGTTATTCTAAATGTAGACCTCTGAGTGGAGATGAGAGAAAATGGAAAGACGAGGAGATGAAGCAGAAAAATGGTAACAGAAGTCACAACAGTTTCTCCTGGCATCTTCTAAAGGCTGGTGCTAGAACGGGGATAAAAGATCATGAGGTCCAGTGTCCCCCACACTTTCCACAAAGAGGCCCCAGGGACAGGGCAGCATGAATGGCTGTTGCCAGGGGAGACTTAGATTTAACATGAGCTGCCAGATACAAGGGAAATTTCTTCGAAGTATCTTTTGTGATTAAAAAAATAATGTATTTTTTGCATGCTTTTCATAACATTGCTGTTTGTTTTAACATAAAAAATTATCCTCCCTATTGTATGACTCCATTCACATGGAATGACCAGAATAGGCACATCTGTGGAGACAGAAAGTGAACGAGTGGTCGCCTCGGTCTGCGAGGGGACACGGGAGCTGATGGCCCAAGGGTGCGCAGTTTCTCTTCAGGTGATGGAAATGATCTAAAATTGGTTCATGTGGTGGTTGCTCAATCTGTGAACATGTTAAAAATCATTGAATTGTGTGCTCTAAATGGGTGGACTGTATGGGGTGTGAATTTTATTTCATAAAGCTGTTTAAAAAATGTTGTCCCTCCTAATCTTCAAATAAAAACTGGCATTCTGGGAAGATGAGTAGCTTGTAGCTTTTTACCACTCGGAAAGCTGGGGTTAAATGCACCCATTTAAGAAGTGAGATTCTGGTCCAACCCCATCCATTTACAGATTTATAGAAACCCAAGGAGGCGACGGGACTTGCCCAAGGCCACCCAGAGCAGGAAGCAGAGCCAGCTTCCCGAGCCCCGGTCTGGGACAACGTGTAAGTCTCCAAATGTGCTTTGCACCGGACTTGTTTCGCCTTGTTTCATGTTCCTAAATTATTTACTTACCAAGTTGCTTCAGCTACCCACGTCCCCCAGTCTATTTCTACTCTTGGCTTCTGGCTCTTCGCCTCCTCCCTGTTCCCAGAACAAGTGGCTAAGCCTGCGGATCCCTCACCCCACCTTCCGCAGGGACTTCGGGGAGTGGCAGGAGGAGGAGGGGCCTCACCCGTTCTTGCCTTGGGCCCCGCTGAGCCAAAGGCCAGCTCTGCCTTCCAGAAACTGTGGGAGTAGGATCCACTATCTGTCTAATCACAGCAGAACCAGTGGTATCTGGATGGAATCTCAGCCAGGACACTTTCATCCGACCCTGCCCGGCATTGGGCAAGCTGTGAAAGTGAGCTGCTGCATCAGATAGGAGCGGGACTGTGCAGTGACCTGCAGTCCCCACGGCCTTGTCTTCTCCAGATGACCTCATGCCCTGGGATCCGTGGGTGTGTCCAGAGCATGGCCCCTTCCTGCCAAGCAGGACCTTTTCAGGGAGGGGCCAGCTCAGATAGTATCTGCTAACCTTGGGGCCTCTTTTCTGTGTGCTTCTACATGGTTCCTGTATCCATTCTTTCATGAGATCTTTATGAAGTTCCTGGGCGAGGTGGACATTATATACCTTCATGGGAACCAAGGCTTAAGATGCAAGTTATTAGCCCTGGGCAGTGTGGCTCAATTGCTTGGAGTGTCCTCCCGCACACCGAGAGGTGGTGGGTTCGATTCCTGGTCAGGGCACATGCCTGGCTTACAGGTTCGATCCCCAGTTGGGGCGCGTACAGGAGGCAGCCCATCAGTGTGTCTCTCTAACATCAGTATTTCTCTCCCCCCACCTCTCTTTCTTTCTATCTATTATCTATCTATCTATCTATCTATCTATCTATCTATCATCTATCTCTTCCCCTCTCAAAAAAATATCATTTAAAAAAAGGGAAAAAAATTTTAACAGAAAAAAAATATATATTTTAAAAAAGAATACAAATTATTAGCCCAAGGTTTCTAAGCCAACAAATGAAGGAGCTGAGTCTGCTCCACACTCCTAGACCAGGCTGTTTCCACCAGGCCCTGAGCTCAGATTAGCATCGTGGAAAAGAGGACAAAAGGTTGCCCATGGCCCAAAGGACAGTGTGAGCATTAAGCGTCCTCTGTTGGGTCTGAAGACCACCTCTGGGATAACTTTGTTTTAAATTCATGCCCTGGGCTGCAATTGGATTGTAAAGATGTGAGAGACAGCAGTCCAAAGTGTACGCAGAGTTTTTCCTAATAACTAACTCTCTCTCCCCTCCTCCCTTCCTGGGCTGCCAGAGGTAGGGACTGAGTGGTCCTAGGCAGAGATGGCAGCGTGAGACACTTCCCGCGGTGCTCCACCACCTCCCGGGGGGCAGATGAGCAGCTGGTCCTGGAGGTTACTCCGACAGGAACTCGTCCTTCCACAGCCAGTGGAGGGAACTTGGGAAGCTTGGGGTCTGGAATTCTGGGGCTGGGCTGTCACACTTTCCTGGCAGGTGAGAACCCCCACCCCACTGATTATGGCCCAGATATCTTATCATCTTTTAATTGAATTCACAGGATTAAAAAGTATCTGATTATCTTGTCCAAAATGTTCATTTTTATGTATTTCAGTAACTTAATTTTTTAATTGAATTTATTGGGGTGACATTGGTTAATAAAATTACATAGGTTTCAGGTATGCCCTTCTACATCTTCTGTATATTGTATTGTGTGTTTACTAGTCTAGAATTCTTAGAGCACTTTAAAAAATCTGAAGAATCCTTTTTTCCCAAAGGAAAAAAAAAAAAATTCATACATCTGAGAAAAGCTGAGCTAAAAAACAGAAGTGGGGAGAGTCAGACAATACAGAATAATCCTAATGGTGTCTTCAAAGGTTGTTGACGTGCAACCTGGAAGTATAAATGGTTGATAATGTTCCTCTAATGTAAGTCTCTTTATTTTTAAATTATATACATGTGTGTCTGTGCTCTTCTATACTACGTGTATTGAAGTCTATCCCCAAATAGAAAAACATAAAGAACTGGTTAAAATATGCCCACGGAAGTTCTGCTGCGTCCCTCTCCCCAGGCAGATTGCCTTAGGGGCACATTTAGAGCGTCCACTCTGGAGAACTCTGGCTCCGCCATCCTACAGTCTGGGAAATTTAGGAACCCTGAGGTCAGATGTGCAGTTTAGGTCACTTTTTATTCTGAGCTGCAACCCTCACTTATAATATCATTACTCATTCAATTTTTTTTTTATTGTGATCAAATATATATAATATAAAACTCACCATCTTCACCATCGTGAGTGCACAGTCCGTGCGTTCACGTTGTTCTGTGGTCATCACCACCGTCCGTCTCAAACGTTTTCATCTCCTCAGTCTGAAAGTCTGCACCCATTAAACAGTCGTTCCCACTCCTCCAGGCCCTGGTACCCACCATCCTCCTTTCTGCTTCTGTGAATTGGACTCCTCCAGGTCGATAATTATTTGTAAGCTCCTGTGATGACTCGGGTGGTGGTCTGGTGTGTGGGGTTCCGTGGTGAGCAAGGCGCATGAAGTTTCTGCCCTCTAACCACCACTGAAGTCTGTTTTGATTAACTTAAATGAACCTAACCTGGGTGAATGTCTTGGGAGAGGCAAGGAGGTGGACTATATTCAAACTGGGGCCGGGTGTGGCAGTCAGCGCAGGCGAGGTGACTGCGAGGGGCAGCAGAGGTGAGGCTGGGATCGGGGGAGACGTGACAGGTGACTACCAGAACGAGAGAAGTACCTTCCCAGGGAATCCCTTAGAACCTGGGGGAGAGGTGGTTCTTCCTGCACGACGTAAATTGAGGCTGTATTTATTTTCATTGACTGCTATAGGAAAAGGGGATCCCCACAGGCTGGTGGACATGCGAGCATTAGGGTGTCATCGTTATTAGTAACCTCCCGATGGCTCAGGCTTCAGGGCTTGGGAAAAACAGGGTTCAGGTGTGGAGAGAACTTGAGAGGGGCAGGGGAAAGCGTTGCGTGTGGCTGAAAGCCTGCCCACATCTACTGGATTCTACCCTCTGCCCCTCCACCCGTCTTTACCTTAGGATAAAATTATTCATTGCCAATTACAGGGCTGGTCAAAAATCAATACAAAGGTGGGAGAGAACAGATCATTTTTCTTACGGAAGTAACCGTTTTCATTAATTTTTCATTAGTGCTGCCTTTGTTTCGCTCTCCATCACGACGGAGCAGCAGCCGCGGTTCAGCCAGTGTGCGTGCTCCTTGGATTCGGGAGAGGCTGGCGAGAACGCGGCAGGTTGCTGCCCAGGACCACCGCCCGTGGAACCGGTTTAGGCGGCTGTTTTAAGATCATCATGTTGGTTAAAACGTGCTTCAGAACATCGTGTTTCCACTCACTCCGTCCTAATTCTATTGTGGAAATTCTTTTTACAGAATAAGTGCATTTTGGGCTTCTTCATGTTTATTTTCAGTATGTAAGTCAGTCTCTCCGTGGGCACTTCAGGGTTGATGGATATGATGCCTCCCTTTGGCTGGTGCCCTCGGCGGAGGGTTGCCAGATTTATGCCTTTGGGACCTGGGGTCTTGGATGGGGAGGAGGGGGAGGGCAGTTTATGATAACTTTGCACATATGCTTCCCTGTGCTTTTAGTGCAGTTATTTTTAAACTCTTCTTCTCAGTCCCTAACCTCAGCCTGCCCATCCTCTCTGAAGCCTTCTCGGCTTCCCACCTTAGCAGAATTGCTTGACCAGCAAACCTCAGCCCCCCTCCATGTGCTCTTCATACTATAGTCTGTTGTCTGTTCACGTGGGTCTCCCTGGCCGACTTTGAGTGATCTGAGAACAGGGGCAGTGGTTTTAAAATTTTTTTTCTTCATTGATTTTTTTTTTAATCCTCACCCGAGGATATTTTTCTATTTATCTTCAGATAGAGTGGGAGGGAGACAGAGAGAGAGAGAGAGAGAGAGAGAGAGAGAGAGAGAGAGAGAGAGACATCGATGTGAAAGAGACACATCAACTGGCTGCCTCCTGCACAACCCCGACCAGGGCCAGGAACAAACCGCAACCGAGGTACGTGCCCTTGACTGGAATCATACCTGAGACTCATTGGTCCGCAGGCTGACGCTCTAACCGCCGAGCCAAACTGGCCAGGGCATTGATTTTTTTTTTTTTAGAGAGAGAGAGGAAGGGAGAGGTAGGGAGAGATGGAAGTATCATTTGGCTGCATGGGTCGACACTCAACCACTGAGCCATACCAGCCGGGCAGGGGCAGTGGTTTTTATTTTTTGGATTTTCAGCACCTAACAGCACCTGGCCAATGGTGGGTGGTTAATGAATGCTTATTAATGCCCGGCCGGTGTGGCTCAGTGATTGAGCATCGACCCATGCAGCAAGAGGTCGCTGGTTAGATTACCAGTCAGGGCACATACCCAGGTTGTTGCCAGTAGGGGGCGTGCAGGAGGCAGTCGGTCGATGTTTCTCTTTCATATTGATGTTTCTATCTCGCTCTCCCTTCCTCTCTCTCTAAAAAAATCAATAAAAACATTTTAAATAAATAAATGGTAAAAAATGACTGGAAGTCATTCCTGGCCTTGTGTAAGCAAGAGTAAGAATCCCCAGTAGCAGTGGGGGGTGAGGGAAGCCTGCCCCTACTCCTACTGATGTAAAGAACTAAGTGCTAAGCCCAGCTCTGTGGCTAATTAGCTGTGTAACCATGAATACGTCGCTAACACTGGGTCCTTATCTATAGAGGGGGGATTCTCTCCCAGTCCTAATGTCCTTAACCCCAAGAACCTCTGTCCTCGGAGGAGAATTCTCCCCGGTGCTCATTCCTCCAGCTGAATGGCACACGAGCTTCTGACGCTTGCTCAGCCGGCTCCCGGCCAGCCCCGGAGCTGACTCTTCCTCCTTCTCAGGCCTCCAGACAAGCCTCTGGAGCCAAGCCCATCTCTGGTTGTTAACCCAGCCTCTCAGCCTGCTCTTGGCCATGCTCCACCAATTATCTCTGGACCCTTCCCTCTTTTCTAAAGTCTATTTAGATATGACTACATTTGGGACAAGCACCCTCATAGAAAACATCTTCGTTACCCCAGAAAGTTCCCTCAAGCCCTCCTCTAGCCAAGAGCCCCCACCCCTCACTCCCACCCAGTTAGGAACCACTATTCTGACTTCTATTACTGGGAACCGGTTTTGCCAGTTCTGGAGCTTCAAATTAGTGTAACCATACAGCACATATTCCCTTGGCCCAGTTTTCCATTCAACATAGCTTTTTTGATTCATTCATGTTGTTTCAGTTGTCAGTAGTTCATTCTCTTTCATCAGAGAGCTGTATTTTGTTGTTTGAACAGACCGCTATTTATTTACTGAGGCTCTTGTTAGAGGACATTTGGATTGTTTCTGGTTTGGGCCATTTTGTGTTTTTAACTTCTTTTACATCCGGCTGTTTTTCTTTTCTTTCTAAATATAGTGAAATCATTTAAAAATTCACTTCCACTTGCTAGATATGTGACCTCAAATGGGGTGCTTGGGCTCTCTGAGCTACAGTTTCTATATCTGTAAAGTGGGAAAATAATATCGTTTTTATATGATTGTTTTGTTTTCCTTTCAAAGGTAAACATGTTACATTTGAGAAACTTCACACTGCAATCTTTTCAAAGAGAGTCACATAAGAAAGCAAAGATGTTGTCCTCCCCTCATCCTAGAAATAAATAAGAAGGGCACAAAATTTATTTTTAAATTACAGCACTTGGGGTCAGCCGGAGTAGCTCAGTTGGTTGGAGCGTCATCCCGGACACCAAAGGGTTGCCGGCTCAATTCCCAGTCAGGGCACATACCTGGGTTGCAGGTTCGATCTCCGGTCAGGGTGCGGAAGGCAACCGATTGATGTTTCTCTCTCACTTCCTTTCTCTAAGCATGTCCTCGGGTGACGATTAAAAAAAAAAAATTACAACACTTGGAAGATTAGCACTAGCATTCGAAAGGAAGACAAAAGAAAAAGAAAGGTATTTACTGCATATTTCAGATTACTTTGGTTGGGGTTCACCCCATGTGGTATTAATATTTCTTCTTTCAATTCTTATGACCAAAACAGTAAACGCTAGGGGAAAATATACATTTCATATATTCATATGAATATGTACCCAACTTATAATTATTTTGTTCATCTATTAAAGCACTTAGGATATTGCCTGGAATACAGTGAAGACTATATAAATGTTTACTATTATTTATATTGTTATCAAACTGTTGTGAGGATTAAATGGGTCACATCCTACTCATAGCAACACATCTGTGGTGCAAGAAGCATGGATTTTGAAGATTTTGAATCTCACTCTTCTCACTCACATTCCTCCTTACAAACAACAGGTAGGCTCACTCGTATTATTTTTGTTTGTTTTTGTTTTTGGTATGTGCCCCTAGCGGGAACCGAACCCGGGACTCTCTGGTCCGCAGGCCGACACTCCAAACGCTGAGCCAAACCGGCCAGGGCCCTCGTATTATTTTTTTACTGCAAAAATATGAGATGATATGAATAGATACAGTTCTCAAATATTCCAACTGCAAACTATTATCACCCTTACTTGTTGAGCCTGTATCCTCTGCAAAGACATTGTTAGGGACCGCTGGAGTGGAAAATATTTCTAATAATTCTTGGTCATAGAACGTAGACTATAGGAACTCTATGAAATGACCTGTGTTAAGGCATGCCATTTTAGTAAAGGAGAACAGGGATCTGTGCATGTCACTCTATCTGCTACTGCCCGGGCTCTCTTTTCCTTCACGAGCTCTGCAAGAACGGTCTAGAGTCACTGTCTTGACTTCCTCGCCTCTGATTCCCTTCTCGGCCTGCAGTGTCCGCCTCTGGATCCCAGCACTTCACGATTGTTTCCTCCGGGGTCGGCAGTGGCCTTGTCTGCGCTATACCTGATAGACGGGGTTAGTCCTGTTCCTCTTTGACCTCTCTCAGCCATCGGCCACTCTCATTTGTCTTTGAAATTCTCCATCCACCCCACCCCATTTTACACTCGTTTTCTTCCTCCCTTTGGCTCTTCCTTCTGGGTCACCACCCACATCTAAGAGTTGGTGGCCTCTCGCCTGGCCGATGTGGCTCAGTGGTTGAGCATCGACCCATGCACCAAGAGGCCGCCGGTTCGATTCCTGGTCAGGGCACATGCCCAGGTTGTGGGCCCAATCCCCAGTGGGGAGCGTGCAGGAGGTGGCCAATCAATGATCTCTCTCATCGATGTTTCTATCTCGCTCTCCCTTTCCTTTCCTCTCTCTCTAAAACCAATAAAGAAAAAAAAAAAATGAGTTGGTGGCCTGTCGAGGCAGGTACGGCATTCCCCTATACACTCTCCCTGGCTTCATGGGCAATGTCACCATGCCAAAGCCACATGTCAAGTTCAGCTCCTGCCCCCAGTGCCCAGGCTGACTGCCAGCACCCCCATCTCTGGACATCTGGTTGCCCACAGGCACCTCCCCTGCCACATGCTCAAAACTAAACCCCGCTGAGACCCCTTTGCCTGCCCTAGAAATACAGGCTTCTTCCTGGCCTCCCAACCGTCTGGAAACCTGAGGTAGAAACTTTGGAATTATTCTTGGTTCCTTTCTCTCCTTCGCCACCCGCATGTAATTGCTTATCAAGTTCTGTTGTTTCTACCTTGGAAATATCTCATGAATTTACCCCCTCTTCCACCTCCCAATTGCTTTCATTTATCATAGCTCCATGAGACAGCTGGAACAATCTCCTGATTTAGCTCTTCAGTCTCTGTCTGCTCTGCTTCCGTCTCCATTCTGCCACAGAAATAGTGTTTCTTAAAAGCAAGTCCAGTTACACCACTCTTCTGCTTAAACAGGTCACTGGTTCCTTGTTGCCTACTGCTGGTTTCCACAGGGGGCCGCCTGGCCTCAGGGTCACCTGGTGGTCGATTTCTGGGCCCACCCCAGGGATCCTGTCAGTCCGTGGGCCCGGTTATCCGCAGCGAAGAGCGCTCCCTTCCTAAGTTCCCCAGGCGGGTCAGCAGCTCCTCCCTGCCCCTGCTCCTGCCCTCGGGGAGCCTGCTATTCTTAGGGAACTGGCGTCCTGCTTGTTCCAGCGCCTGCGCTTCGCCTGGGCTTTAGTCTCCACCTGGAACACCCTCCGCGTCCCACTCCCCGGACTGGTCTTCCTGGTGGGGTCATCCCACACGGCTGCGCTCCTGCCCCAGCTCTGGGAAGCTCCTCTGGCTCCCTGGGATGCATCCGCTGTTCCCTCCTCGGTGCTCCCAGGGCAGTGTGCACGTAGCCCGTACCGACCGGCCTCCCGAGCCTGAGAGTGTCTCCCTAAAGGCAAGCCGCCATCTGCTCCTGCCTGCACCCCTGGTGGCTAGCGCAGTGCCCGGCCGCCAGCCTCACTCAGTGCCCGGCCGCGTCGCTGAGTGAACCTCCCTCCGCCTCCTCTCCTCGGTTCACGCACTGCCTGCCAGACGGTGCCATCGGCCGCGTGGATAGTTAGCAAAAACCGAGTGTGGTTTTGTAAATGGTGCTTGAGTTGGGGCCTCCAGTTTCCCCGAGTCAGTTTTGGTACATTTTATTTCACTTGTTTCTTTTATTTCAGGGGAAGAAAATGAAGGAGGGGCTGAGGAGGGCTGACAGCGAAGAGAATTCCGAGCCTCCCTCCCAGTGAGCCTTCTCAACTCTGACGCCTACCAAGGCTGTTTTACTGGGGTGTGGAGAGACTCCCCTATTTCACTATGAGGAATTTCCAAGCCGACAGGCCCCACTGGGACAGTTTTGCTGGTTCCCGGGAGGTAACATTCATGTCTTTGCCAGCAGGGCGCTGCCTTCTGGCCTAACCTTGGTGGCATGGGATGGTCGCAGCAGCAAGGTCCAGGGCCAGCTGAGGGTGGCTCTGGGAAGAAGGGGCAGTCTGGAGAGACAGAGGGAGGGTCAAGCACCCATGATGTGGTAAGACATTCCGGGAGTGAGTTCTTATCTGTGGGTTTGGCCCTTTAACTTAGTAGTTGGTCTTGGTTTTATTTTATTATTCACAAGGAAGCAGGAAGATGTTAAGGGAAAAAAAATTTTAATGTGAAAAATGACAAGAAGACTAAAAGTGAAGGCTATAGGAACTTTGAATACACACACAAAAGAAGAATCTTTTAGCTTTAGTCAGAATAGGAAGAGAAAAAGTAATAGTGAGGATTTATTGAGCCCTATTAATGTGTATTAATTTCATTATTCAAATCCTCACCAGAGGCAGATGCTGCCATTGCCCCTAGTTTATAGATGAAAACTGAGGCACAGAGAGGTTGCCCACTCTCCTGAGGTCACACAGCCAGTGAGCAGAGGCAGGATGTGAACCTGCGCGGGAATCCGGGTATCCCTTGTGCACTGGTATCCAGTGCTCCTCAAGGCAGGAGGAGGGAGGGGCCTGCTGGGAGAGGAGTCTGCAATGTCGCTTGTGGCCGAGAGAAGTCAGGTTGACTTCACTGCCATTTTGCTTCCGCCTCCCTGATCTCAGACAATGGGCTTCAGATGGGAAGTTGTAGAACAAACACAGTGAGGAAGGAACTGGGCTTGAGACTTGGTGCAGAATGTGGGCTGGCCCCTGGCAGTTTTATGTGAATTTAAGTCTCTTGGCTTAGATGAAATACATTTCCAGATAAGGAGAGGACTTGTAGATGTGTGAGCTAGTGAGGTTTCCTAGAGAAAGAGGGAGAGGATAACACTGAATGTCAGTAATGTCCAGTGATCAAAAAGGATCTAAAAGTAGACCGGTAATGGCATCTTTTCTATATTATGTCTTAGGTAGGACTTTTTAAAATTGCAAATAACATAAACCAATTTAAACAGCTTAAATGAAATAGAGCTTATTATGAGGTTACAGAGCTGTCTCAGGGGAGCGAGAGCAGGGATGCGCAGGGATCCACCAGAACGCTCAGGGATGCGCAGGAATCCACCAGGGATGCGCAAGGATCCACCAGAACGCTCAGTGATGCGCAGGAATGCGCAGGGATCCACCAGGGATGCGCAGGGATCCACCAGCATTACGTGGTGCACAAGGACCAGGGAATCAATTGCTGTCATTGCTGCTTCCGCTGTATGTTCCCCTCTGGATTTTCTCTTGGCGGTGAGCTTGGTGGCTTGCCGAGCCAGGTTGATAGTTCCTCTTTTCCAGAGCCCAACCAGACTGAGACCAGAGTCTCTTGGACCCAATTCTATATTCAAAAGTAAGGACTCTGGGCTGATCAATGCGGGGAGGGTCCTGGGTAAAAAGAGCTGGCCCACCTATAAATGGGAGTGGGAAGCAGAGAGGGTGTGTGTGGCCAATTCACAGGGCAGAGGGATAGGGAACTGTTCTCAGGGTGGGGGTCTAAGCTGACACCCAATTTCTTGCCAAATTCTGGACTAAATATTTATAAACAGTTTATCCAAAAAAAAAAAAAAAAAAAAATCAGACACCCTTAACCCCTCCAGAAGAAGTCATTTCCTTTTTGATGGACTTACAGGTGGACAAGGAAAATGACATGAACATGATACTCAGGACGATCTTGTTGTAGAAAAGCCGGGGCACCAATTTCATCTCTGTCTTCCAGGGGCTGGTGCACGTGCAGTGCTGGAACTTGGTGGGCACTCGGCCACTGAACAGCTGAGCGAATGAACTGTGTTGAGTGATAGCACAGTCCTGTGAGGTCATACTGTTGAGAACACCTCTCCCACAGAATACCGATGAATGGCTTGGTGTCACCCTGGAGCGAGAACGTGGATGGGTGTGCTTCAGTCAGACAGCTACTTCAGTGGCTTGGCAGAAGATGGACAGGCCATGCTCACAGAATTGTCAGATGACTCAAGACTGGAGGGAGAGTGAATGGCCTCCTTGGGACAGATGTAAGCTTTCCAAATCGCCCAAGAGGCAGGAATGAAACACCAGTTCTGTGAAATTTCACTGAGACTAGAGGCAAGTTCTCCATTTGGTTATAAACGATCAGTTGCTCAGAGGATACAGCGTAACTGGTTTCCTGGAAGTCCAGCTCAGGGTGGTGTCTGATCCTTGGGCTACATTAGCTGTGTCTACAGTTGACCCTTGAACAGCATGGGTTTGAACTGGGTGGGTACACGTATGTGAGGATGCTGTCAATAAATATACAGTCGGTCCTCTGTATTCCTGGGTTTTGAATCAGTGCATTCAACCAACCACAGATCAAAAATAGTATTTTCCTTCTTTTTAAAATAAGTATATACTTATTTTTATGTAACTTTTAATCCTCACTCAAGGATATATTTATTGATTTAAAAGAGAAAGAGAGAGAGAAACATGGATGTGAGAGAGAAACATAGATCAGTTGCCTCCCCTACCACCCCTACCACTCCTACCCAGGAGGAACCAGCAACCTAGGTATGTGCCCTGATCCAGAAATGAACTGCAACTTTTTGGCGTACAGGACCATGCTCCAACCAACTGAACCACCTGGCTGCATCAACAGTATTTTCAATCTGCAGTCTGGAATGTGGGGATGCGGGGTGGTAGGGTGGGTGGGGCACGGGGCTGGGGAGTGGTGGGCCTGACTGTATGCATTGTTCTGCGCTATTTTATATAAGGAACTTGAGCATCCTCGGTGGTCCTGGACCATTGCAATCCCTGTTGGATGTGGAGGGATGACTGTACGTAGTTAAGTTTTTGGGGAGTGAAAAGCTATAGTGGATTTTCAACTATATAATTGGTGGGGGGTTGTCACCACCCCTGACCCCTGGTTGTTCAGTGGTCAACTGTGGTATCAAGATCAAAGGCATTTTAGTTGAAGAAAATGGGGCTGTTTGACCTGGTGAAGAAAATATTAAGGGCAGATCCAATGTCTTTCTTCAAACAGTGGAGGACCATGGACCAAGGGGAAGACCAGCGCGCGAGGTAACAAGGGCAAGTTGCATTTGTCTGACGGCGGTGAGCTTGCTCACAATGGCGGCAATGACTTACATCTGTGCAGAGCTTTGCCCTTCCACATTCTCTTTCTTGTTTGTTCCCCACACAGCCTTTGGATAGAGTTGAGGCAGATGACGATGTACTCTTGTTACAGCTGAAGAAAACAAACAGCTAAAGAGTGTTCAAGTGACCTTGCCAAGGTCACATGGCTCACAAGCTGCAGAGCTAAGGCTGGAGAGCAGGTGTTCTGGCTTCCAGTCTGATGGACTCCCTGAGCTCCCCGTGATCAAGGTGCTGAAGGAGAAGCTGGGAGACTATGGAAGGGGTGCTGTGGAGGTTCATCTGTTCATGCTCCCGTCCCCTCCAAGTGTCTGATTTTGAGGATGCCGTGCAGGATGTCAGCCTGTGCAGGTTGCCTGTGTTTCTGACTCTCGCGGATGATGAGAGATTAGGAAGGAATGACGTGCTAAGGTCCCCCACCAGCACCCCCAGCAAACCCCAGCATGGCTTCTGGGGGGAATGTTCCCTGTGAGGACTGGAAGACATTGCTTTTCCTGACTTCAGTGCTCTGCACCATTTTTTAAATTTAATATTTTCCTCCCTTGCCGGTTTGGCTCAGCAGTTAGAGTGTCGTCCAGCAGACCAGAGAGTCCCGGGTTCGGTTCCCGCTAAGGGCACGTACCTTGGTTGCAGTTTGTCCCCGGCCCCGGTTGGGGTCCTGTGGGTGGTGGCCAGTCAGTGTATCTCTCTCACATTGATGTTTCTCTCTCTCGCTCTCTTCCTCCCTTTCTCCCTCCCGCTCTATCTGAAGATAAGTGCAAAAATGTCCTTGGGTGAGGATAAAAAAAATAATAATAATTTAATTTTTTCCATCACCATTTATCCCTCCATACCTTCTTCCACCTCCCACCTCTCCCCCCCGAAATCACCACACTGTTGTCCATGTCCATGAGCTCTCCCTTTTTCTTTTCTTTTTGTTCAATCCCGCTATCCCCTCCAGCACCACCCCACACCAGAGTCTGCACCATGTGTTTTGTCATTTATTCAAAAGGATGATTTTATGAAATAGCTCCTTCTGCCTTTTTTTTTTATCCTCACCCGAGAACATTTTTGCATTTATCATTTTTGCATTTATCTTGAGATAGAATGGGAGGGAGAGAGGGAGGAGAGAGAGAGAAACATTGATGTGTGAGAGACACATTGAGTGGTTGCCACCCACAAGACCCCAACTGGGACTGGGGACAAACTGCAACCAAGGTACGTGCCCTTAGCAGGAACCGAACCCGGGACTCTCTTGTCCAAGGGCCAATGCTCTGACCGCTGAGCCAAACTGGCCAGGGCTCCTTCTGCCTTTTAAAAGTGTGTCTAGCCCTGGCTGGTTTGGCTCAGCGGTTAGAGCGTCGGTCTGTGGTCCAGAGAGACCCGGGTTCGATTCCTGCTAGGGGCACGTACATCGGTTGCAGTTTGTCCCTGGCCCTGGTTGGTCGTGGGGAGGCAGCCACTCGATGTGTCCCTTTCACGTCAATGTTTCTCTCTCTCTCTCTTCCTCTCTCTCCCTCCCACTCTATCTGAACAAAAAAAATGAAAAAATGTCCTCAGGTGAGGATAAAAAATAATAATAATAAATAAATAAATAAAAGTGTGTCTAGTACTGGAACTTCAAGGGCTATTGCTTCTGAATTAATTTCAAAATCAAGCTTTCATTTATCAGATTTCATAATTGGTGGGAGTGGCAAATCAGACAGATATTTAGTGTGGGTTAAAAAGTGCCCAGCGATATGACAGCTAAATGCAATGTGTGTCCTTGGCTGACTCCAGTGTCGGCAAACAAAGCAAGACCACGCTAAAAAAAGTATTGGGACAGTTGGGGACATTTGAATATTGAGACACTGTGTGTGTGTGTGTGTGTGTGTGTGTGTGTGTGTGATATTGTCACATCAGATTACTTTCTTGAGAGTTATGTAGGAGTACGTTCTTTTTCTTAGGAGATTTCATGCTGAAGTACTTAGGGTGGATTGTCATGGGTGCAATCTATTTTCAAATGGCTGAGCAAAAACAATACACAGTGAAGGAGGAGAGCAAATGTAGCAAAATGTTAACGGATGAACCTAAGTGAAGGGTATGTGGTGTGATTTGTACTGTTATTTCAATTTCTCTGGAGGCTTGAATGTTTTCAAAAGAAAGTTTGGGCAGAAGTGGTTAACACTGAAATAAAGGCAAATTTCAAGAAATACTTTTACTGTATCATGAGCCTAAACATGAAAGCTCCAGTGGTAAGAAGGCAAGTTGAGGCAAACCATATCACCTCTTTTCAGCAGCAGAAAGCCAGTAAGCTACAGAATAAAACAAAGGCTATTTTGTGTGGTAGATGAACTCATTTATCAGCCTCATTCAGACTGGAGAGGCAGAGGGAAAGATCAGACTGTTTAAGTGTCTTTCCTCCACCCCATCCCATCGCTGTGATTAACCCTATAGTTACTTCCCAATGCTTCCGAGAAGAGGAGGCAGCCTGATCTAAAATGCAAGTATAGCTAGGATTCAAGTATGTTGCCAGGCGTAAAGCATCTTTGAAATACAAGCCGTTGTTATTTTTGTATTTCTATGGCAAGTACTCTTAGTTTTAAAAAGTAAAAAATATAAGAATCTATTTTTTTTAAAAATAATTTCATGTTTAGAGTCAATTTGTCCAATAAAAATGTAATTTAAAGGAAATTCATTACAAATTCATCTAGAGAATATACATGTATATTTACCAAATAAATGTGTTGCCAGGCAGTGTTTGGGTTGCAAATGTGTAATTTAGAAGGTTATTAAACTTGTTGGAGACACTTTTATGGACCTAGGAAAACTTGACACAAGCAGTGCTCAATCTGTTTGTCAATCTGGTGTGCCTCTCTGAACCCCGAGGAATCTGTGGGGCATGGGTGTGACAGTGGCCAGCCCTGGCTTAGAATCTGGGCTTCTTCATTAATTCACTGTTTAGCTCTTTGAAGATACTGTTTGTGTCCTCTCACATTTTTTCCCCTAATCAGTGTGTCTAGAGGTTTATCAATGTTACTGATTTTCTCAGAGAACCAGCTTTTGGTTTCATTGCTTTTCCCTATTGTTTCTATTGTATTGATTTCTGTTCTGATCTTTATTTTGTTGTTCATCTGCTTACTTTGGATTTCATTAGCTCTTCTTTGTCTAGTTTCTTAAGGTGAAAGCTGGGCTTACTGACTGGAAACCTTTCCTCCTTGCTCACATAGGTGTTTAGTGCTACTTTAGCAGAATCCCACATAGTTCGATATGTTGTATTTTCATTTTCATTCAGTCCAAAATACTTCCTAATTTTTCTTTTGATTTCTTCTTTGACCCAGTGTTGTTTTAAAAATGTATTATTTAGTTTTCAAATATTTGGGGATTTTCCAGAGATCTTTTTGTTATTGAATTCCAATTTAATACCATCGTGGTTAGAGAACATCTTTTATATGACTTGACTCATTTCTTTTTTATGTTGTTAGGGTTGTTCAAGCCATCTATATCCTTACTGATTTTCTGTATACTTTTTCTATCAATTCTTGAGAGAGCTGTATTGAAATCTCTGACAAAATTGTCATTTGCCTATATCTCCTGGCAATTCTATCAATTTTTAGTTCCCATATTCTATTTTAATGCTCTGTTATGTGCAAAAAAAAAAAAAAAATTAAAAAAATGGGGAGGTGTATGTTCTCTTGACCTCTTTATAATTATGAAATGCCCTTTTATCCTGGTAATAGTCTGTGCTCTAAAATCTGCCTGATATAGCCTGGCCAGTGTGGCTCAGTGGTTGAGCATCGACCCATGCACCAAGAGGTTGCCCATTCGATTCCCGGTCAGGGCACATGCCCAGGTTGTGGGCCCAATCCCCAGTGGGGGGCATGCAGGAGGTGGCCAATCGATGTTCTCTCTCATCGATGTTTCTGTCTCTCTCTCCCTCTCCCTTCTTCTCTCTCTAAAATCCATAAAGAAAAAAAAATCTGCCTGATATTAATATAGCAACTACAGCTTTCTTTTGATTAGTGTTAATATAGTATATCTTTTTCCATCCTTTTATTTTTAACCCATTTTTTAAATTGAAAGTGGGTTTCTTATAGGCACCATGTAGTTGGGTGTTATGTTTTCATCTGGTCTGACAATCTTTGTCTCTCATTTGAGGTGCTAAGCCAATGTGATTATTGATATAGCTTGGTTTAATTCTAGTTGGGTGCCTTTTTTTTTATTTATTTATTTGATCATGCTTTGCTTGCTTTTCTTCTTTTTCTGCCTCCTTTTGGACAAAATGAGTATTTTTTATTATTTCATTTTATCCCTGTGGTATTATCTGCTGTAACTCTTTTTTGCATTGTTTTAGTGGCTGCTTTAGTGTTTATGGTCTTGTCTTTAACGTATGACAGTCTGCCTCCAAATGATATCATATCACCTGATGTACATTATGAGAACATTATACTTCCATTTCTCTCTTCCTTGTGCTATTGTCATATTTTACTTCTATAAATGCTATTAATCCAAAATGCAGTATTATTATTTTTTGCTTCAAACAGTCAAATATCTTATACAAATATTTAAACAATAAGGAATAAAGCCTTTTATTTTTACCTAGGTAGTTATCATTTCTGGTGTTCTTCATTCTTTGTATAGAAGCAGTTTTCCATCTGGTATTATTTTCCTTCTGCCTGAAGGATTTTCTTCAACATTTTTTTGTAGAAAGGTCTGTTGATGATAAGTCTTTTAGCCTTTGTATGTTCGGAGAAGTCTTGTTTTTACCATTGTTTTTGAAAGCTATTTTACTGGGTATAGAAATCCAGGTTGTCAGTTTTTGTCTTTCATTACTTTAATGTTGTTCCATTGTCTTCTTGCTTGCATCATTTCAGAAAAGAAATCTGTTATCATCCTTATCTTTCTTCTTCTGCTCACAACATGTCTTTCCTCTTCCCCCATGGTTGCCTTTAAGACCTTTCTGTATCTCTGGTTTTAAGCAATTAGATTATGATGGGCCTTAATGTGTGTGTTTTTTTCTTCATGTTTCTTTTGCTGAGAATTCATTGAGCTTCTTGGATCTGTGAGTTGATAGTCATCTTCAAATTTGGAAAATATTCAACTATTATTATTTCAAATATTTTTCTGTTCCTCCCTCCACACTCCTTGAGAGAGACTCCAATTACATGTACATTAGGCTGCTTGGAGTTGTCCCGCAGCTCAACGTGCTCGGTTCATTCATTTATTTTTATGATGTTGTTAATCCTTACTTGAGGACATGCTTTTACTGATTTTAGAATGTGGGGAAGGGAAAGGGAGAGAGAGAGAGAGAAACATCAATGTAAGAGAGAAACATCAATTGGTTGCCTCCCTCATGCACCCCGACTGGGGATCGAACTCACAAGAAGGGTATGTGCCCTGACCGGGAATTGAACCCATGAACTTTCAGTTTACAGGATGATGCTCCAACCAACTGAGCCACACTAGCCAGGGCTGCTCAGTTCATTTTGTTTTAGTCTTAAAAAAAACCAACTGTGTTTCATTTTCTGTTGTTTCTATTGCTCTATCTTTAATTTCACTATTTTTTTCTTCTCTAATGTGTAATCTGTTATTAATCATATCAGGCATAATTTTCAGATACTATAATTTTTATTTCTAGAAATTTAATTTTTAAAAACATATTTTTTGCCCTGGCCAGTTTGGCTCAGTGGTTAGAGCATTGACCTGCAGACCAAAGAGTCACGGGTTTGATTTGGATCAAGGGCACATACCTTGGTTATGGTTAGCGCCCCCGCCCTGGTCGGGGTCATGCGAGAGCCAACCAGTTGATGTGTCTCTCTCACATCAATGTTTCTCTCCCTCCCTCCCACTCTATCTGAAGATAAATGGAAAAATATCCTCGGGTGAGGATTAAAAAAAAAAGGGCAAAATTCTAGCACATACATTTTACAGAGAAAGCATAAACAGCAAATAAATTTTTTAAAAAATATATATTTTTTTCATGTTACTACTTCACGCGTTCAGTTTTTATTTGGCTCCTTGAACATGTGGAATTGTTTAATAACTATTTTAATGTCTTTGTCAACTAATTCTATCATCTCTGTCATTTCTAGGTTAGTTTAGATTGATTTTTCTTTTATGGGTTGTATTTTCCTGCTTCTTCAAAGCATGACTGGTAATTTTTTAATAGATGCCAGATATTGTGAATTTTACCTTTTTGGGTGCTGGATATATTTGTATTCTTATAAGTAGTCTTGAACTTTGTTTTTGCATAAGGTTGAGTTACTTGGAAATAGTTTGATACCTTGAGATTTGCTTTTAAGCTTTGTTAGGTGAGATCAGTGCTATGTTTAGTCCAGGGCTAATTTTTCCCCACCCCTGAGGCATTCTCAGTTATCTAGCCAATACCCCATTAATAATTAGGTTTTGTACTCTGGCTGATAGGTATAGGAACTATTACTGTCCCTGTATGAGCTATGGGAATTTTTTTATCCTAATTCTCCTACATAGATCTTTACCTAGTCTTGGGTAGTTTCCTTAGACACATGCACTGATCAGTACTTAGCTGAAGACTCTACAGATTCACCCTCAAGTTCTTTAGTCTTCTCTCTCTGTGTGTGTAACCCCCTCCTCTCCATTACTCTGCTCTGTAAACTCTAGCTGCCTTGGCTTCTAGAGACAGAGACTGCCAGCTCTGTCTATTCACCTCAAGGAGACCACTGGCCTCTGCCTTGTCTACCTTCCCTGTACCATGCCCTTAAACTTTCTTACAGCAGTCAGTCAGGGCAACTGTAAGGCTCGCCTTGCCTTTTATTCAACTCTCAGAGATCATTGTCCTCTGTTGTTTAATATCCAGTGTCTTGAACACCATTGTTTCATATATTTTGTCCAGTTCTTTAGTTATTTCAGGTGGGAAAGTAAATCTGTTATTCCACATTGGTCAAATGTGGAAGTCCTCCATGACTTTTAATGGAGCAAAATCCAAAGTAAACATTAAAAAACCCATAGTGCTGGAGGGATGTATTATTGCCAACAACTGATTCCTTATTACATGCTAGTTACTTTAAATACATTTTCATTTATTCTAGTTTTTATGGTACTAACAAGCTGTCCAAGTGAAGGAGTTAGTCACATGAAACCCATACTCTGCTTTGTTCTAGGACTAGTAGACTTCACTTATTTATTTCATCTGTCAACAAGAAACATTTCTTTAGCACCTGCTAGGTGTGACATACATTTAAATAAGTCAGAGTTCTCCCACTGAAGATCTAAGTTTGGTCCTTAGATGTAGACATGTAAGTATATATTTCAATATTATGTGGTAAGTGCAATAATAAAAGTACAGATAGGGTGAGTTAGAACCACAGGAAAGGGTCACCAGCTGAGGGACACGTGAGAAGGTGGTGATAGGTGAAGGGGATCTTGAAGGATGAGTGGTAGTTGATTATGCAGTGAAAAGGATATATATATTCCCAAGCAGGGAAACTTAAAACAATATGACACATGGGGGAGCTAAAAGTTACGCAGAAGGCTGGGGTGGCCACAGATGAGGTTGAGGGGTAGGTAGAATTAGATCAAAGAGGACCTTGGATGCCACACCAAGGAGACAAGATGGTTCTGAAAGCAACCGTTGGGCTTTTAACAGGGCAGTGAGCAGGCTGTGACATGGAGGATGAATTTTAGGGGCAACATTCCCAATTCCCAACAGAAAAACTAATTAAGATCTTACAGAAATAGTCCACGTAACAGGAGTTGATAACATGACATTGGGAAGTGGCAGTAGAGATGGAGAGGAAGAGACTGATTTGAGAAATATCTAAGAGATACTCTGTAGAACTTGGTGACCAGCTAAAGTGGGGAAGGCAGGAAATGGATTTCTGGTTTGGATGGAAGGGAGATTCTTGAACTGAGATAAGAAATTTAAAAGGAGAAAGGAAAGATCTAGGGGCCAAAATAAGTTTAGTTCTGTATAGTCAAATGGAAACATTTTGTAGACCCCACATCTGTCATTGCTTTTGACAAAATATATTGATATGATCTGATTACGTTTTGCTCACCTGCCTAATTAAAAGTCGAATGACAAGACAATGTCTTATTTGTCACTGTATCCCCAGAGCTGGCTGCCATGCCTAAAACTCTGGGAGAGGTCAGGCCCATTGAACCGGTGATGGGGAAGCCATTGGTGGATGAGATCACCCAGGGAGAGGAGAGGAGACAGAGAAGAGCAGTGACACACACAAAAGATGTCCACACCTTGAGATGAGCATTTGAGAAATGAGTGACCTGTGACCTCACATTGTCATGTGGCTCTTCCACGGGCCCTGTGAAATACCCTAGAGGCAGTCCTGCTGCTTTGTCAGGGTTTCTGTATATGTTTAGTATTAACACCGAAGGCTTTTAATGATTGTGCGGAAATCATTTCAGTTCATCACTTGACTAGCTTTGCTTGGAAGGAAAGCTCCAAGGAGTGGCAGAGGGGGTTGTGGAGGGCAGACTGGACAGAGGCAGAAACCTATTGGAGGGAAGGATTGGGGCAGGGCATGTATGTAGTCCACCCCTTCCCCCCACAGCTATGGGAAATAACTGATTTTGATTTTTTTTTATTTGGTTAAACCTCACCCGAGGATATTTTTCCATTGAATTTTTTTGATAGAGTGGAAGGGAGGGAGGGGGAGAGAGAGAAACATCAATGTGAGAAAGACATATCAATTGGCTGCTCCCTACATGACCCCAACAGGGGCTGGGGACAACCCCAAACTCAGATACATGCCCTTGACTGGAAATTGAACCCTCAACCCTCAGGTCCACGGGCCAATGCTCTAACCACTGAGCCAAACTGGCCAGGGCTAATTTTGAAATTATAATGGCAGTAGGGAAAAGATTATAAGGTCAATGTTCCATTTTAGAAACACATCTATTTTGCATAAAGTAAGAGGTATAATTGAATTATTTTCATGAATATGTAACCTACTAAAGAGAATTCCAGAATTTTAGTTACTTACAGATACTAAGAGACCAAATATTTCAGAGTATGACTTATAGGAAAACAATATTTTAAATAACAAAATAATGTTTCAAATAAAGAATAATAAATGAAAAATGTAAATTTCAACACCCCTGAGCAATCTTTCTCTCATCATTTCCTCTTGCCAATCCAGTTGCCCAATAGGAAAACTAGCTCCATCAAATAGGTTGCTCAAGTGGCAGACCTTTAGATGATCCTTTAAGTTCTCCTCAGACTGGATTTAGTCAGCTGCCCCTTCAGGTCTTGCTTCTTTTCCAACCATTGTGATGCTTCCGTGACAAGGATTTGCTTTCCAGTTTCCAGAACAGGCTTTCTGAGTCACGTTCCAAAGTTTGAATGGAATGCACAACAAGCGTTTCTCTGGCTTTTTCAGTCCTGTTAATCAACAGCATAATTTAATATCTGTACTGTCTGTTCCTTATTCTGACAAGCACAATCTGATAGATGGACTAGGAGGAGTGATGAGACACTGGGTTTCACACTGAGAGTGAGGGGAAAGGAGGAGCAGAGAGAGGGAATGAACGCGGAGTCAGGTGAAACAGTCAGATGGAGCTATCTGAATAACAGACCAAAGCACACGCAGAGGAGGAGCATGTGCATTGCAGTGAATGGTTAGGGTCACAGATTTACACACCTCTTCAAATTCTAAAGGTTTGAAATAATTTAAATGTCAAAGAAACTCACAAATTGAAATATAGGAGAAAAGGAGATTCCAGCACACCTGTAGTAAGTTATTGTTACAGGTGGTAGATGCTACTGTAGTTATTTCTTGTCTGTAAAGTTTCTTTAATTTTTTTCTTTATTGATTTTTAGAGAGAGAGGAAGGGAGAGGGAGAGAGATAGAAACATTGATGAGAGAGAACATCAATTGGCTGCCTCCTGCATGTCCCCCACTGGGGATTGGGCCCACAACCTGGGCATGTGCCATGACCAGGAATCGAACTGGCAATTTCAAGGGTCGATGCTCAACCACTAAGCCACACGGGCCAGGCTGTAAAGTTTTTTTAAATCTTTATCCAAGGATACGTTTTTATTGATTTTAGAGAGAAGAAGGGAGAGAGAGAGAGAGAGAGAGAGAGAGAAACATTGTTGTGAGAGAGAAACATGGATCAGTCTCCTTCCATACACGCCCTAACCAGGGATTGAACTGGCAACCTGGGTATGTACCCTGACAGAGAATCGAACCCATGACCTTTTGGTGCACGAGATGACACTCCAACCAACTAAGCCACACCAGCCAGGGTTGTAAAGTTTTTGTTCATTCATGTCTCTGATAGCTTTTTAAGAGGAGGTGGAGAAATTCTGTAGCTGGGACTATTTCCACAGAATGGGGCAGTTCTCTACCTAACTAGGAAAGGATGAAGGCCCTTGGGTTCAATTGCAGGTACGTACTTCTCCAGCTCCACTGACTCCGTCTGATGTATTCAATCTGGCCTTTAAAAGAACAGGAGAAGCCAAGCATTGTTTAATAAACATCAGTGAAGTCATAAGAAGGCATGTCACAAAAGTAATCCCAGAATATTCTCATCTACTGTTCTTCGCCTAGATTGAGGGAGCACAATATTACCCAGTCTTTTCCATACTTGCCTAGTTGCAGAGTTGCCTATGGGGGACATTGTTAAAATACAGATTTCCAGACTCTTCACATAGCGTTTGAAATTCAGGACATCTCTGGGAAGAAGGGGTGGGGTGGGGGTGGGGAGGTGATGGACTGGAATCTATAACTTTACCAAGTGCCTTTGGTATGTTTTCCAAACAGGCCAGTTTAGGGAACCCTGATATAACCAATGCAAACTTTTACTGAGATGAGCCGCTTGACAGTTATAAAGTCAGAGACAACATGTCTTCTCAGAGCTTTAGTTGGTCACAGGTGTTATTAGTAATTCCTACTCTATAACTGGTAAGTGACTACAGTGACATTTTTGTCTAGTGTCTTGTAATAAGGTACACCACAGTTGCCAGTGACAGAACAACATCATTTTTTGCATAGGCTAGGAAACCAGAAAGAGTTGAGTACAGGTATTAACCAAACATAGTGTGTGTGTGTGTCTGTGTTGTTCAAAGTTTCTTGTGGACTTTGGAAATTATTTTGACTTAGCAATGTTCTCATCTATAAAATTGGGACAGTAGCCCTGACCGGTGTGGCTCAATTGGTCGGGCGTCATCCCGTGCACTGAAAGGCAGCCAGTCGGTTCCTGGCGAGGACACATGCCCAGGCTGCAGGCATTCTGGAGGCCACTGATTGAGGTTTCACTCTCTCTTTCCCACTCCCTTCCCCTCTCTCTAAAACTCAATTAAGAAATCTTTAAAAAGTAAAAAAGATTTAAAAATAAATAAGTAAAATTGGGATAATAACGAATGCCAACTTCATAGGGTTTCTATGAGGACTGAAGGAAAGAACATCTGTAAAGCCCTTAGCACAATGCCTGGCACCTGGTGAGCATTCAGCAGGGTAGCTGATTGTCACCATGGGCAGCTACATACCAGAATGTTACTCTTTATGCTCAAATGGTATTATGCCTAAAATTTTCATTTTTTATAAAACTTATGTGGTGCTCAAACAATTTATTATAGTTCTTATGCCATCACATATGAGTCCACTCAAATGGGATTTTTTTCAAGAATTTCTAAAACTTTTATTATTTCATAACTTTCAGAGTTACAAACTCTGCAGATGTCTTCCTTGGTCTGTACGTTTGAAAAAAATGAATTGGTTCCAACATCTGCATATCTAGCGATTTCACAGAAATCTAACTTCCTGAATTTCTAGAAAAACAAGAAGTGTGAGTGTACTGGAGCCTTGTTCTCTTGCTGGAGAACCTGTGGAGGTGAGTGGGGGCTGCTCCTTTGACAGGGCACGCATGCTCCTGCTCGTCTCTCTCCTAATTAATGTGACTCACCTGGCCCTTGTAGGCATCTGAGCTTGTCACCCCTGCACCCAAGGTGATGTCTTATTTTCTCATACATCTTTGGATTGTCAGCTCTTAACCAGCTAGGTCATGATGGATGAAATAGAAAAACAGCCACTGAACTGCCCACACCAACAGACTGTTCCCAGCCGATCAAGTCTGCAGACCCCCAGGTGAAATCCATGGAGCACACCTTCCGTGATTCTCCGACAACTCCTGAACGAAGCCAACCCCCTCGCCTGGCACTCAACACCAACCCCCGCTCCAGTCCAATTCCACCTTCCTTTCCTAGCATGTTCCACTCTTACCCAAATACCCAGCTGCACCCCCCACCATGCTCTGAACCTGCCTTATGCTTCCCCAGCTGAGCCTCTGCCCTCTACGCCCCTGCTTTGTGAAAGCCTACCCATCTGTCAAGTGCCACCTCCCCTATCATGCTTTTCGAATGTCCCCAAGTAGATGTGATTCCTTATCACTTGGCATTTCCATATCCTAGGTTTGCAGACGTGAAAGGGCACGTATCCCCAGTGCCTTGTTCTGTGGTTAGCTATGTGCATCCCCGAATTCTGCTGCTTGATGTGCTGGTCACTTCGGCACCCTGTGGTAAAAACCACGTCACGGTCATCCTAGTCCCACCAAAACTGAGTGCCCAGCATATGGTAAAGGATGCTCAAAATATTTAATACAAGACTACATTTCCATTCCAAGGAGAAAATTGCTTTTAATTAATAATCTTAGCTTCTTCCATATCCTATTATAACATGAAAATTTACTTTTTCTCAAATACTTTGTTTGGGGCTCTCTTTATACAGCTAACTGAACACGAGCTTTTATCATATCATTTACTTGATGTCTTGGAGTTTCAGTTTCTTTATTTTTTAATCCTCACCCTAGGACACTTTTACACTCATCTTCAGATAGAGCGAGAGGGAGAGAGAGAAACATCGATGTGAGAGAGACACACCGACTGGCCACCACCCACTCGACCCCATCCGGGGCCGGGGACAAACTGCAACCGAGGTATGTGCCCTTAGCGGGAACCGAACCCGGGACTCTCTGGACTGTGGGCCGACACTCTAACCGCTGAGCCAAACCGGCCAGGGCTCAGTTTCTTTAAGAAACGCGGATGATACACCTTCTAGTATGATCATAAGGATTCGGTGAGTTAATGCAAGTTAAGGTGCTTAGCACAGTGCCTGGCATGGAGCAACCATTAAGTGCACGACTTATTATTACTAATGTAGAAACACATGATATTTAGAAACCAATTTAGAAATGGCTTGCTTCCTTCTACTTTTCTAAAATACTTTTCTTAGGAAAGAGCAGGTAAGAGACTGTAATTTGTGTGGCCCAAACAGAAGGACTGTATTTTGCTAAAAAAATAAATAAATAAAAGGTTCTTTCAAATTCCAATGGTGCAGGCAATAGGAGTTTTTTTTTTTAAGTATACTTTTATAGCTACCAAGGTAAATGATTGATTCTGGAAACGATTACCAATGAATGTTAAAATTACCGGTGAAAAAGAGTCTGGAGGGAAAAGAACATGCAGTTGGATTGTCGTTGTATAAATGGGCATAGAACTTAGAAAAGAACAAAGTGGATGATAATAGCTAAGGCACAGAATTCAGTAGAGTGATTGGTTGGGACAGTACTGACTACATAGGGAGTGCTGGGTAAATATTAATCGATGACAATAACCAGCAGAATGTCCCAAGGTGAGGGCTCTTGATTTACTGATTTAGGAAGATTCTGCCTAATGAGAATGGATTGCTAGTAAAATCATATAGCAATTTCATTCTCCTTTCAGTAGGACGTGAATGAACAAGCAGCCGGTGCGAGCAGCCCTGGCTGTCTCCATCTGAGACAGTGCTGTTTTAGTCTCAAATAAGGGGAAATTAAACCACTACGTGGAAGCCTGGCTGGCAGTCATTAGAGAAATTGAGTGTTTGGGCCATCTCTGTGTTTCAGGGGGTGATAGGAGCCATTAACAGCTTACTTTTAGTTTCAGAAGCCAGAGATATTTTCATTACTAGTGTCCTCAGGCACAGACTTTTTAATTTAAAAAAAGAAAGAAAGTTCAGGATGGAAATAGCCCATCACCACAGGAACGTCTCTGTAGCAGAAACATATTAGAGTTTACCTGTCAATCTTATCATGTGCCAAGCTGGAGAGTCTGGCATGAGGAAGAGGAAGTGGGGAAGAGAGGGGATGCTGGGGCTGACGGAGGTGCCTCCGGAATCACTAATGCCTTGGAAAAGCTGAGGGCTTAGTTCCAAAGTGGTATTGAAATCTCAGGTTTCTTACCTCTCTGGCTAATAAAAAAGTGATCATTCTGGCCCTGAGATTTCCCCTACTTCTTCCAAAGCCACAACACCTACTTTTTGGCTCTTTGGACAGGTGTTGCAGTAGGTTCAAGTTGGCTATACATTCTTTGTCACTCTCCCAGCAGGTGGATACTATTTCCCTGCCCTGGAATCTGGGCTGGCTGTGTCTGTGGAACCAGCAGATCGCTGCGGAAGTGCATGGGACAGTTCCAGGCCTGCCCTTGAGAAGACTGTGGCTTCTGCTTCCTCCCTCCCGGAACACCTGCCCGAGGACACTCCCTCTTGGAACCCGGTTCCCATGCTGGGAGGGGCCCCAGCCGGAGGAGAGGCCCACAGCCAATATCAATGGGCAGCCGTGGGGGAGCCACCTTGGACATCCCCGCCCAGTCACACCCTGGATGACATCAGGTACGGCAGAAGATGCCCAGGAAGGCCAGTCCACACAAGAGAACCACAGGGTCACGAGAGAGTAGAATGTTGTTTTAAGCTGCTAAATCGGTGTGGTTTGCCTGCAGCAGTAGGCAGCTGATATTTGAAGACAAAGCGTTCAAAAGAAGGAAGATTTATCTTGCTAACCAATGCAGAATAACAAAGCACAGGACAGAACACTGGTTGAATGGGAACAGGACTGTTTAGACCAGTGACATCCTCCTTATCCTTCAGTGGGTTTTGACCTCTGGCCTGTTCTTAGGTCTCTTTTTTTTAAAATATGTTTTTTTTTTTTTTAATTGATTTTAGAGAGAGAGGAAGGGAGAGGGAGAGAAACATTGATGAGAGAAAAACATTAATCAGCCGCCTCCTGCATGCCTCCTAGAGGGGATCAAGCCCGCAGCCCCGGCATGTGCCCTGACCGGGACGGAACCGGCGACCTCTTGGTGCATGGGACGACGCTCAACCACTGAGCCACACGGGCCAGGGCTAGGCCTCTTTTTGATGCTCAACACAGAAAATTTAAAAAAGGAAAATTTCATTTTAATATAGCTTCACCCCAACATGTGTGTTTCACACAGACCTTATTTTTTAAACAGAGTTTATTGTATTTAATACATTATAAAATTTGAAAAATTGTAGGAAAGCAGCAGACTCAAACTGGTGCAACTCTAACAAGTAATAATTCTGGCCCCTTTGCAAAACTGATCAGTTTAAAAACAAAGTAACGTTCACATCCGTGAGGCAGACAAAAAAGTGTGACTTCTGTACAAACTACATTTAAAATGTCATGTCTGACATCTTTCGAATGCAATGTGCTCGTCAGAGTTTTTCTGAAGTCCTGCCTGGTCCCCGCCCAAGAGAGACAGGAAACCTCCATATGCAAAGAAACTGATTCAAGGTGTGTTTTTTAAAAAAAGGAAAAAGACAAACAAGGAAAAAGAAAAAGACAAAGGAAAAAGAAACAATGGATGGCTGTCGGCAATGGAAACTGTAAGGAGATGCGTCCTCACTGCTCATGGCTTGTTTATTAGTCAGAGGCCGTGGGAGGCCCAGGACACTTCACGGCCATCACAGCACCAACTGGAGCTACCACATTTTTTTTTTTTTTTTTGCATTTCCTACCTTTTGACATATATATATATATTTATATATTTTTTACACCTTGAGGATATCACTATTCCAATTGTTCCCATATGAATACAGGTGTGGTCTCTATTGGATATAAATGTGTCTTTTATTCAATTTTAGGTCCAGGACTTGGTTTGCTGTCCCAACTGCACATAAATGTCCCTTTCTTGTTTGCGTTATTTGTTGTGTGTGTGTTTTTCTCCTTTTTGCATAAGAAATATGTCCATTTAGTCCAGAGGCTCTTGCTTTATCCGGATGACGGAGGGTCCGCGGGGTGTCCGCCTCAGTTCCCGCCGCAGGACGTATTCGCTGAACTGAGACGAGTCCACTCCTCCCCCACAGGAGCCCACGATTTCAAATCCTCTTTGCTGCAACCTCTCCAGGACCTGTGAGGGGCCAAGACAAGCATCGGGTTAGAAGTGAACTGTCTCAGAGTTTGAGATCATGTGCAGCTCTGGTCAAGCTTATCTAACCCCTAAGGATCTTCACGTTTCTGCTCTCAAAGGAAGACTCTGAATTAAGGGGAGGGAGGGACGGAGCAATCTTTTCTAACACCTGAAATGTGCCTTTACATGCTAGCTTTCGACATGCCAAGTTCATTTAATCACTACAACCTCCTGGCACACAACCATATTGGGTGGTGTTAGCCCATTTTATAGATGAGAAAACTGAGGCTCACAATTAGTAAGTGATGGAATTGGGTTTCCAAGTCAGGTCTGTTGGCCTCAAATCCCATGGGTTTTTTGCAATGTGGGACACTATGTTCTCTGGGGGAAAAAAGCTCACATTTTAAAGTTCATTTGCCACTGAAATATATTCTATGAGGTGAAGGATATGAGAAATCAGTGATATTATCTGAATTTACTCAGCCAGTGATTCAGTCTCGACTCATTCACTCTTAATTCCGCCATTGTTCACACACATTTCCCAATACTGAGTTAATATATTTCAGCTAAGAAGATTGATGTCATTTCAAAAGCAGAACAGACCGAAGACAACTGAGATTTACCGACAGGTTTTCAAGTTTGTGGGATTTGAAATAGATTTATTGCCTTGTGTGCATTCAGGGAGGCAAGAATAAATGTATTGGTGATATATTAGAACACACGTCCAAAATAAAGAAATTCTAAATGTTTCATATAAACACAGGCCACCTAATCTATTCTTTAATGAATCAAATACCTAATGCCAGAAAAATCCCTGGGTTTGTCACAACATGTCTGACACTCTTAAATGCTAGAAACAGTTCCTACAACTCTTAGATAGGCAAAGACACAGGAAACTGAACTAGAGCATTCTGTTTCTTTGGGAATCCAACAAATATTAGACTTGCAAATGTTCCCTGCCGGATATAATTAAATTCTTTCTATGCCACTCTAAAGGCAAGATGACTCCATCATAACTTTAAAAAAATGTCCGGCTCAATTTTTTTTTTTTTTTTGGAATGAAATGCTACTAAACAACTTTCAAAACGTGGTCAGAGTAAAGTGAATCCTTACTGTTTTTCAAGATTGTTACTTTTTATTTGGTCACCTACTTTTATATAGACTATAATCTGCTATCTTGCAAAACAGCTAACTAGATAAGAGTAGAAAGCAAGAGGATGTTTTCTGAAAATGAAAACTTGAAATGCTGGCAGATTTTTTAAAAAGTCCTCACGAGGAAAAAAAAAGAACCTTCTACCCTGCCTTGCTCCATTTCTGGAGATACAGTCACAATGCATACACACACGCACCAGTCCACAGAGGACCGGATGAAGAAGACACTCCTGAAGTTCAAAATCAAGATGTGCTTGGATGGCAGGTGAATGAACAGGCGAAGAACAGCTCACTGGAAGGAGGTTTCCACAGCAGAGGCAGAAATGTAGCCTGTCAGCAAGAAAACCCCCAGTTTGCTGGGCCAAATCACCTCATTGGAAAGGATTCTTTGCCATGATGAGGACAAGAAGTAAAAAGGTAGAGGAAGCTTTGAACTATAAAGAACTGAACTCTGATATCTTTTGTCTTGAACCACTGTTACAGTTGCTAAATTGCTAAGAAAAGGAAATCCCAAAGCTTCCTCCCAGGGGGTTCAATATGCATACTATGATAATTATTCAAATCGATCCAATGTTACCTTGGATGCAGTCAAAGCTTTTTCCAACGAAATGCAAATAGTTTATGCTTCCTGGCCATTACTTTTTAAACATCAACTTAAAAGTTCCTTATTTGGGAATATTAAAATCACTCCTTGGGGGTCTCAGGTTTCAAGCGCCTCATCTCAAAGCCTCTGAAGGCCAAAGGATGGTGTCTATTTCTCGGCCAGTGAAGCAGGAAGCTAGAGTGGGTCATGGTGACATTAATCCAGGTGAAAATCTCCACATCTGATCAGACTCGAATGACTGGCAGCTTGTCAGGCAGCTGATTTTATTCAGTGGCCCAAGGGGTGGACCAAGGCTTCACGTGTGAGAGATGGAGCCCTAGAGAAGGATGCAATGCAGTCCTGGTTCTGCCCGGTTGGCTCCGCCCCTCCCTCTGCGGAGAGGGAGAGGGGGAGGGGTGGGGGAGAGGGAGGAGAGTGGGGGAGGGTGTGTGGGAGAAGAGGGCCGTCAGGAAGGCCCTGCCCAGGAACACTGTGCAGGTGGAGTGCACCTCTGGACCTAGACAGGCCGGCTGCTTGAGAGTGTGTGACCCCCTGGAGAATGCCCAGGGCCCAGTTTCTGCCAATAGTTTCTGCTGTTCTGCTCTCAAACGTCTGTTCATCAATTTAAAAAAATTAAAAATAGTTGTGGAACACTTGTCAAGAGGCAGAATGGTAGAGTGGGTGCTTCTAGTCTCTGAGGTCTGGGAAAGGTTTTGTTGGGTCCATACTGAACAAAGTCATGTGCCCATTCCAATTAAAAAGGGGGGGGAACACCCCAAATCCTCACACCATTGACTTCAAATCTTTCTGAGTCACACAGACCTGGAGTCAAGGTCCAGGTGTGCCGGTTTTCTCATCAGCAGAACAGGGGGATTAATGGTGCTCACCTGTTAGGGTTGTTCTAAGAAGACAATGTGGGTACAACCCTTGGCCCAGGGCTGGCACATGTTAGTTGTAAGGACCACACCCATGGCACCTCACGTGGTGTGACCCAAACTTCTGAATGCCACCCTTCTCCCACAGACTTCTCCATCTCAGAAAGTGGCAGTTTCATTCATCTAGTTCCTCTGTCAAAAATGTCAGTCATCCTTGGCTTCTGCCTTACAACCTGCAGCCATCACCGGGAAACCTCATTAGCTCTGCACTGAAGGAATTCAGAATCGGACACTTGTCAGCTCACGCTTGGTCCGTAGCTTTCGAATGGCCCACTTGTGTCCACTGTCCCCCACCTGCCGCTGGAGTCCTCACTTCCAAAGACCAGTTGCATCATGTCACTCTTGTGCTCAAAATTCTCAAATGGCTTTCCGTTTCCCCACGCCAGCAAAGGAACCCAAACCAAAAGAAACCAGAACCAGAAATCCCAGTGTGCTTCCCTCCATGAGCCCATGCACGACCTGTCCTGGCCGCCTGCCGACCTCCTGTCTTAGCGCTCCCTGTCCCGGCCTCACTCCTCAAGCCACGCTGGCTTCCCTGATGTCCCTCAGTGTCCTGAACACACTCCTACCTCAGCGTCTTCAGAACTCGCTGGAAACTGCTGGCACACCCGATCCCAGATATCCTCTCCTCACTATCTGACCAACATTTGTGTTGGTTACTATTTGCACCCCCACCCCCCGTTCATAGTGTGAGTTCCGTGAAAAAGGAGCTGTTGCCTCTGTTCTCCTCTTCTCGATCTGCAGTGCTCACATGAGCCCCTGGCACACAGCAGCTGCTCATTAATAACTGGCGTGGCCGAGTGTACGCTGTGGAGGGCGAACAGGTTCACCAGCACAACGGAGGGGCTGCCACCAGGGCTGCCCCGCTCCCTGGAGGAAAGGCACCGTGAAGGCAAGGCTAAGTGACAGCGTTAAGGGTGACGTTCCGTGCCACACAGGGTGTGACAGTGCTGTACCTGGACTGAGTTGAGGTGACAGTAGCCATTCAGTGGAAACCTGATGACGTGTGTTGAGTCGTGATTCCAGCCTGCGTTGACAGAGTTGCACATCACGTCGCCGATCTCTGGAAACACTTCTTCTATCAAGGATTTGTCACCGCTGAGCGTGATCCTCTCTCCGAGGTCTGGGGCGACACGCACCACTAGGCACTCACAGGGCCTTGAAAAGCGACCAGTTTCTCTGTCCTGTTTCCATCTTTCCATCTCCAACAGCATGGGCTGAAGCTGAAAATATTTTGCCTCTTCATATAACAAAGTGTAGTCCTGAAAAAAACAAACAAAAACAAACGTATTTCACGGGGCAAAATACAAACATAAAGGACCGAAAACGTCCACACATAAGAGTGAGTTTTTCACCTCTGTTGAGATTTCAATAATTACATCTGGGTATAACTTTCTCACTTGTAACACATTTATACAGACTCAGTCTGCACTCACTCATTCAGTTCATTCATTCAGTGATTAGAAAACGAGCTAAGCGTTAAGGACCAGGTGGGCCCTCTTCTCAGGGCTTCATATGGATTCAGTCCCGTAATCCCCACATCCACTCACTGACTTGGGACTCCCATTTTGCAGATGAGAAAACTGGGACGTGAAAAGATTCACTCAAGATATTTCTCTTTTTGTAGAGAAACGCCTTTGAGAATTTAAATTCTGGCGGCGTTGTTGGGAATCCACTTTATATCTTCTCGGATAAAACACCACTGACAGGGGAAGGAGACACAGGCGTGCTGCGCTCACTGACGGAAGTGGGGCTGGAGAAGCTGCCATCACAAAGGGAGAGAGGCCAACAAAATTGGCCTTGACTCCTCGGGACAGAGGTGTGGGAGAGGAAACAAGTCCGTTTCTGGAGGCACCCTCACCCCGTCGTTAGGCATGACTTCTTTTTCTCTTTCCTTAAAAAAATCGATTGAATTAGAATAGAAATCTAGCCAACAGGTAGTAAAACACACACACAAGCCACTGGAGGGGAGAACGAAGCAGGAGGATGGGAGGCAGCCACTCAGGAACAATGTTATCAAGCAGGTCAATATTATGTCTAAACGTAGCTATAGCCACAATCCTCTCTGGGTGTGAAGTCAGTGACTACTTGTCCAGACACGTCGACTGAGAACATTGTAATCAACTGACACAGGCATTTCTGCCTTCGTTCCCAGGCTGCAGCTGGCAGGAGGGCCATGCTGCCAGCCCCGGCCGGCCGAGTGCTGCCAGAGGCCTCGGTCCTCTGCGCGGGAGGGAGCTGGGGACAGGATGACCCAGGAGCACTGTTTTTATTAGGCACTTTGCTCTTTCTCTTGCGAATCAAGCAGCAGCATTATGAAAGTGTCCAGGGAAACTGGCGTGGAAAGACGAGGAAGTACCAATGGGCCTCTAGCTGGGTCATCCACTTTCTATATTGAGAAACTGGGGCCAGGTGAAGATGCTATCGCCGATACTCATCGGCAGAATGGGCTGCTGCTGTATGCGGTCTTCTCCCAGCACCTGCACTGTACGGGAGTCTTGGTTCCCTACGGGAGAGCAGCCCATTGCTCTGATCATCTTCATTTCACATACTGCTCCCTGCTGAGCCTCCCAGCCCGCGGGAGACAGGACACTGTTTGGCTTGGGGACTTGAGAACGAAGCGGAGGTGTGGCCGCTCTAAGACAGGGCAGAACTGAGGCCCCCTAGCGCAGCCTGGGGGTAGGAATGGGGAGATTGCAGGTTCCTCCAGGTCAACCTGCCCCCCCCCCCCACCCACTTATGCTGCCTTTGAAGTACACCAATTGTGAGATGTTGACCTCAAGCCTTTATTTACTTACCAAGAATCAGCATTGAAAATTACAAAAGCCACAGAAGTGAGAACCCCTGCTACTAGGCCTTTTATTTTCCCATGAGATTTAATTACACATTTTAGCACAAGGAAGACTTGGACTCCAGTGAAAATATGCCTTATCTTTCTAGAGCCACCAAGTCAAACCCTAAAGGCACTTAAGTCAGATTTCTTGACCAATCTTGACCCTATGGAGGAATTCTTTCTAACATCTCTTGAGGAGTGACCATACAGCCTATGATTGAATACTTCCAGTGATGGGAAGCTTACTACCTAACCAGGCATAGCATTTACTCTGCAGCTCTGATTGTTGTAAATGTTTTCATTAAAATGACCTGAATTTCCCTGTAACTCCAAATTATTTGTTCTAATTCTTCCCTCTGTGGTTTCAGTGATCTTAACCTTTCTTTGACATATTAACCCTGCAAACGTTTAAAGACCACTGTCATGTCTCAATATTATTCAGGGTGAAAATACCCAATCTTTTCAGCTCCTTTTCGTGTGTTATGACTGAAGTTCTTCAGCAGCTGGTATGTACTTGACATTGTCAACATGCTTCCGAAAATCCAAACCGGGACTGATGCGGTCACATTTAGATGTGACCTAATGAGGGCACTGTTCAGCCTTGCTTGGCTGGACACTCGAACCACTGTTAATGCAGCCTGTATTAGTTCCCTGTGGCTGCTGCAACAATGACCACAGATGTATTACCTTACAGTTCTAGAAGCCAGAAGTCTAACGTGGGTCATCAAGGCTGAGTTTCTTCCAGAAGCTCCAGGGAAGAATGCATTTCCTTGCCTTTTCCAGCGTCCAGAGGCTGCCTGCATTCCGTGGCCTGTGGCCCTGCACCCCCTTTTCCTCTGCTTCTGTTGTCACTTCTCTTCTCTGACCCTCCTGCCTCCTTCTTTCACTCGTCAGAACCCTGTGAGGACATTGGTCCCCCTAGAATCTCCCTATCTCAAGATCCTTAATTTTATCGTATCTGCAAAATCCCTTTTGCCGTGTAAGGTGACACGGTCATAGCTTCCAGGAGTCAGGACATGGACATCTCTGGAGGCCATTATTCTGCCCACCACACAGCGTAAGGCTGCGCTAGCTTTCTTGGCAGACTGATTACTCTCTTCACATGTTGCTTGCAGTGAAATCCCTACACCTTTTTCATGAGAGTTGGTATTGAGCTAAGTCTTCCTCATTCAGCATCTGTGAAAAATTTTAAACCCTCCATTATTTATCCCTTTATTTTTTAAAATTAATTTTCAATTATAGTTGATATACAATATTATCTCTCTTTAAATTGCATACTGTAGGTTCTGAATTTGTTCCAATGTATTGAGAAAATGTAGATTTTTTCCCACGATGTTCTAGGTCTCCCTTGAATTTCCGTGTCACTTTGAACTGGGTGTTCTGTCCCTATATGTGAATCATTTCTTAAAGTACTGAGAGGACAGGGCATTGTTCAGGCTGATGCTTGGGTAATAAATTAAGACTCTGGATTTGGGCTGTTGAAGCTGTTATGTAATTCTAAGATCATCCAGCCCGTTACTGTAGCCTTTGCTAGATGTCTCATTGAAATACCATGTGTTTGGGTGGGACTCCAAGGGAAAGGCAGGAGGTGTGGGAGGGCCCAAGTCTCCATATTGCCCAGATGTTCTCCTTAACTATTTAAGGCTCCAGTCTTCTATCTGTGAAGTACATTCAAGTTGCATCAGGCCCTGATATTCTCGAGTCTATGTCCATGACAACGCCCCAATCTACCAGGTTTTCTAGGGTAACCCAACAGCAATGAGGCTAACAGGACTTGGGGCTGCAAGTACCCCTGTGCTAACACTGTTCACATTCATCATGATCTGCTCTTGGAAAATCAGAGAAACGCCGGCCCTTACTAGACTTTTGGCCCTGCTCAGTGATTTCCTCAAGGATCCCGCTGGTGGTTATTTATTTATTATTTTTGCATTTATCTTCAGATAGAGCAGGAGGGAGAGAGGGAGGAAGAGAGAGAGAGAAACATCGATGCAAGAGAGACACATGGAGTGGTTGCCACCCACATGACCCCAACCGGGGCCGGGGACAAACTGCAACCGAGGTATGTGCCCTTAGTGGGAACCCACCAGGGACTCTCTGGTCCGCGGGCCAACGCTCCAACCGCTGAGCCAAACCGGCCAGGGCCCGCTGGTGGTTATTAAAGTGAAGGTTTAAAAGGGCTCCCCCAAGGTCATCCTGCACTTGGACGTAATCTCACGGGCCTAGCCTGGACCTCCTTCAAGCCACCAGGTGTTCCTTCTTTTAGTCTCGTGGCTCTGGGCTCCACGTCTTCCTTGACCCCCTGTTCTATCAGTCTGTGCTGGGGGAGCAGAGCCCAGAGAACAGCTGCGAGCCCGGCTCCGCTCGGCCGTCAGCCTCGTGCGGACTTGCCTCCCAGCGCCAGCCAGCCGAGGACTAGCAGAGGTCCCTGCTGTTGTTGTCACCATTTTCCGCACGGTTAGGCGTGCGCTGGCCATTCATTTTCTTGGCAGGCTCCTTTGTACTTGTCTTTCTCTCCTTCTAATGCCCGCTCCCAGCTGGGCTCCTCAGCTCCCTGCAGGACAGACCCAGTCCCCAAGGCTGCTCTCTTCAGAAACCTCGTCCTCCTTCCCTTCCTCAATCAGGATCATTTCACTTTACTGTCTACATCCCGTATTTTAAAATTTATCAGGTTTCCTTTCAGATTTTCTGGCCTTATGCTCATCTCCTGGTCTCTGAATCTTTTGAAATCTCTCCTCAAGCCTCAGCTCCTATCTGACAATGCCCACCGTTCCTTTCTTTAGCTTTCAGATTCCAGCCGACTCGGTCTCTTAGGCCCAAGGTACAGGTGGGACTGAGCAGGAGTTCACGGGACAGCAGCAGGTTCGGCTCCAGCTCTTGTGAAGGAAATGAACCCAACTCCAGAATGTTCGAGAGGCCATCACTCTTCTCTGCTCCCATGCCAATTTAGTTTTCTCTAATTAAGAAAGCATCACCCATATTTCTTGCTTAGCCTCATGTCCAGATAAAGGGAAATAGTTTATTCATGCACCTATCATCATGTTTAAATAATTTTAAAATACTAGAAAACATATTTTAAAAATAATTATTTTTAGAGATTTACAATGGTTTGTTGAGACAGAAAGATCAAGATCTCATTTACAGATGAATAAACTGAGCTTCCCTAAGACCCTGGAGATAGGTACCTGGAACAGGAAGATAAATATGGGGAGACTCCAAAATACAAATGTTTCAAAAGCTTATTTCTTGATTAAATATTTGAAATACAGAAAACATTTTTCCTAGAAAGAGAAGTGATATGTATGTGTGTGTACATATATATATATATATACACACACACACACATACACACACACACACAATGTATTATTTTCCTATTGTTGCTATAAGAAATTACCACAAATTTGGGAGCTTAAAACAACACGCTTTTCTTCTCTTATAGTTCTGAGGGTCAGAAATCAGAAACGGGTCTCAGAGCTAAAGTCAAGGTGTCGGCCCCGTTCCTTCCTTCTGGAGGCCCCAGGGAGAACCTGTTTCCTTGTCTTTTCCAGCTTCCAGAGTCTGCCCACATTTTGGTTCGTGACCAGGAACCACGTCACTTCCTTCATCACGTCTCCTGGCCTGACTCTGACCCTCCTGCTCCCTCTTCCACTTGTCAGGACCCTTGTGATCCCGTGGGCCCCCCGAACGGTCCAGGACAACCTCCTATCTCGAGATCTTAACTTGCTCACACCAGCAAGTCCCGTTCGCCATGCAAGGTAACACATTCATAGGTTTTGGGGATTAGGACATGGACACCTTTGGGGGCCATAATTCACCTTACCACACAGAGTTTCTAGTTCCACAAAACAGTTCAAAGGCTTATTGAACTCCTGATGTACTTGAAGTTTTACATAGTAGTTGATGGGTTCTTACATTCAAAAGGCAACTCAACCACTCAATCATTTTAAGACCTGTTTCTGTGCCCGATGCCATGCTGGTCACTGTGGGTACAAAGAGGGTTGACTGTAACCCACTCCTCCCAGGAGCTCTAGCAGCTCTTCGCCTACCCCTGTGGGGACAGTGGGACCCTGCTCCGTGGCCCCTTGGGCAGTGCTTGGTTCCCCAGAAGCAGGGTGTGTATCAGGGCACCTGCAACGTAGAGGCACCCAGAAAATGAGGGGAAAAGAAAAGACTTTATAGTTTACACTCCAAAAATAGCACCCAAGTAGTAGTCATCTAAAGAAAAAAATATCTCTGCAGGACTTACGTTCCTTTAAAGATTTTTTTTTGAGGGGGAAGTGAGCTGCCAGAATTTTTTTCAGTGTTCACCTGTCCAGTGGCACCCAGTTCCAGCTTCTCCCAACTACGCTCGTTTTTCTGCAGCAAGGATACCCAGACTAAGATATATCCTGATGGCTATCAAAGGAAACGGAGCAGTAGCAAAGTTCTTTCTCTGTCTGGCCACCACCCTCTGTATCTCATAGAGAAAGGCAATGGTAGACACAGGTGGTAACAACGGGGTGCTGACGGCAGAGCTGAGGGCGGATCTGTCCGTGTTTTGAAGCCACGCTCTGGCTTGGCAACTCTCCTGGACACTCTGCTGCAGGACTTGGACCTGATGTGTAGGGTGTGGTGAGGGCAGGGGCTAGAGAGGCTACCTGGATGATTACGGGGGCTGGAGATGGATGGGGATGGGGATAGATGGGGCTGGCTGCTGCAGCTAATCTTGCCTCTAAGAGAAGTGGCCTGGGCAGGAGTCCTAGGAGTACAGTCTCTGCACCAGGGACACAAATTCTAGGTGGCAGCAGTTGAGACCATGGACTGCGGCAGATGTTCTAAGTGGGCATGCTCTCAGGTATTGGAGAAGAAACTTATTGGGGGTCTACCCAGCTTACCACTCTGCCTTCTCTGAGAAAGTTCCACCCTCAGGAGCTGGAACCTAGAAGCCAGGCCACAGCTGATTGGCTAAAGTATAAGCATCAGAGCCAACCTGAGCCAATCTTATGGGCTCTGTAGAACGAAGGAAGGAGAACGAGACCCTGGGCGTTGCTGGTGCAGAGTCATGTTAAGGGCAGTACTCTAGAAGCCCCAACACTCTTATGACCAAGGTCCACAGAGCTTCCCTGGTGACCCCACTCTAGAGGATGCCCCCACTAATTCTGTGAGATAAACTAGTATCCTTCCCATAAATACCACCTTCCTCTTTTCCTTAAGCTACTCTGCTGGTCTTCAGCTGGAAGTAACTTTGCCCCTAGAGCAGTGTCTGGAGACATTCTTGGTTGTCATAACTGGGAAGGGGAGTGTCAACAGCATCTGGTGGGCAGAGGCCAGGGATGCTGCTGGACAGCCCAAAATGCACAGCACAGCCACAAATAATTTAAATTCTGCCACAAAGAATTATTTGGCTCAAAACATTACTAGTGCAAGGTGAGAAATTGAGCTTGGCAGAGATCATTCTTGTTGTAACCTAAGGAACACATAAGTCACCCTGATCGAATGGTCAGTCCTCGCATCATTAATGGTGGTTCAACCACATGTATTTGCTAATGTGATGTAATATAAAGTACACAATATTACTAGAGATGTATTCTTCCCAAAATGTTTAACTTAACCCCATCAAGTCCTTAGATACAACTTACAGTTCACAGGAAATGGATGGAGTAATGAGCTAAACTACATATGACAAAGCAATCAGACAAATCCAGATGGCGGGACATTCTGTAGGGCAATTGGCATGGTCTCCTCAGCAAGTCAGCATCATATGAAAAGAGACTATGGCAGATAATAAAAGGAAGGGACATCACTGGATTCAAATGTGGTCTTGGATCAGATTCCAGTTTGGAAAAACCACCTACCTATAAAGGACATTTTAGGGTGAACAAGGGAAATTCTAATATGATTACAGTATTAGAGGAAACAAAATTTTATTAAAATGAAAAGGTAGAGATTATTGTCTGAAATAAGCATAGAACATTCAGAAGGCTGAGCACGAAGGTTTAACACTGGCGATCTCTGAGCGGTGGAAAGGACAAGCTGGGGGCTGCCTGCCAGCAGAATTTTCTATATCTAGGAAGGGTGGGCATCCATCCAGAGACCACAAAAGATGCTGGCAGCATGGAGGGACTATTCCTAAAGATGTTCAGAATGAAAGGCTAGAGAGAGAATTTTGTGTTCCCCCATCAAAAAGGGAACCAAAGCCCTGGTCTCTTCGTGTACTGGGAATTGTAACAGTGTGTGTACATGTCTGTGCATGTGCGTAAGCAGAAAATAAAGCAACAATGATCCAATCAGTATAATTGAGAGGAGGGGAAATTAAAGGAAGTGGGATACACAGTCATATCCATAATAAAACACTGCAGAGAAGTTCTACAATAGCTTATCTAGAGAACAGTTTCCAATGGCTGTCAGTGGGCGCAGGGCACAAGCAGCTGCCACTTAAATGGTGTTCTGAGATATGAAATTATCTAAATTGTTAAATGGGTATCTAGCTCAGTCAGCACATTTGCAGAATGAGATTCTGAGGGGCACAGGATGCTGAGATTTTGAGATGTCATGCATTTGCTCAACCCAGCATTCAATAGCTGGAGAGGGAAGCAGGTAATCAAGGAATGCTCTCCGTGGCAAACCCAGTAAGAGACATTCTCTCTACATGCCACATGCTAGCTATGTCCCTTTTCCAAGGTCAGGAAATAAAGTCCAATGAGGAAGAAAGAACCTATTATATGGCTCAGGGACAGGCAGACTGGAGAGCTCATCCGCGCGCCTGTATTTGTGATTCCTACAAACTGACTAGTGCTGTGGGTGCAATTCCATCATCAGCCACAAGGGCTGAGCGGCCGCCTCAACTTACTGCTCCGCCAGGTTCCAGAAAGCCCAGTAATTTACAGCCTGTCACTCAGAAGTTCCGTGGGAAACATTTCAGGGCCCTGGGATACGTGAGTTTCATTTGACATGCTTTTTACCTTCTGTCTGCCTGATGTTCTTTCTTTACCCTCTATTTGTCACTCAGGGCTCATCACATTCATTACTAAGCCTTGTACCTAGTCTAGCTTAGGTTTGCCAGGACTCTCCTGATTCTCTGTGGTCACTCACAGTGTATTTGTAATTATTAATCTCTGTTGTTTAGGAAAGAGCATCAGGCAAACAGAACGGTCTGTTCTGTAGGGGGCAAAACAATGGTGCATTTGAGGAACCAAGGGAAGTCCTGTAGGGCATATCTGTAGGGTAAGAGTCAGGTGAGGTGGGCAGGGGCTGGGGCCTTCTGGGTCTCCTGGGCTCTGACAGGGTGTGCTGCTTTGCTCCACAAATAATGGGAAGCCCCTACAGAGTTTTAAGCAGAGCAAGCTATGATACACTCTCTTTTTAAAAGGTGTTCTTTGGGGAGGAATGAAGTGGGAGATGGAGTGTCAGGGAGGAGGATGTGGCTATAAAAGGGCCACAGGAGGAATCCCGGCCACGACGGAAATGCACCTTGGCTGTGTCAGTGTCTATATCCCAGTTGTGATGCTGTACTATAATTTTGGAGGATGTTACTATTTGGGGGAACTAGGTACCACAGGATCTCTCTGTTATTTCTTACAACTGCAGGAGAATCTACAATGATCTCAAAATAAAAGTTTAATTTTAAAAAGTGTCTCCGTGTCTCCTGGTCTCAACATGGAGAGTGTATGAGAGGGGGTAGGGGCGGGAGAGGGGAGGCGGGTTGTGAAGCCACTCCAGAGAGCTGCTGGGCCTTGGTCTAGGGAGGTGGAAGAGGGGAGTCTGGAAGGTGCTTTGGGAAAACTCATGGATGGATCTTTTTATTTTTTATCCTCATCCCAGGATATTTTTTCCCCCCATTTATCTTCGGACAGAGTGGGAGGGAGGGAGAGGGAGAGGGAAGGAAGGAGAGAGAGAGAAGCATGGATGTGAGAGAGACACCTCCACTGGAACCGCAACCAGGTACGTGCCCTTGGCCAGAAGCCAACCCTCGACTCACTAGTCCACAGGTTTATGCTCTAACCACTGAGCAAACCGGCCAGGGCACGGACGGATCTTATGTGCTATGCGGCATGTGAAGCCGAAAAAGTGCAGAATGACTCCCAGGCTCCCGCCTGCAGCAGGCCAGTGGACTCAGCAATCCCTCACTGAGACCGAGGTGAAGAAGAGAACAGGTTTCATGGTGGCGGTGGGGAAGGGGAGGCCAGCTCATGTTTGGGCGGCTGGAGTTTAAGGAGCCAATGAACTATCCGGGTGGAGATTCTGAATGGGCGACTGGAAATGCAATCACCTTAAAACAACTAAAAGTGAAATGTCCCTCACCCCCTTTTCCAACTCTGTGACCTCCTAGGAAAACACATTAGCCGCCCCCTTGCCACCGCATCACACCTTCAGCCCTCTCCTCTGTCCTCACTAACTGCGTCTCACGCGGGAAAGTCCGGAGCCCACTGGCGAGCGCCTGACACGGGTGGCGCCAGGGCTGACTGGTGGGGCTGAAGTCCCCGCCCGGGCGCAGGTCCTCCCCGGGCTCTGTGCCCAGTGCTGGGCTCAGCTCCGTTTGTCTCCACGTGGGGCCAGTGCCTGCTCGCTAGAAACAGCCCTGGCTTTCTGCCTGGCCCTCTGCTCCACCTGTAGCCAGTATGCGAGCGGCCTGCTGTCCCCAACTTTGCCGCTGGGCGACCGCGCAGCCTCGGGGCCTGCGGTGGACGCGGACAGCTCTCTCTGCGGGCTGTCTGAGCAGGTGTGTCCCCGGGTTTTAGACTGGGGGCTGGATTAGAAGACGTCACTTCGGCCTTCGCATAAGATGCTTGCCAGTTGGATGAAGTGGCATGAAGGGAAAACAGGAAAGAGGTCTGAGTGCTGGCATGGAAAGAAAAAGTATACACAGTATATTGAAGATGATCCTCGAAAACCTAGGAGAGCGCATGTTAGAAACAGGCTCTCAGTACGTTTTCCTTCCTGAATTGGAAGAGGTCATCAGTGGTGAAGTAGCCGACTTGAACTTAGGAGCCATGTTGCCCAAACCAACTTCATATGTCTTTAAATCCTGGAATCGCGCTCAGTGCGTGAGATGCACCCTCTTTGAGAGGCTCTGGGACCTGCCATTAACAGGGGAGCAGCAGGGTCTCCAGTCCTCCTCAGGCTCACCCCAGGGCTGCAGGGCACTGCACATGCTGGTTGCAGCTATTACTCTCTCTCTGATTTTCTTGCCCCATGTAGACAGTTGTTTTTAGGTAAGATAAATGTGTACATGATACAACTCTTCTACACTCTTTTCCATTTGGCTAATCATCCTTGGCACGTGCCCTATTGCTCAAAACCCTGAAGGAGAGGATGGATGAGAGGTCTCTGCAACCTCTTGTTTGGGATCTACTCTTCTAGATCTTTTCTATGCATTTTTACATACATACACACAATTTTTTTTTTTACATAAATAGGAACAAACTATACATATTCTGAACTTAATATTTTCACTGAACAATAAATAATGGTGACTTTTTTGCCCCCACACATCAACAGATATAGAGCTACCACATTCTTTCAAACTATCCCATAGTATGTATATCCTAGAATATTTGTAACCATCTGCCATTGTAGAACCTTTTTTTTAGTTATGGCCAGTTTTTACTATTGCAAATATGACTACAATTAGCATCCTATGTATACATATCTCTGTACATTTATGTGAACATTTCTAGAAGCTAGTAGACATGAAATTGCTAGATCAAAGATTATGTATGTTTGAAAATTAAAAAATTACTGCTGAATTGCCCTTCAAAATATTTAATTTTCACTCTCACCCACATTGTAAATTCCCCAAGACTATATATTATCAATTTAAAACATTTTCCCCCAATCTGATGGATAAATAGAGGTATCTCATTTAAGTTTTGTTTCTTTGGTACTAAAAGACTGAATATCTTTTCAAATATTTATTAGCAATTTCTATTTTTTTTCTTTAGGAAATATTTGCTATATCTAAAAGTGTTTCATAAGGTTGTTGGTATGTTTCTTGTAGATTTTTAGGAACTCTTATGACAGTTATTGATCTTCTGTTGCAAACATTTCTTCTAGTCTGACACTTGTCTTTTATTAATATATAGTATCTTTAATTCAAAAAAAAATTTTATGACACTTTCTGGGTATTAAGTCTTGCTTAGGTAGGCCCTTTCTACCTCAAAATTATACTTTTAGAAAATCCTTTATATTTTTTCTAATACTTGTATAACTTTAATGTTTATGCCTATTTCTAGATTATTTGTGAATTTATGGTATGATATAGGACTCTGACTTTACATTTTTTCCAAATGTCTTGATGCCAGCTGTCTGAGTGCCAATGACTGATTATTACTTTCTTTTCCCACCTTTAGAATATATCAAACTCCTATATACACATACCTGTCTCTGGTCCCTGTTCTTCTCCATTGATGTATTTGTAAATTTTAGCCCTGTCAGGATCACACTTTTTAATTACTATGTATGTATGTTTTGAGGTCTGGTAGAACACTTCCACAGTTGCCCATGACTACCGCCACTATTACCACTCACAATAATTTATTTAGCTTATCTATTTTTTAAATCTTCACCTGAGGATATATTTTTATTGATTTTTAGAGAAAGGAAGGGGGGGGGAGGAGAGAGAGAGAGAAACATCAATGTGAGAGAAAAACATGTATCAGTTGCCTCCTGAACGTATCCCAACTGGGGACTGAACCCGCAATTTTTTGGTGTATGGGACAATGCTCCAACCAACTGAGCCACCCGGCCAAGGATATTTAGCTATTCTTAAGCACTTTTTTCTTTTATATAAACTTTATACATGGATCAAATTTCATTAAAAAAATATATGTGACTAAAATGAGCTTGCATTGAATATGCAGAGTAATTTGGGGAGAGCTGACATTTCAACAATATTGAGGCTTCCTATCCAGGAACACAGACTGTCCCTTCATGTACTCAGCTCTTCTTTTATACTTGTAGGTAGAGATCTGCAGTTTTCTTAATCAGGCTTTGTATTTTTCTTGTTAGGTTTATTCCTACAGTTTTTGTTGTTACTGTGAGTGGTATATTTTTTCCATTATATCTTACGATTGGCTCTTGGCATTCTATAGGAAAGCTATTGGTTGCGACACATTGATCCTGAATTTAGATGCTTTAATGAGTTCTTTGTTTTATTAGTATTTAGTTGATTCTTTAAAAAAATAATTTTATTGATTTTTTTAGAGAGAGAGATAAAAACATCAATATGAGAGAGAAACATCGATCGGCTGCCTCCTGCACGCCCCCTACTGGGGATCGAGTCTGCAACCCCAGCATGTGCCCTGTCCCGGAATTGAACTGGGACCTTTCAGTCTATGGGAAGATGCTCAATCCACTGAGTCACAATGGCCGGGCTACTTGCTTCTTTAGAATCTTCTATTTAGAGAAGTATTAACAGCTGCATTTGATTACATTTTAATGTAGTCCCTTCAAATTAACACTTCCTATTTGTTCTTCTTATCTAATTCCATTGCCTATAGTTGCCAGCATAATGTGAGACTAACTTTAACACTAGGGACTAACTTTAAAGGGAGCAATTCTAAAGTTTTACTGCTAAGTATAATGTTTTCTTTAAATTTCTGGGAGAAAAAGTCTTTATTAAGCTAAGGAGTTTTTCTTTTATTCTCTACCTCATTAAGACTTATCAGAAATAAGCTATGAATTTAACCAACTTATTTTCAATGGGTTAAAATGAATTTTAATTAAGTTCTTTAAATAAAAGCGGTCCTTTTTTGGTCATGTAAAACTGTAATGACCATGTACTCTATTTTATGAATAAAGTATAATGAAGTCAGAGACCTCTGATGCCATTCCAGTTGTTATATGTTAAAAATGTAGAATTAGAAATATTTGGGGGGAGTATATCAAAACAAATCACGTATTTATGCTACTGGTAATTTAACATGAATCCCTCACCTTGAAATCATCGGGAATGAGGAGTTTTGATGTTCGTAGAAAATTCAAGATATATCTGAACATCTGTCCATCTCTGTCAATGAAATAGTGCTGTTTGAGACTGTCCAAAACAATGGGCTCTGTGCCGTCAAAAAGTCTTCCGATTCTGTGATAGAAAAGAGGGAACAGTGAAGACAATTAGAATCAATTCTTCGGCCACTAGAACTAAGAGCTACCATTGGGTGTCACTGTCAAAGGTAGCAGTTTTGAAGATGGCAGGCAAGAAAAATTACCCAGTAAGTAGCTATGGTTCTTTGAGAAGTACTGGTCTCTGCTTGATAAATATCTCAGGACCAGGCAATTCAAAATAGTCTCAGGCTTTCTCAAGTAAAGTCTTTTATTCACTGTCTTTTACCTGTAAAGAAAATGTTCCTGACATGGTGATTATGGCTAAGTGCTGTCACTGTAATGGAAGATCAAGTCTTTCCTCCTGTGTTACTTAAAACAACCTTCTCTGCTACTTCAAAATGTTAGTGTTCCAAACTGTCCTATAAATGAACTCTCTGAAAAAATTAATTTTGTTTTTAAGAAATCTGTTTTCTGAGCTTTCCCCACCTATGAATCTCAAACTTTCCAAAAATAAAGCAATGCCTATCTATATGCTAACATCTCCATCTAATTATTCAAAAGAATAACTGAAAATATCAGTCATCTAGGAGAATATGTTTTCCATTAGCAACATACAGTTTAATTTCTTAGGTCTCAGCAAAAAATAATTTGTAACAGCCAGGCATCATTACAAAAGATACATATTTGACCACCCAAAAAATATGACCAAGTAAATACATTAGACCACTCAAAAAATGTGACCGAGTTCTGGAACATAAGTGGCTATGGGTAACTTTTAAAAACAGGAATCTATAATATAATTTTCCCATTTACACAGTATACATTTGAACAGTGTGCTACAGTTAAAGTATTTTGCATTCATTATCATTTAACCCTTTAAGGAAAGCAGAAACTAGATACTTTAGCATATGTTTAGATCACAGAAAGTGGTCACATCTATATATGAGCAAGTGAAGGACTGGCTAATGACAAACAAATGCCCTATATCAAAATAAAGATTTACACACCAGAAATCACTTTTACCAAAAGGTGCTTTTTTTGGCTTTTCATTAACAGTGTAGGCAGGCTCCACTTTTTAATGAAAAGCTTCTATGGAACTAACATCTTTGACTTGGAATATCATTTTATTGCTTTGAAGATGATTTCAAATCATACAATTTCTCATCTTATGTTGAAATGGGACAGATGTAATGGTAAATCAATAGTGCCACCCCTCTTAAAATACAACAAACAAATAGGAAAGCTGTTCCCTTCCCTCCCAAGAAAGAAAGGCATGTGAATTTCCGTTCCAATAAAAATCTTTTAAGATAATTAGAAAACTCAGGTCCTACTTGAAAGTAGTAAATGCAAAGAAGAAAGCAACTAATTATGGTCAGGTTACATTTCTAAAACTTAATATATTTTTTCTCAGCTAATGTATTTCGTCCAACTTTCCATGAATTGAGGATGGTTAACCAGGGTGTGGATTACAACCATCCTAGGATTGCTGCAATGCATTCTACCTTGTCATTCATTTCTCATTAACACATCAATCAAACAGTAGGCTACATGAAAAAGAGGCAGTGAAACTAAAATACACTTAGTCACTTTTTTATAGCATTTCCAGGATAGTGTGTTGCAGGATGGGAAAGAATGAGACTGGTTTGCCTATTATTAAAACATTTTACTCTTCACTGTGAATAACATAAATTTACAGTTGACAGGGGAAGAAAAGGAAGCTTATATTTATTAAGTGCTTTCCAGATACCTTGCACTGTCCTAAGCACTTTATATATGTAACAAAACAATTATCCTCCTTTTGAGGATGAAGAAATAGGCTCAAAATGATGAGTAACTTGCCCAACTAGTTAAGTAGCATAGGGGGATTTGTGCCTGGTCCGACTGATCTTAAGGGGCCTCCCAACAACGATTGGAATGAGAAGAATTACCACTACCTAATGAAAGCATTTGGTCTAGAGTTTTTATTTTGATCTTGTATTTGTTCAGCAAGATCTTTACAATGAAACCTAAGCATGTATGATGATTATTTTTGTGGCCTGAAAAAAACTGGTATCAATGATTGCAAATCACTTTCATAAAGAGATAAAAAGTAAATACTTTATTCTTAAATAAATCTTATGCTTTTTACATTTACGTGCTCATTCTCAAAATCTAGACTTGGACGTACACTGGCACACAATGAGCGATTACTGAATCTCTGCAGGGAACAAGTCAAGGAGGGACTGAGGGGAGTGGAATGAGGCTCCGACAATTACTAAGGAAAGCAGAAACTAGATACGCCTTTCTTTCTTGGGAGGGAAGGGAACAGCTTTCCTATTTGTTTGTTATACTTTAAGGGGGGTGGCACTATTGATTTACCATTACATCTGTCCCATTTCAACATAAGATGAGAAATTGTATGATTTGAAATTGTATGAAAAAAATCATCTGTGTCTCCTTTTCTGTGATAAGTTGCCTGTTCCTTCTATCAGATTACACTAACTTGTTCTTGGAGTTGATGAAAATAAACAGGGCCATGGCATGCTCAGAAAGAGTACAGCAGTAGAAGGTATCCCAAAAGCAAACAAAAATTTCTATGAAAACAGTTTTTAGAAGGATACCGACACTAAAAGAAACGCGATTTAAGAAGTAAAAGAACAATCTGAACAACCTTGGTTGAGGTGTATTGTTACACTTTTCTAAGACGGAGACGTGCCCTTTGAATGGTGTTTGGAGCACCACCACACACTTGGGCGAAACGGGAAAAGATGCAAAAGAAAGAGGAGGGAAATCTGAAAGGGGTGGGAGCACAGAGAGGTGGCTGTGGCCTCTGGGCGAGGCAGTGGGAGAAGTGGCGTCTCCAGGCCTAATCATTCAAGACAAACGGGAGCAAGAAGCGGAGGAGGAAAGACTGGCCTCCATCAGGCAGAACCCCCAGCCAGGCAGTGGCTCCACGTGTGGGGCTGCAGGGCCAGGAACCTGCGGAGGCCCCGGAACCTTCGCGGGGAGCCCGCGGCCAGAGGGGAAGACGCGTGTGGCGGACCAGAGCCCGGAACCTGCGGAGGCCCCGGAACCTTTGCGGGGAGCCAGCTGTGAAGACAACAAGGAAAGGCTCGGAAAGGAGGAGACTGGGGGCCGTGCCTGATGCACATTCCTGACTCAAGGGAAAGGCCTTCTGGAGAAGAAAGAGTCCCCACATTGGAGGCAACGAGTGTTAGGAATAATACAATAAAACACAGTGCTGCTGATTTTTGCTAACTGTAAAGGGAGGAATGTTTGGAGCCCTGGAAACAATGTGGAAGGACAGGGCTGGTCAGTTCTGAGATTGGGCTGAATGTGCTGTGGAAAAGCATTGTTTGGCTAAGCAAATAAAGGGGGAAATGGACACAGGCTGTATTTCTTGTGGACATATGAATGGAGTTGCAAATCAAAATTGCAGTGATTTGTAAACTCTGGTGCCTGAAAACTATGTGGAACTGATTACAGTGAGCTAACCATGGGGAACATTCCTGTTTTTCAACTGACCAAGACCAGGCTGGCTCTGGATGATGTATCACTGCCTTTTTAAAAAAAACACTCATTGAACCAAGTGGAAATGTCGAGAAAAACTTCCTTCCACAATTATTATTTTATTTTATTTTTTTACATTTATTTTGGACATTTTCAAACTTACGCCAAAGCAGAGAAAATAAGATGAGGAAGCTTTGTGTGTCCATCCAGTTTCAAAAGCTATCAACTCTTGGCCAATCTTGCTTCACCTATACCTCAATGTCTCACCATTCCCACTGGGATTTATGAAGTACATTCCAAACATCTGTCATTTTATTTGTAAATATTCCATTGACTAATAGGATTACAAAAGTTCACTAAAAATATATATTAACAGATAATGAAATATACTCCTCTTTCTTGCTTTCTAAGATTAACACACTATTGATTACTCTCGTTTATGGAGCAAATAATGCAGAACCAGATCTCGAGGAAATGAAGCTCCTTTTGGTGGAACGTAAGTCTGGTTCACCATGATGGCTTCTGCACTCTGGTATTAAAGAATGGTCTTTAATTAAATGAAATGAAAGAAAGTATAGGGATAGGACCTGCTTTACCTGGCTCAATGTGAATCAGTCACTAAGAATTTCTTTTTTCCTGTGTATTCATTCATTTATAGGACCTGGTTTCTCTAATTTACTGTGACTCAGTTCCTTAAGAATTTCTCTTTCCTTGTTTATTGTGCAGTCATTCAGTTATTAATTCATTCACCGAGGCTGGCCATGTGAAATACAGGGGATGTGGTGGTGAATAAGCCACCCTCCTTGCTTTCGTGGAATTTATCAGTCTGTGGGGTGGGAGTACAGATCAAGTGTAGTGTGATGGAATGTGTCACTGGGTGGGTAGAGAGAGCTATGGGAGCACACAGGAAGTGCATCCAGCTCAATTTGGAGGAGGCAGGGAAGAAAAAGAAAGTTCACTGGAGACCTGAAGGACAAGCAGAAGTTGGCCAAATACAGAGATGGGAGGTAAGGTTAGGTAAGAAAGGAGAAGGGTGGGGAAGTTACAAAGGCCTGCAGGTGGAAAAAGTCTGGCATGTGCTTACTCTCCACTGGGGTGTAGAATCAGGTCAACTGAAAACTGAGGCTGGCGCAGCAGAAGCCAGATCACGAAGAGCTGGATAAGCCAGGTCAAAGATTTGGTTTCGAGGGCGATGGGGACTGATGCCAGGCTATGCTGTCAGCGATGTCAAGGAAAAGACGAAATTTAGAAGTGAGACAGAATTGAAATACCGTATCTGAAATCACATCTCACAGGTAGAGGCAGTTTGTGGCTTATCCAAATCCTATCTCCTTTGCCTTGCTTTTTGGACTGTGTCATTTGCAGAGCAGTGGTGCTTAACCCTGGCTACCCAGTGGAGTTACCTGGGGAACTTTTAAAAAATACTGATGCCTGCAGCCAGATATTCTGAGGTCAGGATTGGGGCCCAGGCATCTGTCTGCATTTCTTAAAAAACTCCCCAAGGAAGTCTAATGAACAGCTGACTTGAGAACCAGTGCTGATGAGGGTGAGCAGAGAATAAAGAGGAGCAAGTCAATGCCATCCACTTGAGATGCTTTCAGTTAGTCATTCTGTCACTTGGAACTGTCACAGCACTTCTTAAATAGCCAACCACACTTTTAGAAGTGAAGGATCTCCAGGATGACCTAGTTCAGCCTCCCGTTTTACAAATGGAGAAAGAGTCCCAAATATGCAATGATCAAGCATGCACAGCTAGCTAGACGCAGAGCTGGCTCTAAAGCCACCATGCTGCCCCTGGACAGAGGATGGTCTCATTCAAGCCTATGGAGGACAACTGCTCTAATGCTAGTTACTATTTGTTAAATAGTATTATGTGCCAAAGAGTGAGCTGGTTCTTTTATGGGCTTTATCTCACTTTATTCTTATAATGATCCTGTGAGATAGCCATGTTATTCCCATTTCACAGATGAGGAAAATGAAGCCCAGAACAGTTGTCACTTGGCTTAGGTTCCAACCTAGGTCTGATACTAAAGCCTGTGCTCCTGACCACTAAATATACTGTTTTCATTTAAAATTACACACACACACACACACACACACACACACACACACACACACAGAAGACAAGTGAACAGCTTACCTTGGGAAGTGTCAAGTTTTCTAGTTCAATAGTTTGCTAATGTTGCATGTTATCTCAAGCAAGTTGGGTTATTATCGGCTGTATAGGGAAACTAATTTATCTAATAGCTGGGATGCAAAAAGTTGAGGCTTGGGGGCTTGGTGTAGTTGAGGTCTGGGTTTGCTGAGAAGATACTTTAAACTGAACCAAACCAAAACACCCCAAGACTTCAGAGGTTACTTTCAAACTATTGGTATAACCGTAAAGGCATGTAATAGGGATGGGAAAGTGAGGATTCTTAGGACAATGAAAACTTCCTCTGGGGAGAGGAATACACATGAGGTTCCAACTCCATTTACCTTGAAGCTCTTGTATTCCATTATGTGCTATGTCCCTACATTTAATCCTGACAAACCCCTGTGGGATTTGTCACTTTACAGCTAAGGAAATTTAACTTGGAAAGAGGCTTCCAACCCTTCTGAGGCTAAGCTGCCTGAACACAATGTCCCTCCAGCACCCTGGTATGTAACACGATACCAGGCCCTATGTTACCAGAGGCAAGGGTTAATCCTTTCAACTCTCCAGAGCTGGTGCACACATGGTAATTACACAGGGAGGGAGGCATTAAGAGAAGGGCTCATCTGCAGTGCCCTAGGGAGGGTGGAGAAGACTCTGCCCAGGGGTGGGGTTGGGAATGAAGTGCCAAAGACAGACTAAGGGATAAAGATGGTGAGAAAAGGGCAGGACACAGGTTGTTGGGCCTTTTCACCCACGGGCTCTCCTTGGCCAACAAATGCCTTTTTTCTCCATCTCTGGGTTTTCAAGCCATGGAAAATATTGTTTGGACTTGAGGAAAAGATTTAATTTAGTTTCAGGTCCAGATTTATTTTGCTAAGCAATCCAGAGGCAACTTCCAAATGATCTCTTTGGCATTACTTTTGGGGGATATTGTTAAGTTATAAAAGTGACATCTACTCATTGTTGAAAATTGGGAAGGTATAGAGGACAAAGAGACAGCGAAACAGAAAAGCAGTCAATCTGCCACCAATCCGTAGGGCGTTACTTAAAAACAAAATCCAATTTAAAGAGTATTTTTCTGTTGAATAATTTTGTTTTCAGAAGCAGTTGTAGCTTCGCATTTTTTTTCTCTGTCTAATCCAAGTTAGTAGATTCCCAGTCAAGTTTCTGTCTTAATATCTGAAACCTAAGAAAGCTGGCGAGTGGGGTAGAGGAATGGGTGAGGGTGTGTGTTTGTGCAGGAGCGAGAGGTGAGGAGGGCTGTCACTGGGGGTGGGGCCTGGGCTCAGGACAGCAGGGAGGGAAGGAGCCGTGGACAGAGGTGACAGCACCACAACCAATGGGGACCTTTCCTTCTTCCTGCTGAGATGGGAGAGGAAGGAAACCAAGTGGGTGGGTAGAAAGATAAATACTAAGTTCCTATCTGAAATTTTTTGAAATATGGGGGTTCAATATTGTATTCTTTCTATATTTGCACATATTTTTAAATGCTCATAGTAAAAATTTTTTCTTATTGAAAAAGGGAATGCCATGCTGGAGATATATATTATTCACAAGGCCAGGGTTAGACATATATATATATATTTCAATCCTTACCCGAGCATATGTTTTTATTGATTTCAGAGAGAGGGGAAGGGGGAGAGACAGAGAGAGAGAGAGAGAGAGAGAGAGAGGAAGGAAGAGAGAAAGCGGAAGGGAGAGAGAGAGACATCAATGTGAGAGAAAAACATCAATTGGTTGTTTCCCGTATGAGCCCTGACCAGGATTGAACCTGCCACGTAGGTATGTGCCCTAACTGGGAATCGAACCTGAAACGTTTTGCTGTATGGGGTGATGCTCCAACCAACTGAGTCATCTGGCCAGGGTTAGACATTATTTTAATGTAAAAAAATAAAATAAAAATAAATCACCAGTCAACTTACTGTTTTAAAGTAGAGTACAGACTGACAACCCTCAGAAGAGGGGGTGGGGGGGGAGGGAAGAGATAAACCACAGAACTTATACGCATGTATGCATAACTGATGGACCTGGACAACAAAGCTGGGGATGGGGTGGGGGATGGGGAGGAGGGTGTCAATGGGGAAAAAAGGAGAAACATCTGTAACAAAAATTAAAAAAAAAAAAAAAAAAAAAAAAAAAGTCTGAATGATCATAAACAGCATTTAATTTGCTTCAAGTATTATAACTGTTTTTAAAAAGTGTAGAAATAATTCTTTATAGTTTCCACACTTGGGAAATTTCATCTGTATTTTATGAACACAGATACAAATTAATTCAGAGCTTGTTACAGAAATGGATAGAAGTAATTTAAGAGAAGGGAGAAAATACCTTCTTAGTAAAAACAAACAAAACAAACTATATCTACTTATGTGGAAGTAATGTTTCCAGTACTTGTTCCCTGGGGCAGCATCATTTTCTTAAATGATACATAGAACTGAAGAAAGGGAAGAAAGGAAAGCCAAGTTTAAAATAAGAGAAAAAGTCTGAGAGCAAAAACAATGCCAGAACTCAGCATTTTGGAGAACCGATTGCTGATGGTGATACCCATGGCTCAGGGGGAGCTCAAGGCCACTTGGGGAGCTGCTAATCCTCCAGGAATCCCATGAGTCCACCCCATGACTCTCACTAGCAACATTTTTTAAATGAGCAGAGTTACATTGTTTACTATGAACAATGTATTATTACAATGAACCTGATTTAAAAAAAAAAAAAAAACCCACCAGAATTTACATAAGTGGGCTTTTAATTTTTGTATTTCTTGAATGTCTACCATGTTCCTGGTGCTCTGCCAGGCCTCTTAAAATGAGCATGATACAGTCCCACTGAGAGCCATGGCAGGACAGAGAAGGACCTAGCCAGCCTGGGGCAGGCAGGGAAGGCTTCCTGTAGGAGGTGATGCCTTTGCAGAGCTTCAACAATCACTAGGTATAAGGAGAAGGGCATAGGGGCTTGGAGAAGGGATTTCAGGCAAGAAAGAACATAATGGGTGAGGTGGGGACAGCAAGTGAAAGGCATCTTTCTCAAAGCGTTGACCTAAGCAGAACCTATATAAAGCCACCATTATTCACAAGAGCTTGGCTATGGTGTTTTCAGTAATGTCTTAGGAGATCCTGGCACAATCAGCTCTAAAACTCATAGACCTGGCTTTGAACCCTGGCTCTACCGTCTTTAAGACTAATTCAGTTTGAGTTCTGATTTCTTCATCTGAGAAATGGGGTAATTCTTATGAGGAATAAATGACTGTCCAATAAAAGCTACATCTACTGAGTGCTCAGTAGGTGCAGGACATGGTACTGAGTCTTTACAACAACTCTACTCGGTAAATACTGATCCCCATTGCACAGACCAGGACACTGCCGCCCGCTAATCAACGCTGAGGCCAGAATTCACCGTCAGGTGGTGGGAATGCTGAGTCCAGCTCCGAGCCCCGTCCTTACTGCCCAGCGGCTCCCTTCCTGCTCCGGGGTGAGCGCAGCGCCCGCCTGGCATGGGCTCAGTGAATGCTGACAGATCTCACCCTTCAGAGAGTGTGCTATGCCAAAACAGAGTTCTGACTGTGTATAAAATCCTGTTGTGCATCTGACATTGGAAGAAAGCTTTTAAGATTACCTAGTTCTGCCCTTTGGTTGGAGCAAGTGCCTGCTTTAAAATGATTCTAGGGGAAATGGCGACTTTTCTAAGATCAGTCCAAGATCAGCGCACATAGTCTCCCCTGGGAGCCCCCACAGCACTTCCAGCTCCAGCGGGTTCTGTTTAGGTTTCCTCTTACTTTCTGCTGGGCAGGCGAGCGTGCACATGTGTGCTGGGGCCTGCCCACGGCCCATCCCCCCCTCCCAGCAGTCTGTCTATATTTAGAGGAATTTCTGACACACTCTATTTTTCCCTTGATTTAAAACTCTGGAATATGTTTTCCATTAATAATTACTCTTCAGAGAAAAAAATATTATAAAAACTAATATATATTTTTTTGAGTGTTAGGCATTCTGCTAAAGTTACAGATGATCCAATTTAATCCTACAACTCTATGAAGTATTTACATGCAACATTTTGATTTTACTGATGGAGAAAACAAGGCACAGAGCAGTCAGATAACTTGCCACGGGATGCCGAGCTAGGCAGTCTCTCTTCCCTCAAGACTGAAGGCAGCCCACCCTCCACGCTGTCCCTGCCTCGGTGTCCTCTGTCCCAGACCTCCAGCTCCCCTTCTGCTCTACCACCTCCTGCCAGCCTTTCTTCATCTTGCAGCTGCATCCCAGTTTTCTTGCTACGACTTTCTTGTCACACATACTCTTTTGCTTGTGTTCCCATTGAATTTAATGTGTTTCTGAGTAACAACTCCTACTCCTTGGCTTCTAAGTATTAGCCGCCCTAATGAGTGAATCCGTGCCTTCCTATCTGATGAAACGTTCCTGATTCTTCCATCTGCCATCCATCTCTAACAAATGGAGTGGGCTCTCGGCTCCTCCCCGCGGCCGCTGCTCTCCCAGGGCCCCACTCTCTGCTGCACTTTGAGATCATCAATGACAACAGGACACGGAATGGAACCTGTTCCCATTGCCTTTGGAGTTTACTATTCCAGACTGTTGGGATTTGCTTACAATGTCATAGTAGTCACTTCAAATAAAAGCATCATATTAATTACATGTTACTAGGAGAGGACTATGGCAAAGCCAGCTGTCTCTGTTTTCAACTTATCAGTGTTCTTTTCCTCCTTGAAATGGGGCCAGCAAAACAGCAGCCCACAATGAAGTACTCACAGTTTTTGCTTAGTACCTATAAGTGAAAAACCAGAGGCTTAACAAGCGCTTAATAAAAAAGAAGGAACAGCCCTGGCCGGGTGGCTCAGCTGGTTGGAGCTTCGTTCTACACCAAAAGGCTGCAGGTTCGATTTCCGGTCGGGAAGAATATGGGAGACAACCGATGCTTCTCACCTCTCTCTATCTCTATCTCTCTAAAATCAATAAAAACATATCCTTGGGTGAGGATTAAAAAGAACACGACAAATATAATTTACCTAGAGTCTAGGTAAATGCTTTTCGAAAACCTAATAGAAGCTGTGAGGAAGAAAGTACATGAATCTACCCTGACTCCTCTGTACCCCTTTCACACACACACACACACACACACACACACACACACACACACACACTGCTGACACCATTCAAGGGTCTTACAACAGTGACAGAGTATCACTCAAATCCTCAAGAGTATCAGAGATGGTTGGAGGAATGAAAATGAATGAATTATCCTCTTACTGCCTGACTTCAGAATGACTAGGAAGCTTAAGAACACTGTCAGAAACCAGGCTTCACGATGACAAAGCCGGAGGGAGGAGATTTCGCCTGAGGACTGTGAGTTATAGCTCCTTAGAAGAAGGGAAGAAAGCTGACAACTGGAGAAGAGTCATATGCATGCAGCTTCAGAAGTATCTAAACATTTTAAAGAATATATAAACTGTCCATACCACCTGTTTGCTTAAAAAAAGCCTCTGATTGCTTCTTCAAACCAGAATGGATGATGTTGGCTTTATACTCTGAGAAGCTTAATTAAGATTTCAAATTTATTTCGAAAGATTATTTAAACAGTCGCCAAATCAAAATGACATGTGCAAAATATTAAGTATATATCAGCTCATGATTCAAAGACAACATTCTCGGGGGTGTGTGGCTGGGAAATAATGAAAGAGGCTGCTGACAGCATTTTGCCTTGGGCTGCACCACGGCCAACAATGCGCTGTCGTAGGTGTGTGTCTTGTGTAACCGTCTCCGCCTTTCTGGGGCTCAGGCTTGGTTTATCATAGTTCAAGAATTTACCCAGAGGCACCAAGCCGGTCCCTAGACACGTTGGGCGGTAGGTGTATCTATTGATATTTCTCCCTATCCCTTTCAACAAAACACAGAACCAAGCCCTGACCTGTAAAAGATAAAATAAAAAAAAAGTTTCCCAGCTAATAACAAGAATTCCTCATTTTTTTTCTCTTCCTTTTCAGATGATCATATATAGAGAAGTGGATAGGTTGTAGTAGTCATTTGATACCATTATTTCCCATTCTTGTTCCTATAACTTCATTTGGAAATCCTGTGTGAGAAGTGAGCTAAAGCCAAATCTGTTTTCAAATAAATGCTTCTGCTAAGGTTTAAAAATCAACATAAAAGATTACAAAGGCTTCTTCAAGAGCCTCACAGGACTCGTACTTGGAAAAACAAGCCGTATCGTCACTGTTTGGTTTTCTAATGGTCACAGACATTTTGCCACAGTGAAGAACAGAGTTTTATTCATATTTAACACGGTTCTGCCATTTGCTTGGTTGTTACAACCTTACTCCAGTGCATTTTAATGCGTCCAACAATTTTCCCTGAGTTCCACCCTTCATGCCATCCTGTTCCTCCTCCGACGTGTCATCAAAGTGGTGATGTTTTGATGGAGTGCCTTCCTTAGGGCCTCGAAGATTATGGATCAGTGGGATACACTTAAAAGATCCTCCTTTTTTCTTTGGTATTGACTGTTCACACCGCTTTGAGACTATAAGAGTTTTCATTTTTTAGGTAAGCTCTCAAGCCCTCAGGGCCTTCTAAGCTGTTGCTTTAAAAAATCAATTCTCAGAGGGGTGGCAGGGGCCTAGCCAAGCCTAATGAGTCTGGGTGGGAGTTCTGGAGCACATTCAGCTCAGATCACGGAAACAAGTCTGGGCGAGCTCAAGTTCACCTTTCAATGACGAAGCTCTCTCAGCCTGGCAAGGCTTGCCACTGTTTGAAAGCGGTGGCTGGCTGTTCTGCATAGTGTAATTTATCTTCTGAATATGAGGAACACAGTAAGAACAGTTGCACAAGAGTAAAAGTAATCATTACCAACCAAAAAGACAAATAGCAAACAATGTCATTACCAAGAACACGGACACATGTAGCAATGGGAAGCCATTATCCAGTGACAGTGTCATTTCCACGGACACCGTGTCTCGATTAGATTCAGACAGTCCAGCAAAGAGCCAATATAACTGTGGGTCTGAAACATGGATTTTTAAAAAATATTTTCTTTTGCAAATGGGACAACCACCAGACTGGAGCTGCTGGGTATCCGCCTTTGGAATATGAACTCATGAAACGAACACACCCTGTAAGAGCACACGGACTTCTCACCCTCCACCACTGGCCATGCTCCGTTGTTCTCCCACCAGGACCCCTGGCCACATGCAGAAGCTAGCATGCAGAGCACCATGCACCCACATCAGTGTGCTGCTTTGGGGACGAGTTATTGCTACTTTCTATCTCCAGGCATCTTGAGACGAATCTTTCAGAAGCAGAATATTGATAACTCATCTCTTTGAGGCTGTAACTCTTGCATTTCTAATGAAAAGAAATGGCATTGTAAAGGATTATTTATATAATAACAGACCGCGCTGTCTGGCAGACGAGTGAGCTTGACTTTCCAATGGTCTCAGCAGAGGGCATTTGGGTGCTCAGTGGACCCACAAGGCATCCCTCAGTGTGACTTGCTCAGAGGTTGTTGTTTTTTAAAGTCCTCAAAGTTTAAATGCAAATTATAACATCATGTGTTTTGATTGTGAATAAATGCTTCTGTTCAGAAGTTAAGAGGGGAAAAGTTTATTTTTTGCATTGGCTTAATAAAAAGAGATTCCCCCAACTTGAGAATAAGCTGCACACTGTTTTATTCCAGCGAGAATACACACACACACCTCACTGTGTCCCGATGTGGGTGCTTCCTTTCTGATATAAGATTCTATATCGCTATGAAGATTGTGGTGGTTTGGGAAGATGATATCAGAACCACTCAGCAAACAAAGAATAATGCTCTGGGAAATAATATTTCTGCCCACAAAGCTCTGTACATGGGCCTGGCCGGTGTGGCTCAGTGGATTGAGCGTCACCCCATGGACTGAGAGGTCCCAGTTTGATTCTTGGTCAGGGCACATGCCTGGGTTGTGGGCTCGATCCCCAGTAGGGGGCATGCAGGAGGCAACCAATCGATGTTTCTTTTTCACATAGATGTTTTTCTCTCCCCCTTCCTCTCTCTCTAAAAAAATCGATAGACATTTAAAAAAAGCTCTGTACATGGCCAAAACGCAGTTTGTCTTTTGGAAGTTCATCTGGGGTGTTTTACTGTTGATCCTCATTAGTCACAAGAAGTTCTCAAATGAAGTGCTAACCCTGAATCACGGCATGTGACTGACAGAAACTACAGGGATCAAGGGCCAAAGGCATTAGATTTGTGAGCTGGGCTGTAGGAAATAACAATGTCAATTTTAAGCCCTTTTGATGAAATTGTTCTCAAGAACACAGTAGAATATATTTTTCACACGTTAACCTTGTAAGATATTACCGGAATCTTCTCTGAAATACCTTATTAATTAACTTTTCAAACAGTAACTAGAACAGTTTATTATTATAAAAGTTCTTTCTTGTTTGATGAGGGGAAGCATGAAAATATGATTAAAAAACACAAACAGAGCACAATGACCTTGGTATTGCTCAATGACACTTATTCATCATGACAGATCAAACTGAGTACAGCAGTATTATTGTCCCAAGTGATAAGAGCCAAGCCAGAATCAATAGGAAAAGCCTTGCTTTAACAACCTGTCCCCCGCCACCCCACTGCGGTCTCCACCGTGCTGCGCGCTGACACACTGTTTCACCACCTTTCTCTGCAGATCGTGCCCAAGCCCTGGGATGCAGGTGGATCCCCTGGGGTTGATGAAAAGGGCAGGCTTTCCCCACAGCTGAGATACGGATTATGTAAATTGTGGGGAGAGCCCAGGAATCTGCACTGTTCCAAGCTTCTCCAGATGATCCCGATATGGGGTAGGGGATTAAGGAGGCTGTGTCAGCCCAGCCAGTGTGGCTCCGTGGTTGAGCATCAACCCAGGTACCAAGAGGTTGTCGGTTCGATTCCCAGCCAGGGCACATGCCCAGGTTGTGGGTCAAATCCCCAGTGGGGGGGCATGCAGGAGGCGGCCAACTGATGTTCTCTCTCATCGATGTTTCTCTCTCTCCCTCTCCCTTCCTCTCTCTCTCTAAAATCAATTAAAAAAAAAAAAAAAAAAGGAGGTGTGTCGGTTGGCGGAAACATTCTGAAGGTGGGTGTCACCCTTCTGTTCATCTGTTTCCTTGGTATCTGGTTTGTGACTGGGTTGATTTATTTCCTTCTTATTTTTTTCCCTTCAAGGTAACTAGAAAATCCCTTTCTGGGCTCTGCCTTGAAGAAAAAAGGATGTAAATCTTTGCTGCCCAGATCGGCCGAGGTCTGTCATGAAGTCCTAACGTCACCCTAGTACCTGATGATTCAAAATGTTTGACTTTCATGCTACAGCAGCCCTGTGGTGGCTGAGCTGCTCCAGGTCATAGCAAAACTCATTCAACCAAACCAAGCAAAACCCAGTCAACATTCAACAAACACTTCTCATGCATCTGCTGTGTGCCAGGCACCATGTAAGGCACTGAAGACTACGGGTAGATCTAAAAAACTAAAGATTTAGAAGGCATGTTCTAGAAATGAATTTTAAAAATATAATTATTTTCTGATTGGTGCATGCATGTGCATTTTGTGCACAGGGATAGTTTGCAGCATTGGTGGGCTCTCTTGGGCCTACTGTGCTGTTAGCAACAGGAAGGGGGGCACCAAGCAGGAAGGGGATGACTAAGGCATCAACGGGCCTGGACACCTCCAACGTGGGAAGTAGCCCTCCACATCCTGGTGCTTCCCCGTGTACTGTTCCTCCCGGTGGGCACAGCTGCCTAGGGCCAGAGCTGGTCCCTGAATGTCTTGCTCACGATTTTCTCTTGACAGGTACAACCAAGCATCCATCAGCAAGTGGCAAGGTCACTGGTCCAAGGCCAACTTTGTCCCTTGCTGTGGGCAGACTTTATACACTGGACATTTGGACCTGAAAAGAAGAACTTCCTGAAATCCACAGGCAAATAAGAACACGACCCATTTATCCCACCGCCCAGCCTAAGGCGGTGCTTTGCAGACTTTTTAGCCGTGACACTCAGGAGGCTGCTCATGGCCAGGGGTGCCCAGCTGGGAGCACCCGCTGCATCGGGGCCGAAGGGGGATTATGTGAAGGCCACCATGAGAGTCAAGTGGCTTGAAGTGTTGTAGGTGACCTGACTCTTGGCTAAAGACCACCTTTGGAACGTAGTTCCAGAAAGTGGTAAGAGGGACTATGAGGCTGAACACAGGAAGCATTAAAAACCCCACGGCCGGCACTCCCCATACCAGTAAAATGGGAACCTCTGTGGGCAGGGCCAGGTTTTTTTAAATAAGGAGTCCCAGTTGATTCTAACATGCCCCTGGGGTTGAGAAGCATGACTATAAAACAGGGAAAAACACGAGGCCTGGAGTCAGAGTGGGAGTTGGAATTCGAGCTCTCCTCCGTTTGCTGAATAAGACTAAACACATTGCTTAATCGCTCTGAGTTTCAGTGTTCTCACCTGTTAGCGGAGGTAAACACCACCCCCTACCTACAAGGTTGTTGTGACACATTAAATGAGGTAACATAGGTAATGAACCAGGCCCAGCCTTAAAACTCAACTTTCTATTTTGAATAGCTTTTACTCAATTATTTGCCCTTCAGTGTTCTGAGGATCTAGCCTCTGTCTGCAATATTTTACCCACTAATTAATTCATATGTTAAACAAACTTTTCGATGGCCACTCTGTGGCAGGTGCAATGCTAGGTAGCAAGAATACAGGGGTGAAAACTCAGTGAGAAAGCTGTCTAGGAAGAGGGTTTCCTTTCTCTGTAAGTGAGGCTGAGTCCGGGATAAGTGAGAAGTTAATAAAAATCAAGGCGTGGCCCCGAGTCTGTTTCCTGCTGGACCCCCAGTGTGTCCTCGCTGCCACTGCTCTGCTGTCCCAGGTGCAGGCCCAGGGTGTGCGTGCGCTCGGGGCTTCCTCCTGCTCTAACCTGGGACTGCGCTGAGGGAGCAGCCAGCTGACGGTGACGGGCCGCCAAGGAACTTCTGTCCACACTGATTTCAACATCTTTTCATTTTACTTGAGTCAAAAGCAAATATAACGCCAGTGACCAACAAATGCGAAATTAAAGAAAATTTATCAGAAACAGTATTATGGTTAATATACTATCGAGGTGACCTGAAGATGCTCTGGCCTTGAGCTGTCCCACATCTGTGGCCTAGAGAGTCAAGTTCACTGTGCAGTCCCTCCCACGGAACTGCGGGGTGAAAATATACAAATAGACTCATCTGGATTTGCTGCACATCAGCTAACAGGAGGGGAGTACAAGGATTCAGGATAGGCAATGGATCACAAATCAGGGATGACTTGTGATACCGAGTGACAAAAATCTGCTTCTGAATTTAAACTAAAATGTAAACTAGATTTTTGTCTTGAAAATGTAGATGAACAAATAAGTATGTTTCTTGAACCACAAAACAAAACATAGGAATGGAATTATCTTTAGGCTTACAATAAGGGGCGAACTACAAAGTGAGCCCATTTGTTCTGTTATTTTTCTTACTTCCGACTCTACTCAGTCTTAATTCAGACATTGTTTATTGATTGTTTACTTGGTGATTGTCTGCCCCCCCCCCCCCCCCCCCATAAACTATAAGAGAGCAAAGACTCACGTTGGCCAGGATATGCCCTGGCCGATGGGAAGCACAGAAACAATCTGTTGAATGAATGAAAGAACGTGATGGAAAAACTCTAGGCCCTAAAGTAGGGCTGCATTTCCCCTTGAATTATGCTCTAAGACAAGACTTCACGAGTTACATTCCCTTCAAGGCCTGTTTTGTTCCAAGTGGAAAGGAAGTCTACTGAATCCACAGCAGCTCACAGTGAGTTTACTGAAGGGCTGGCTTTTCAGCACTAAACAGAAAATTCTGTTCCATCATTGAAAAATTGAAAAGAGAGTCTTTTGAAGCTGGTTTCATTTGCTCTTTGCCTATATAACTGAGGAGCAATTTTAGAAAAGCAATATTGCAAGATGAAAAGAAGAGACAGAGAAGAGGAAAATTTTCCCCCTTACCCTGAAGAAACTTTCCATTTTTTATTTGCTAGGTGCTTTTCCTCCTTTTAAATCCCTCCGTAAACTAATTTTCTTCTTTTAAAGACCAACTAATCTCACCAATCAAAACTGTTCACATTAGTCAGACTGCCCTTATTTGATGCATTTCCATGGGTGTTTTCACAGCAGCAAGGATATGCTTTCTCTACCCATTCGTGCTGAGACCATAGATCTCAGGCTGACTTCCATTCATCTAAAAACCCCAATACCCTACCCTGTGACTTTTTAACTTGATATACACATTGAACTATAAATCAGGATGATCTAAGAACAGGTTATAGTAAAAGCTTTCTATTCAGTGCCACGCAATCATTCTCAAAGGAAGCTTGGGGAACTGTTTGGCAAATAGGATGTATTTCTTTTTCGGCATTTTTGTTGAGAGTCTGATGCTGCTGGACCCACGTCTAGGGACGGCAGTGTGAAATCGGAACTGTGAAGTCATAAAGTCACAGCACGGCATCCCCAGCCCTGACACAGGATTCCAGAAAACGCCCTAGGTTGGCATGCGACAGTCACATGGAAATCCAAATGCTGGAATTCGGTCATCTTGACAGTGTGTGCGCCAATCCCTTCCTATCGCCCTCATCTGACTCTCGTCTCAGGGCAGGACGGCTGACACGTCAGAGTGCAGCAGAAGCCAGGTCTCTGCTGGGACAGCATCTCCATCCTCAGGCTCCAAATACACACGCCCCTTGGGTGGCCATGGGTGTCGACTGCAAGACGGAGTCTCTTGAGTTTTGCAATCACCTACATATGCCAGTGTGCTTAGTAACTCTGCTGCTATTCAGGAGAGACCAATTTGGCATAATCCACTTATGTGGGAGTGAACTCGTGCGCTGGGTTTAAAGTATACGAAAGCTCTGTCCAGCAGTCAGCTCGAATGGCTCGGGATTGTAACATGAGAGCTTGTCTCTCACCGCTAGGTCACTGGCTGGCAGTCGGCTCTTTTACCTAAGTCCCCTGTCTCATTGCCACCCCACAGGTTTAGTTCATTAGTAGCAGCAGCCCACTCTCTGGTTTTAAAAAGTGCACATGCGAACAACCATCCGTACAGGTGCTACTGACATTGTTTTTGTCGGGGGTGACAGCAGAGGATGAAACAGACCTAACTTTGAACTTAGACTTGAGCCTTCATTTAAAGCAGTCACAGAACGTTTCTTCAGTATCACACACGCACTTGGCTCAAAAGCTCTTTCAGAGTGTCGACAGTAGATTTTAGGAAGGCCATGCACTTTGGTACCAATCTTAATTACTTATGACGAATTATGTAGATACCTGGATTTTTTGTTATTGATGATGTTAACAATGGATGCCTTGGATTTCTGAATCAAATATAATCAGCTCTGTCCTTCAAATGTGCAGGGCCCAGGTCCAGAGAGTACAAGTGAGGTCCACCTCCCATATGTCTAGATAGTTACACCGTATACATCAATCTGTTAAATAAACTATGTTCTGACTTCTTTGCACATCCATTAACAATCTTTTCATGACGAGGATTCATTTTTCTTGACTTTTTTGTTTTACTTATTTGATGTAAAATTACTACAGATCTGAACTGGGTATTTTTCTTGGTGATTGTAATTCAAAACAGCAATCGGAATGGGAGACTCGGAGGCTCCTCCTGAAGGGAAGGAACCGTGCCCATCATGGAGGGGGTGCGGGTCAGCTTCTGTCTCAGAAATACCTCCAAAGAGCTGTTTTGCATTTTACGCAGAAGACTGATAAAAAACAGAGCATATTACTAATGCATGCAAAACCTCAGTTAATTTCAAATTTTCAGTCCCTTTAGCTAAAAAACACCTGATGATGGAAATGAATAACAATGTGAGTGATTAACCTTGTTGTGAGGTGTAAACCAACTTGCTTATTGAATCCCTACTCAGCCAGGGCTTACAAGCCCAAAACAAAACAACAACGACCAAAAAAACAAACAGAAAAGCACATGGGTGCACACACAGGAGAACTAGTTGACCTTGGTAACTAAAGAAATGAAGATCAAAGGTATTTTCTTTTGGTGGAATGGCCATATGACATAGACGAAACGTTCACTGAGGAAGAGGCCTCTATTTGCTTGGAGGAACCATACACTTCAGTGTTGTTCAAAGCCACATGGTGAAAATAGAATTCCTATTTCATGTGCTTGGGAAGGGCCTCACAAGGCCTTTCGATGCTTTTGAGTTTAGCCAGGGAGCCCATCATACACTTTCTGGTGACGATGCTGTAAGACAGTCTTTAGCCATGGCAGCAGCACATAGAGACCGCATTTTAAAAATCACTTACAGTATTTAAAAATGGAGTAAAAGTTCTTTGCAGGACCTTTGAAACTGTAGAAAGACATTACATCCTTTAAGATCACTTGTTACAAACAAATTAGTATTTTTACACTACAACTCTGCCCTTGAAATCCTAGAAAACAAAACCAAGAAAAAGCCCTCCTCTCCTCTGGGTTACACCAAAGAAAGGGTGGTGAGAGGAACCAGGGTGCTGTAAAGGGGCTGGGATTGGGGCAGGGAATGGTCCCGGAGGGTGAGAAGGGCCCAAAGCACCCTAGAATCTAGACAACTCGTAATGCTGTGGTCATGGGCATTCTAATGTCCTAGGATTGATCCCAAAAGGACTGATGATCTGCAAGAGATTTTCCCAGAAGTTGGAAGGAGCACCTGATATCTATGGGAAAAGCATGAAGATCTATTTTTCCCCTGTATCTTTGACTACTAAAATTTGTGTGTGGGTCTCTTTAAATGGATTATTGCTTTGAAATGAATATTTAATTACTTACCAAAAACAAAAACAAAAAAACCCAAGAGGAAGCAAAGCAACACGTAGTGGTCAATACATCATCTAAACCAGTGTCATCTGCTTTGAGTGTAAGCAACAGACACAGACGTTACTTTGTAAGCCTTGTTCAAAGAGTCTTGACATATGCTTTAAAGTATTTCCTAACGATAAAGATGATCTTGGAATGGCTCAGCAGTTCTGCGACAGATAGGGGCATTTAAGATAAGGGGCCAGAGGTGCAGGTGCGGAGTCCCTTGGGCAGGTAGTAATTCAGGCAAGACTCCAGAAGTAAGCTGTTTCCATGGTCTAGGAAACGAAGGAATGAAATGTATTTGGAATCTGGAAGGCAGTTTGAAAAGAAACAATTGCTGGATTTGGCACAAGATTAAGTATAAAGGCAATACTATGTGCTTGGTGCAGGGCCATCGGGTGCTTTTTAAAAACTTTATTTTATTTATTTTTTATCCTCACCTATGGATATTTTGTTTTTTCATTGATATTCTTAGAGAGAGTGGAAGGGAGGGAGTGGTGGGGGGGGGAGAGAGAGAGAGAGAGAAACAGTGATATGAGAGAGACACATTGATTGGTTACCTACCCAAAGCACCCCAGCCAGGCCAGGAATTGAACCTGCAACCCAGATACGTGCCCTTGACTGAGAATTAAACCCCCAACCCTTGGGTGTGCAGGCCGACGCTCTAACCACTGAGCACACCAGCCAGGGCCATGGTGTGCTTTTTGTAATCATATTTAATCCTCCCAATAACCTTGCAAGAAGACATACTTGTGTCGACTTCGCAAGGCAGAAGACAGGTGCTCAGAAATCGGACCTATCCATGCCAAACGACTATGAGGCCAATGGCAGCATCAACATTCAAACCTGAGACTAAAGAGCCACAAATTAGCGTTGATGTTGCTCCCATGAGACGGTGACACACTGCTGACAAGGAAGCACAGGGAAAGGTTGGGACAGGAAGATTAACAACTTTATCTTTTCTTATTAAGTTGGTAAAAGAGAAATCCAATATATGATGCACAAGTATCAGGTTGGGGGAGGGGTAGGCTTGATTTGATACATTTAAAAAAATCTGTATATATTTCAGCACTGTTCAACAGAAATAAAAGCGAGACACATAGACAAGTTTGTGTTTTCCAGTAGCCACATTAAAAAAGTAAAAAGAGCCCTGGCTGGTTTGGCTCAGTGGTTAGCGCGACCGCCCATGGAATGAAGAGTCGTAGGTTTGATTCCGACCAAGGGCATGCACCTCAGTTGTGGTTCGATCCAGGCCCTGCTGGGGTCGTTCAGGAGGCAACCAATCAATGTGTCTCTCTCACGTCGATGTTTCTTTCTCCCTCTCTCTCTCTCTCTCCCTCCCTCCCTCCCATTCTATCTGAAAATCAATGGAAAAATATCCTCAGGTGAGAATAAAAAAAAAAAAGTAAAAAGAAATAGGTGAAATTAACTTTAATGACATATTTTCTTTAACTCAAGAAATTATTATTCCAACAGAAAAACAATATAAAAATTATTGAGATCTTTCACACTGTTCTGTACTCTTTAAAAGCCCGTGAACACTCTATATTTAGGGGACATTCCCCTTTGGGCCAGCCACACTCCAAATGCTCAACAGCTGCACCTGGCCAGGGGCTGCCACTGGACACAACACAGATACCAAGTGCTGAGACGCATGAAACCTCGCGGTTCGGCTGAGGAGGGACACAAAGTCGTCTCTTAGGAATATCTATGAAAAAGTAATACCCATGGAGAGGTTGCCAGAGGAAGACTCTCCCAATGAAACTCTATTCGAGGTCTTTAATGATACGAAGCACCAAAATGATTAACATGGCAAAATATTTCAGAGAGAGGAACTGAATAAACAGAGCCTCTAACCACTGCCAACGGGCAAGTGATACCAGGGAGCGTCCCAGAGGCCCAAACCCCTGCAGGGCCTTGGTGGGAAGACACCCCCCACCCCCCAGCTGCAAGGAGCACCAGAAGAAAACCTACTGCTTCCATCCCAGGCAAATGGGGTCATTATTAACTTCCCTCCTGGATCAGAAGTGAAAAATCGGACTGAAGCAAAAGGCCATCAGACCAGACCAGTGAATTTTTCTACAGATGAGGATTTGCTTTTGGACTCTTATGTATGTTTTGTGACTTGTCCCCTAGAATTAAGTGTGCATCTGAAGAGACACTGATTTTCTATTGCTGATGCTGGTGTTAGAGAAGGTTAGAAGAAATGGAAACAGACATTTAAAAAAAAATCACTACTTATACAATGGTATTCTTGAGAGATACAGCTATCATGTAACAATGCACGGGGGGGGGGGGGACGGGACTCAATAATACTAAGTGACTAATATGATCATTTCATTTAGAAATATAGAGTTATTTTGGATAACTGAATTAATAGACATCTATCTACCTTTTTAAAAATCATTTCATTTTCATTGTAGACATTAAATCTGGAAATCGAGTGGGAAAATATTTCATCTTTCTTCTTCTCAACCTTCACGTTCTTTCATAAAATACCAGGTAGTGGAGTGAGAGTAACTAAAGAAAAATAAAAACCAGTCTTCATGCAGTTACCAAGGTGACAGGGATTTTTAAGTCAGTGCTATCTACTTAAGCTGTAAGCTGTCACTTTGTAAGAGAGTCTTGAAAATACCACCGGTGTCCTCCTGAAACAGAAGCCCCCTGTATCCTGACAGGAGCCCACGTAATTCATGTCTCCTTCCCCATCCAGCAGCAGAGCTGGTGAAGATACATTCCCTTGTAGGATTTGGGTATAGCCCCAAATCTAGGCAGAGCCGGGAGGGCTGTCCCAGGAGGGCACAGTCAATCATTCCCCTAGAACTCCTTTACAGTGGGTGTGTGGGCATGGGGAGGGGGGCGGGCAGAGCGCATAAGCACAGCGTACACTGCCTGGTGTAAACCACTCGCCCCTCACACACTTCCCAAATTCACTTATCTGCCTTGAGCTCTCATGAGTTCCATTTCTCTTCTTTTTTTAATCCTCACCCAAGGACATTTTTGCATTTATCTTCAGATAGAGCGGGAGGGAGAGAGGGGGGAAGAAAGAGAAATATCCATGTGAGAGAGACACATGAGTGGTTGCCACCCACATGACCCCAGCCGGGCCAGGGACAAACTGCAACCAAGGTACATGCCCTTAGTGGGAACCAAACCCGGGTCTCTCTGGACCGTGGGCCGAGGCTCTAACTGCTGAGCCAAACCAGCCAGGGCTCTCTTCTTCTTTTTTTTTTTTTTATTTTTTTTTACGTGACTATCTTGGCTTCCTAGACTTTTGCATACTGTTCTAAATATACTGCCTCACTGACAACAGTCTCTTATTTTTTCCCCTCGTTCACAAGTTGGTGGGACAAGTGATCACCTATAAAACTCTAAGAACTGATAAGCAAGTATGTTTTAGAAGAGGACAGAAGAAAGATCTGGGGTAGAAATCACTGTCCTTTTCGTACTAAAAAACTGTGAAGATCTTTGCAGAGGGAAATAGCACAGAGCTCCCTTCTCACACGTCCTTGGCTAAGGGGCGGGTCAAGCCCTGACTTGTAGACGATTTACAGCGCGTCCAAGAGCGGCCTTGGGAGCAGCGTGGCCCGTGTGGCGCTTTCATGTCCTACCCCTGACCCCGGGGAGGCCACGCTGCTATGCTGGTCAAAGGAAAAACAGTTAGATCATCAAATACATGCACTTGAGCGTGATCTTTCCGTATTGTTTTAATTACCTTGATTCAGGGTATTTGGTGAGGGTGGCCAGGCTGCTGGTGTACATGTGGCCGCCCACGTCAATGTGGACGGGTGCATTGGATTTTGTGAGCTGTGCTGGAGTAGGAATGCCTTGGTTGTTCAGTGGAGATGCAGGAGATCTAGTGATCAGAGGTCTTGACATATTGGGCCGACTGTCCTACAGAGAGATAAGCAAGTTAGACATGTTTTCTTTTTCAGTGGAGAGAAAGACAGGAAACATACATCATAAGGAATAAGCCAGTGACTAGAGCTCATGATACTCGCTGGGCAATAAAATCAGCAAGCTCTCACTTTTGTTATAATGAATGTTAGAAAAACAAATTCTGTAACAAAGGGAAAACTTCCCGTGCTCAGAACCAAGAAGCTGAACTAACGTTCGTTTCAAATCATTCTGAGCACGATGACAAGTTTTACTCGTGAATTCTCGCATTTAACAACTGGGAAATGCATGTGGAGAAATACTATTCATTCCAAATGAAAAGACACTCAGCACTTAAAACAGTACACATCTAAATAAAATATGTACGCTTTACCCTTCTCTTGGAAAACTTCCTTACTGTGATGCAATTGAAGTAAATACAGACTCTTTTGGCCCTGTGTTCTACAAAATGTTTTCTTCAATTTCTATTTTTCAAATTAGGAAAAAGGGGGCATGACTGGTCTAGCCATCAGCTCACATACAGCAACCATGTAAATAGGTACCATCAGTTTATCTGTCAGCTGATGAAAAAAAAAAAAATCTATCCACACTCCACCCGTTCGTTTCCTGTTTCTCTCCCTTTAAGACTGGGTCTGGGGATGCTTTGAAAAAAGTGTACAACAGTCCCTCCTATTTATGGTCTCACTTTCCACGGTTTCAAAACCCACAGTCAACCACAGTCTGAAAATATGAAATGGAAAATCCTAGAAATAAACAGTTCATGGGTTTTAAGCTGTGCGCCATTCTGAGCGTCACGATGAAGTCTCTCTCCATCCCACGCCGTGGTCACAGGATGCCCACGCTGTAGACACTGCCCACCCGTCAGGTGATCTCCTATCAGGTCGACTGTCACAGTACGGCAGTGCTTGTGTTCAGGTAACCCTTTTTTACCTAATGGCCCCAAAAGGCGAGGATAGCTTCAACTTTACCATACGTACACGCGTGTAAGGAAAGACAGTGTATATAGGGTTCGGTACTATCTGTAGCTTCAGGCATCCCTGCAGATGAGGGGGGACTACTGTACCCTCCAGTGAGAAGCCTGTGCTTAGGAGCCGCAAGCAAGCTGCTCTTCTGTATGGACTTCTGGAAGAGACCAGGTCCCCAGGGTGCAGCGGGGACAGATGTCGATGTGCAATGTTTAATCCCACGGGCAGAGGTGCAACATGAGCACACAGAGCAGGAGGAGATCACACGGTGGCAGCAGGAACATGTACAAGAAACTGTGCTCTTTGAGAAAATGAAATATTGTATCCTTTCCATGGAGACATTATAAATATTTCAAACACTCTCCAAACATGGCTGATTGCTTCTAGAGCCCAAACCACAGACAAGTCAGGTCTCCGACCCTCGATGAAGGCATCAAATATTTGAAGTCTATAATTGAGGAATAAGCTAAAAGAGGATTTATGTCTGAATTCTGAACACCACAAGTATACTCTCAGGTGTATAATGTAGCCAGAGATTGTTTGTGCCAAAGCCAGGGATGAGGCCTAATAAAGGGGTTTTGAAAAATGCCTTTGATAGAGATTACAAAGGGGAAGTCAGCTAATTTTTGTACATTAAAACGTGGCATGATAAAATAAATATTTGCAAAACATCATAGATTTGGAGATTAATCAAAGAACATATATGCATATACGCAGAGCGCATGGACACAGACAATAGCATGGGGAAGGCCTGGGGTGGGACGGGAGCTGCGTGGAGAGGAGAAAAGGGGAGGAAAATGCGGGACATCTGTAATACTGTCAACAATAAATAACACACACACACACACACACACACACACACACACACACACACCCCATAGATTTTATGATCTGAAATAGCTTTAGGAGTTACCTGGGCCATAACTGTTAGACTACTTAGCATTAACCACATACATGTCCAGGCAAGACAGCGGATGCCCGTGCTTTCTGAAACCCAGCGTCCACTGTGAGCGGGTGGTGACTGTGCCTTTCCACAGAATGCTGACCACCTGTGCCGTGCTTGTCTCCACGCTGAATGACACAGAGCCAGCAGTCACAGAAAAAGAGTGAATGTTTTGTTTCTTAAGTTGAGTGGTGGGCTCATGGGTGTTCACTAATTATTCTTTATATGTTCCTGGATATTTTCAATAATGCACAGTAGATATTTAAAAACCCCAAAGGATATTTGTAACACAGAGAAAATAAGTTAATAAGTTAAAGAGGTGTTGGGTAGGGGGAGAAAACAAAAAAAAACAAAGATGTAGTTGGTAGGAAATAGAAACCAGTTAAGGTTCGGAAATATTAAAAGTCGCATTTTGAAATCTGGATGACAGAAAACACATTTTTCCTTCGAAAATGCAATCATATGACCCCTGCTTTTAAGAGATACACACTACCTGACTTCCTTTTAGAAAACGATTTCCTGACTACAGATATCCTCCCTCCATCCCCCTCCGTTATAATTCAGCCCATCAGAGCACACTGCAGTGTCTGTAATAGTTTTTCAATTGGACACATTCTATATTCTGCCTGAGGGTGCGCAGGCGAAAATGAACAGATTTGCAGGGTTAATACTGTAGTTAGACTGTGACCTCATTCAGCATAGCTCCAACACTGCGAGGTCTATCTAGAAGGAGAAAAAAAAGCGTAACTGATCGGTTGAAGGATTCCAGATTTCTCGGAATATACACCATTTACATTGTAAATCATAAATGTATGGATATTGCTAACTTTAAAATTAAAGCAGTGTTTCTTCAGCTGGGGTTGGGGAGGGGGATTAACCTCGAAGGGCAAGGGGGGAGTTTCCTGATGGCTGGGCTCAGGCTGCCTCGTCTCTTGTGAGCCCTCCCAGCTCCTCCTGGAAGCTTTTCCTGTTCTGTATGTCCCTTAGTTAGGGTCACTTTGAAGGCATTAACTGGTATTAGCTACAGGAGTCAAGAGTTTTCATTCAGTATTTTCTGTATTGGTGCAGGCTGAAAGTACTTTTAAAACCCACAGGCTGGGGCTGGGGAGGAAGATTGGGGCTGGGGGCCTTGGCGCTGGCGGGCCACTCAGTGTCTCCGGCATCTACTCCAGATGCTGTATCGCACAGCTCTGGCAACCCCTTCCCTCACCTGTGGCTGGTGATGCTTTCTCTTCTTCATCTAGACCAGCGGTTCTCAACCTGTGGGTCGCGACCCCTCGGGGGGTTGAACCACCCTTTCACAAGGGTTGCCTAAGACATAACAGTAGCAAAATTACAGTTATGAAGTAGCAACGATAATAATTTTATGGTTGGGGGTCACCACAACATGAGGAACTGTATGAAAGGGTCGCGGCATTAGGAAGGTTGAGAACCACTGATCTAGACACTTAGGTCCCAGAGGGGATGCCTGTCCCCGCGGCAACCATTTCCCTACCGGCCTGAGGAGGCCAGTGCTCAGAACGGCCAGCAGCGAGCTGGAGGGAGCCGGGTTCCCACCGACATTGTTGGGACACCAAATCAACCGGCTCTGAGCCTCCTTCTCTAGATTCCCTGTTACTTGGGAAAATGAATTTATTTTTAAAATGAGTTTGAGTTGGGATTTCTGTCTTGATAGAATACCCCCACCCCTTGCTTTCGAGGGCTGCCTCCCCATGAGGTGATTTGGCTTGGTGACACGTGGCCCGTGATGCCAAGGACAGCTGCTGGCTGACAGATGAAGCAGAATTTTCTATCATTTTGTCACCATTCTTCAACTCTACTTTCCTAGCTGTCCTTCCCTTGACTCACTCACCCATCACGAGGTCAGTTTGCATGCCTTTTTATATTACTCCTGATCAAATGCAAACCATCAACTTTAACCAGAGAGGGGTGCAAATGGCTTAGATTGCATCAACTACTGAAGAAACGGCTGGGCACTTATGTGGGTTCTGAAAGGTGGCCAGACAGCAGGCTGTCTCTGATGAAACTTTCTGGAACATGCTCCTCACCCTGGGGAGACGAGCCCGCCCTAACACTCAGCTGCTCGGTTATTGCCCCTTCCTCGTGCAGATCCTTGTGCCATCCTTCCACATTATTTATGAACAGCTCCTATGTGCCAGGCGCTGTACCAAGGATGGATATATAACAGTGAACGCGACAGACTGGTCCTTGGCCTTACTAGGCTTGCTGTTCAGTGGGAGGGAGAAGCCAGAGAACACGCACCTACTACCAGGCAGGGGAAGGCCAGGTTACTATGGTCGCTTAATCAAGGAGAGAGTGCCCCAGGCTTGAGGGCAGGGAGGAGGGATGGGGACGGTTCCCTGGAGGCAGTCTGAGCTGAGATCTGACAGATGACGAGTCCACACACAGTGGGATGCAGGAGGGAGGGCTCCAAGCAGTACTGCCAAGGCCCCAAAGTGGGAGAGCATTTTTCCCCCTGAAGTGGTGGGATAATGCAGGGAACAGAAGCTTGTAACATCATGGTCTCAGAACCGCAGAACTGCAGTTGACCCTTGAACAACAGGGATTTGAACTATGTAGTTCAACTTATATGCAGACTTTTTTTCCCAATAAATACCTGTTTTGATCTGTGATTGGGAGTCCACGGATGTGGAGGTCGACTGTATGCACTATCTGTACCAGTTTATATAGGGGACTTGCGCATCCTCGGATTTTGGTATCTGTGGGGGGTCCTGGAAAACTTAAGTTCTAGGGGAGTCAAAAGTTACAATAGCCCTGGCCGGTTTGGCTCAGCGATTAGAGCATCGGCCCGCGGACCAGAGAGTCCCGGGTTCGGTTCCCGCTAAGGGCGCGTACCTCGTTGCAGTTTGTCCAAGGCCCTGGTCGGGGTCGTGTGGGAGGCAGCCAGTTGATGTGTCTCTCTCACATCGATGTTTTTCTCTCTCTTCCTCCCTCTCTCCTTCCCGCTCTATCTTCAGATAGAGCGGGAAGGATGCAAAAATGTCCTCGGGTGAGGATAAAAAAAAAAAGTTACAATAGAATTTTTTTTTTTTTTATCCTCACCCGAGGACATTTTTCCATTTTTTGTTCAGATAGAGTGGGAGGGAGAGAGAGGAAGAGAGAGAGAGAGAGAGAAACATCGACATGAAAGGGACACATCGAGTGGCTGCCTCCCGCACGACCCAACCAGGGCCGGGGACAAACTGCAACTGAGGTACATGCCCCTAGCGGGAACCGAACCCGGGTCTCTCTGGACCGCAGGCCGACGCTCTAACCGCTGAGCCAAACTGGCCAGGGCTACAATAGAATTTTTGACTGCATGGGGGGTCAGTGCTCCTAACCCCCACACTGTTCAAGGGTCAGCTGTAAATTATAATTTACAATGAAAAATAAATAAATAGACTCACCCTAACATCCTTATGTCTGGAAAAGAGTCAGATGATGAGGAAGGGAGCTAACCACCAGCTTTCTAAACAGCACCATCCAATAGAACTTTCTGCAATAATGGAAGAAACCTTCCACCTCTGCACCATGCAGTCTGGTAACCACCAGCCACATGTGGCTACCTGAGCATCTGAAATGTGGCGAGTGCAACCAAGGAACTGAATTTTTATTTTAATTTAATTAATTTAAACTTTAACTTAGGTAGCCACAGGTAGCTAGTGGCTGTCACACTGGGCACCATGGTAAACTTCGCTTGAATTTTTGTTAATAGATGAAGCCCAAATCATGATGAACAGGAATTCTGAACTCATGTGGAAATGGAGAGACAGTGGTATTTTAGAATTGAATACAAATGGTTTATGACCCCACCACACATGCATTTTCCTCTCCCCTTCCAACACGATTTCTCCCTTCCTTATTGATTTTCTGAAGATAAAATAAATTAATAGCCATACTACAGTGATGAAAAAGAATGATGGTGCACGCACATCTATGCGTCTCACAGAGAAAGTGCTGGGGGAAGGTGCCAGACACAAAGCACATTCTGTGTGATTCCCACGAAGGTACCCACAGTAAAGCGCATCTGTGATGACAAAGCTCAGAACACTGGCACCTGTGGCAGGTACTGACTGGGACGGAGTAAGGAGGAGCCGTCTAGAGAGCCAGAGGGGTTCTAAATCTCAATCTGGGTGGTTACACAGTTCTATCTACATGGATACCTAAGATTTACTCACTTTTTTTTCTAAAGTCTACTTAAGAAGAAAACAAACCAAAGATAATCTTGGAAAAAAACACCTCCAATCAAAACACTTTATTGCTCAGATACTCATTTAAATTTGCACGAAATGCTGTTTTTGTTTTTTAAGCCAAAAAGAGGTTCATTTTTCCTCTCACAGGAGTCACCAAATTTGACTACAATACGCTGATGTGAGACAGCCGTCTGAAATCTTACATCTAACTCTTCTTTCCCCCATTTCCATCCTGGGTGGGTTTTCCAGGCACGTTGATTGGTTTATCTTTACCATCCCCACTTCCCAGCTGCTTCCAGTCGGCTACTTCCTTGTAGCTTAATCATCCATCTCACCTACCCAACAGAGCAGCAATGATTTTTTGGTAGGTAGGAGAATTCTTCAAGGGATTTGACTTCAGGCATCTTTCAAAAGAAGCTAATGAAAAATCTGCCTCCTAAATCTAACCTAGCTGTGTGCTGTTCAAACAGGAGCCCCAGGGGCACTGCCTTGAACAAATGAGCTGAAGTTTAAACTGAAAGTTTTAATGACTTTATTTGTTAAGAATGTATGCCCCTGTCTTATGTCAGGTTTCACTATCAAGTTGGACTATATTACCTCTTTCACTGGGAAAAGAAACAGGTTTCTTAGGGATATTTCCAGAAAAGCATGTCAATAGTAAAATGCTTACCTGTATTATTTGATGTTGTAATCCATATTATTCAATAGAGCAGCAAAGGAATTTAACACAAATCCTAACTTTTCCACAAATTTCAATACACACACACACACACACACACACACACACACACACACGTAGCATCTATATTATATGGGATGTCTGGAGCACAGAGTGTTTTGATTAATTCTATTTTCTGACAGTTGGCCAACCATTTAGGGCACGCAAACTGTACTCAAAGTATCTTAGTCAAGGATCCTGCTTCCTAGGATGGTAATTTGTGGTTGCCTTGGGAGTGTTATTTCAGGACTGACACAATCGTATTGGACTCATCATAATGGTTTTGGAGAAAAACATCATTTTACTGACCATAGTTACTTAATCATATAACAAGACTCTCACCATAATGTCAATGTATTTTGTAAGAGGCCTCATTTGTTTCTTAATTCACTCAAGTATTGTTTACTGAGCTCCAACCAGATGTCAAGCTCTTGGTCTCTGTTGACTTTAACTAAATAGCAGAATGACCTTAAAGAGAGAGAGAGAAAATCTTTTCTTATAATTTCACATGAATTAAAAAAAAACCACACCAGCAGTGCTTAAAAATTGATGAGTACTGTACATATGTATATGATGCTTGAAGTCAGCAAAGAATTAGAATGAAAAGTCTTCTGAGCATCCAAACTTGATACCAAATCTTCCATTCACTTTATTCTGAAGGAGCCCCCTTCAGACTCACAGAGCCTACTGACTCTTAATTCATACATTCATGGCAAGTGTGGCTAGTGGTTTCTCAGCCCCTCCAGAGATCATCCAAACTAAGTCATTCCAAAACCAAACCCCGAACTAACTTAGATTAGAAAGTATATAACCTACTATTGAAGAAAGATTTATGCCCCAAAAGAGTAAAAAAAATAAAGAAAAGTAAAGAAAAAGAAAAAAACATTTTAAAAGAAAAAACAGCTTTCAAAACATTATATTGCTGGAAAAGTCACCTAGACAGAACACCTGAAGGGTACAGGAGAAAGCACCCTGGTTTTTGGAATCTGAAGACCTGGTTTCAGCTCAGGCTTAGCTTTTGTGTCATCTTGAGGAATTTACCAAACCTACTGGACTCCAGTTTCCTCATCTCTAAGACAGAGATGAGTCTTCCTGCCCTACACAGACGTGAAGCCGGCAGTGAAAGAAACATGTCTGTGAAGGCAAACTATTAATATATAGCACGTGGCACGGAAGAGGACAAAGGGAGGTTCTTTCCTTCTGCACATAAAAGTGAAATTTGACAAATCAGCAAACCATATGTACAGAGGAGATGTCTACAGATCTAGTGAGACATTCAGAGAACTTCTAAAGAGGTTGAGGAGGTAAGATCCATGGGTGAGAAAGAGCGTTTTACAATGATAAAATATTACATTGTGGGGTACAGATAAATTTAAAAAATATGACAGCCCTGGCCAGTGTGGCTCAGTTCGCTGAGTGTCATGCCATGCACCAAGAGGTCGCTGGTTCGATTCCCAGTCAGGGCACATGCCCGGGTTGTGGGCTTGATCCCCCGTAGTGAGTGGGCAGAAGGCAGCCGATCAATGGTTCTCTCTCATTGGCGTTTCTCTCTCTCCCTCTCCTTTCCTTTCTCTCTCTCTAAAATCAAGAAAAATGTATTTTAAAAAATAGAAGAGATCATAATGAGATGCTAGTTATGTGCTTTGGACACAACGTGTGAAAGGAAGTAGAGAATGAAACCATCATACTAGGTTCATAAAATGAAACGGCACTTGAGCTATACTGAGTTTTCTTTTCAGATCAAAACCTTAATTTCACAGCTTAAAAAAACAGAAATAAAAAATAGGGGGCTTCAAAGTTGCTTCAAAATGACTGCAACCGTGTTAAATTAATCTGCAATTACTTCCTAATCTGAAATAGCAAAGTGTTACTCTCACTGCTGTTTATCTATTTCAATGCTCAACCTCTGCAGATAGGGAGTGAGTGCCCTCAACGTGCCTTTTTGTTCTTTTCTTTTCCATAATGAAATATGTATCTGAAAAGCTCCCTTATTAGATTACCAAGCTGGGACTATGAAAAGAATGACTATTTGCCAAGACATCTCTGGTTTTTATTTTTTCCAAAAGGAAAGTGAACTTGAAAAAAAGAGAACATTTTGATAGAATTTTGCTGTGTTTTTCATGGTTGGTTCTTGGATATTTTTAAATGTACTTAAAACATCACAGAGTATTTTTATTTTTTAAAAGAAGCATTTCTTTCTCCAACCCTCACCAGAAGATATTTGTTTGTTTATTTATTTATTTGGGGGGGGGAAGAAAGAGGGAGAGAGAGAGAGGGAGAGAGAGATGCCTCCCGTACACGCCCCAACCGGATATCGTACCCACAGCCTTTTGGTGTATGGGAAGAAGTTCCAACCTACAGAGCCACCCTGCCAGTGCCCCCTTCTTCTCGCTCTAAAAATCAATAAAAACATATCCTCGGGTGAGAATTAAAAAAAAAATTAAAACACAGATTTAAAGTAAAAGCAGTCTCTGCTACAGTCATAAAGGGAAAAGCCATTTTTGCAAAAGTATGAATATGCAACAATAAAAATTTCTGGAATCAGCCCTGGCCGGTGTGGCTCAGCGGTTAGAGCATCGGCCCTTGCACTGAAGGTCCTGGGATCGATTCTCAGTCAAAGGCATGTACTTGGGTTGTGGGTTCAATCCTAACCCAGGTTGGGACTTGTGTGGGAGGCAACCAACTGATGTGTCTCTCTCACACTGATGTTTCGCTCTCTCTTTCTCTCCCTCCCTCCCTCCCTTCCACTTTCTCTAAAAATTAATGGCAAAAATATCTTCAGGTGAGGATTAAAATACATATTCTGGAATCAAACATACCAAATACTAATAGGGGGTTAGGACCAGGTGATGATGTTACAAGCAAATTTTGGTTTTGTTTTTATTCTTTTGTGTCTTATGGTGTTGAACATTTGTTATATTTGAAATTTTATAAAATGATATTTTTTTAAAAAGGAAAATAAGGTATTGCCCAATTAAATCAATTAATACATACTTGGTACGCTGCTCTATTTTACCTTCAGAATCAGGATGTTTTGGGCATTTTTAATTGAAGGACTGAATAAAGAAATACAGAAATAAAACTGAACTTCGGGATAATGCTTCCTTTCCCTTTGTTTTCTTGCCAGGGAGGAAATGCGCGGAACAGAAAATTAAATGGGCCTCAGGTCATGGTAAGCTCATATTTAGCTGACATCGAAGTCTATTTAGTTGGATACTGAAAGAAAGGGGCTGGAGCCTATGATTTCCACCCTCTTGGGGACTAGCTGGTCATCTGTCCTCCCCGAGCCCCCTGCATTTCCAGGGCTAAAACAGGCAGGAGCGAGATGAGCAAAGCTGCGCACGGGCACTCGCGGACGCCGGCCTGCGCTCGGGAGGCAATGAAAGGTTGGCAATGATGCCCTATCGGGAGCTCACAGAGGGCCTTCTTGTCTGCAACCAGAAACCGCTGCGCACTGTGAAGCATTATCACCACTTCACAGAGAAGGAAGCTGACTCTGAGGTGAAGTGGCTCGGCCTGTGATGACCTAATGATGAATTTACTATGATGGTTACACACTGGCCATTGTGTACCAGGCTAAGGTTACCACTCGTCATGACCAGGCTATGCGTGCTCTGGCTCACGGGACAAGGGACCGATTTGCTTTGATTCGTCCACATTCTGCCACTTGGTCTGTTCCGGGATGACCAGAACTGGCTGGAGGGATAGAAGGATGGTCAGTGGTCACGCAGAAGGCAGGAGCCAGCCGGCGCAGGAAGTTAATGAACTTTCCCCCCTCCATGGACTCTACTTCCCCACCATAGAGACCTGGCGTTTTATTTACTCCTCTAACTGCTAGTCATAGATGTTAACTGCAGGACACATCTGCCTCTAAATAGACAATAAACTTGACTTATTGACTTTCTGCATGTGGTCATAAAAATTCCTTGTCCAGCAGTGTCAACAGCTAAATTCCTTCTAACCTTAAGTCCCTGGGAACATCCTCTTAAGATTCTTAGATGCCTATTGGCTTGACCGTTTTGCATAAGAAAAAAAATTAAACAATTTAGATACACAGGTTTGTAAATATACTGGCTCTTTTAATTATTTTTAAATCCTCACCCGAGGATATTTTTCCATTGATTTTTAGATAGAGTGGAAGGGAGGGAGGGAGAGAGAGAGAGAGAGAGAGAAACATCAATATGAGAGAGACACATGGATTGGTTGCCTCCCATATGACTCAAACCAGGGTTGGGGATCCAACTGCAACCCAGGTACGTTCCCTTGGCTGGGACCCTCGACCCTCGGTCTGCAGGCCAGTGCTCTAACCGCTAAGCCAAACCAGCCAGGGCTATACTGGCTCACTCTTACTTACATAGTAGGTGTGTTTTAAAAGTTTATTTGCTCTCTTGTTCATTCATTTAGAAAATGTTGGCTGGCTACTCTATTTGCTGCTAGGCTGGGCACGGAGGAAGTAAACTATTGAGGGAGTTGATGTGGGAATTGCACAGAAAATTCTTGATGATGAGATCCCCATGCAAATAAAATATTTTAAAATCAAATTGTGCTTCGCCCGGCTGGTGTGGCTCAGTGGTTGAGCGTGGACCCATGCACCCAGAGGTCCACAGTTGATTCCCAGTCAGGGCACATGCCCAGGTTGTGGGCCCAATCCCCAGTGGGGGGTGTGTAGGAGGCGGCCAATCAGTGTTCTCTCTCATCGATGCTTCTATCTCTCTCTCCCCCTCCTTTCCTCTCTCTCTCAAATCAATAAAGTATTTTTAAAAAAAATCAAATTGTGCTTCAAATGCTCAGAGAATTATATACTGAGATTCCTAAGGGAATCATTTTGGGGGCAAACAATAGTTTGGTATAGCAAGGAACACACCATTCTTGGTTTTATGAATCCAGGGCATGTTATTTTTAAATAAGACATACCTATATTTGGTAATTCCACATTACAAGGATCCTACTCCTAACTCTGACCCAATTACCTTTTAAAGAGGAAAGTGGTTGCAGTGCTTCTCATGGTGTTGACATCAATGAGGTTTCTAAATTCAGAAACGGTTTCCCGAGGACTTGAGAAAACAGAGACCCAAGTTTCAGGTTTGGCTATGTCACTGATGGGTTATGTGGCCTTGGAAAATTATTTTGTCCCTCACTTCAAGTTTTCCCATTCATAAGACATGTAGTCGAATCAGTTGGTCTATAATGCTTTCTTCGGTCCTGATGTTTTACAATTTTATGATTTTAAAAAGTGTAAACCATAGAGATTTAAATGTCTTAAGAAAGTTAGCATTTTTGGAGGTCAGAACTGAAATTTAAAACTCCTTTGACAGAAGGGAGAAGCGGTCATGAAATGAAAGGCATTCCAAAAGTTTGAGTGAAAAAAAAAAACCCAACAAAACCCAAAAGAGCCAACACAGAGATTTAACAATCATAGCATTTTTATTTTTTTTGGTTGATTAGGAAGATTAAATTGTAATCACTACTGTTTTTATTTTTTAAAAATTTATCTTGCCCTGGCTGGTTTGGCTCAGCAGTTAGAGCATTGGCCCGTTGACCAAAGAGTCACAGGTTCGATTCTGATCAAGGGCACGTAGCTCAGTTGTGGTTCAGTCCCCGGCCCTGGTCGGGTTGTGCGGGAGGCAGCCAATCGATGTCTCTCTCACATCGATATTTCTCTCTCTCTCTCTCTCTCTCTCTCTCTCTCTCTCTCTCTCTCCCCTTCCCTCCCTCCCTCCGTCCCACTCTATCTGAAGACAAATGGAAAAAATATCCTTGGGTGAAGATGAAAAAAAATTTTATCTTTATTGTTGCCTTCACTGACAGGGGGAAATGGCCAATAAAATACGATGCGTAATGAGTAGAATGCCTACTTCAGAGAGATTCTTTACTTAGTATCATTTTATTGGAGTATTGTTTATTTATTTATATCTTGCACTACTCTAAAATATGAGTGTGGTCTGAAAGCACCTCATTTCAGATTCCCCTACAAAATAGAAAAAAACTGTTTTGGTGATAAAAACGGATGCTTTTTAGTCAAGTAAGAATCTCTTATATGCAGAATCAGTGTCATCTTTTCAAAAAGACATACTGAGTAATAACACACTGGTGTGACTGAGGGAAGGAGTCGCAATATTTACACAGCAGAACCAGGGGTGTGGTGTGGTGCCGAGAAGCATGCCATAGGGCTGGTGCTTTGCCAACAAGGCTTCCCCTAGGTGATACCTGGTATTGGGCATCTTTATCCTCACAGCTGATTATCTTCTGACTGTTTGGGTCATTCTAGTTCTTAGTTATATTATTCCCGTCTGAATTACAGTATTCCCACTTGAACTGGTATGTAATAAAAGTGGAGATGAATCAATAGGCTACTTTGGCTCTGTTCCTCATGAGATGGCCAAAGCCGGGTCTGCCACAGCCAGCGGTGGCCAGTGGCCCTGGGAGGCCCAACAGTGCCTCCAGCTGAACTGCTAGCCCTGGTGTGAGCACTTGTTTCTCGTGATGTTTTAGAGGGGACAGCGAATGATGAAACTTCCTGCTTAGGACCAGATGGGAGAGGAGATAGCACTGAAAGCACACATTAGGGAGAATGCGAAAGACAGCGGCGAGGTAATCCTCCTTCTTGGTATTTTATTGCATTGAGCTATTCTTTAGAACATTCACACTATAAAGGAGACATCTGTGTTCTTGGAGAAATATCTTAAAATAAATACCCACAAGAGTTAAACACACAAACAAACCAGCTTTTTAAAGATTAACCCGAGTGGCAAGAAAAGTGTAGTACAAAAATAGAAATGCATTAGAAAAAAAAAATCACACCTGGGATTTACAGAGATCCCTATGCATATGAAGTAGTAACCTATGAGATCTCAGAATGCCAAAGACCTTACAAACAATCATAACCCATAATAAGCCTTTTAAAAGGCCCGGAGAAGGAGGAGGGCAAGGCCAATACTCTCTTTTGCAAAGAAGGAAAACTGAGGCAGGAATATGTAGATTAGTTGCCCAAGGTCAAAAAAGTTAGTTGATTTGGAGAAGGAAAACATCTGGGACCTAAGCCTGCTTTCTCCCATCTCAAACGTGCTGTGCCGGTCTGTGGCAATCTGGTGGTGTCTGACCCACCAGGGCTTGGATCACTCTGAAACGGGCCTTTCATTTGCCCGTGGCAGCAGCCGGCACTGCACTGGAGCCCTTCCGCTCCAGGAAGTGAAACGTGCAGCAGAATGGTTTTGGTATTCTTAAAAGCCTCAGCTTAATTTTATTAGATGGTTATTTAACCACAAGACACGGTATATAAGGCCACGGTGGGGGTGGCGGGCTGAGGTGGGTAATGAAATTCTGTCTAAGGAGAAAAGCAGTCAATGTCAGAGAGGCAGGAAAGGGACAGAAAACAGCCCCAGAACAGAGGCTACAAAGAAACGAGAAGACGAAAAGGAATGGAAGAGGGGGAGGAAGAGAGGGACAAAAAGGCCAGTGATGTGGAGGCAGACGGGAAGAGACATTGATGGAAAGGAAAAATACAGGAGAGTTGAGCAGAGTGTGTGTGTTGGGGGGACTGGGGTGCACTGGACTAGTTTCATCTCCTCATTTTCCAAGCACCTGTCTACGTAAGCATTCAGGAGGTCAGTTTCTAATGCCTGCGGGCTTGCCTTTGTTTACTCCATAGTAGGATCTTACTTGATCCCACCAAGTGGGGAGCCTGAGAGAGTGTTTAGGAGGAGGGTTTAAAAGGTTCTCCAGGTCTTGAAATTTGCTATGATCTTCTTGATAACAAATCTGAACGATCTCTCTATGTACTGCTTTCTTCTGAAGATCATGGGGCTGAAGCCTCATTTTTAGAGAACTATGTAGATCCTTGACCCAGATGGAAAGTTCACTGACAAATGAGCTCAAAGACAAATGGTTCCAGCCTGTTGAATGGAGGATTATGGGCATCAATTGAAAGCCTACAAATACAATCAGAATGAAATCAGTGGGTAAGCGCCGCTCAGTTATTTTTCCTATCAACTCCCCACAGTACTTAATGAAATACTTTTTTATTTTTGCACCCAGTAGAAAATGAATAAACAGTACTGATGATGACAAAGCAAGTCTATAAGGCTCTATAATTGAGTGCTCTGATCTCCTTCCAGTAAGTGATCTCAGTGATTTTTCCCTCAGGGCAATGGTCCTCAACTGCCGTTTGATTTGTTACCTACCCATCCCACCCATCAAATAAAAAGAAAAACAAAACCACAGTCTCAGGATGTTAATAAGCATAAATGTCAACTAAGGAAAAATTAAACTCTAGCACAGTGAAAGGGATTTTGTGGAAATAAACACCGAATACTTCCCTAAAGAAGAAGCCTGATGCTGTCACACTGCATAGTAAAAACATCGTGCTGTGAGGAGCTCCGGGGTTAGCAGTCCACACTGAGAGGCAGGGTGTTAGGAGCACTGGTATTGCTGAGGTTTTAAAAAACGACAAGGCTGAGGCCAGCTAGTCCTGTGGGGCTGACTCTGGATCCCTGCAACTCCGAGGGGCAGACCTGGGAGGGTGGGAAGGGGCTGGTCAGCACCAGAGTCACACTCCTCCAAGTCCCAATCCAGAACGGAGAGTTGTCACAAATGAAATGTACTCAGAATCACCCCTGGAAATCAACCAGGCTGCAGGCCCGTGGGGATGGGAACTGTGTTTTGTTCACTGCATCCCAGTCTCCAGCACAGAGCCTGGCATTCAGTAGACACCAATAAACATTTGCTGAATAACTTTATATTAAATTCCAGAAGAGAATGGAAAAGACGGGTGCTCCACAGCTCCCTGTTTTCCACCCTCCTTCACACAGACTTCTTCCCTTCTCTCTAGTAACCATATAAGGTATTAGATCCACTTTGGTGTAGGGAATAGAAGCAGAAGGGGAAAAAAAAACTAACCTGGGGCTCAAACAGGCAGAATGCTTCATGTAACATAATTGAGCAATATAGCCGCACATTATTTAAACACAGAGACTATGAGAAATGTTACGGATAACGTGGGTGGATGTTTATTCTGTAATAAAAGTAACATTTTTAAATGAAGTAAAACATTTTATGGTATAATCTTATGAATTGACAGCTACTCTTTATAAATGCTATTTGGAAAAATATTACTAACACATCAGCAATGGTTTACGGAGGCAGAATGAAACCGTGAGCTATAGGGCCCGAGTGCCAGGCTTCAATCCTGGTGGCACCACATGCCTGCTGTGTGACTTAACTGCTCTGTGCCTCAGTTTCCCCTTCTTTAGGATGATAATAATGCCTTTTGTGATTATTGTGAAAAATCAGTAACTCATGTAAAAAAGTAGAAAGTTATGAAAAGTATTTACCTAGTGCTTGAAATAGAACTAAAAAAAAGGTAAGCTATTATTTTTAATGATGATTTTTTTAAATGACGGTTTTAAAGATTTTACACATGATAGTTGTTATTTTAAAATAATTTAATGGTTATTTCTAAGGGATATTTACAACATACCAGTTTATACATATATTGCTCACAGAACCATTCTTATTTTATTTTATTTTTTTAAAGAGAGTCTTCACCCTTTTTCTTTATTGATTTTAGAGAGAGAGGAAGTGAGAGGGATAGAGAGATAGAAACATTGATGAGAGAGAACACTGGTTGGCTGCCTCCTGCATGCCCCCCACTGGGGATCAGGCCCACAACTTGGGCATGTGCCCTGACCGGGAATTGAACTGGCGACCCCCTGATGCATGGGTCGAGGCTCAACCACCGAGCCACACCGGCTGGGCAACCATTCTTATTTTTTTATTCTCTCTGTTTTGCAGGGTTTTGAACGTGCTGTGAGATCCAGCTTATTTTATACTGCATCGTATGCAGCGCTATACAAATACAGCTGGCCCTCCTATCCAACCAACTGTGGACTGAAAATATTATTTTCAATCCACGGTTGAGAATCCACAGATGTGGAGGGCTGAGTGTATGCACTGAGCACCCACAGATTTTGGTACGCATGGGGGGGGGTGTCCCAGAAACAATCCCCCATGGATACTGAGGGATGACTGTACCTAAACAACTTAAACTTCGCAAGTATTACCTTTTCTGCTGAGAAAAGATAATACACATCATCTGATATACATGTGAATTAGTAAACTTTTGATATTATTAACTACCCAAAATAGTAAGCAATAAATACATTTTCCTGCTTTTACTTTATTCTCAAATCTATTTAAGTACAACTTCTATCTTAACGAAGACAGTTACTGAATAATTTGCCGAACTTTCACAATTATGTTAAATCCCACAATTAGTGTTTTTAACAGAGCTTCAGAAACTAACTCTAATGATGGCCTTAGCCACTGCTTAAAGAACTCCCCTGTGAAGGGAAGTGCCGTTGGAAATACAGAGCACCCCTCCTTCCTGCAGTTCTTACGTACGACAAATGTGCCAAGGATGAGACTCTGGAATGAGAGTGATGCTAAAATATTAACACCTTGTTTCTAAGTCAGTCCAGTATTTCATGGACAAGCATTTTGTTGAAGCAAAAAAACATTCTAAATCTTTACATCTGAAAATGCACTGGCCTTCTGATAAAGACCGTAACCTAAAAAGTAATTAAATGAAGTTCGTCATAATCGAACTTAACTTTCTGGCCTGTTATCACCATTTGGAGAAGATGATCTGAATATTAATATTTATTCAACCATTTATATGAACTAGGACTCAAAATAAATTCCATCCTTGGAATTATTTGACCTGCTAATAATGTACTTGGTATCCTGTTTCATGTCGTTGGTATACGGAAATTAAAATGTTAAACAAATTAAGCAGTGATTACCACTGCTCTCTCTAAAGCTACCTTTGCTTGCACTAATATAATATAATTGGATGGTAATAAGGTGATAGGATGAGGTAAGAAATTAGCATAGTTTAAATGTAAAAAATAACGACTGTGGAGAGGAACGGTGGCTGTTCAAGGGAGAAGTCTATGTACTGGGAGCCAACTGCCATGTTACTCTTAATTTAAAATTTTGTAGGAAAGCATCAAAATCAATTCAATTCCATCTTAATGAGACAGCTCTAGCAGGAGCCTATTCATTGCACCTATCCTAATTAGCATGAATATGTCCTCAATGTCAAGCCTGACAATACCCTTAACTAAATTAATGTTAATCCTGTAACACAGGATCATATTTCAGTTAGCAACTCTATAACAGAATCTGCATATTAATATTTTGATAATGAATAGCAAATGCACTCAGGGCTGGAAAAGAGCTGACTCTTGATGTTTCCCAAAAGGGAGGCTCGGAGGCCTGCTCAGAGCCCATGGCTGAGAATGGCCAGGTAGTCTCTGCCTCAAGGCACACATGTACCCAGCGAGAACCGGAGTCCTGTGTAACCTTGTAAAACTAAATGGAAGTCAGATGATAGCCCACCTAAATTATTGATGATGAATAGTATTTGTTAAGACTCCACAACAGAGGACCTCAGGTACCCGGTAGGGATTATTAAGTATAAGTCTTGCTTTATAATTGCCACTTATACTGAAATTACTACCTCGTCAAGATTTATATGAAGATGATTTAAAGATGTAGTTTGAGGTGGATGTCAATACACAAGCTAACCGACCTTCATCACACACATACCAAAAGTGATATGAAGGATAAGGAATGACGAAAATAGGACAAATCGCAACTAGCCAATTCCATATTTTAGTTCTAAAATGTTTTATATGTCCCAAACAAGAAACTGTAAAATGATTAACTTTCATTTATACCTATAAACGTTTACTCCAGCCTGGAAATATTGAGATGAGTAAGAACAGTCCCCACTTTGAACTGGAATGACGTTACCACGGCTCCAAGCTGGGCTGGCATCTCCTCCTGACTCCCTGAAGCCTGTACGTTTGGAGACCTGGGTTCTCGTGCTCCTGCACAGGCCCCCAACTTCCTCCCGGCAGAAACGGAGGAGGCAGAACCCCTCCAGGGCAGTGCCCACATTTGTTCATCTGGCATCTTTTCTTTTCAGGGAAAGCTTACAATTTAGTCGCAGATGAAAAGCATAAAAAGGCAGCACTGCTGGGGGAGGCCCACCCCTCTCTGGAGGAGGGTGGTCTGCCCAGGGCTCTCAAGGTGGGAAGCTTGGGCCTGGATTCTCACAGAGGGGCCGCAGCTGTGCCAGCCTCTCCTCCGCGTCCACTGACAACAGTAATGACAAGTGGCATTGTGGGGGCCCTTACTCAACACCTGACATGTACAGTCTCATTTCATCTTTACAGTGACCTGTGACACGTCACTAAAAATACCTTTACAGGCATATTCCAATATTAGGAAGCTCTAATCTTTTTTTAAAAAATATGTTATTTTATTGATTTTTTTAGAGAGAGGGGAAGGGAGAGAGAGATAGAAATATTAATGTGAGAGAGAAACATTGATCGGCTGCCTCCTGCACACCCCCTACTGGGGATTGAGCCTGCAACCCGGGCATGTGCCCTGATGGGGAATCAAACCCGGACCTCTCAGTCCATGGGATGATGCTCACTCCACTGAGCCACACCGGCTGGGCAAGCAGCTCTAATCTTGTCAAACATTCAACTTTCCTCAATTAAACCTACTTTCCAGGTATCAGTAATCAAAGAAACGGCCTCTTTTATTTATTATTATATTATTATTTGTTGTTGTTATTGTTAATCCTCACCCGAGGATATTTTTTCCATTGATGTTTTTAGAGAGAGTGGAAGGGGAGGGGGGAGGGGGAGAGAGAAAGAGAGAAAGAAACATTGATGTGGGGCCAGGGATCAAACTTGCATCCCAGGTATGGGCCCTTGACCAGGAATCAAACCCGCAACCCTCCGGTGCTCAGGTTGATGCTCTAACTAGTGAGTCACTCTGGCCAGGGCAAAAATGCCTCTTTTATAAATGGGGAAAAGAATACTTACCTCACAAGGCTGATCTGAGTATTTAATGAAGGTATGAGGTGTCTAACAGGACCACGGGCATAGAAAGGAAATAAATTATTTTTAAAAGACCTAACAATCTAACTATAGAATTCTAAGGACTGGGTTTATAGTTACTAAAAACTTCTACACTAGATTCCTATAGATTACTTGCTTCCTTTAAAAGCAGACACAAGTTGCCCGGCCAGTGTGGCTCAGTGGTTGAGCATCAACCCATGCACCAAGAGGTCACTGGTTCGATTCCCAGTCAGGGCACATGCCCAGGTTGTGGGCCCAATCCCCAGTGGGGGGTATGCAGGAGGCGGCCAATCGATGTTCTCTCTCATGGATGTTTCTATCTCTCTCTCTCCCTCTCCCTTCCTCTCTAAAAATCAATAAAGAGAAAAAAATAAAAAAAATAAAAGGAGACACAAACAAAAGACCAGCACAGAATATATACATATATATATATATATATATATATATATATATATATATATATATACTGTGTAATTTCATTTCTATGAAATACTAGAAAAAATACAACTATAACTCATTTAGAGTGGCAGGAAGCAGACCAGTGATTGCCTCGGGCTGGGGAGCAGGGGTTGGGGAGGGACAGGAGAAAACTGAGAATGATGGAAGTGATCTATATCTTGATTGGGGTGATGGTTACAGAGATACATACATTTGTCAAAACTCACTGAACTCTATACTTAAAATGGATGCATTTTGTTGCGTAAAGATGATTGAAAAAATAGTACTTCTAAGAAAAATAAAACAGCAAGCACAAAATTTCACAACTGTATGTTTAACCAGATGTTTTCTCTTGCATGTTCCTATTGGGATTGACCTTATTGGGACTGCAGTTGTGGGTTGTGTCCCCCAAATATTCATGTTAAAAGTCCTAACCTCCAGCACCTCAGAATGTGACCTTATTTGGAAACAGGGTCCTTGCAGATGTGATTAATTAAGATGAGGTCACACTGGAGTAGGGTGGGCCCTACTCCAATATGACTGGTGTCCTTATAAAAAGGGGGAACTCGGACACAGCCACGCACACAGGAAGAATGCCATGTGAATGTGAGACAGAGGTCAGGGTGATGGGACTCCCAGCCAAGGAAGCCGAAGATTACCAGAAAGTCACCAGACACTAGAAGAGGGGGCTGCCCTTGAAGGGAACCAGCTCTCCAGACAGTCTGACTGCTGGCCTTTGGAACGGTGAGACAACACATTTTTGTTGTTTAAGCTGTTTAAGCCCCTTAGTCTGCGGTACGTTGTTATGGCAACCCTAGGAAACTAATATAATTGGGAACATTTTTTTTTCTCCAGTTACATTCAGATCAGACACTTTAGCCAACTGTAATGTCCTCAAGTGTGATCAAATCTTGATGGCATCTACCCTGAGACAAGAATGTATCTGTCAGACTGTGCTGAACAGCAAATCCACGAATATTAAAGGTTAGTATTTTCTGACCACTTACTATATGCCAGGCACAGTGCCAAGTGCTTTATGTGAATCGACTCATTGAATTTTTTTTTTTTTTTAATCCTCACCTGAGGATATTTTTCCACCAATCTTCAGATAGAATGGGAGGGAGCGGGAGAGAGAGAGAGAGAGAAACATTGATGTGAGAAAGACACCAACTGGTTGCCTCCCAAATGAGCCCAACCAGAGCTGGGGACGAACTGCAACTGAGATACGTGACCTTGACCAGAATCCAACCCACGACTCTTTTTTTTTTTTTTTAATATTTTTTCTTTATTGATTTGAGAGAGAGGAAAGGAGAGAGAGAGATGGAAACATTGATGAGAGAGAACATCGATTTGCTGCCTCCTGCATGCCCCCCACTGAGGATTGGGCCCACAACCTGGGCATGTGCCCTGACCGGGAATCGAACCGGCGACCTCTTGGTGCATGGGTCGATGCTCAACCAGTGAGCCACACCGGCCGGGCCAACCCACGACTCTTTGGTCCACAGGCCAATGCTCTCACCGCTGCGCCACACGGGCCAGGGCAACTTGTTTAATTTTTGCAAAGACTATAAAGTAATAACATAACATCATCTTCAGATAGAGAAACTGAGGTTTACAGAGGTGAAGTAATTCGGCCGCGTCACAAAGCCAGCAGGTGGCTGAGACCTACAGCAGATCGCAAGCATTTCCCACGGTGCCTGCGCGCTGCTCCACGAGTCTGAGAATAGTTGTGGTGGCTGACAGCCCCACGAGTGCCTTCCTTCTGCAGTTTCTAAATCAATATAGGTAAAAATTATTAGAGCTAAATTATTATAAATACTACACACAAATTTTTACAGAGATATATTTTTTAAGTTACTAAAAAATAACATTTTTTTTCCCCGGTGATGCTGTAGACTTATGTTTCCCAAAATGTTATGAGAAATAGTACTGTCAGATATTACCAGGTGGGGAAGGTGGTGAGTTAATGATCAAATGAATTTGAGAAAACTGAGTTAAATAGGTTTCTTCTATAGGGTTTCCAAAATGATGGCATTGTTCCTTAAACTTACCAGACCCGGGAACTCTATCTTTATAGAGAGATACCTACTATTGCAGGACCGGTGTCACCTCACTTACTCTGAGGAAAGTTAACTGCACAATGACTTACTCTTTATTTGAACTTGCCAAGGGATTTGGCTATTATAAGACTCAATTTCTACATCTATAATATGTGGATAATAATCAATGTTTTACTATCTCCAAGGGCTGTTGTAAGGAAAATTAGGTAATATATACAAAAAGGTATTAATATCTGAAAAACTGTAAATCTAAGGCAAACCTTGTGTGGCTTTGTGAAAAATCTTACTATTTAACACAGTTATTAAATTTGGAAAAACAGTGGCAGGGAACCTCCCTTAGCCTACTGCTGACTCCTCTTTGCTCATTTAAAAAAAGCTTCTAGGAATTAAGAAGTACAAATTGGTTGTTAGACTGAGGAACCTCAAAAGGAAGGGGGGAGGGAGGGTGGGAAGAGACAAACCAAAGAATTTGTATGCGTATATGCATAACCGATGGACACAGACAATAGTGTGGGGAAGGCAGGAGGGGGGTGGGAGCAGGGAGGAGGGGGGTCAATGGGGAAAAAAAGGGGGGACATCTGTAATACATTCAACAATAAAGATAAGTTTTAAAAAACGCCCAGCAGGTGTGGCTCAGTGGTTGAGCATCGACCCATGCACCAAGAGGTCGTTGGTTCGATTCCCGGTCAAGGCACATGCCCAGGTTGTGGGCCCCATCCCCAATGGGGGGCATGCAGGAGGCAGCCAATCAATGTTCTCTCTCATCAATGTTTCTATCTCTCTCTCCATCTCCCTCTAAAAATCAATAAAGAAAAACAAACAAATAAATAAATAAATGTAATTTAATTTTTAAAAAAAGAAAAGAAAGCTTCTAGCCCTGGTTGGTTTGGCTCAGTGGTTAGAATGTCTGTCTGCGGATTGAAGGGTCTCGGGTTCAATTCTGGTCAAGGGCATGTACCTGGGTTGCAGGTTCGATCCCCAGCCCTGGTCGGGGTCATGAAAGATGCAACCAATAGATGTGTCTGTCTCACATTGATGTTTCTCTCTCCCTCCCTCCCTCCCTTCCACTCTATTTATAAATCAATGGGAAAAAATATCCTCAGGTGAGGATTAACAACAAAAAAAGAAAAGTAAAGAAAGAAAAGCTTTTAGCAGATTGGAAAACGCAATCTGTGGAGCCAGGATTAAGGTTTCGGTGCTCGAACTCTGGCTGCCACCATTCAGAACCACTCCTGGGCTCCGAGGTCCGAGCTCCCTCACTAGAAAGCCCAGCTAACACCAGGGTGGCTCCAAGCAGAGACCAGACGAACCTGCAGCCGAGCGCCGTGGTAGGTGTGTGCTGAAGAGCAGCCGAGAGACGTGGACATTATTTAGAGTCCAGGATGGGGTTTGAGGGCTTCGGAAGTGGCACTGGACACAAGGGTGGGGTAGGGAGGTGTTAACCCAGCAGCATCTCAGCTGTTACCAGAGGGGCTTCTAGTGCAAATGCCAATGCCCTGCATGACCCCTCTCCCCCGCCTGGAGGTGAGGTGCTCACCCCGACGACCCGGCAAGGATGCTGAGCCTCACCTGTATAAACTGCCCACGTTCCAGCAGGGGGCCTGCTTGTCACCAGGGGCAGCATGTCCACCCTGACTTGTGGACCACACTCGCCTGCCGGGGTGCCAACGTGAAGGTGTCACAGGCTCCCCTCATCACTTTCAGGCTTTGGTGAGAGAGTGAAAAAAGAGAACGAAAGAGTCCCCTAGAGTACACATACCAAGAATAGTCTAGGTCCCGCTGCATTTCCAAAACACTCTGTCTCTGCAGACAGAATTAGCTCCCTTTAACTATATATATAATTTTTATTTTTCCCTTGGTCATGATTTCTATTATTTATACGAGACTCCAAATTCAGTCATGGTCAGGAATCAATATCCCCACGACACGATTCCATCTTCTTTGTATCTTATCTTATTCTTTCCAAATTTATGAGCAACTGCCATATACCCAAACATTTAAGAAAACTCTACCTTTCAAAAATCATGTGGGATGCATGCAATATGTTTGAAGATGCATAGTAAATGCCTGCATTTATAAGAAAATATAACAGTGGTTGTCTCGAGGGGGGACAATGAGGAACTGAGTCAGTAGTAGGAGGCAAGGGTATTTTTTTTTTTTTTCTCACCCGAGGACATTTTTTCATTTTTTTTTGTTCAGATAGAGTGGGAGGGAGAGAGAGGAAGAGAGAGAGAAACATCGACATGAAAGGGACACATCGAGTGGCTGCCACCCGCAGGGCCAACCAGGGCCAGGGACAAACTGCAACCGAGGTACGTGCCCTTAGAGGGAACCGAACCCAGGTCTCTCTGGACCGCAGGCCGACGCTCTAACCGCTGAGCCAAACCGGCCAGGGCGGCAAGGGTACTCTTCACGGTACAGTTTTAAATTGTAACATGTACCTTGTTAAATCAGAAACCATCTTTTAAATTTAAATATATCTAAAGGCACAAAACCACATATGCCCTTCCAGACTTATCTGTTAGCACCACAACTATGACTTCTCTTCCCACAGAACGCCTTGATCTCACTGTTTAGAAGTACTGCCTGGATGAACTCCACCCGAAAGGTCCTCCGGAAAGAATGCTGAATAGTAAGAGTCCATTTCCCTAAAAAAAAATCTCTCCTAGAAAACCCATCCCATCCCACCCGTCTCCAGAGCCTTCCTTTGGGGAGTCTAGCAAAACAACTGTTAAAATCTCACCTTATTCCTCAAGTGCAGTTTTCTGCCTACCTGTAAGGACTTTGCAGAAGGCCTGAGGGGTTAAGAGGAAGATGCTGCTAGCCTACAGACACCCCCTCAGGAAGCAGGGCTGCTAATACCTCACAGAGCAAACGCAGTTAGGAGAGTCCGAACCTGCTTGAGGCCTCACGATAAACTGCAAGGGTGCACAGGCTCCGGTCCGCTTTGCAATCTGCTTCGTTTCTGGGGCTGAATTCTGGGATCTGACTGCCCTGTGTATGCCAGTGTTCATAACTCCCCACGACGGCCAGTGAGGTCCAGCCAGCTGCTGTGCCGCGTTCCCTTCTTTGCATCCCAGAGTTAGATGGAACTCCCTTGGTATTTCCCAAAACTTCTGCACAAGCTATTCCCTCTGCCAGGAATGTTCTTCTTTCTTCCCTGAAGGCTCCATCTAAGCAGCCCGCTCGCCCCCAACCACCTGTCATGTCCCTTTGCTTCTGTTTTCTGTAGAGTAGTGACAACTATATCACATTCTCTTGCTGTTACTTATTTCCCCTTTTTGTCCGTCTCACACCCCCTAGATGTAAGTCGGTCTGGTGAATCACTGCCATTTCCAGAGCATACACAGTGCCTGTGGTAGGTGTTTATTGAATGGTAGTTGACAGATATGGGAATTATTTAACTATCTCTAAATCCCCACCCCTCCAGGGCAGGGGCCCTCCATTTACAGTCCTGGAGGCAGGAGGTTAGTCATTAGCAGCATTTTCCTCTGGATGGAAAAGAAAAATCCAAGGATGCACAAAACTGTGTTAGTTGAATGAGAGAAGAGACCAGAAAGGAAGCAGCCCTTCCTTGACATTCCCAGCACCTGGAGGAGGGACATCACCTCCTGCATGCACAATGAATGTCCTGGACCTTGACTCATGACCTTCAGGACAACTGGGGGTTCCTATGAGGCAGGGTCTATATGGGCATTCCCAAACCGCAGAGATGCAGGGTTATTTTAGGATGTACACGGACGACTATTTTCTTGTTTCTAAATACTTATAATAAGCGTGTTTCAGTAAGTATTAGAAAACATAACCAGCACGTCAAATCTGCATTTCTCTAGCTGCTATCTCTGGGGACGAGTCTAAAATAGGAACAGAAAAGTGCTAAGTAAATATGAAGACTGGTAAAGGAGAGCCAGCAGGAGTCCCGGCAGCGCTGCAGTGACCTGGGAGTCTCCGCTTTCCTGTCTCCTCCAGGGCCTCCGGGAGCAAACGGAGGTGCTGGGAACCCGGGAGGTGCTGGGAACCCAGGAGAGCTGCACAGACCTGGTAACGGGAACACCACGCAGACAGGCAAGCAGCTCAACGTGGACGGAGGGCCCTTCCCTGAAGAACTGGTATTTCGGTCCAGTTCACCCTGCACATTTCCCAACAACTTTCAAATCTCAGAATTCACAGTTCACCAGTTTCTGTAAGCTTTAACGCAACATCTTTTCTGTACAAAGTAGGAATGAGTAAATAGCAGAGCCCTGAACCCTAGTGCTTTAAACCCCTTAACAGCCAAACTACCTTTCTGTGTCTTTCTTTTTTAAGGTCCCTGCCACGAACGCTGCTGTCAGTACCTAGAGAAGCCACAGCTCCCCCCCCTGGGCCCTCTAGGAGCAGAAGCATACGCGGCACTGCACAGGAGAGGCCCAGAATCACCCTCAGCTGGGGGCCAAGGGCGGTCTCTGCCCTCTCCTCCATCCCCCAAAGAGGAAGGGTTGCTTCCGGTGAAATGTTCACTACACAGAGCTTCAAAAGGTGGGGTGGGGGTTGGTGGGCAGGGAATACTTGCAGAGAGAAGAGTAAAGATCAAATTAGATGTCATTGCTTTAGAGCAGGGGTAGGGAACCCTTTTTCTGCCAAGGGTCATTTGGATATATTTATAACATCATCTGCGGGCCATACAAAATTATCAACTTAAAAATTAGCCTGCTCTATTTTGTCAGGCTAATTTGGTGAGGGGTGGGGAATTCTTTCTTCTGGCAAGGGCCCTTTGGATATATTTACAACATCATCCGCGGGCCATACAAAAATTATCAACTTAAAAATTAGCCTGCTCTGTTTGGTCAGGCTAGTTTGGTGAGGCGTGTGATGAAGCTGGCATTGATTTCTCAGGCCTTATATGGCCCGAGGGCCGGACATCCCCCACCCCTGCAAGTTTATTTGTTTTTTGGTTTTTTTAATCCTCACCTGAGGACACTTTGCCATTTTTTGTTCAGACAGAGTGGGAGGGAGAGAGAGGAAGAGAAACATCGATGTGAAAGGGACCCATCGAGTGGCTGCCTCCCACACGACCCAACCAGGGGCCGGGGACAAACTGCAACCGAGGTACGTGCCCTTAGCGGGAACCGAACCCGGGTCTCTCTGGTCCGCAGGCCAGTGCTCTAACTGCTGAGCCAAACCGGCCAGGGCACAAGTTTAAAGCAGCTGTTTTCAACTGGTGTGCCACAAGAATTTTTATTTTTATTTATTTCATTTTTTATTTATTTATTTTTGTTAATCCTCACTGGAAGATATTTTTTCCATAGATTTTTTTTTGGAGAGAGTGGAAGGAAGGGAGGAGGAGGAGGGGAGAGAGAGAGAAACATCAGTGTGAGAGAGACACACTGATTGGTTGCCTCCCACACATGCCCTGACAGGCCAGGAATCTAACCTACAAACTGAGTACGTGCCCTTGACCGGGAATCAAATCCAAGACCCTTCGGTGCAAAGGCCAACACTCTCACCACTGGGCCCCACCTGCCAGGCACACAAGAATTTTTAAATCATGCAATACCTGACTATTTAGTTGGGAGCACTGACCTTTTTCCCTTAGATTATCAAATTTAAAAATCACAATAGTCAACATAACAATAGCCATCCAGTGTGAATAAATAAACATTATACCTATTTTTTTGTGTCAGATTGGCCAAAAATGTATTTTTTTGGTGTGCCACAGAATTTTAGTAATTAGTTTACGTGCCATGAGATGGAAAAGGTTGAAAATCGCCGTTCTGAAGTCCTAACTCCAGGCCTGTGGCTGCATTTTCCTTTGTGTACAAAGGAAACAAAGCTAACCAAAACAAAGCTATCATTAAGGTTCTATCAAGATCTTCATTTATGTTTACACGGAAGAGGATCACTGCAAACGGATAAACAGAGGGAAGGAAGAGGTAAACGGTTAGAGCACAGAAGAGTGTTAGGGCAGTGAAACTGCTCTGCTCCATACTACAGCAGTGGATACGTGTTACTGTCCGTTTGTCAAAACCCATCCAATGCCCGGCCGGTGTGGCTCAGTGGTTGAGCGTCATCCCATGGACTGAGAGGTCCCAGTTCGATTCCGGGTCAGGGCACATGCCCGGGTTGCAGGCTCGATCCCCAGTAGGGGGCGTGCAGGAGGCAGCCAGTCAATGTTTCTCTCTCACATCAATGTTTCTATCTCTCTCTCCTTTCCTCTCTCTAAAAAAAATCAATAAAAACATATATTTTTAAAAAACCATCGCATGTACAACACCAAGAATGAACCCTAATGTAAACCACGCAGCTGGGGTGCTAAGCTCATTCCTTGAAACGATGCCCCACCCCTCTGTTGTGGGGATGCTGACAGCAGGGGAGGGTGCACGTTCTGGGAACAGAGTACACATAGGCATTCTCTGATTCTTCTGCTCAGTTTTGCTGTGAACTTAAAATTGCTAAAAAATAATAATAATAATAAAGTTTATTATTAAGAAAAATAAATTTAAAAAATTACATGTTGTAAGTCACAGTAATTTTTTTTCCAGAAAAAGCCAGTAAATAGAAGCCTGTCTTTTCCTCTTTATGAACATCCACTTCACTCAAGCCCAACTCAGAACGAAGTCTAGAAATTCTCCCTCTGCGTACAGGCACGACACAAAATCAGTTAAAGTGATACTGACAAGAGCCTCTCGGAATTCCAAGAAATTCAAGACCCGGCACGTTCCACAGAATGCAACTCATCATTCTTCCCCTGGTCTGAGAAACATTTTCAGACAGTGCTGCTATTTTATCTAGCTTTCCTTTCAGTAAAATGACCCCGACCTTGAACTTGATCTTCAGCTTTGTCACTGACTCCATTCAAATACGAAGGATGTTCAGGTTTTCCTCCTAAATGGGGAGGACTCCCTTTGAAAGAGGACCATCGCTTATGCCCAGGAAGCTGGCCTCCCCAGGGAGCCCTGAGTCTGACCTGGGTCAGTCTTTCCCTTCTGTGGTCTTAGAAAAGAAAAGAAAATATTAACGAAACAACCAAAGGCAGTCACGCCACCTGTCCTGCAGATCCTGCCACCACCTGTCCTTATTTTCTACTGACTTCATCCCATCAGCAAGCAAACATGCCCAGGTCTCTCCCATCTTAGAAATATACAAAATTCCCCCCAAATTCATTTCCAGCCCTCCACCAGGCTGTCACACCTGAAAGAAGCCCCCTCCCTTCCCGCTGGCTGTTACCCTTCCTCACCTCCCTGCTCCGTCAGCTCACTCCTGTATGGCTTTGCCCACTGCCCATCACCGCCCCAAACTGCCCTGCCGAGATGACCAAAGGCTTGCTGTGGAGAAGCCAGCCGTACTCCCAGGCCTCTCACCTCACCTGACGTGTCAGCTGCATTAACAAAAGCCACCGCTCCTCTGGCTCCTGGCACACGGTACCCCACAGTGCCCCCCGCTGTGGCTCTATGCCAGCAGCTCCTCCTCTGCCCTGCCTCTGAACAGTCACGCTTCCTGGGCAGGGGGTCCTCTTCTATTCTCCTGCTATGATTTCTTTCTAAGCAAAATAATTGACCCCAAGTGGCGTCAATTATCATCTATAAACTGGTGAACTTCCAAATTCAACATCTCCAAAGCAGAACTCTCCGTGTCTGCCCTGTGCCCTGCACCCTGCCCCAGCAGCGGCCCCTTTCAACAAGCAGCGCCTCCCTTCGCCTGGTCCACTGCCAGGTCACCTTCCGGCCCCCAGCATCCCTGCCCTGTGGGTTCCACTGCCTCCCACCCCCATTAGCACCATCTTGGTCCTCAGACACCTTAATCTCCACCTCGCTCCAGTTCCTCCGCAACATGGAACTGAAGAGAACTTGTTAAAAAGACAACAAAACAAGCAAGCTGCCTCCCATCCCCCTCTGCTAAGTCTTCCCTAACTGCCCACATCATGAGATGAGGTTTGAAACCCTTCTCGTGGCCTGGACACCATCGGGCCCTAGCCTCACCCTTCAGCTTTCTCTCTCACCACTTCCCTGTCCCTCCCTGTGTACAAAGCCCACAGACGTCCTTTCTGTTCTGGAATATTCCGGACGGCCATGCTCTTCTCTGTCTCTGGGCTTTCGCTCATGCACTGCCCTGTGTACCATGTCTCTCAGATCAAAATCCTTCTCCCCTCTCTGTTCTCTCACACCCCTTGAAGTGAAAACAAAGAGGAAAGCCCAAAGGGAAGTGAGAACCAAGAGACACAGACCAGTTGAAAAGAATCACCTAGAAGGAAAAACAGACAGGTAGGTTTCTATCCTTTCCTTAACTATACTTTGCCCTCTCAGAGCATATTTTTTTAAGTTTAAAAGAAAATGAACCGAAGGAGGTTGTGCTTAAACCAGAACGGACATAAGTTCCCGAACAGTATTAAACAACAGTGAGAGTGCTGATTTTATTTTCCATAGCTGTGAACAATCAAAAAGGCGTCTGGAGTCCACGATCAAAGCTTGCAAAAGTAAAATGGGATTAGTGACAATAGTCGCTGATATTTCTTAATGCAGTATATGTTATGTCCTAATATTAGTAAAATGAACATAGGAGAGTGAGACGAGGCCAAATAACAACCATAAAACCCCAAGGTGGACAGCTGGCCAGGCAGACCCAGAGAGACAAGTCCAAGGAACTCTTTTCTTTAAATCCAAACTAGAACACTGACCCCCTGAAGTTAGAGTTCCCTCCCTAAGACATTCTCCATTGTGCATTGTTAGTTCTATAGTTCGAGCAAATAGTAAATACTGGATGCTTCTGTGAAATCAAATGTGTACCTTCATAAAATGGTTCTCTTGGTTGTTACGGGGTTGGAGGTTGAGTCAGGGAAAGAGGGAGGAGAAATGAGGGTTATGGGGAAAGGAGAAAGGAAAGAACATCTGAGTAGGCTGGAGGTAGACAGGTGAAGAACACCGGTCCAGACCTAAAGCACAGAAGAGGCTGAAGTCCAGGTTTGGTGATCTCAGGCAAGTCCATCTTAGACCTGCCCCTCCCCCACCCCCAGATGGCACAAACTGCCAACCACACCCCTGCCTGGACTAGGACAGCTCTGCTACCATCACCACCTGTAATGTGGCTGGTGATGCATTGGGGTGTATGTGATTCCCACTGCGTACTAAGGAATCAACAGAAGAGAACACATTAAATTTGTAATATACACAGTAGAGAACGTGACAGTCTTCAGGGGCACTGTCTTAATCATCCAACCCCTCAGAGCATAGCACAGTGCCAGGCACACAGTAGGTGTGCAACAACATGTTTAAGGAAAGGTGGCTTCCCCCTCCCTCCCCCGTATGTGCTATTGGAGAAGATTTTATTTCTAACCTTGACATCATTTTTTTCAAATGAGGGTAAAATACCAGAACCTTTCTGCTCAGGGCTAGGAGGGCAAAGATTATAAACGGACCTTAAAATGTTACTGTAAAATATTTGTATTCACTTCTACAAATACTTTTGAGCACCTAAAATGTGCCAACCCCTGTGCCAGGCATTGGCAACAGAGCAGTGAGCAAAAGAGGCAACATCCCAAGGACTTTTGTAAAGAAGAGAATGAATAAAAATCATGAAAACAGTGTCACTCTTAAAAACATTCAACCATTACTTTTTGAAAGGCTACTCTGCATAAGGCAAATAAAAGATGAAGTAATGACCACTTTTAAGTTATATAAATGTCTAATCACTATGTCGTACACCTGAAACTAATAGGTGTATGTCAACTGTAACTGAAAAATTAAAAAATTATTTAAAAAAAGATAAAGTAGCCCTAAATCCATTAGAAAATTTCAATCACAGGTTGAAATACATTGATTCAGATTCATCACATTAAGTGAAGTAAAAAAGCTATAGTGTGTGTATATATGTATACACACATACATACATATATACACATACGTACATATATTCATATACACACACACACACACACACACACACACACACACACATCCTGAAAACATACAAACTCCAACTAGAAATGGCAACAGACATTGTAAGTATACCAAGGTATGTTTAACTTTAAACAGCCAGACCTGATATCATATCAAGAACAAACAAGAGTTCTAAAAACAGAATTTCCCTCAGTGTAAATACTGCAATCTAATTTACAAATATTTGATTAGTCACAAACTGATATGCAGACATTTTTGCCAGGACAGCATCATAGGTTTTGGGGGCAGAAGGGACTCTAAAGGTCACCAGGTCAGGCATGCCTGATAGCTGTCTTCCTGAGAGGGGCCTCCTGTAAGGAGGGGTTTAGGTGAGTTCTCCTGATTAACTAACCCCAGTGAGGTTAGGACACAGTTTAGCCCTATTTAGCCAGGTGGAGGGTCTCAGCCTGGTCGCACCTTCGCAAATGCTAATCTTGATTCTTTAGCATCACAAATACGGGCTAAGCGGTTCACAAACAAGTGCCTCCCCAGGTTACTATCTTCTTTTGAATCCATCAATACCTTACCTGCGTTCTTTTACAAGAGGGGATGGGGAGAAAGGCACAGATTTCCGACACTCCTATATGGGGAGGCAGTTTGGGGAAGTGTATACCTGAGAAAAGCAAAGACCTCAGTCCCTCAGTCCCTCAGGCAGCATTTGATGGCGGGGAGAACCTTGTCCAGGCTGAGAATCATCTGAATAAAGACTGTAGCAATTGCGCCCTGGCCGGTTTGGCTCAGCGGTTAGAGCGTCGGCCTGCGGACCAGAGAGTCCCGGGTTCGGTTCCCGCTAAGGGCATGTACCTCGGTTGCAGTTTGTCCCCGGCCCTGGCTGGTAGTGTGGGTGGCAGCCACTCGATGTGTCCCTTTCACGTCGATGTTTCTCTCTCTCTCTCTTCCTCTCTCTCCCTCCCACTCTATCTGAACAAAAAGTGAAAAGTCCTCAGGTGAGGATAAAAAAAAAAAAAAAAAAAGACTGTAGCAATCGCATCGTAATGGTGACACAAAACCTAAGCAAGCGAGGAGACGGGGCTTTGTGGACCAGGAAGGACATGCTGAGCCAATGAATGAAGGTCAGGTCCCGACTCTGGCCCAGGTTCTGCTCCTCAGTCTCTCTGGGCCCCCATTACCTCACTCCACCTACCACGGTGAGGTGGTCAGGTGTGTCATCCACTCTGAGTTCTGAAGAAAGGAACTGTGCTAACACCCGTTCTGCACAGTTTCCTCATCCTTCCCCTAACACTTCAATCGGGGAAACGCTGTCTGCTGGGCTCATCCAAAAGTGACCACTTGATCCAGAAGAGTGGAGGCCAGTCGCAGCTCCATCTGCTCTGGGTCCACCCAGAGCCTCACCTGTGACCATGCAGCACTAGTGTGTGTGGCCTGCTTCTATATGGATGGGACCCAACTGACGGAAGAGGAGACTGCAGTCAGGAGGGAGAAGCCACCCAGTCACTTCCGTCTATTTTAATGACAGTTTTGTTGGTTTTAGTGTCTGTCACTCCCACTTGAATGCCAAGCCCATGACAGTTGAGACCTTCTGTTTTGTTCTACACTAGGTCATCAGTGACTAGCACATGGTAGGTGCTCAATAAATATTGGTTGAATAAGTGGACAGGTGAGAGACTTGCGATATGGTCCTGGATTTGCCATTTACTAACTGTAATTCCTGGGGCAGGCTACTGAGTCTCTCTAGCCTGCAAGACTGTTATGAGGATTAGATGGAGTTATATATATTGAGGATTTACAGTAACATGTTACATATTGTTGGGGCCCATGACAGGCCACCCCCAAATATCCCACAATGGCATGTTGATTACTTTGAATTCAAGTTACTTGACCAGCCTGTGCCAGAAGGGCACCTTGACCCCCCTTGTCCTCCTGAACGCAGGAAATGTATCTCCCATGTAAAAGATGTCCTCCCTGCACCTGGAAGACACTATTGTTAAACAACTCAGAACCCAAAGTCTGTGTAATCAGATCTTAGGGCCTCTTTTCTAATTTACTGCTTTGTTTAAATTCCTCACTAAAGGACACCCATTAACCTGGCTTAGATTCCTTTCTAATGAGCACTATCTTTCTTTGTCCTGTCAATTTCTCACAAATTTATTGTTTGTCTCAAACATTTTCAAAGGTGCCTAGTTGTCATTCTGTTGGCCTCATTTTATGATCTGAGCATCGTATATTGTTATTCTCCCATGTACACATTATTAAATTGGTTTTTCTTCTGTTAATCTAGGCTTGTGTTAATTTTATTACTAGTCCAGCTGTAAGAACTAAAGAAAGGCAAGAGAGGGGATTCTCTCCCTCCACAACAATATTCGTTAGCTATTGGAATGAACATGGGGAGGAATTCTTCAGGAATGATACCAAGTGACGCACTGAAGGTTAATAATCTAATTACAGTTCACACTTCATAATGCAGATAATATTTACTGACCTCATTTCTAAACAAGTTGGTGTAAACTAAGACTAAAATGTGAATTATTTGATGATATCTGTCAGCTGAACAACATTTTATTTGTCAAGTAAGAAAAGAGAGTTAAGAGAATGACATAATCTCTCTCAAATTAGCCCTTTAACAGAGTGCCACTGTTTGATGCAATACATTGCCGGAAAGTTTCATATTCTTTATTGTGTCTGGATGAGATCTTTTCTGGTTGTAAAGTGGCCACGAGAATGTTTCTAAAACTGTTATTAAAAAAACAAAACCCCGTAATTTACCATCTGGTCATATGTACTGTTTTTAACGACAGATGTTTAAAAGATCCTAGTTCTGTATTCTATATGATTAAGATATTTGTTTATTCAAATAAATTTAGAATATGATTTACTGGTATCACAACATTCTAATGAAAATTCTAAATAAAGAGATCCATTTCTATAAATTCATTTCTGATCATCAGGAAAAATCAAATTGTATATTTTTAATGACATGGATAATTGTATTGAACACTGAAGACATATTAATACTTGTAAGTCATTTCAACTTTTTTCTGTTTAAAATCGACTTCATAGTTAGTCCAAAATTAATCCTTTCAACATTTATATAAAATATATTTAAATAATCCTCTTCATGATATAACTGAGGAGAGAGTAAAAGCTTGAGGATTTAACTTTCTTTTATATTTTAGTGAGTTACACACTGGCTCAAATAGAGATACCTAGAATCTAATATGCATTTTCTCTAAACTTCTGTTTTTATTATTTGCATTTTGATCATCATTATTTTATTCTTACCATAGATGTGGGTTTTCTTACTGGTTTCTTTGCATATTTCCATTCTTTCACCTGTGTTTATAAGTATGCTGTGAATTTTAGGGATCCTCTGGTTTAGGTTTAAAAAATTTAGCATCGTTGTAAATTGTATGTAATCCCTCTCCTTTTCCATGAGCCTGTCATAATCTCTAACCAATGGAATTTTTTTTCAGTTACCAGTTACTGAGGACTAACTAAGGGCTTTTACCGATCTTAGCAGCAGTATTCCCATTATCCCCATTTAGCAGATGAGAAACGAACTTGCCTAAGGCCATTCAGGTTAGAACTGAGAAGTAACATTGGTTTTGCTCCAAACTTCCCACAAGACTGGAGGTGCCTTAGCTACTCACCTCCCCTTCCATTTTCTTCCTGCTGTCTTTTCCTTTTTGGCCCCTATGTCACCAAAGTGTTACCTTTATCCTTGGTGTTATCTACCTGTCTGTCATTGTCACTTCCCAATGTGAAGTGAGAAGTCAGGTGACTCCAGGATGACAGAATCCGTTTTGCTCACCTGTTCTGGCTGGGCAAGAACTGCCTGCCAAGAGCAGCACCCAGAAAAGCCTCCACAGGAAGGCCTGTCATCCTGTGCCAAGGGGTAAACCCTCGCCCCATAAGGCACCTTAGTATTATTAAGCATTTTCTATTTGTCAGGCACTTTATAGTCGTTTTTATTGGTGTTTTTTACTAGTCATAACTCTGCATCAGTACTGTATTCACTTTTCTTTTAATTAAGTGCTCCGAGTGAAGTGGAAAAGACCGCAGGCCCTGGGGAGCAACTCTTCAGTCCCCAACAGTCAGGGAGCAGACGGAACCGCAGAGAGCCCACACCTGCTCCCATCCAGTGTCAGGCCAGAAGCCGGTCAGCACTTACCCACGCAGGAAGGGCTCTCCAGGGAGCTTGACTTTGTAGGAGGAAAAGATCCCCACGTTACCATGGCTTTCAGCCACTTCCAGCTTGAGCACGTGCTGACATTTGAAAGACTGGGCCATTCTATGCCACCCTAATCTAAAACGCTCCCTTTTATTTTCCTGAAACACAAACCCAGCGTCCTTTCCCTCTTGTTCTTTAATGCCTAAAAGAGCTTTTAAAGCTTTGGCTACATGTTACAGCTAAAAAAAGTACCACTGTATAAGAGGCCTGGACCTGGAGTTGGAACTTTAACTTTGCTCCTTGGTAGTGAGGTGAACTTGAGAAATTGCTTAACCGGTCTGAGGGTCAGTTTTTCTCATCTGTAGAATGGGTATCTCAGTTCCTATCCTCACCTTCAATTTGCTCAATACTGTGTGTGTGGAAAGTATCACAGGACTTACCCGCCGCCCCTCGGGGTTTATTCCTCAGGTCGCTTGTCTGTCTCCCCCAGAAGACTGTGAGTGAGCCTCTGAGGATGAGGACTGTATCTGTGTCCCCACCATCTATTTCCCCCAGTGCCTGACACGAGGAAGTGCCCCACAAAGCTTCCTCGGCATGAAGTCACATACAGGAAAGCCCTTTTGCAAACTGTAAAGCACTGTTCACAAGTGCCTTAGTAATCGATTGTTCAGAGCAGGCTCCCACAGACCGAGGCATGGAAGAAACAAGGCGAGGTACCACAGGAGCCAGGCTTTCAGCAATCATCGGGACCTACCATTAAAATGCAAACTGTGGCACAGTACCAGTTCTGAATTTCTCTGGATTACTGCACAATACTCAGTCTTGAAATGTTGTGGATAACAACGCAGTGAACATTGATAAGTGGTGAGACGTGGCAGCCTACCAAGCGCTGGGACGCCTCCAGTCGAGTACTGAGGCTTTCCCAAGCCGTCTCAGTGCGACAGCAAAGAAAAGGCTCACATTTCTGACAAGGCAAGATTTAATTTTTTCCAAATTTTCACATTCTCCTTACATACTTTTAGGTTTAAATGTTTAGTTTTGGTTAGGCCCACTTCGGTCCCATTTCTCAGAGAGTAATACACGCCATTTACTCTCCAGGGTTTACTTGTGAGCAGCCTAAGCGAGATAAGACCCTCTTCTTCCTCTCCAACAGTCCTCCTTCTGATTTGCCCTAAGTATTCCCAGGCAATTTCTAAGTATTCTCCAGTGTCGTCTCTGAACTATTTCTAACTTATTCTTGGCCTCCAAATTCCCACCCTGGTATACAGTAAATGCTCAATAAAAGCTTTTATAAATAAACCCTATGTTCAGAGATTTTCTGCATAGCAGTCTCCTTCCCCTTGACCTTCCTCTTCTTAGATCATCACTCACATTCCAAGAGGTACTTCTGAAACACATCACTTGAAATAGTGGTTAGCCCGGCCGGTGTGGCTCAGTGGCTGAGTGTTGACCCATGCACCAAGAGGTCGCTGGACCGATTCCCGGTCAGGGCACATGCCCAGGTCGTGGGCCCGATCCCCAGTGGGATCCCCAATGGGGGGCATGCAGGAGGCAGCCAATTGATGTTCGCTCTCATCGATGTTTCTATCTCTCTCCCTCTCCCTTCCTCTCTCTAAAATCGATAAAAAAAAAAAAAATAGTGGTTAAATGCTGGGAATAGAATCTATGATTCCATGATCCTCTCCATAAATTAAAAAAAAAAACTTGAGAAACATACCTGGAACTATACCACTCCCCCACCCCTTTATAAAATAATCCCGAAAACAGTGAAATCACCAGCACTATGAATATCCTACTATTAATTACAAAAAATTAACGTGAATGAACACCAAGTTGAGAGAAAAAGAAGTGAAGCTAGCATAATCAGTCTTCTAATAATCTTGTTATACTTTTATGTCTGTGTTTCTGCAGCACCATGTTTTTAAACTATTACCTTAATCCACTGAAAAGTAAATATTCTACAAGTCTCTTTTTTTCTGAAGTAAAAAACAATGAGATATTTGTTCAAGATGGAATATAGAAAATCTATTCATATATAGTTTTTGTCAGAGTGAATGTCACAAAGTAGAAAATGACATTCCAGATAAGCTGCCTTAATAAAATCAATAGAATTATTAATTAAAGGTATTACTTATAAATCAATAAAATTAAAATTCTAAAAGCCTACGAAGTTATCCTATTAGGACTGTGGCAACTGAATACTGTGACTATTTGAAGGGCAAACTAAATTAGAGGTAATAAATCCTGTATCGTCATAGCAATAATTTCTTATTTTATCAGAGCACCTTGTCAAGTCACAAAAGAGTTAATTGGTCAGCAGTGTTGCATCAAAACACCAACCAAATTACCACGATTCTTCAGTCTATTCAAAACATATATTAGTACACATCAACTTGAAGTGGAACTTCTGTTGATTTACACAGTCTCCAAGATAAAAGTCAGGTATTAGAAAACGATAGCCCAAGTATGCATTAGGGAACTACAAATGCCATAACACGGGATCTAGCCAAATACAGGCCCCACTCCTAGAATACGGAAATTAGAATTTACCAACGTTACTGCCATAACAACTGTCGTAATGTTTTAAGAACCCCAGTGTTATGACTGCTCCCTTAATCCCAAACCATTCCAGATAAAATTTAACCTTTTGTGAAAAGCCGTTGATGTCATGCTAATCTAACTTTTGTGAATCCGCTGGAGTCTGGACAGCAGTTGTGCCCACCGGAGCTCCTACACCCCGTTAGCACTTGAAATGTGCCAAGGCTCTGAAAAGAGGACCGGGAAGGGTCTGCAGACAAACCCAGAAGCAGGCCTAGGTTAAAGCATCCACAGGGATGAGCTTTCTGAGGTAACAGAGAGAGGGCAAGGGCCTAGGTGAGCCAGGGTGCCAGAGGGTCCTGAGAGTTCCTATCTATCAGGAGAACAGATAGGGCGACAGCTGAGTCCATGGACGACCCAGAAGAAGGACCAGCCAAGAGGCCCTGCACAGCACCTGGACAAGACATTAACAAGAGAAGAACTGAAGACTGAGACCGGGACCTTATCAACAGACCAGCTGTTTTTCAAATATAAAACATTCTGTACTAAGGTAATAAAATGACAGAAACATTTTAAGCACTTTTCAAAACATAACTCATTAAGCACTGAGGACCACAGACCCTAAGTATCACCACCGTCCCCATCTGACTTAGGGACACTGGAGCACAGGGAAGTTCTGGGCTGACTGAGATTTGGCCCAGGGAGTCTGGCCTACTCTTAACCACTGAAACAAGGCTTCTCAAAAGAGGTTGTTACAGTCCCCAGTCCCAGCAATGGCTGGGGGCCACACACAGCAACACAGAAACATGTTATACACGGGAAACACAGCTGACCCTTGAACAACACAGGTTTGAACTGCGGGGTCCACTTACATGAGGATTTTTTTCAATAAATACTGTAAATATATTTTCTCTTATGATTTTCTTAATAACATTTTCTTTTCTCTAGCTTACTTTATTGTATATAATACATATAACATACAAAATCTATGTCAATCGACTGTTGTGTCATCAGTAAGGCTTCCTGCCAACAGTAGGCCATTAGCAGTTAATTTTGGGGGGAGTCAAAAGTTATTTGTGGATTTTCGATTGTGTGTGTGTGTGTGTGTGTGTGTGTGTGTGTAGAGGGGAGAACGACGCCCCTAATTCCCATACTGTTCAAGGGTCAATTATGTTTTATTTTGTTTTCCGCTTTTTAATTTTTCTTTCTTCTTTCATTGTTCTAGAAAACCATGTAAGGTAGTGTTAGGAATCTAATGTTATATCATCTTCTCCTTACTGGATTCTTTTATTTGAACAGGTGACAAGAATTTTGGAATCAGCAAACCATGGATTCAAAAGCAGAGACTCTGGGATCACACAGGCCTGGATTCAGATCCCAGCATAGTTACTTACCAGTTCCTAGACCTTAAGCAAGTTAGTCAACATCTGTTCACCTTAGTGTCCTCCTTTGTAAGATGGAAATAATTACCTTAACTCCTTGAAGGGTTGTGTGAGGGTTAAATGAGAGACCATATACCACTGCTCACCGAGATATTCTGGGCAGCCCTGGCTGGTTTGGCTCAGCGGTTAGAGCATCGGCCCGCGGACTGGAGAGTCCCAGGTTTGGTTCCCCCTAAGGGCACGTATCTCAGTTGCAGTTTGTTCCTGGCCCTGGTTGGGGTCATATGGGTGGCAATAACTCGATGTGTCTCTCTCACATTGATGTTTCTCTCTCTCTTCCTCCCTCTCTCCCTCTCGCTCTATCTGAAGATAAATGCAAAAAAACAAAAGCAAAAAAAAAAAAGATATTCTGTGCACACAACTTGCTTGGGAATCTTGTTAAAATGCAAGTGTTGACTCAGGGGAACAGACTGGCGAGACTCTACATTATCAATAAGCTCCTAAATGATGCAGAGGCTGCCAGTAGGTGGACCACTTGAAAGCCCGCAATACATCTTGGTTATTATTAATGATTATACTCTACTTCATAACTACAGAATCCATGAGAGGATGGACAGTTGACATTAAAACTCTGCAAGAAGGGAGTCACATTTCTCTCCGGAGATTGCAGCCCACTGAAATGACAGCCTCACGGACCCAACTCTCCCTTCAAACACTCCTCCCTGGGTCTGGTCCATCTGTCCTCTCTCTGACTCAGAATAGCTAGGAAGCGAGGGACGGTGAAATCATCCACATTTCTAAGTTATGTTCCTTAAAAACTACATGGCAAAAACCATAGCAAGGTTAGGTATCAGAACTAGTCCACAGGCTCAAGAAATTCACCCTAAACACTTATTTCTCAGACTATCATTAAAAAAATGGAGGATTTCCCCATGGATGAAATTTTTGTGTGTCTATCTAAATCTATCTGAATATAATATCCATGAACACTTTGTCTAAACGGAGGGGGAGGTAGAGAAATTTACAATTATTAAATTAGAATATAGATGGTGTACTTACCAGCTAGGTCTCTGGGACGTGGTAGAAAGTGCCCAAATGGCAACTGGTGCCATAAGCAATAGTTCCCTTTTTCTTGTGTTGGGAGAGGAAGGATGGGGATTGAATGGTGGGACATGTGGCTAAACTGGGTTACCCTGGACAGGAGACATGGAATAAAACTAGAAATGGATGATTACTCTCTGCCCAACTAGTCTTGACATTCTAATTTGGTAACCGAATCACTCACAAAGGAAGTGACATTTATCTCTGTCATTCTTTAGCATTCCTTTCCAAATTCCTTTCCTTTTCCCCCAGAAGCCTACTACCTAATGCTCTCTTAAATCTGTCAGCCTTTTTAGGTAGCACATTTTTACCTCCTTTCTCACAGATCAGATCAAAATGCCCATCTTCTAGTGTTCACTGCCAGGTGATTGGGGAAGCAGTAAATCAAGGCCTGAAGGAGGCTAGATGCTCCTGGGAAAGGTTTGCATTATAAAGATGATTTTCAAATGTCTATATTTGGGTGGAGGTGGGGCTGAGGAGGTGAGAGGCAAAATATGGGCTGGTGATGTGAGAATAACTGAGCTGTTCTAGTACGTCCCTTTCAAGATCTCCCTGCGCTCCCGTTTTCCAGGGTTATATAAATGGACTCAACATGGGAAACCTTTACCATCGCCACACTGCTCCTTCAGTGTGAGGGGTGCACTTTGGGACTTCCCTGTTCCCCACATATTAAAAACAACCCAATTCACTGCCTGGAGAGTCAAAAATCTCAGAATGCAGAGGGTTACCAGAAAAAGGAAGTTCCCACTGGAGTTCCTAAAGCAGCCCAAGAGCAAACGGCTGTGATGGAAACTCCAGCTGAAGCTGAGACGTTCTGCTAGCAATACTGTAAGATACTCCTCTTTCCCTTGTGTTTGAAAATACTGTTACTCAAGACTTGGACAAAGGTTCAGATATGATATGAATAAAAATATATCAGTCACTAATGAGAGTTTGCTGTCATATGTAAATGCATCTTTTTTCAGGGAGAAAGAAGAGTCTCTGTCAGGCTGTTGAAGTATAAGCTGAAAGGAAGTCTGACTGTAGAGGAAGTACTGAACAGAAGGACCTGGAGAATTACTGAAAAATCTAAAACACATCAATTTGGTTCGGGCCTCCTGCAGTACTAGGGGATACACTGTGGTCTGCTGTTTAGTTTACAGCCATGGATATGAGGTGATACAACCTCATACCCAAGTTTAATCTCAGCCCAGTGCCCTGTCTCACAGGGCTTAAACACTCATTTGTTTCCAGATCATACATAAAGACTCGACACCATTCAGAGCCCTTCCTCTCTCAAAGGAGAATAGCAGGCCAAGGGAAACTCCCATCAATCTGAAAAACCACAGAGTCTAAAACTTTATAGAGCTTAAAGTTTTAAAAGTTCATCTGTTTCCACTGTGATGTTCATGGAGCAAGCAGAGAAGCACTTCAGCTTGAAGCCACAAGCTTGCCTGTCCCCTGCAAACCCCAAGGAGGCGAGGACTACTGAATTCTGCTCCTCTGGCAGCACTCGGCTGGTAGAAAGAGGCTCACGTCAGTGGTTGAGTTGAATTCAGCATCCTCAGAACACCACTAGTGTTAAATAAAGAAGCTGAATAGCACAATGTTTCAAATCCTAAAGTTATGTTTTCTTTCATTTTAGTTTATCAAGGTCAATCAATATCTCTTCTTGGACTAATGAATCCCCACTCCCCTCCAATGAAGTTTTTAAAAGGCATCCTGACTACTTGGTATAATGCAGTGAATGGTCAATCAAGAGAAGTAAATTAGGTCCTGGAAATAAAAGTTTGAGGATTCGACAGACCCACAGATTATTAGTATGTTTGGTCAACATAGGTAACCACACAATAACTCCTATATACATTTTACTTTTATAATAGCAGTTAAGATACAAAAGATCACCTGGAACTGAACTTTTTATTAAATGAGTGGCCTGGCCTAAGCCAAGGTGAGAGCCTGCCTAAGTGATCTCACATACAACTAGCAGTCCCATTAGAAGAGGGGCTCTGCTTGCTCTTTTTTATCCATTTGCAATGACAAGAGAATGAACGATCTTCTGGGTGTTATTTGTTAGGGGAGCCAGATTTTAAATCAGGATGACACAAGGATGTAAATTTTACATGAATGGGATTCACTTTATCCTTTGGCAGCAAATACTTCTTTTTCTCTTTCTTGGATCAGATTTAATAGACAGTGAGCTGATATATATGTGGGTTTATATCAGTTTAAAATAATATACCTCAGTACTGATCACAATGTGCAAGAGTTAAAGTTTAGATTTCTTTCCCAAAATGACTGTTGCAAAACACTGAGTGCATTACCTTTTAACTTTCTTTATTTTGATCTAGTTTTAATATTTAATGAGGCCAAATCTTGTCAATGAGACTACTTGCCAAGTGAAAAATAGATTAATTTATAGAGAGTCCTAGAGAGCCAGGTTAGTAGGTGCTCAGTAATTGTTTCCTGAATGAATGAAAAAAGTTACATACTTGATGTTAATGACATTTAGTTTCTCCACCAATTTGAACTTTCCATAAAGCAGAGCAAACATTCCTGCAGCAGAAAAAGAAATGTAGCCACAAACTAACATTAAAAATCAGGAAAATATCCGTTTTAAGCAGAGCAGTTAATAGCTCCAGAGGATCATTGCAAAAAAAGTTCTTACAATTGCTACAGCTGTTAAACACACTACTCCTTTCACATTTATAGAAGTCTGTATCCATCTTTAAGTAGAAAAGAGTATTCCTCCTGCCTAGTCTCCAAATGCAAAATAAACCTATTAAGTAAATATTTCGAATATTCCTTTTTCCTTCCCACACTGCAACACCTGAATCTGAACGAAAACTGGTTTCCCAGTGCTACCAGCATCTGGCTTCTCAAAGGCAAGGTCATGAATGACTGCATGCGCCCCACAGGGAGGCTGTTCCAATTTTCAGTTGGAAACTAGAAGGACCAACTCTGGCCCCCAGTGAAGACAATGAAACAGAAACAGTGGTCATGCACCACTGACCCCAGAATCTTTCCACAAATAGACTTTCTACTTTCAGAATTCCTTAAAAGTATTTCTGGAAATAATCTGGGTTAGGGTCAAGTAAGTGCAACTTACTTAAGCTTTGTCACAAGTTTATGGATGCTTCTAAGTGTATTTTAGGATGCTAACGTTCACATTTTTATTTGGTACTGGAGGGAGGCACGATCTATTAAAACTTAAGCAACAAAACTATGATATTTAAAACCTAAGCTCCTATTAGTATTCTATATTTGTGTAACTTATAAAGACTAACATTAGAAATCTGTTATCTATCTAAGCTGAAGTACTATTCTGAGGCAGGAAAAATGTTGTGAAGATGGGAAGAGAACAGCTATGAAGATGCAGAATAGGCCTGATAAATCTTTTAAAATGTACCTTTTGAAATGTACCACGTGATTTTCACCTGGGAACTAGGAAGTTGCACCAATAACTGGATCATCTTAGATTACAACAGCTCATGGGGGGAAAGGGAACTAAAGCTACCCTTTACTTTGAACACAGCTATTCAAGAGAGTTAAAGAATGAATCAGTTAAAGCAACCATTACCTCCGCACAATAAAAAACAAAACCCAGGCACTTAACATGAGTAAAAAAATAATAAATTCCATAATCTTTGTTAATCCTTAAGTGCATTCGTTTTTCAACCAGTTCCATAAATGACACACGTATTAATGTCCTCAAGAAGTGAAAAGAGTCAATGCATTTAAAGTAACAGGCTCTTCATTTTCTGAGAAACTTGCAATGTTAGAAGGGAATTAAAGCATCAGGGTATGACGGTATCACCAAGAAGTCTAGAATAACACGGTCACCAATGGAATTCAGTGACACATCAGTGAGGTCCCCTCAGTATTAAGGTTAGACAGCCTATGTTTATAATTAAGTAATAATGACTGAAACTTGAAGTACACATGGCATTTCCTGGGGATTAATGGCCAGCTAGAGGAGTTGACAACCTAGAGCAATGCCTTGGGCCAGTCATTAATCCCCAGGAAATGCCCTGGACCTCAACTGTTACAGTGATTTTAATAAATAGAGGAAGAAAAAGTTTAATATCAGCTTTTACTTAAAGTAAACATTTGTTTTATACTTAGAATGATCAGACTTCATAAAGTGAGTTCTACAGTGGTTACTAAAAAGTTCCTGTAAATTTCTTACTGCTGATTTTTAAAAATTTACTCTAAGATAAGTGAAAAGCAAATTATTAAATATGTGCAAAGAGAACAACTTTTTGTAGTATTTTAACTAGAGGGAACTTAGTTCAAAAGCCATATTAATAATATAACCAACATATGGATACTGAAATCTATATTTAACTTGGGAATTAACTGACAACTCAAAAAAAATAAAAGAATCAGTATTCAGCTTTATAGAACTAATTTATCTCACTCGGTTAAAATAAGACTGTGACAGAGCAATTGCATTCCTTAAAACAAAAGAAAGCCAACTAAACAAACCCCAGATCTTTTGTGGAAATTAAGTCATGAGTCTATAATGACATTGGTGTCAAGAAACCAGAAGACAGATGCCAGTAGACAAACTGTTTCATTATTATTCCATGCAGATATATACTTTAATAAATTCCCTTAGGCTTTTTTTCATTCTTAATCAGATGCTATTCTGAACCAGGACATTTTAAGGGTTTTTGCTTTAGCAGGACATTTATTTTTGCTTTCAAAGAAAAAGCAAACCCAAATTCTCCAAAGAAAAAAAAATTCTCCTCTCCATCCTTAAAACTCCCCCAAACAACCTCCTGGTCTGTCAGAAATGTACTCCACACACTAGAAATACAGAAAGAAACATAGCCTACAGGTCTCATGTATTTTAGAGAACTTTGGTGTTTATATTACTGTTCACAGCCTCTCAGTTGGCCTTGAGGCTTGCTGATTAGCTGGTAAATGTTTGAAAGGGTCAGTTTGTCCAGAACTGGAATTTCCACTTTGGAAAAAGCACAGAGGTACCTGACATCTGTTCCTTGAAAGGCCTGCACTACACTTCCAGACTTACAGTCGAAATTCCTATTTCTGCTTGATGGCTGGGAGGTCACAGTTGTAAAACCTCCAGTGGCTACTCCTGCCTGCAGAATAAAGCATAGTCTCCAAAGACCTCTGGTTTCTGGCTCCTACAGAAGAGAGTATCCAAAAGATGAATATCTTTTTAATAACACGAATATATTCCTCCAGGAAAAATCACAAGACAAGAAGCATCCACTTAAGCCCCCAGTCTCAACCAAGAATTTGCTAGTGTTTAGAATTAATCATTTAATGTTAAAACAGTTCCCTTATCTTTGATGACACTGAAGCCCAGAGAGGTGAACTGATTTGTCCAAGGTGGCTCAGCTTCTGGGCTTGGACTTCTACTTTGGAGTTCTTGCTACACTCCTGTGCTGTTTGTCTTAATTATCCATATTCATAAGTCTTTATCTGCCCCCTAGATCGAGAGCTCCATGGGGCTAAGGAAAGACAGCAATGTTTTAGTGCCCACAGTGCTGAGCACCACAGGGTATACGCCCCAAGCCTGAGCCTGGCTGGTAGGGCAGATATTCTTTTCATCTAATAATAATTTCAACAACTGACTTTAGTTTATGGAAACTACACCCCAAATGTCACTTTACATTCAACTACATGTTATTGGCACTCGACTGCCAGTCTCTCCACTCCCCACCCCCTTACAGGAAGTGGGATTGGCATGTTTTCTTTTTAATAATTTATAACTGTTTTTCTAACTTCATAAGTTATAGTGAATATGTACTAGAGTATTTTAATGGTTACTTTATTCAAATATATTTTAAGTAACTGCTTCCTTTATATGTACAGTATTCCACCACTCTTTGCCTTATAAAACCCATGCATTCAATGGAGAGAGGCTGCCAGGGCTGAGCTAACCCTTTTGTTCTGCTAACTTTGAAGATTTTAGCGTTACCGCGCAGCGGTGATTGTTAGAGCGATTGGCCTCTCACATCTTTTAAGGCGAGGTGTAAACTTTCCTGAAAAGCACCAAGAGTTAAGCTTCTAAGGGTGAAATCAAATCTGGTTCAGTATATTTGCTACTTTTTCAAACTTCCCTGAACCGAGACCTGCATTAACACAAGTTAGTCTCCAAGTGGTACCAAAGAAACATTTCATGCATAGAGTTTAGCTTGGTTACCTGGGTGGGGGAAACAATAGCAGGTGAAACTATGGTGGGAGAATTGGTGCTTCTGTGCCCATTGGCTTCTGGAAGAAGAGGCACGGGGTCGTGTTTCACGGAAACCACCACCACCGCGTCCACAGGATCCGAGGGACGGATACAAAGTCTTTTTGGGGAAGAGGGGCCGCAGATTTCCCCCGACCCGAACACGGACTCGTACAGGGCACGCTTAGGCGCAGCCTCGGATTTCACGTCGGGTCCGATCAGGCTGTCTTTGGGGAGGATATAGGTGTTCCCCAGCGAGGGCGGCTGGGGGCGGTGGTGGTGGGAGGGATGTGTAGGGGGGTGGTGGGAGTGGTGGCGAGCCGCCCCGTTCAGAGCCTCGGCGTAGCAGCCCTGCAGGGCGGGCGAGCCCAGTTTGGTACCGATACCCGCGATGCTGTTGAGCGTGGCGATGGAGACGGCGCCGATGCAATGGTTGGTGTAGGTCTTGGAGAGCTTGGCCGCCTTGGAGAGCATCTGCATCCTGGTGCCCAGCAAGTTCTTGCCGATGGCTTTGTTCTCGTACCAGGTCACATCGCCCTCGCTGCAGTGGTCCCGGGGCCGCTGGAAGAACGCCTTGCACAGGGGGTTGCGCTTAGACAGGTACTTGACGAAGCTGGCATAGGGGCAGAACTCGGTGCCCGTCTCATACATGCGGGGCAAGTTCTCCTCGTCGCTACTCTCCGCGCGTTTCTTGCTCCACGACGACGAGCGCGACTTGTGGTAGGGCCCGAGGGACTTAAAGTAGACGAACTTGCGGCCGTCCTCATCCATGGCCAGCCCAAAAGAGTCCTCCTCCAGCTCTCGCTGGTTCTCGCGGCCTCGCGTGCAGAAGTACATGCACGTCTCAAACCAGACCTTGTTGAGCAGCCCGAAGGGCGTGTTGGTGCTGAAGACGCTGGAGGTGTAGAGCTTTCGTAGGTCAGCGCGCGTGATGGCTTGCTTCTGCACCACGGGGCCGGCACCCTGCTCCTCGAGCTTGCGGATGACCGCAGCCAGCGTCAGGTTGGCGCTGCGCAGCTCGGGGTCCTTGGTGAGGTCGAGCGTGCGACAGTACGGGGGCTCGTTGAGGTAGCGGTTGAGGGAACTACGAATGCTGATGAGCGACGACTTGCTGTAGAGCTGGCCGCTCTTGGAGCGGGCCTCCGCGTAGAAGGAGCGCAGCACGCGGCACAGCGCCCCCTTGTCCATGGTCTCGAAGTCCGGGCTCTGCGCCTTCTCGCTCAGGTACTCCCGGAAGATGCGCACGGCGTAGCGGGTGGCCAGCCGGGTGTTCTCGCTCAGCCGGGCCCGCTCGGGGCGCTGCAGCACGTCGGGGTCCAGCTCGGCGCCGTCCCCGGGAGGCGCGCCGCGGGCCCGGGGCGTCAGCAGTCGTGGCGGCGCCTCCGGCTCCAGCGCGGCGCTCTGGTCCATATTGATCATATGGACCGGCTCCGGCTCCAGTTCCTCCCCGGCCGAGTCCTCGGGCTCCAGGGGCTCGTCCCAGTCCAGCCCCATCTCTTCCTCCTCCTCTTCCTCCTCCTCGTCCTCCTCCAGCCCCCCACCTCCGTCCTCCTCCTCCTCGTCCCCCGTTATCTGCACCTCCTGGATCTCGTCTTCCTCCTCTTCTTCCTCCTCTTCCTCGCCAGCGCTGCAGTAGTGCGGGCGGCCGTGGCGGCGGCCGCGGCCCCCAGCACCGCGCTCGCCCTCGCCCCGCTCCCCATTGTTCTCGGCGGCGGCGGCGGCGGCGCTGGCGCTGCCGCCCGCGCTGGTGTTACAGTCCCCGCTGCCAGGCATTCTCGCCATATTGCCGTCTCTTTGCCAGTCCTCGGGCAGGGCGCATGCGCTATATTGGACCGCAGCGCTGAGAGCTTTTGTGTTTAATGACCTTCAGCTACCGGGAGGCAAAGCCGGGCTCTTAAAGGAGCCGCGCTCCAATTGTCAATTCGGAGCGCTGCTCCGCAGGGGCAGCGGCGCTCAGGGGATGGAGGGGAGGTGTGCAAAGTTAGACAGGGAGAGGGTAAGGACGGAGGCTGGCTGGACCCTCTTCCTCCCCCACCCATCTCCCCACTCCTAAGAAAACTTTTAAGGGGGAAAAAAATGAAAGGGGAGGGAGAGCTGTCGGTGGGGGTGAAACACTCCCAACTTACCCTCTGGCAGAGTGGCGCGCGGGCCCGGGCGGGAGAGAGGGAGGGCCGGCGGGAGGGCGGGGCGGTCTCGCTTCTTTAAGTAATGCCCGAGGAGCAGTGCCCCTTCCACCGCCCCCTCATTGCCCCCCGGAGCCGGGGGTTCGGGGAGGCGGCTGTGCCGGGCGGGCCGCGGGTGCTGCTTCGAGAAGCCCGTGTCTGGGGACGCCCGGAGCGGAGTGGAGCAGGCAGGTTAATGAGCAGGGTGGAGGAGGCACAGCGAGGCCCCGCACCCTCTCTGCGCCCGCGGCCAGGGCGCAGCGGGCGAGGCTTGGGAGCGGGATGGGGCTGGCGGCGGCTCCCCCACCTACTTGCTGGCGGCAAGGCGCGGGGGCCTGGGGCCAGCCGCACAGCTCCCAGCTCCCTTTTCGACTCTTGCAAAGGAGCGAAACACGCCCCACATCAGCCTCATCCCTTTCGACTTTTCCAACAGCCACTTTTAAGCTGTCATTAAAGACCTGGGGCGCTCCCCGTAGGTCTGGGGCAAGTCCGCGCGGGTCCAGCCAGCCAGGGGAAGGAGCGAGAAAGAAAGACTGGGAGGGGTGGTTGGGAGGGGAGACGCGGAGAGAGGCGCTCGGGACCCCAGGGTACTCCTCCCCACCCGCCCAGGCCACCGCCCTCTCTGTTTCGGAGCAAACTGACACAACTCCCTCTGGCGAGGTGCTCCACCTGGTTGGAGCTAGAGCACTGTAGGTCCCTAAGGCCCGTCAGGCGGGCGGGCGGAAAAAGTGAACTTGGGTCTTGGCCGCCCCCGCTGCCGTCACAATTCCGGCAATTCGGATCCAGAGCGCGCTCTCCTTCCAAGTTTGCCAACCGCCACTCGTTTCGCCCTCGGGGCTGCGCTGCCTCCGGCGCACGGGGGCGGGCACCTGCGAAACTGGAAAGGCGGCCAAAGAGCTCGCCGGGTCCCGCTTTCCCATAGGAGACACTGCCCCATTTCCAGCCAAGCGCCCGCCTCCGGCGCGCTCAGACTCTGCGCGCCCTTGCCTCGCTGCCTCCTGCTGTCCCGGCCCAGGGGCAGCGCCCCCAGAGCAGCCAGAGATCTCGGCTGTTTACTTTGGCGACACAGTCAGGCCACCTCCGGAGCTCGTACTGCATCATAACTTTCTCCTCCTAGGGCAGTCCGAGTGTCCGCTGGCGCGCGGGCCAGCTCCGAGCCCCAGGAGCGAGGGAAACCGACGGAATGAGGTCCCAGTAGCATGACTCCGGCCCAGGCCCGCCCTCCTGTGAGGCTGCCTCTCCAGCTCCTCGAATGCTTCCTCGGATTTGCCTCCCAGTCCGCATTCTATGTAATTCGACTATGGGAGTCTTGTCAATTGCCCATTCCCCCTTCCTGGGCAGTTTATAACTTTACGCATCAATAGAAATGCATCCGTAATTTTAAAAAAAGGAAAAGGAAATAAGGAAGAATTAGGTCTCTGTGCCGCGTGAGGGTCTAAGTGAGAGTTGATGGTGTCTTCACGGATCAGCCCTTGTCCTCCGCATGCCTTCTCGGCCTTGGACGCCGCGGAGCGTTGGGGAAACAACGCCAGGTGTGAACAAGTTAGAGCAAGTCCCTGCCTCGCGGGCCCCCTCCCTGTCCTCGGGGAAACACACACACACACACACACACACACACACTCACTCACTCACTCACTCACTCATCCACCCTGCTCTCTACGGAGAACCAACAAGGAAGGCCAGGAATTCGTAGGTCACACTCCTAGGAAATCGTCCCTGATGAGCAGCCGGCTTTGTTCAAACTGCATTCATTGCCAACCCCCCCCCCCCCCATATGTAGAAAGGCGTGTTTGTTTCCTAGAGCCCAGGGCACACGCGGACCCGCGCACACGAGCTGGCACACACCCGTCGCATACGACTACTTCTGGAAGGCTGGCCCTTTGTCCCGGGATGCTTCCAGGTTTTCTGGCCACCGGAATGCTCGGGCGGGAAATTTCAGTGGTGCTGAGAACTCAGGTGGGAGCCAGGCAAGTTACCTATCAGGAGCTGCTCCCAGGCGGCCCTCACCGCAAGAGCAGTGAACCGAGGGGCTGTGCTCCCGGCTCCGCCGCGGGGGACTCAGGCCCACGCTCCAGCCCAGGAGCGAAGGTGCTCCTCGGCTCTCCCACTTCTGCGGGCAGCGGGGGTCCCTCCGCCCCCAAGCTCTCCTCTGTGCCAGGCAAGCTGCTTTGAATTGCTCGCAGTTTACCGGAGGCGATGTACTGGGTTGGACGCTCCGGGAAACAAAGCAACCAAAAACAGCTCCCAGTTGACGTCAACTTATTTTCAGAAAAGAAAATAGTTTTGTGCTCCCAGGACAAAATACCCCCCAGGGCAGGTCTCCACTGGAAAAAGCCAGGGGGCGGGGGTGGGGAATAGCAGAACCAAAAAAATCCAAGCGCAAATAACTTTTTAACGGACTTGGAAAAACAGCAGTTTCAGATGCTGCCTGGACAGTTTGCAAACCACGGGCAGGACTCCCACTTACGTTAGGTACGAAAAACGCACCTTGGAAAATATGCCTTGCCCTGATTATAGGGAGACTGTGAATCTGCTTCGTGGCACCAGCTCTTGAAACGCTACCAAAACTCTTTGCCCATAATGACACGTCATCAAACATTGGAAAACACCTCTTTAGGTTAGTATTTACCAGGTAGAACAAACAGAAAAACCAAGAAGTTATAAACCTACCCCTCTCCGGACCAAAAAAAAAAAAAAAAAAAAAAAAATTGCCTAATTTTTAAACCCCAACAATACAAAATTACTGTTGAGTTCATAAAGGAGGTTTAATAAATGATTCCTTAATAACATCCTGTGTGTCCATACACGCAACTCCAAACTGAGAGAATAAGAAAAGCTTTCTCCTCAATATTTTGGTAGAGAGGCAGCATTGGTTGACTTCTGCCTATTAGCCCAGCCCTCCACTTTGATTTTGCCCTATCATGAAGTCCATTCAGCAATCTCTTACCACTGACGGCTGCCCTCACTCCTTTGTCGGGAAGCTTTCTTTATTTCTTGTACAGAATGCGTATCTTCTTTATATAAAAACAATTCCAGTGCTGTATGGAACATTTGTTGCAATTATTTAACTGTCAGAACTCTTGACTGTAAGCTACACTAACTAAGATACTTACAACTTCAACAAGATGTGCCATATTTCTATATTTATCATCATCATTATAAAGTATCATCTATGTATGTGTGCTTCTCCATTTCTTAGATTACTTGAAGGTAGTGATATGACAGTTTTGAAAGGAAAAACTCCAAATGTTTCCCCTTTATTTTATAACCACCTACTCCCATTTCCAGGTCACACTTTATGAAAGGTTACAGTTATCCAGAAACATATTCAGCTCTTCCTCCCCTTGGTTTCCAGTCTTCGGTGGTGCGTCATCTGTTATGTAATTGAAGTAGTTGCTTTTTATCTGCCTGGTTCCTCTACTAATCCAATATACCTTTGTGGTTTAGGCTGGTGCCTGGGACCTGGTGAGCACTCCAGTCATTTACCTTGAAGGAATGAATGAACAGGTTCTATGTTTAGGGAAATCCTATGTTTAGCAAGAAATGTTTATCATGGATCTGAAGTTCAGAAAAGCATTACTCAAGATGATCTTCAATTGAATTATATTAAAAATCAGGACAAAAAGTAACTACAAGGCAACGTTATTGTTTGCAAATTAAAAAGAATGCAATGACCATTTTGGTTTAATATTTCCTTACCATGAATTCCCTCTCTAGTAGAACACACTGTAGAAAGTTATTGCAGAAGTGAGTGAGGGGGTCGGGGAATAGAAGTATTTAAGTATTTAGAGAGTTGGGTTGGGGAGAATTTAAACTCATAGATTCAAGGAATTGTATGGGCTCCTGGGGCAGAGGCCAGTAAAACTTTGGTTCATCACTTTATAGCTCATCACTTGTTTTTAGTTCATCACTTTTAGGTCAGGTTTTTTCAATTTGATTACTAAAAGATTCATAAAGTATTTTGGAGGTTAAATATGCATTCAGATTGAAGCTATTCTGACATATCTTTGTTTCAGAGTTTCACTACTAAATTCTGTTGGATTCAATTGAAGATCATCTTGAGTAATGTTTTTTTTTTTTCTGGACTCATGAAAATAGAACCCATGCAACCTAACTCTACAATGTGGAAGAAAACTCCAGAAGAGCAAAAACTATGTCTTATTTATTACTGCAGGTCTGATTCATTTCCAGTAGAGTTCCTTAGCATATTTTAGCAGGGTGGCTGGCACATAGTAGACACTCAATAAACATACACATATTTATGTGTGGAGAGAGAGCTTACCTCTGCGGAAGGTTATATAGCAACGTGGTTAAAAGCTTCATTTGAAACCAGACTGCCTGGGTTCAACTCCTAATGTGGCTCTACCAGGGGCCCTCTGTTATGTCTCAGTTCTCTCATTTTATTATCTGAATGATAATAATAATAGGCCCTACATCATAGGATTGTTTGAGAATTATATGGGTTAATATTAGTAAGGGACCATAATACAGTGTCTGCAGCATCAGTAAACATTCAACTGTTAGCTCTTACTGATTAAAGCTTGATTATAAACAAGAAAACCAAAGCTAGGAGCTTCACAAAGGATAAGCCACTTGCCCAGGTCTCCCAGACCATTTAGGGCAGAAAAGTGTGGCTCCATAGCCCATGCTTCAGCCACTTGATCACATTGAGCTTCTAGGAACGAAAGAATGGGGGAAAAAAATCTTCAAGGGAACAACTTCCTTAAGATACTTCTGTGTGTCATTTGATTTGGGAATCTTTGAAAGCCAGAGTAGTCCTAAGCCAAGGCCTTGGACTGTGAACACAACGGAAACGGCCTAAGAAACAGCGCCCCCTTTGTCACTTGGCACCTAAAACACTGGTACTGTTTCCTTCGAGTGTTGGAAGTGGAGACCCATTTGTGTCTTAGAAGAATAACAGTAAAGAGTTTAGAGGCAAAGGAATGTCCACAAACCCAACCAGACTAGAATGAGGTGTTTTCTACTGAAATCTTGGGCTGTTCTGCCTAAATCTCCTGGGAGCAAGGAGGATATTACCTATTTTTATCTTTGATGCTTTGTTAAAAAACAGGTCAGCTTGAATATAACAGGAGGACTGACAGGAGTGGAATTTTTAGTTTCTAATTGCTACCTGGTAACTATAATTCTTGATCTTTTCACTTAGTGGTCTCCTAGATGTTTTTATTTTATTTTTATTATTATTATTTTTAATCCTCACCAGAGGACATTTTTGCATGTATCTTCAGATAGAGCGGGAGGGAGAGAGGGGGGAAGAGAGAGAGAGAGAGAAACATCGACGTGAGAGAGACACATCGAGTGGTTGCCACCCACACAACCTCAACCAGGGCCGGGGACAAACTGCAACCAAGATACGTGCCCTTAGCGGGAACCGAACCCGGGTCTCTCTGGTCCGTGGGCCGACGCTCTAACCGCTGAGCCAAACTGGCCAGGGCATCCTAGATGTTTTTAAAGCAAGGACCATCAGAAGTGAATATAGTTTTCCATAAGTCAATTGTGTTTTTGTGGAGCCTAAAACTGTGCTATCTGTTATAATACTGTGGTACTGAAACTTCACTTCGTTAATAAAGAAGTCAAATGTGAGGGCTGTCAAAGCTAAATAAAAAATAAAATAAATAATGACAGTAGTTTCTTTATCTTCTAATCACATATCTATAAAGGGTATGTGGGATTAAAGTGGATGTTAGTCCTTTTATTAAATAGTGTTTATTTCAATGTCACTGCATTACTAATGAAGGTGGAAATGGAGATAAAGATATGTGTTAATGTCATGTAACGAATACATATATTTTAAATAATGGAGGAACTATTTACATTTGTCTCAGAACATATAATGTTCCTGAAACTATATACTATATTTTAAAGATAGCCTATTAATTTAGTAAAAGCAAAATAAAACAAAACAACAAAAATGTAAAAAAAAACACTTTATACCCTAATATTGGTATGAAAATGTTATTCTCATATATTTTTTTGGTGAATATTGAGTAAGATAGCCTTTTAAGAAAGCCATGAATATGTTCATATTCTATGACCCAGGAACTGCTTCTTGAAATTCATCTTCTTAAGAAATATCGAATTTTATTTGTATTTTGGTAATGTTTGGTTTCTTGCATCTAGATAACGTGGACAAATGAGTTTGCGCTACATGTCACAAAGTGCACTCTAGAACTACATTTCACAATATCTTGGAGACCTACCTTTGTTTACAAAAGTTTAGAGAGTAAGTATTTGTTGAATGAAGGAAGGAAGAAATTCAGTTAGGGAGAATCTTGTTCTATAGCAATGTCAGGCACCCTTTGATGACTATCAATAATGATGATGAAGATAAAGGATGTAAACTAAAAGGGCAAAGCAAGATAAATTTGAAAGCTCCTATTTCAATGTCTTCATGACTTTGAGAAAGTTTAAGGACCAGATTTTGAAGCTCTAGATATCAGAATTTAGTATCTAGGTATATCGTGGCAATTCACAGGATGTGCTGAGGAGTGGGTATATACTTGCCCCATGGCTATGTTTCTAAATGAACTAAAAAAGAAAAAAAAAATCTCTTTTAAATACCCAGAAGCACTAACCCACATTTTGAACTAATTGACTTACTTTTTCTTAGGAAAGCTTAATTTAACTGTTAGGGGCACATGGGTTTATCTGAATATTTAAAGAAGCCCTGGGATGGGTTTGTTCTATTTCTTTAATTTGATGCTGGAGATCCAGGCTTTGTACCTGATGGAAGAGGATGGCCTTGGAGAGGGTTGGGGAACAGGACACATTGACCTAACCCCTCTATTTTGGGACCTAAATGTGCAGAGCCAGGGCACAGTAGACTAGTATAGTACTCATAATTCTTCATATTTACTCTTCCTACAGTCTGTGGTTTGATTAGGATACCCCAGAGGTCACATGTTGTCATTACTCCAAATAAAAACAGACTCCCCTGACAATGAGTGCATCTGTTTGTCTTCGTATCTTTTCTCTCTTCCTGGCTTATTCTCTTAAATATAAAAAGAAAAACTGTGATTTTTTTTCAGTCTCTCCTGTTTATAAAAGCAGTCAGCCTTCATTGGAGAAGTTTCGGACAGTACAGAAATCTGGGAAAATAGATATGCCCCATATGTCTTTCTTGTTAACATTTAGTGAGTGTTTGCTGTGGGACTAGTGTTTTACATGAACACTCTCAAGTTGTTCTCATGAGGATTGTTCCTATTTTCCAGATGAATAGAAACCCCGAGAGCTTACAGAACTTGCCCAACATCATACAGCTACTGAGGGCGAGACTCTGGAGCACACACGTTTTCTTAACAATTCACCAGACGAGGTCCTTCAGTTCTATTTCCACCGCCCAGAAGAAAGCTCTTTACATTCTAGTGTATTTCCATGAATTCATTCCCAATGGTTTACTATTTAAGTACTAGATATTACAGAATTCCTAATTCAAACTATGTAATCAGTGGGTGTGGGGGCAAACTCTGCCAAGCACATGCAAAGAGGCAGGAAGGGCAGAAGAATCTCTCCAGGAACACGCCTGGCCTGCCTCCAGGTTCACGTGGTCAAGAGTTTTCCTTCTGCCTTTCTCATGGTTATCTTATTTCCATCTGCCACAGAGAAACACATTAACCTATTCTTCATCCAGCTCTGGGCAGTTGAGCTGAACTGTCGGAGTTTGAGAACAAACCTCGCAGGCCTTTTCACTGTCCCTATGGGAAGGCACTTAGAATACAGCTTGAAACGGATGGCCACTGAAATGGCAGGAAAGGGTTTGCTTGGGATAATGTTCCCAGTTCTGTGGTATTTTGGTCATTGAAAGGCTTTTTTGTGCCTCGGCACCATGCTTTAGTGGTTCACATGCTCTCCAAATTCTCTATTAATTTAGCTTTCCTGGAACTATTGACTTTTGAGACTTAAAGCCTGAGGCAGTCTGTGAACCTTGGAGTGCATCAGAATCAACTAGAATTACCCAGGGAATTTCTTTTAAAATGCAGATTCTTGGGTGTCAGCTCCACAGATTCTGATTTAGTAAGTCCAGGGTACAGTCCAAGAATGTACATTTTTAACACAGCTCAGACAATTTAATACTAATGTAACTGCACTTTGAGAAACACTACCTCAAAAGCTAATATAATTTAGCAAGCAATGAAATAATTTCCTCTTTAGCAATGATTACTAAATCATTTTGAATTCATTTGAAAATCAAATGAAAGTATGAAACCTCTTCCTCAGAAGATGCATATGCATAATTTTGCCTATAATTTCAGGGGGATTGGGGTCAACTTACATCCTTAAATACTGTGACCTGGTCTCTAACACTGTTTTTATATTTCTCCTCCCTTGGTCAAAAAGTCCTTTCTTTAGTTTCAAGTCCAAACTCCCCATAACCTTGGCTACAGTTTAATTTCCTAACAGTCTTCATTGTGTCTCCCTAACATGAGTTCAGCCCTCTGTGGGAGAGGACTCCAGAGAGAACAGTGCCGGAAAGGGAGAAAACATGGCCAGGAGTCCCCAAGACACCGACCCTTAAACTTGAGTGTGCATCCAAATTCCCCGAGGGCCTGTGAAAACAGTGCTGGGCCCACCCCGGCACGGCTGCTGCAGCAGGCTCAGGTGGGGCCCGAGAAGGTGCAAACTCTCAGGTGATGCTGATGCTGCAGGTTCCTGGACCCCGACTTTGAGAACCACTGGCCTAGGAGAAAGAGAAACATATCTAAAGGGGAGAATCAGCACAGGAAAGGAGGAAAGGTGGGGCTAGGGGTTGAGGGCATGGAGCCCAGTGAACCTGGCTGAGTCAATCCAGCAGGACCAGGGGAAGGAATCTCTCATAGGATTCCATGGCCGAGCCTATGATGGAGGAGCTGTGAGGACGCTTGAACCAGCCCTAACTAAAAGTTTCCTTTATGACTGGGAAATTCCTCCTCTCCTCCCCTCTGCTGATCAAATTTGTCTTGCTTCTTTAAGATCCAACTCCAGGTCCTACTCCATGAAGCTTCCTCCCATCATTGCAGCTTGAAGCCAACTGTCACTGCTGTCCACCCTCATGGCCAGGCCCTTTTTGTCAGAGCCATCCAGGGGACCTGGTACTGCCCTCTGCCCTTTGCTTGTATGTTGCAAGTTCTTGGGTTGCATTTGACTTTTATTCCTTCTACTTTCACCCCTCTTTGGCAGGCACAGTGGCCATGCCTTAAAATCACTAGGACCGTTTTCCTAATGAAAACATAGAGATCAATGCCAGATCCCCATACCCACCCCCTCCACCCATTCATTAAAATAAAAACTCCTGCAGCCAAGTCTGAGGCCCCCTGAGAGCCGTTTGTACACTCTCTGGTTGTCTACCTTCAAATTACTCTTTTTTTAAAATCCTCACCTGAAGACATTTTTTTTCCATTTATTTTCAGACAGAGTGTGTGTGTGTGGGGGGGGGAGAGACACACACATCAATGTGAGAGACACAGTGACTGGCTGCCTCTTGCACAACCCCGACCAGGGCGGGGGACCGAACTGCAACCGAGGTATGTGCCCTTGACCAGAATCGAACCCAAGACTCTTTGTTCCTGGGCTGAGCAAAATCGGCCAGGACTCTTTTTTTTTTCAATCCTTCTATAGGCCTCTCCTAGATGGCAATGGTTCTTGCCATTGAGTGCATGTTAGAGTCACCTGGAAAACTTGCAAAAAATACTGACACCTAGATCCTTTTTCTAGAGAATCTGCTCAAATTGGTCTGGGAAGTGGCCTAGGCATGGGGCTTTGCCAAAGCTCTCCAGGTGATTTGAATGTGCAGCTAAGATAAAGACCCACTGGTCTAGACCAGGAGACCCATTCAAACACCTCTATTCAGGGGTCCTTAATATAAAGCCTTGGAATTCCTGGGTGGTCTCCAGGTGGTCTGTAAACCTGCAGAAATTGTAGGCAAAATGTTCTGTATATGTACATCTGTGTATTTTCCTACAACAAGGCTTTATAGCTTTCAGCAGAATCTAAAGGGGTCTGTGACTCAAAATAGTTTAAGAAACATACATATGGATATGAAGAAATGAGCACATGCATCCTCTATTGCTAGAAGTATAAATTGGTACAGTCTTTTTAGAGGACAATTTGGCAGTAGCTGTCAGCACGCAAAATGCACATCCCTTTCAATCCAGCAATTTATTTCTAGGAATCTAGGCTGTACACAAAGAAAATGTACAAGGAAATTCTGGAGACGTTGTTTGTAATAACGCATTATTGGAAACAATCTAACTCTACAGGTGGATGATGAATAAATACATTATGTCTCATCTATTCAACAGAATAGTAGCTGTAGATACAAAGAATAATGCAGGTTTGTGCATGCTGAGTGGAATGATCTCTAGGCATTGAATTAAATGAGTAAAGAATTTGAATGTAAAATGAGTTCATTTGTTGAAAAAATCCTGACCTTGGTTTTCAATGAGGTTCCGCTTCCATTATGGTCCCCCTATATCCCTACAGATAAATTTCTCTTGCTAACAACCAAAAAATCCTAACTACCTTCACCGTCTGCCCAGGTCCAACTCCCAAATCTCAGGCTCAGTGAGAATCACCACAATTCACCCTCTATGCACGATTGAAACCTGGATAACCTCCCTTCCTTCCTCCTTCTCATCTCCTCCTCCTCCTCCACACTCTTTCTTACCTTCTATTTCCACTGAAGCACCAAGCCCCACCAATTCTAACTCATGACCTGCTTTAAATCCATCTACTGTGTCTTCATCCAAGCGTAAATGAATTGTCTTCCCCTCTGAACTAGCTTGGGCTGCCATAATAAAATACTATAGACTGGGTAGATTAAACAACAGAAATTTATTTTCTCACAGTTTTGGGAGCTAGAGGTCCAAGATCAAGGTGCCATCAGGGTTGGTTTCTGGTGAGAACTCTCTTCCTCACTTGTAGACAGCTGCCTTCTCTCTGTGTTCTCACATGGCTTCTTCTCTGTGCATGTGTGGAGAGAAAGAGAGAGAGAGAGAGAGATCTGATGTCTCTCTCTCTCTCTCTCTCCTTATAGGGTACCAGTCCTATTGGATTAGGGCCCCACCTTTATGACCTCATTTAACCTAATTACCTCCTTAAAGACCCTCTCTCCAAATACAGCCACACAAGAAGTTGGGGCTTCAACATTTGAATGGGGGGGGCACAATTCAGTTCATAACACCCTCCACACCTGCTCCTCCTGCCTTATTCCTGTCTCCTGGTGCACCCAAGTTAGGATCCGAGTAGCCACCTCCTCGGGTTCCTCATGTTTAAGATGCATCCGTCCCATTTGGCTCCTGTGCGGCAGCTCCAATGGCATTGCCCTAATTCAGGCCACCTCCCCTGTTCTGTGACTCAGGGAACACAGTGGAAGCTGAGACCGAGGCAGAAACACCCACAGAAGAGGGAACAGCTCCACACGTGTGACCAGGCTGTGCTTAGTTTCTTATCCTTGGATGTCCATGGGATGCCTTTGTATCCTTGAACTTGTGTAAGTGTCTATTCCTTGAAAACCAACAAGCCCAGACTGACATGTGCTCCCTGCCTATTCCTTTAGTGGCACTCGTCATCCCCCAACTCCCACCCCGCTCTCCAGCTGCCAGAAGTAGTTGCTTTTCCTTGAAACCAGTCACCCCTCATCCTGTACACATGGCCTGAAAACCTCTTAATCCCCTCGCTCAGTGGCTGAACTCCCACAGATCTTTTTGGTTGCTCATATGACCTCCTCTTGGAAGCCTTTCCTGACTTCAGCAGGCTTGGGGTTCCCTCGTTCTACAGTAAGAGAGTATAGTGTAGTGGTTAAGTGCCTGGGCTCTGTACCAAACAACTTGGATTCACATTTGGCTCTACTGATTACGTGTTGTGTGACCTTGGGCAAAATTCTTCAACTGTCTTTGCTTGTGGCATGGGGCATTATTGAGACGATGAAATGAATTAATATGAGAAAAAGTGCTTAGGACAGTGCCTAGTACACTGTAAGTGCTTAATAAATGCTAGCAATGGCCATGATCCTGCGCAGTACCCATAGCCCCGCCCACTGAATTGTGAGCCTTCCAGTGTCCACTCAAGTCCTCTAACTGCCTACGGCCACTCTCCCCTATGCTTCCTGCCATTTGGACAGACCCATGTTTTAGCTGTTGCATGTACTATAATTGCTATCCTCTCCTTAGCCAGATTCCTTGGTCTTCATTAAAAGAGAGAAACTTTTCTTTTCTTCTTCTTTTTTTTTGAATTCACGTTGCCTAGCCTAATTACTGGTACATAGAAGATATTCCATAGACGTCTGTTGCATGTATCGTAATTGTGAATTTATTTGCCTGTATCATCCACTAGGCTGTGAGTTCCTTGTCTCTCTCTTGTTCTTTGTATGGGGGGAGGGGGCAGTGAGGTGATCATTTAGACTGAGCACGGACTCAGAGCCAGACTGCCTGGTTTAAATCATGGCTGTGTCACTTCCTAGCTGTGTAACCTTGAGCAAGCCACTCCTCTAGTCCCATTCCAATGACCTTGACCCACCTCCAGCCTGGGCTCTAGCTTACTGCACGGTGCCTTATGGCTGCACCACCAATGCCCATTCATGTCCTGGGCTTTTGTCCATATAGCTTCCTCTGCCTCGGATGCCTTTCCTTCTTACACACTTGACACAGTCCTGCTTATCTGTTAGGACCCAGCTCACATGTCTTAGAGGCTTTCCTGAAGCATCCCTGCTCTTTGCCCTATGCTATTACTTCTATATTATTTTATTATGATATCTCCACAGAGAGGTTCCAGTGTGTCTCTCTTTTTTTTTTTTTTTGAACAGTTTTACAGGTTCCTAGAATATACAATATTTGTTCAAATCACGACAAAAGGAAATTCCCCAAAACATCAAAAGGAAAGAGATACTTGTCATTGTATCCTGGAATGATATGATAATGTGAGTCAAGTCTTCTCTAGAGTTAGAACAACTTTTCTTTAAAGAGGAGCTATTTTGGGAGTAGATGAGAGGAAAGGAGGTGAAGAATTCATTAACACTGGTAAGGTCCTTTGAAGATGAAGACTGCCAGGTGAAGAAAGTGCTAAGTGTCAGATTACTATGTAATTAGGGATCAGGTCTGTTCCAGATCATCTCCATCTCTGGCAGAGTGTCACTTTATTTTTGCAAACAATTGGATTCTTTCATTCGTAACCTTTCCCTTCATATGAATGTGGTTCTGAGGGGAACCATCAGAGGACTTGGAGGTCATCAGCTGAGTCAGTTGGCCTTTAGATATTATGTTATGGAAATGAAATCTTTATCTTCCTTTCTGTTTTTAAAATGGGAGGAAGTGATTCTCTCTTTAAAATTGAAGCAAGCCTTCCCAGAATGTGCCCCAGACCTTACAGAGACGGAGAAAGCCCAAGGAGAATGCCCGAAGGTGCTGCATTAAAGGGTTTGTCACGCCCACCTGCAAGAAATAAACGTGCACTTCTTTCTTCAGTGACTTTCATTTTGTGGGCATTGGTTTGATTCTTCTGGGTCCCCACTTACTTTTTGAATAAATTAGACTGTCTTTAATTTGCTGCTTGATGCTTGTGAGGGGGTGAGCATGCTTTGTTTCCAGAACTTCTTTCCTGTGGGATGCTGAAGTGTTAGAGCCATTTTTTTTTCTTCCAAAATAAAAGGTATGTTAGAGTCAGCTTTAGTACTAAGAGTTCACTCAGCAGTGGCTGCTAAACTCTTTGAAATCATTAAATGCAAGGCAAAAAAAAAAAAAAATAGCTCTGTCCTAAGTATACCTATCATTGCAATTTTGTTATTATTGTGGGAATTTGCCATTCAGAGAGTATTTTATTACTGAGTAATTTCCTCTCTGGATTTATGGCATGTTAAGTTTTATTTAGGGAAAATATGTTTCTTTCACAAGTAGTCTTTACATTTCTTACCTAAGATAGTTTTTTATCTTAGTGGAGTCTGAACCCTATGGATTACACAGTCTGTTTCTTCAGGCTCTACCCGGGGCACAGAGTGGGGAACAGCAATCCTTGGTTGGACAGAGTTGAACTTAATGGCTTTGAGATCTGATCAAATAGCTGTAAATATTGTCTCCTCTTCAATGAAGCCAATGGAAGATTTTGACGTTTTTCACCATTTTCTTCCTGGTTTCACGGTCTGTCCAAGGATCCAGCGCTGTATCTGTGGCCTGAGGAGGGAAGTAGGAAGCCGGATTCCATAAGGACAGCTCCGTCCGCCCAGGCTCCTGCCTGTGTTTTCCCTGGCTGCATTTCCCACCCCACCAGGTCCACACCTGCACTGCGGAGGCACCAGACCAGTTCCACCGAGCTCCTTCTGGCTGTCCTGAAACAAACCAACAAAAGCTTGCCACTCCGGGTGCCCTGCCAGGCTCCGAGTTGGTTAACAATTCACTGAGAAAACAGCTCTGAAATTGCTGCTGCCTACGGAGGGTGAGGGTTGGGTATATATAGACATTTCTAGCTTGCCGAATCTGTCTGGGAAGTCTGAATTTGCAGTTTGGGGAGGGAGCTGGTGCGTGGACCGGCTGCACGTACTTCTGCTCTGCAGGCTCTGTGGTCTCATCCCCAAGTCATGGCCCCCACAGCTGGCATTTCCCCACTGGTGGCTTGGAGAACCTTAGACAGTAATCCCCAAGCTCTGTGTTGGAGGCAAGATCTTGAAGGGAAGAAGGAAGGGTTGTGAGGAAGCCATCTATTCCTTTCCACCCGGGAACCTGGGCCCCTATGTCCTGGGGCTGGTTTGACAACTGCTTTGCCACAGAGATAAAAGGACAAGGGAAAGGCTTCTCCCCTGTGGGAGGCTCTGTGGGAGCAAGGGGAGAAGGGAAATGACTCTGAGTGAGGGTCTCCTGCAATCCCTCTCTCCCAGTGGAGTCCAAATGCCCATCAGTCTTCCCTTGGTACTAGTTACCTAGTATTCCACAAATTACTTTTTAAAGAGATATATCCAAACAACACCATGACCCTCTCTGTTAGTACATCCTGCAGGACAAGAATTGGATGGTTTCTGCTGATCTCTGTGTTAGGATAAGAAATCTCCAGGCATTGCTCACTGTTTCCAGAAATGTGTTACTAATTCTAAAGTGTTGAAATTGGAAAATTATTTACACACACCTTGGAATCGATTTGCAATTCCAACATGCTTTCTTGAGAGTAAGGTGTAGAGGAGTCTTTATGGCCCCAAAGGAAGCCCCACCCTAGGGGTGATGTGGGCATGCGAGGGAACTGCTGCGGTTCCAGAGACACAAGCCACCACAGCAGACAGAACTTGAATGCAGTTCGCTCTCTCCCTCTCTCAGCGCATTAGAAGATAACCAACAATTTTCAGAAAAAAATATTGTGTATGCAACCAAAATCAAGATAGTCAAGACCTTACTTTCTTAAACATTTATAGGATTTTAATTGAGGACATTTTAGATTATATTCTTATCAGGCCACTTGAAAATTCATTCCTGTTTCCTCTCTACTTAATAAGGAGTGATGAACAGATTCCATAAAGTGATGGTAAATGAAACCCCAAACACAGCAAGAGTAACGTAAGTGAATTATCAAGGGGGATAGAATGGAGGCGTTAACAAAAATAAACAGGCAGCTCATGAATTTTAATTTTTTTATTATTATTAAAAAAAATTTTTTTTTGTTCTTTATTGATTTTTAGAGAGAGGGGAAGGGAGAGGGAGAGAGAGATAGAAACATCGAAGAGAGAGAACATCGATTGGCCACCTCCTGCATGCCCCCCACTGGGGATCGGGCCCACAACCTGGGCACGTGCCCTGACCGGGAATCGAACCGGCGACCTCTTGGTGCATGGGTTGACACTCAATCACTGAGCTACACCGGCCGGGCAGCTCATGAATTTTTAAATAATTTTTTCCTTCAACATTAAACACACACACACACAAATGAGGTAGGTAGGGTGTAAAGGTCGTCATTTATATAATCATTGCATTTAAAACCATTACATTGTAGCCCAGCCAGTGTGGCTCAGTGGATTGAGCATCCTCCCATGGACTGAGAGGTCCCGGTTCCATTCCTAGTCAGGGCACATGCCCCAATTACGGCTCGATCCCTGGTGGTATCTCTCTCTCTCTCCCTTTCTCTCTCTCTAAAAAATCAATAAAAACATTTTTAAAAAACCCATTATACTGTAGAATAATACAAGTAAAAAATGGAGTAATTAATGTGATCCATTGAGAGCTTAATCAAGGCCAACACTTTGCCCCCTGTTAATTGTAAGTAATTTGCTGCTACTAATACATTTTTGAGACTGAACTCTATAAAATGAAAGCAGAACCCTGGAAAGGCAACAAACAGCCCTCGAATCTTCTTGTGCTAGACTGACCTTTGCTGGTATCGTTGAAAAATTTAAGGTTGCATTCTAAATGTATTTTCTTGGTGAAAATAAAACTGTTATTTTTCCTTTCCTTCCTTCCTTCCTTCCTTCCTTCCTTCCTTCCTTCCTTCCTTACTTACTTACTTACTTACAAGAAAATTTGGTTTGGGGTGGGGGGTAAGGGACAGGATTACTGTCTAACATTTAAAAGAGGCAATTAGCCTGTTAATTGATCCCATCTCCGTTGCAGAGAACATTTCAACAACTCACCCCCGAATTATTGAACCCAGGTTGTAAGATGCAGGGTCGAGAACTGAGCCCTGGACTTCCATCCCAAATCCTGTAACCCTTCACTGCATTACAGCTACCACCTTAAAAAACCGTAGCACCCCGCGGGCTCTGAGCAATAAGCTTGGAGCTTTGAGCAGAGCTTCCCTCGGTTACTGATAAAAACCCACTCAAATCTCTCCCTTCCTGACAACTCACAGCTCAAATGTCATGGAAAAGAAACACTTCCTACCTCTCCCGCCTTTCTCCCGCCCCCGACAGCTCTTCTATTCAGGCTGTCAGATTCCTCTTGCAAAACCCTTGGGACTCAAATCGAGGAGGGAGGGGCGCTTTGCCTTGATTCTCGTGGCAATGACAACTAAGCTGTTACATTAATTGTTGACGGGGAAGTAGGGACACAGATTATTCACAAAGAACAGATAATTCCCAGTTCACCTCTGGTTATGAAATATCTCCTCTAACTTGATTGGAACCCTCTCCTGGCTCAGACCTGAAATCACAGTTTGGTATTTAGTTTTAGACAGAAAGACACATATAGCTTATAAAGTTATTCACTCCCAGGTAATTAAGAGTAATATATTGTCTGAGAAATTGAATTAATTAGATAGCAGTCAATTAACGAAAATATTACGTAGATTTGGCACCGAGTCCAACCAAAGTCACGTGCAAGCCAAAGTTATGGGGGAAGTTAAGGGCCCATGAGTAAGAAGACAGTTGGTTTGCAGCCAGAACTTATCTCCTCTGCATCCAAAAGATCCTTGACTACAATATTGAGGAAAGACATATTAGTAAAATAATTCATTGCCCAATAACACAAATCAGGCTGTACTCACATGCGAGGTAGCAAAGCAACTAAGTTCCAAACAGGGAGAGCTACATACACTTTGGAACAATCCAGGAAGGCTTCATGGAGGCAGGGGCCTTTGTGTTACCTTTCAGGAAGTGTTGGTTAGTTCGTTATCTATCTCATACTGACGAGTGACGGCTGTGTTCTGGGAATATTGATTTTTAAAAGTGTGCAGAGAAATTTGGAGGAGAAATATGCTTAGGAGAACCAGAGATGAGGAAGGGCAAAATCTTAGGAACATTGGAAGGAGGGGCTTCTAGAATGGACAGTTGATTAGAAGGAATCCAATCGGACATCCTTACTAGGAGAACCAGATTCTCACTTGAGTGCTTCTCCTGAATTTATTATGAGACTTCTGACTTCAGGAAAATCATCATGTCTTTTGGATTTAAGTTCCTTTACCAGAAAAATAACTAAGTTGCCTTCTTTCTCTGACATGAAAGAATTCTGTGATTCCAGTGATTGATACCTTGGGGATATGGAAAATGGTGCTTTAATTGACTGAAAAGAGGAAATGCAGAAAATGAGGAAATTTGGAAATATTCCTCATCAGGGGATTATATTATAACTTTATTCAGTCTGAGAATGCTCCAGTCTTACTATGATCATAACTCTCTTGCACTTTCTGAGGATGTCCCAGTATATCCTGATTACACAGCCGCATGACTCTGTGAAGAGGCCTAGGCATACTCTGGGCATAACTCAGTTGATCTCTGAGTGTGGTCCAGGCACTTCCACAGTTCTAAGGATTTTTTTTTTTTCTGTTTGCCAGATTAAATTTTCAAATTCATCACTTCTGTTGCTACTAATCATAAAATGCTTTTACTGGTAAATATCCCTTGCATCTAAAATTTCTCAGCTTTCTTTTATAGAATGTAAGGACTCAACAGTAAATCTCCAAGTAATCATTGAATATGAAAAAAAAAATCTTTCAATAGTTGGAGGACAAGGACTGAGTCCCATTTTTGCATTAATAGGATCCAGTGTTGTCCCTCATACATACTAGGCCAGTAAATATAATACACATTGAAGGACTGAATGAATGAAGTAAATGAATGACAGAGTTCCAGTTCTCGACACTTTGGGAAAACTGCATAGTCTTAACAAAAAGAGGAATAATCAAGAACACTCCACACAGCAGTTTTTAAATATGCCCATATCTGAGCGACTGTTCAAGAATAAAAAGGTAGTGTTATATATAGAGGTAGGTATTCTAGAATCACAAATGGTGATTGTGCATATTAACTGGCCATCACAGTGTAACCTATTTCAAATAGACGTCCTTAAAGAGAATCACAGGGTAGCAAATGTAAGCTTTGCTAAAATGTACCTACATATATAATGTTCCATACTGCCTCTATACAAGGGCACAGAGTGTTTGGTGTGGTTGCAATGAACAAATTAACTCACTGGGTGAGTTTACTATGTTTGAATACAAAGTAGTAGATGGTACTTAGTTCTGTATCCACTTTTTAAATTGAACTTCATGCTAGTGGTAAGCTTTTTTATTTTTAGCTGGCACTATTACAGAATAACAAATGAGATCTCTCTCATTGTGAGTAAATTACCTTAGGTATTCAAGAAAGCAGAAGTTACAGGCATGGTACAAACAAGCACAGGTTATGCCAAGGTCTTATTATTGGTTTTGGGTGGTACTTTATTAGGGCCAGAGTTATCAGAATACATACTATATATTTCACTTTTAAGTATATCATCATCTCACAATCAATGAAGACAAATGTGAGTCTGAGGGAAGATCAACACTCTTTATGGAGTTTATTCTTTCAGGATTTCATTGTAGACAAAATGAGGTAACCTAGTGACAGTATGGTGGTCTTGTTAAAACTGATCAGTGTGTAGGTCACAACACCGGGTGAGGTGCTTGGTTGTTCCAGAGGCAAGAACTGCAAAGATGGATGTGACATGATACTGATGAGCCCTTGGAGTGGGGCAGCCAAACACTCCAATTCTCTTCCCTTTAAAATGTCCTTCGATCAACCAACCAACAATGCCTTGTTCAGGAATTGCCCAGCAGTGGTCATCTCTGAGATACCAAGTAAAGTAGATCACAGTCTAGGTGAGGAGATCCCATTTTTGTTGACTACAGTAAACTCAACTTCAAGATGGTGGTTGTGTTTCTTAGATCAGGTCAAACTAGTGTAGGAGTTGAAACAATACTGGAAAAGCTAAGAAAATAAAGGCCATCCTCAAACAGCTTAGGTTTGGAGGAAATTATTTTATCTTAAATATATTACCAAGTTAAAGTTTGATTTTCTAAGATAGAGACCATGCAAATATAGTCAGCTCATTCATAGATACCCCTGGTTCTAACCCTATCAGACCTAATGCCTCCTTTTCATAACAAGTATCTTGTAATTCCTCCTTATTGTCCTACAATGAAATTCATAGATAATGTAATCTATCTACAAATACAAACAGACTCAAAAATCATTATATTGTGAGCACTAAAGTAGTCAAATTCATGGAAACAAAGTAGAATAATGATTGCTCGAGGCTGGGGGTTGGGGAGAGGAGGGAATGGAGAGCGTTTAATGGGAATAGTTTCAATTGTGCAAAATGAAGAGTTCTATGGCTGGATGGTGGTGAGGGTTGCACAACAATGTGAGTGTACTCAATACCACTGGACTATACACTTAACATGGTTAAGATGCTAAATATTCTGTTACATGTATTTTACCACAATTAAAGAAAATTATTGTATCGACCGACTTATAATATAAAAGAGAAATCAAGGGAAAGTAATTGTTTCCTAATAATATGAACAACAAATTGTTCATGCTGGGGCAGGACTATGCTAGAAGACATAAGGAGTTGCTTAGGAGCCGGCTGCCTGTGGAGTCATCACGAATACGAGTGCTACACACGCAGTATGACGTGTGTGCTTCCGTAGCAGTGATACTCACAGTGGGTTTATCAGGTGGTGAATGACCCAGGAAGTTCTGCCCGAAACAAAGCACAGTTTTCTCTTGATATATATGGTTGTTGCATTTTGGGGAAATCCAGCCTATTTAGAATTATGTATAAGATAAATTGTGTTTATATGTAAAACAGGGTTGGATTCTTAGATGATCATAAGCAGTTTTTTCATGTACATACTGGGTTTTGAAGGACACAGGACAAGTGTTTGTGGTTTGAGACTATTCCCAGCATTGCAGGCGTCTCCTATCCCTGTCATGGTGACAACCAAAAGTCCCCCCCAAATTTCATCACACCCCTTCTTGAGAGCCACTGACAAGTGCTGACCATACTTTGCGCCCCAGCTCCAGTCACCGTCTCATTAATGCTGTCTCAGATTTCTCATTCCACTATGATTTCCTCATTCTTGGAACTCACAGTGTGCGTGTCTTTTATCAATCAGAATTAATAAATAAGTAAATGACTTTTAACTGTGTTGCCCAGTTAGCTGAAAAGCAAATAACAGAGCATCTTAAATAAACATTCCCTTGTCTCTCTGCTTCTATAAAAGCTGACAAATAAATGAGCTGACATCAGATATTGGTTCTAAAGATTAATCCTTGGTGCGAGTTGCCATGGGATTTCTCACCCCTGCCTTTCAGGCAAGTGCTGTGCCCTGAAATGCCACTAGTTAAAGTGAGTCCAAGTTAACACATATTTTTACTATGGTCTTCTCACTAAAAAAGTTCATAGTTCTCAAGAATGCAAGTACTTCGAGGGAATGCCTTTATGTTCACGTTTCTCAGTGCCTCCCCTGCAGCCCTGAGCACAGAAGGCACTCAATAAATATCTCTTGAAATGAATTGAACTTGTCCATGTGAAATATTTATAGTAACTACCAAGATCGAATTAATCAAATACCCTCGCTTTAATCCCTCCAGATAGATGGAATTTTAGTGGACTCTATTTCACTTTCAAGTACGTCACCATCTCACAATCAATGAAGACAAACATGAGTCAGTCGTCATGAAGATCAAAACTCTTTACACACGTTATTCTTCCAGTGATTTCACTGCAGATAAAATGAAGTCATCTGAAATCTACAGAGTAATTATGTCAAATAGCCCCACGTCATCATTTATTCACTCCCAGGATAAAACTGTTTCTCCTGGGCCCTACAAGAAACAAGTTTGGGTAAGGCAAGCAACCCCCAATTACAGTGATATCTTTGCTGTGGAAGAAAAAATAAACGTGTAATTAAGTTTTGCAGGTGCAATAATCCTGCCACCACGAACCATGGAGGAAACCTGTGAAATTATCCTGAGCAATTTTCTCTAGTGTAATTTGGAAATTAGCCCACCTGGAGACATAAACCCGCAATTTCCTCTGCTATTGTCTTATCACGTTTATCTTGTCTTCAATGCTGAGACTCCTGTTGCAAAAAGAAACAGGTTTGAACACCGAAATCTCAGCAACAGAGCAGAATATTTCAGAAGTTTGAATTCCGGGCCCACTGACCTTCATGCTGGCTGTAAAGACCATAAAAACCAACCGAAAGTCCTGGAGGGCAAAACTAACCCGGCAGAAAAGCATTGCCGAGTCGTGGCAACTCGGATACTCGTGCAGACTTGAAACGCTGAGAGCTGTGCCAAAGCCCGCCTTCCTGGGAAACCGCAGGCAGCCTCTCGTGAACACGGTGTGCGTGTGAACACGGCTCGGGGGACAGGGCTTGTTGACACCAAATTCCGCGACCCCCAGAACCGGCTGTGACTTTGCTCTGGGTCTCCTCCACGGTGAAAGGAGGGGCCTGACCTCACCAGAACAAAAAGACAAGCCAGCAAGAGTGAGGTCTGTGTTGTTTCTGCAAGTCCCTATCTGTGCAGCGTGGCGAAGTGTTGCGGAAAAGGAGAGCATGTGCCAGAGCGCTTTGAATCTTCAAAGGATGACTCTCAACCATTATTCAAATATGTGTACATCTTCTGGGCTGCTGGTCAATCCTACTTCCTCAGGGAGTTTGGATCCCTCAAAAACTTGAGAACGGTGTCTTCCCTTTCTCCTCCCCAAAGCCCCATGGAACGCGCCTATCTTTGGATTGTTGGAACGCCTGGTGTCAACCACAGCAATATCACTTTGTTCTTAACATGACTTGCTGGCTCTTTTTTTGGTTGGTAAATATATTTTTTATTGATTTTTTTTTTTTTTAGAGAAAGAGGAAGGGAGAGAGAAACATCAATGTGAGATAGCAGCATCCTTCAGCTGCCTCCTGCACGCCCCCTACTGGGGATGGAGCCCACAACGCGGGCATGTGGTCTGCCTGGGAATCCAACCGGGACCTCTCAGTCCTTGGGAGGACGGCTCAATTCACTGAGCCACACAGGCAGGGCATGACTTGCTCGCTCTTAATTCATACAAATACTTACACATAAAATATCCACAGAAGTATACATTCCATATGTGCCTTGACACTCCTATATCTGTCACCCACTTGGGCATCATGGCTTCCTGGAAGCCTTACTAACACTGGCCCACCCACCTCAGTAAGGGTGGGTGTCCCTTTTATATCCTTCTGGGCCTAAGTCTATCAGAGCAGTTATCACCTTGTATTGCAATTGTGTGTTTATTGCCTTTTGAGTCATTTGACTACACATTCCCTGAAGGCAGAGATTGTGTTGTTTATCTCCCTTTCACCTGTGATTAGTACAGTGCATAACTCTCCCTCCCCATAGGAATTCAGTGTGTTTGTTAAGCGGTCGGATGGGTACATAAGGGTGTAGATCTAAATTATGATTTTAATGTGTTTTTGCCATTCTCTTAATTTCTTTAATGTACTCATTTTTATACATTGTTTTAAAGCTTTCAAGAGTTGTAGAGGCTGCTGGTAACCATTTCAAATAATTCAGAAGTACACAGAGAGGAAAAAAACTGAGTCTTTTTCCCTGTCCTCATCAACCCTACTCCTTTCCCCCAAGGAAGCCTCTGTTAATGCCTTTTCTTTGCATTTATAAACATATATTTAATATATCAAAAAATATTGGAAAAATATAGAACACATTTATATTTCAGATATTTTCCTGTGTCTTGTCTTCCCCCCCCTTACTGAATATGTAAATTATCTCATCCTTTTTTCAGGTATTCATCATCTTTTTTGTTCATTATGAAAATGTTCGCTACACTTGTGTAAAAATCCAAACAGTGCAGAAAGTATACAATGCTCCTCTTGGCCACTCCATGCCTCAGAGTAAACGCTTGTAATTGTGTCTAGCTTTACCACTTTTGGTTGTTATCTCAACAACTCCAAATTACTTCTTGATTTCTCAACACTAGATAGTATCTATCAAGTCCTTGATAAGAAAGTTGAAGAATTTAGTGCTTTTACTCCAGCTCTCTCCCCTTTCCACATCCTAGTTTTCTTTCTGTCCTTGTGTTCAGTTAGTTTAGTGGTTACATAAAGTCCTTAAAATTTGCCTGATGACCTGTCACCAGCAGCCACTGGCACACTGCTGTGTGTTGTTTGGATGTTACAGCATCTGCTCTTCCCTCTCCCTCCACTTCTCTTGGCCACTGTCAAGGTCTGTGATATTTGTATCCGGGCTTTAGCATTTCCATTTTTCTGTGCCATGTGTCTGTTTTTGGCATCCAGAAATTAGCTGAGATGTCCTGTCTGTTGATAACACCTATTTTCTTGTGAGAGTTGTTATAAATCAATTCTTTTTCAAGATTTCTTTTTCATTCTCTCCTTGGGGCTTGGGGAGGAGATAAAGACTTAGCCCACAATCTTGAACGAGGCGCTCCTGCTTCTTTGGAATGTGGTTATTTCTTTCAGATAAATTCATTAGCACTTCCTAATTCTTTTTTTTTTTTTCCGGTACGTTCCCCTAGCAGGAACCAAACCCGGGACTCTCTGGTCTGCAGGCCAACACTCCAGCCACTAAGCCAAACCGGCCAGGGCCAGCACTTCCTAATTCTAATTGCTCTTAAATACAACTGTGTATGTGATTTGAATTGTTGGAAAGAATATAAAGATTTGGAAAATGTCCCTCATGATTATCGTCCTTACTTCAGTCTTTCCTATTGACTCATTTCTATGTTGCTTCCTAATAAGCAATAATAGCAAAGTTCTTTTATAAATAATCATGTAAAATACATAAATCACTTTTACAAACTTTGGTAGTGTCATATAATTTATAAACTGGCTTCAATGAAAACACATTTATCCTAAAATTAAAACTCTATCGAGGAACTGAAATTGCTTGTATCACAAACTATTGTCGCCATTTGTTCTTATGTCCTATCTACCCAAGTAGTTAATAACTCTTCGAACAATTACAAAGAGCTTTTGAGGCTGCATCTTATTCCTTTTTTTAAAATTTGCACCCAGCGTGCTCGCTTCGGCAGCACATATGCTAAACTTGGAACGCTACAGAGAAGATGAGCATGGCCTCTGCGTGAGGATGACACGCAAATTCGTGAAGCGTTCCGTATGTTTAAAAAAATAAAATAAATTTGTATCAGCAATGTGCATGCCACATAGCTGGCATTTGATGAGGTTCGCTGAACTTAACAGGACCGACTTCAGTTGATCCGTCACTGCAGAGTGCTGGGCTCTGTGCCAGGGGAATAGCATGACTTTACCCATGTCCTACCTAGGTCACTGTATGAAGGAGCCCTTGAAAGGCCTCCCGTTTAGTCATAATTATACGTGACTGCTCTGCCCCTTCTTGGTATGCCCATATTAAATGCCACAGGGAAACTGATTTCAATTACTGTGGATGCCTTCCCCGTCCAGTTCATCAAATTACACACACACCACTTCTGTGGAGGTGATCCGGTGTAATTCTCAGTACTGGGAAGCATGAGCAGGGTGCCAATTACTTAGCAAGTGCTTATTAGGCATTAGAAAGCAAACATAATTACCACATGCCAATTGTATAGGAAATAAGCCAGGTTTATTTTATATGTTCCGTATAGCACCCACAGGATCTGTTCTTACCTGTCCTTTTTTTATACTCCACCTAATATTGAATACATATGGAAGACAAAGACTTAAGAAGTAGGAAACATTAGACTGCAAACTCCTTATTTGTCTTACTCCATTGCGTCTCCAGGATATATCTGTGCACTTCATAGGTGCTCTAAACATACTTATTGGATCTTTTTAATAACTATAGTAGAAAGGGAGTTAAATTTTTTACAATGAGGGCTTTTTGTTGCTATTAACAAAAAAGAAGAAGAAAGAAAGAAAGAAAGAAAGAAAGAAAGAAAAGAAAAGCTTCCAAAGGCCTGAATATGCTAGGGTATTTAAATTTATAAAAAGTTAAAAAAAATTTCTTTATTGATATTAGAGGGGGAGAAGAAGGGAGAAGGAGAGAGAGAGAGAGAAACATCGATGAGAGAGAACATCGATTGGCCGACTCCTCCATGCCCCCCATTGGGGATCAGGCCCACAACCTTAAGGTTTTCTGTGCTGCTTGTTCTAGGAAGCTTAATTTTCTTCTTAAAATTTAGTTGTGTTTGACTTAAAATACAAATATTATATAGAAATATTTTACGAAATATATTACATGCAAAATCCAGAAGTTATTTCCCACCATTAAATTTTCATATTTCTTGCCGGCCAGTGTGTCTGAGTGGTTGAGCGTTGACCCATGCACCAAGAGGTTTCTGGTTTGATTCCCGGTCAGGGCACATACCCAGGTTGTGGGCCTGATCCCCAGCGAGGGGCATGCAGGAGGCAGCCAATCGATGTTCTTTCTTATCGATGTTTCTCTCTCTCCCTCTCCCTTCTCTCTCTAAAAATCAATAAAGAAAAAAATTTTCTTCAATTTTCACATTTCCAGTTCTTATTAGCATGCAGAAACATCCAGCAAGGATGAAATAGTTCAGAAATGGCCAAATCAGAGCCTAAGTATTTCTTTTTGACTCTTAAGCTGGAAGGAGAAAATCAAAGCAATTTCTCAGCTTCAAAGTAAAAAGCAAAGCACAGCCTACCTATTGCTCTCCCGCTCTGGTTCGGCCATTTCAGGACTATTTCATCATCGGTGCTTAATTCTCCAGAGGTGGGAAGGGGCCTTGTTTGTCCTTTGAGTCATGGAGGAAGTGCAGGACGAGGAAGAAAATGTGAGCTGCCTCATATTTGCCTCTCCTCTATCTATCCAGTTGTGTGAAGACGGTGGCCAGCAGTAACCTGGTCCTCACTGAGTATCTCTGAAGCCGGTACGTTCTGTCTATTGTAAGAGTTTCCATGTTTATGAGAGTTCAGGCTCCACCTGCCCAAAGACAAGTGAATGAATCTTGAAGAGAGGTGACTCATTCAGTCAACAAGTATCTGTTGAGCACCCACCATATGCCAAGCCTGAATCTAGGCTCTGGGAATAAACAGTGAGCAGCGCAGGCAGTTTCTGCTCTCATTCTGGTGGGGGAGATACACAAGAAACGTGTAAACATATAATGTCGTTTCAGGTGTCTTGAGTGTAAGAGGGAAAACAAAGCAGGGTTGGCAGACGGAGTGGATGAGCAAGGGAAAGGCGCTTGGGGGTGGGTGGGGCTTGTTGCTGGTAAGGGCGGGGCCTGCGATGCCCCAAGTCTGTAAGGCTCAGTGAGCCCTGATTCTGGAGTGAACCTGGCACCGAAGTCATCGAGCCAGATCTCTATTTTGGTAAAGACAGGACACACTGTGATAATCAACACTGCAGGACAAACAGTGGCTGGGAGCAGGCCTTTGGTTTCTGCAGTTGAGGATGTGATTTGTTCGTACTGTTATTACTATAACGATTATTACCACTGCTGGCCAGGGCAGTGAAGTTCATCCGATTCGAAAAGAGGCCACTGAAACTCATAGCTCAGAGAACATTTGGAAGGCAATGCAGCAGAATGGTTGAGAGCAGAAGTCAGTGAACTACAGCCCACTTGCCAAATCCAGCCTGCTGTCTGTTTTTATTAAAGCCTGTTTTATATGGTCGTGGGCTAGAACATTTTTGTATATTTTTAAATGACTGGGGGAAAAATCAATATAATATTTTGTGACATGTGCAAAGTATGTGAAATTCAAATTTCAGTGTTTATAAATAAAGTTTTATTGGCACACAGCCATGCTCTTTTATTGGAACACAGCCGTGCTCATTTATTAGGAATTGTCTATGGCTGCTTTTGTGCTACAACAATAGAGTTGAGCCCTGGTGGGGTAGCTCAGTTAGTGCCAGTGTGGTCCTGATATGCCAAGGTTGCAGGTTCCATCCCAGTCAGGTCACATACAAGAAGCAACCAAGGAATGCATAAATAAGCGGAAAAACAAAGAGATGTTCCTCTCTCTCTCAAATCAATTTATTTATTTTAAAAAATTTTTTCTTTATTGATTTTTTGGACAGAGAGGAAGGGAGAGGGAGAGAGAGATAGAAACATCAATGAAAGAGAACATCAATTGGCTGCCTCCTGCATGCCCCCCACTGGGGATTTGGCCCACAACATGGGCATGTGCCCTGACCAGGAATCAAACCGGTGACCTCTTGGTGCATGGGTCGATGCTCAACCACTGACCCACACCAGCCGGGCACAAATCAATTTAAAATTGAGAAAAAAAATAGAGTGAAATAGTGTGAGAAGACTCTATGGCCCATGAGGCCTAACATATTTATGATTTTGTCCTATAAGAATGTCAGCTGACCTCTGGGTAAGACTATGGGCTCAGCAAGGAACTGGCTATAACATTTATGATATGTGCTAAAAAAAAAAAAAAAAGAATACTATAGCCATGGGAAAAAAAAAGATAAAAAGATGAATCTCTATATATTGCCACAGGAAGATGTTTATGATATGTTAAGTAAAACAAACAAAAACAACTTGAGTGCAATACATTTGGCTTTGCCAAATATTCCACTGTGATATAAGCTCTGTGAGTGCTGTTTTGTTCATTGTTGTGTCCTCAGTACCTAGAATCATGGGACCCAAGGTATACTCTAAATAAATATTTGTTGAATGAATATAACATCTAGGGAGCTATAAAATAAAAGGCATAAGTTTGGCTATATAAAAACGAAAAAAAGTATACATTGTTTTTGCATGGCGAGACCACCATGACAGTCAACAGATTAATCATAAACCTCAATGAAAGCACTGTGAGTCTATTCCTCAGTGAGCTCCTACAAGTCAGTAAGATGACCAACAACAGCCCACTAGAAAAGTGGGCAAGGAATATCAACAGGCAATTCTCAGAGAGGGAGCTGCAAATGCCTCTTTAACCTATGGAAAGATGATCAATCTACTTATAAGAGAAAAACAAAATAAACTAAATGAGACTATCTTTCCCACCTCTTAGGCAATGAGGATACATTGTATTAGTGGAATTTGTACCCTGGAAAAACTTTCTAGGGAGTACAATTTGACAATATCTAGCCAAAATTTAAAGTGCATATACCATTTGACATAGTGATTCTAATTCTAGAAAGTCATCCTGTAGAAATATTTGCATTTGAAATGACACAATTGCACAGTTATTTATTGTGGCATTGTTTTCAGTCCTAAAATAGCGAAGATAACCTAAATGTCCATCAGTAGGAGAACTGAATTTTGCAGCCTGACCAGCTGGAGTGGCTCAGTTGGTTGAGCATCGTTCTGTGCACTGAAAGGTTGCCAGTTCGATTCCCAGTCAGGGCACATGCCTGGGTTGTGCATTCAATCCCTGGTTGGGGCCCTTACAGTGGGCAATGTTTCTTTCTCACATCGATGTTTCTCTCTCTCTCTCTCCCCCCTTCCTCTTTCCAAGCATGCCCTCAAGTAAGGGGAAAAAATTGTGCAGCCTGAAAAATATCACGCAGCCCTAGAAAAGAATGAGGCAGCTTTTCATAGTTATGAAAGGATCTCCAAATTATATTAAATGAAAAAGATATAAAGCATGTACATGGAATGATAGATTTATTTTAAAAAAAAGAATAAAAAAGAATTATATGGAGTTCCTTGCATTGACTATCTTTAGAAAAATACAGAAGAAAGTGGTAACAGTGGTTGCCTTTGAAAAGGGGAACCGTTTGGTTGGGGAACAAGATAGAAGGGAGCTTCGCTTTTACTTCATACTTTTTGGTACTCTTACTGTATTTAATAAATACCATTAACATTGAAATTTTTAAAAAGCCAAATGTATATAGTAAAATCTGAAAGAATATGTACAATTAAAGTTATAGGGAGCTTTCACTTTTAAATGATATATTTCTATGTTTACTAGGGCATAGATAGTAATAGAAAAGTAAACCGCAGTGAAGATATAAGACAACGAAAGTGAGCAGTGCTTCTATTGATTTACTCAGAGCATAAGACTTACACTGACAGGTACTAAACCACCAATCATCTGAAATCTGTAACTGGCCTCCATCTGCTACTTTATTCTATGCAAATGGGTACTATCTGACGTACTGTACCTTACAGAATTCAAAAGCACTTGGCCATAGATAAAGTTGAATAAAAATGGATAAAAGTTTCTTTCATCGATCCTGTTATCCTATGAATCTTTAGCACAACAAAGACACAGTGAAGTCACTTCTCAGTCATTTCGGCTATCACTTTGATTACATGACATTTTCTTAACAGTTGTGTTAGGAACTTTAAAAATGTCCTTTCTGTTTAAGAAAAGTTATTTGAGAAAAGTCTATTAAAATACAAAGTCAACTCCTAAGGACCCCGGGGGAAGTGTCTGATGATCTCAGTAGCGGTATCCGCTGTCTTACTGCACAGGACAGCTGGCCAGCTTCCCTCCAAATGAATGCCAGGCTTACCTCATTTTTGAATCTGGTTTGTTGTTGTACATCCTCAAGTTAACATCGTGCAAAGGTCAAGGGACAAGTCTTTCACAGTGGCCTCTCTGTATTTTCCAGATGCCACTTGGGTTTGATGCTGGCCTGGAAGGTTTCATCTAACTTGAGGTCATGCCTGGTCTTTCAGACCAAGATTCTGAAGCAACATTGTGATTAGAGTAAGAGCTCTGATGGGCTGTGAGTGTCCTGGTAATATCCTGGACAGACATTTCTTGGGGTCAACCGACCTTCACTGTTCAGTACCAAATCACTAGTTTTGAAACATGGCTAGCATATGTAGAGATGTGCATTAAACTAAAAAATGCATACTGGATTTTGAAGACTTAAAAAAAAAAAAAACTCATTAATCATGTTTTATATTTGAATCCAGGTGGAAAAATAATATTTTGGATATATTGAGTTAAACAAAATATGTTACTTCACTAGAAAATTAAAAACGGCGTATGTGGTTTTCACAGGGCCCGGTAACCAGCATCACACTAATAAAGAATATCTAGCCCTGGCTGGGTAGCTCAGTAAGTTAGAGCGTCACTCTGATACCCCATGGTTTCCAGTCTGATTCCTGGTCAGGGCACATACAGGAATCACCCAAAGAATGCATAAATAAGTGGAACAACAAATCAATGTTTCTCTCTCTCTCTCTCTCTCTCAAATCAAGATAAAAATAGAAGAATTATCCAACTAGGAAAAATCCAGGTAAGAAGGCAAAAAATAGGATTTCATTCAGTTTAGTGGTCCAAGTCAGAGAACTAATTACATATTTTGCAACTATTATTCAGAATGTCATATTTTATTGAATTATGCCATGAGATGCATCTGATTATTATTTTTTTAAGGGAACTGTGCAAAATGAGGGCAATATGCACCTCTTGGAAAGACTTCCTGATAATGTTTAAATCTACCAAATTTGATGAACTGTGGCTAACACTTAAGAAGTACTGTATTTCAATAAAAGTATATTATCAAATTATTAAATAAGCAAACAAAACCAGCAGAGTTTTGACCCAGTAAGAGTTTCTAGGAGCTTTGGAGGCATTTCCTGTCAAACTCAGTGGTCAGCAGCCACCAGGAGTTCCTGTTGTGGGGAACATTCTGGATTCCGCTGTGGAAAATAGTGCCCTGTGTTGGGAAATACTAAAACAACAGTGTACAGAGTAGCAGTTCTCAAACTTTTTAGTACCAGGATTCCTTTTCCATTCTCATATGTTATTGAAAACCCCCCAAAGCTTTTGCTTATGTGAGTATATCTCTCAATAGTGGCCATCTAAGAAATCTAAACTTGAGAAGACATTCTAATATTTATTTTTAAATGTATTTTAAAGTAACAATAATACACCGATTATGTTGGCATACATATGTTAATGAAAATAGCTATATTTTTTCAAAACAAAAACTTTAGTGAGAAATGAGGCCTTACATTTTTTGCAAATCTTTTAGATGCCTGGCTTAAGAGAAGACAGCTGGGTTTTCCTGTCTGCTTCTGCCTTCAGTCTGTAGTGATCCCCATGTCATACTGTCTCTGAGATGAGAGCAAAGGAGGCAAACAGTGTCTAGTATTACTGTGAAAATAGCTTTAACTCACAGACTTCCCTGGATGGTTTTTTGAGGAACCCCAGGGGTCCCTGGAACACACTTTGGGAATTCCTGGCAGAGATTAGCTTAAAAGAATTTGTCCTCTGCAGAAAACAGAGAGCTTGAACACAGTGAAGCTTACTGATAAATAACTGACAGTGGCTGAGGCACTGGCCCTGGGGGCCACTGCGGATGATCCCACGCAGCATTGAAGGTGACGATTGCCTGAGTGGCGGGTAGAAACAGGGTAGCAGGTGTGTGCAAAACCAGCTTTCTTGACTGAAGAGGATAAGGTGGGTGGTTAAGGAAGCACAGCACAGGAAAGAGGAACCATCGGGGAGGGGCTCCAAGCTACAGGGAGTTTGCACGAAATAGGAAACAAGGTACAGAGCGGAGAGAGGTTCTGAAAGGTTCCTGGCAGCCCGCTGGGAGATCACCCAGGCCATCGCTTTCCAGACTTTGTAACAGGGAGCAGAACTCCCTTTTCAAAAGACTCTAACATGAAGCCCTAATGTATATATAGTATAGAACAGTCTGGTTGAAGTAGGGAAGGAGTTTGTGTGGCCTGGCCTCCTTAGTCCTCCTCCCGTCCCTACCCCACACTCAGCTAACCCTCAGGCACGGCCTCCCATTCCTGGACTTCCAGGAAAAGTGGGAGGAAAACCACTGATCAAACTGCAAACAATCCGCAGAGCTGGGTAAATACTGAGTGTCTGGTCTCAGGTTCCCTCCCTGGGGCCTTGTGTGGGGGAGACTAAACATGGAGGTTTGGAAGCAGGGTATATCTACAGGAGGCTTCGTCATAACGCAAGGCTCCGACTTGACCTGTGGCTGTGGGATTAGAGCTGGGAGAGGATAGGATGGCAACAGAGAGACACGAGGCGCAGGTGGGGCTCAGACTTTGAGTCTTGGCCCCTGGGCTGGCCAATTGGCTATATGAGGACATTGTAAAGAGTGAAGAATGAATAACAATTAATATTAGCCCTGGATGTTGTGGCTCAGTTGGTTGGCCATCATCCCTCGCACCAAAAAGGTTGCCGGTTGTTTCTAGCTCTCTCTCCCCCTCCCTTCCTCTCTCTCTAAAATCAATAAAGAAAAAAAAAAAAGGTTGCCAGTTCGATTCCCAGTCAGGGCACATGCCCGGGTTGCAGGCTTGATCCCCAGTAGGGGGCGTGCAGGAGGCAGCAGACTGATGTTTCTTGCTCATGTTTCTCTCTCATCAATGTTTATTTCCCTTTCCCTTTCTTTCTCTCTAAAATCAATAAACACATATTAAAAAAAAAAAACACATTTCCTCTGACCAAACCCTTCCAGGTCTGCTGAAAGGCAGGGCGATTTAGAACAAGGCTTCTGCTTTATAAAAAACAAACAAAAACCAGTTAATATTAAACACCTGGGGTATGGCAGGCGTTTTGGTGAGCATTTCCCTCCCTGGTCGGTTTGGCTCAGCGGTGAGAGCGTCGGCCGGCGGACCACAGAGTCCTGGGTTCGGTTCCGCTAAGGGCACGTATCTGGGTTGTGGTTAGTCCCCACCCCGGTTGGGGTTGTGCCGGTGGCAACCAGTTGATGTGTCTCTCTCACGTGGATATTTCTCTCTCCCTCTCTCCCTCCTGCTCTATCTGAAGATAAAAATGCAGGGGTGTCCTCACCCAGGATAAAAAAATAAAAAGCATTTTCCGAGAAGAATCTTGTTTAACCCTCACGAAACCTCTATGAGGTATTATTGCCTTCCACATTTTACAGGAACTGAGGCTTGTGGAAATTAACTGGTGCAAAGATGTACAGGTGTGGAGCCAGGTGAGCTGATCCCGGAGTTCTTGTTCTCAAGCACTAAGCTGTCTTGGTTTAAAGAGGAAGGTGGTGACGTCACTGTTTCCTCCAACCATCTATGCAACAAGGATTTGTGAAGCGCCCACTACTACCTCACAGGAGATTCAGAGTGAAGATGGTTCCTGCCCTCCAGGAGCTGTTTTCCTTTTTAAAAAATTTTTTTTCTTTATTGCTTTTATAGTCCTCCCCTCTACCAACTGAGCTATCGAAGGAAGCACACTTTTCTTTATTGCTTTTAGAGAGAGAGGAAGGGAGAGGGAGAGAGATAGAAACATCCATTGGCTGCCTCCTGCATGCCCCCACTGGGGACTGGGCCCACAACCTGGGCATGTGCCCTGGCCGGGAATCAAACCGGCGACCTCTTGGTGCGTGGGTAGATGCTCAACCACTGAGCCACACTGGCCGGGCGAGGAGCTCAGTTTTCAACATTTCATCTGTCGTGTCTGTAGAACATCCCATTGGAGGTGTACTGAGTCAAGAGGAGAGAGCCAAGAGCAGCAGAGTCTGAGCTGGAGATACAGCTTTGGAAATGTAAGTAGGCAACAGGCAAGACAACAGAAGTTGATTTTAAGACAAATACTCTATGCTATTACTTATATGTGGAATCTATTAAAAAAAAAAAAAGTCAAGCTCATAGAAACCGGGAGTAGAAAAGTGGGTCCCAGAAGTGTGGGCTGGAGAAATAGGAAGAGGTTGGTCAGAGTGTAAACTTTCAGCTGTCAGGAGAATAGGTCTGAGGTTCAAATGTGTATAACATGCTGACCATAGCTGATAGCACTGTATTGTATAATTGAAATTTGCTAAGAGAGTAGAACTTCAATGTTAAAAAAACCAAATGATAAACATGTGAGGTGATGGATGTGTTAATTAACTAGATGGGAGGAATTTTTTAACAATGTATATATCTATCAAACTACCACGATCTACACTTTAAATGTCTTACAATTTTATTTGTCAATTATACCTCAATAAAGCTGAAAGAAAAAGATTTAGTTTTTTTAAAATTCTGAAGTAATGAATGATTAAAGAAAGCCTTAGGACAGTCATTTAAGTATTGTCCTGGTACAGTATGTGATATTATATACTTTAAAAAATATCAACATTCAGATAATATTAGCACCAGTTTCCAAAATTCTCAAGTAAAACTAGTCACATAAAGTCTTTCAGACTTTAAATAAACATCAAAACCATGCCAACAATGCTTTCAAAATACCTTGGTCACTGTGGTGTAGTTATTATTAGTAGCCTACCAATTGGCCATTCCCTTTCTTGCTTGCTATTAAAATCCCAATTTTATTCAGATATCTGGTGGTCATGTGTATCAAGAGAGGTTGGGCTCTTTCCTGGCCCTGGAGGGTCAATCTTGACTGGTTTAAGCCCAGCAGAGTGATTTGATCCCCCTGCCAGTTCAGAAATGGGCACACAGGGCAGTTCTGGCCAGTGAGAGATGAGATGTTTACAGGGGTAATGTTATGTGCTCTTGCTGATAAAGAGATGCATGAGAAGAAACACTCCCTTCCTCACTTCACGTAGTCCTACTACATGTGACACCTGGATCTGTGGCAGCCCACCTGTGACCATAAAGGGGGCCCATCCGAGAAAGCAGAACTGAAAGGAGGCAAAGCTTTTGCTGTTGAGCTGCTGAATCAGCAAACCCTGAAACAACCCGACCTCTGTACATCTTACTTATTTATTATAAAATTTATTAGACCATTTTTGAGTCTCATTATTTGCAGCCCAAAGCATCCTAAATGACATGTTACTTATATTGCCCTATCTATTTAGAAAAGTAGCTAGTCAAGCAGTATCTTAAAATGTACTATTGTTTTGTTTTAGCAATGTTTCTCTTAGAAAATATCAAGTCAATCAGGCTTTCTTTTCTGCTTGTCTGGCACCATTGTACCTGCTGAAAAATGAAGAGCTTTTTACAGAGCAATGTCAAAAGGTTACATGATGCAGCTGCAAATAGTCACTTATTTAGGTTACTATTTATGTTCTTTACAAAAATGCCTATATGCATTTTTGGCATTTCTAAATCCAGAAATCTGGATCTATTATAGACATCAAATATAGCATTTTCTGGTGGGTTCAATAGATTTTAACTAGGTCCCATATTGTCCCTCTTACAGGGACTAATTTAAAAAGAAAGCCATTGAAATAATGATTTAAAAAATGATTTCAATGTCTCATACTCCTGATGGTAAACTCATTGTTGTTTTATTTGATAGGCCAGGACAGCTAATTATTGATTATCTACACTAAGGGGAATATAAAGATCAATGGTGTTGATTATACAATGCATATGAAATAATTTGCAAAGCTGAATTATTTTCAACTTCTTTTAGCTGTCTTTTTTTTCTTTATTGATTTTAGAGAGAGAGGAATGGAGAGGGAGAGAGAGAGAGAGAGACATCGATGAGAGAGAACATCGATTGGCCGCTTCCTGCATGCCCCTCATTGGGGATTTGGCCCACAACTTGGGCATGTGCCGTGACTGGGAATCGAGCCGGCGACCTCTTGGTGCATGGGTCAATACTCAATCACTGAGCCACACCGGCTGGGCCCTTTAGCCATCTTTAAAAAAATTTTTTTATCCTACCTCAAGGATATGTAGGGGTTTTTTTATTGTTTTTTTTTTTTTTTTTTTTAAGAGAGAGAAACACCGATATGAGAGAAAAACATTGATCAGTTGCCTCCCATACCCACCATGACCAAGGATTTCACCCAAAACCCAGGTATGTGCCCTGACCAGGAATCAAACCCACAACCTTTTGGTATATGGGATGATGCTCCAACCAACTAAGCCACCCAGCCAGGGCCTTTAGCCATCTTTTAAGGGCTATTTTATCCTTTTGCAGAAAAGGTAACTGAAGTAAAAGATAAAGCAATAACATAATAACCCAATAAAGTAGTAACCCAAGGTCTCCCAGCTGGTATAAAAGAGGCCCTGAATGGAGACTGAACTGCAGGTCCCTCTGATGGCAGAGCCCAGATGCACCCCAAACTCAGTTCAAATGGCTAGAATTACCGCCTTAACTTCACTGTGGCAACCTGCCTGCAGAAATTGTGATAAGTACCAAACTGCTCAAATGGTGGGCAGCGGAGAGGGTAGAAGTAAAAGACCTCTACCATCTCCATGTGTAGTAATGAGCTATACAAATTCTCTAGTTACTCTTAATTCCTATAAAAAGAATTAAATAAATATCCTGGGACAATGAATTATCTTTAACTTTCCACAAATCATAGACTTACACAGTAACCATAACTACTGATTACTTTGTTACTCTAGTAACAAAAGGATTAAGCTCTCAGTTTCCCTTTATTAAGAGTAGAATTGTCTACATTCTTTTTTATTTTTATTTATTTATTTTTTATCCTCACCCGAGGACATTTTTGCATTTATCTTCAGATAGAGCGGGAGGGAGAGGGGGGAAGAGAGAGAGAGAAACGTCAATGTGAGAGAGACACATAGACTGGTTGCCACCCACACGACCCCAACTGGGGCCGGGGAGAAACTGCAACTGAGGTACGTGTCCTTAGCAGGAACCAAACCCGGGACTCTGGTCTGTGGGCCGACACTCTAACTGCTGAGCCAAACCGGCCAGGGCTTGTCTACATTCTTAAAACCCATCCTTAAAAAAAAAAAATCCTTTCTATTACAAAAACTGAGAAACAGGTTTTTTGTTCCCTTTGCTGGAAAAATAACTTAAACAGTCCTGCAAAACTTTTAGTTCTTCTACAGTGAAGTATATGAAGATGACTATAGTCCTGTAAAATGGCAGAGAAAACCATGAAAAGGATAAAAACTCAGAATTACTTTAGAATTGTTCATTTACAATATTTCCATGGCGATCATATCACCAAGATAGTTTTGTGCCTATCATTGTGTAGGTGGTGAAATGGCACCAGAATGTTAGCAGCAATTGGACCTCAGTCCAGCAACCTTGGTACTTGAGTTCTGGCTAAGAAAGAATTCAGAGCCAAGACTCAAATACAAGTAAAAGATTATTTAGAAACTTACAGAGGTAGGAAAAGTGAGCTTTGGAAGAAAGTGAGCCAGTTGAGCTTTGTGGGCTCAGGGAACAAGTAAGAGGCCAAAGAACGGCCCTTGGAGCTTAGGAGAAAGAGAGAGTCAAGGAAAACATATCTGTGGGAAGGGGTTGGGGAAAGTAACTGCCATGCTTATGCTAGAGAGAGAGGTACACTGGGTCCTCCATCTTCAGAATATTTATCTGGAGGTCTCAGGGGAGGATCCCAATAGAATATTCATCAGCTTTCCAGGTATGTCCATTCAGAGTTGTGGTCTCTACTGATTGGTTGGTGCCAGGGCAGGGGCTCATTAGTCATTGCAGCTATGACTGAGGTCCTGAGGTCAGCCATGACATAGCTTCGTCTGGTTTTGCTGCTTTTCTGAGCCTGGAGCTGAAGCACAACTGAGGCCTAGATGTATCTGACGAAGATCAGAACCTCACTCTCCTGCAGGCTTACCACCTAAGAGCTATTCTCCGGACCCTTTGTTTGCATGACTAGCAACATGCTAGGGGAGGGTCTAAACCACATGACCAGTGATATACTAGGGGAGGACAGGTTACCCTGGGGGTGAGGTCCTTGTTTTCCCAGTTTTGCCTATTGCTAAGTACCTGGAGCTTTCCCCCTTGGTGACCTTCTGTACCATCATCATGCTCTGCTCATGCCTATCTAACTGCCTCCCACAATTCCATGCCTACCAATCTCTAGTTCTCTCCCCAACCTCCAGCGGGGTTTCTATCTAACATGCTTACTCTACCTCTATTTAGACAAGCCTCAGAGACAAGTTCACTGTCCATGCTGATGGTCCATTCAACATGAGCCCCATATTCCCTTGACTTTCTGTGCTCCAAAGATCTTGATCTCCATGCCACGTCAGCCACTCACCCTCATGGCCACACCCTTGACTTTATCGTCACTTGAAACTTTGCCAGCTCTGAAAGCTTAAACATTATAATCTTTTTTCTCTGCTATTTTCTATTTTCTGGTTTTCTCATAGCCCTGGAGGCAGCTGATTTAATGGACAAATAAAACATAGGTTTTAGAAACAGAGAGAAGTTGGGTTTAAATATTGGCTCTACCACTTGCTAGCTGTGTGACCTCAGGCAAATGACTTTATATTTCTAAGCCTCATTCTCCTTATCTGTGAAAGAGGGATAACAACCCTTATTTTGCAGGATTGTGATGTGGGTTACAATCCTGGGACTTAGATCTCAACCCTAGAAAAATGGGACACTTCCATGGCTCACTGTGGCTCTCAGGCAGCTGAGGACATTCTAGTTATCCAAGAGTCTAAGAGCCCTGGGCATTCCTGTTTTTGAAACTTCTCATTTAGCCCAGCTGGTGTGGCTCAGTGGACTGAACGTCATCCCATGGACTGAGAGGTCCTGGTTCGATTCCAGTCAGGGCACATGCCCGGGTTTCGAGCTCCATCCCCAGTAGGGGGCGTGCAGGAGGCAGCTGACCAATGTTTCTCTCTCATGTTGATGTTTCCATCTCTCTCTCTCTAAAAAAAATCAGTAAAAACATATTTTAAAAAAAAGAAACTTCTCATTTATTTAAGGAGAGGGAGAGGGGGTTGGGGAGGAATAAAAGGAGGAGGAGGAGGAGCAGGGGAGGATAAGAGGAGGGGGAGAGGAGGAAGGAGGAGAAGAAATGTCAAAAAATTATGGGCTATTTATATGTTTCTGTTTGGGGGAAATACTTCACCTCAGGCCCTGAAATTCGTTAGCATAACAAGTGGCCATTAATCAGCCCAATTAATCTGGAAACCGAGAATGGGCACGCTTAGGTCCTCCTCTGTTTTTCAGGCATTTACCTATGATCCTCCACACCATAGTCTTAAAGGGTTGCTTCTTCCTCCTCCGGTGGAGGAAGGCCTAGGTCAAGTGTGGCCAGTGACAAGGTGGGTAGGTTTGCCTAAATCAGTATTAGGAAGCCCATTTACCTGCATCCACCTGCTGTATTCTCCCATAGAAGCTTATTTAGTAGTAAAGGTTAAATATCAGCATCCACATGCTGACTTTTATTCCTTAAATGATATTTCGAAGTCAGGTGAAGAGAAATAATTTTTATTGGGTTCCCTTTAAAAATCTTAAAGTTAATGTTTAACAAATTAGGTTTTTAAAGTTTGTGCTATTCATATGATAGAGAAATTGAAACAAAAATCACCATGTACTCTAGGTAGTATAACCTGGATGACTGAAGCACAAACCCTATGGTGTGGGTGTATTTCAATCCTGTCAGCATGTCCGAATGATCCTGGGATGATTAATTGCCTGTGTTGTCTTGGCTAGGCTGTGGTGCCCAGCTGTTTGGTCAAACACCAGTCTAGATGTTGTTGTGAAGGTATTTTTTGGATGTGATTAACATTTAAATCAGTGGACATTGAATAAAGCAGATTACCCTCCATAATGTGGGTAGGCCTCCTTCAACTAGTTGAAGGCCTTAAGAGAAAATACTTGAAAAGGGAATTCTGTGTCCAGACTTCCTTTGAACTCAAGGCCGCAACATCAACTCCTGTTGGAATTTTCCACCTGCTCACTTGCCCTGCAGATTTCAAATATGCCAGCCCTCACAATCATGTGAGCCATTTCCTTAGTCTCTCTCTCTCTCCCCCCATCAAATTGGTTCTATTTCATTGGAGAACCCTAACTAATACAGACTCTATGTACAGCTGTATTTAGACATAAAGTTGAAAGTCTAAATTTGAGGTCCTTCATGAATGATGTCAAACCTAGCACAAGGGTCTTCCCCTCTCCCCACACCCCATTCCCATGATAGGCCCTGAGCATCACTATACATTTCTTATTTCCATCTTCAGTTCAGCCCTCAGTTTCATTAGGATTCCTTCATTCTTCTCTGGTGTGGCAGAACCTGCTAGTATAGTGCCAAGAACCTTTCTCCATTCTTTGGTAGAAATAGAATCCTCACTTTTTAGGTGGACAGTTGGCCATCTGGAATACAGACTACATTTCCTTGCAGGTATATGTTGCCATGCTATTACATTCTTGCTAATGAGATGTAGGAGGAAGTGGTCTGTACAGCTTTCAGGTACTGTTCCTCCTTCTTGCAGGCAGAATGCAGATGTGATGGCTAGATCTCCATGAGGTGACTCTGGGAAGGGCAGACATGCACAGAGGAGCAATCACAAAGAAGACTGGGTGCTGAAGGCTCTAGCCTCCTCACCTCCCTGAGGTTACCACCACTACATTTCTTGGGCTTCCATCTACTTTTAATTAGACCCTCTTAGAGTTCCAAGGTTTCCATAATAAGAGAAGCCTTTAAGATTAAACATGTAAGGTAATCTAATCCTAACTTTTGTACCCAGTAAGGGGTTTCTAGCATGAGAGTTTATCAATCAAACAACTCAAACTTTGAATTCAAATAGATCAACATTTGGGTTCCACCTTACTTTGAGGAATTGCAAAATTGATTTCCAAAGTAGTTGCATTTTACATTCCCACCAGCAGGGTAGGAGACTTCCAATTTCTCCACAGTCTCACCAACACTTGCTATTGTCTGTGTTTTTCATTATAGCCATCCCGTGGGTGTGAAGTGGTATCTTGTAGTTTTGATTTGCATTTCCTTAATGACCAATGGTATTGAACATCTTTTCAGATGCTTATTGGCAATTTGTATATCTTCTTTGAAGAAATATCTATTCAAATACTTTGCCCATTTTTTGTTGTTGTTGTTAATCCTCACCCAAGGATATTTTTCCATTGATTTTTAGATAGAGTGGAAGGGAGGAAGGGAGGGAGAGAGAGAGACAATGATGTGAGAGAAACACATTAATTGGTTGCCTCCTGCACAACCCCAACTGGGGCCGGCGATTGAACCTGCAACCCAGGTACATGCTCTTGACCGGGAATCAAACCAATGACCCTCAGTACGTGGGCCAAGTGGGCTGACGCTCAAACCGCTGAGCCAAACTGGCCAGGGCTGCCCATTTTTAAAATTGGTTTATTTGTCTTTTTATTTTGTTGAGTTGTAAGAGTTCTTTATATATATTCTAGATACAAGTCCTTATCTGGTTTTGATTTATAAATATTTTCTCCTATTTTATGTGTTCTTGTCACTTTCTTGATTATGTCCTTTGAAGCAAAATAATTTTTAAAAAAGCTTGTAATTTAGATGAAATCAAGTTTATCTACTTTTTCTTTAGTTGCTTGTGTCTTTGGTGTCATATATCTAAGAAACCATTGCCAAATCTGACCTACTTCTATGTTTTCTTCTAAGAGTCTTATTGTTTTTAGTTTATACACTTAGGTGTAAGAGTTAACTTTTGTATATGGTAATTTTGTTATATATATACATAGTTCATCTTCTTATTGCATTCTTTTGCATGTGGATATCCAGTTGTTGCAGCAGTATTTGTTGAAAAGACTATTTCTCTTCCGTTGAATTGTCTTGGTAACTTTTTTGAAATTCAATTGACCATAAATAAATGTAAGGGCTTCTTTATGGACCCTCAATTCTATTCAATTGATCTATGTCTTATCCTTATGCCTGTACCACACTGTCTTAATTACTGAAGGCTTGTATTAAGTTTTGAAATCGAGAAGTATGAGTCTTCCAACTTTATTCTTTTCTTTTTACCAAGATTGCTTTGGCTATTCTGAGTTCTTTGCATTTTCACATGATTTCAAGATGAGCTTGCCAATTTCTCTAATATAAGCAGCTGTGATTTTGATAGCAATTGCACTGAATCAACAGATAAACTGAGGGAAATTTTCAGTCTGGGGTGTCTTTCCATTTATTTGTTTTCTTTAATTTCCTTCATATTTTATAGTTTTCAGTGCACTTCCTTTATTAAATTGTTTTCTTAATTTCATTTATAGATTGTTCATTGCTAGTGTATACAATTGATTTTTGTATATTGATCAAATATCTTGCAACCTTGCAGAACTTGTTTATTTTAATAGTTATTGGTGGGTTCCTTAGTATTTTCTACATATAAAATTATGTCATCTGCAAATAGAGATAGTTTAACTTCTTCCTTTCCAGTCTGGCTGCTTTTATTTTATTTTCTTGTCAAACTGCTTTTGCTAGTACCTCCAGTATAATGTTAAATAGAAGTGGTGAGTAAAGACATTCTTGTTTTGTTACTGATCTTAGGGAGAAAGCATTCAGTTTTTCACCATTAAGTATGATACTAACTGTGGGGTTTTTTTTCATAGATGCCTTTTATCAGGTTGAAGAAGTTGTTTATTTTTATTATGAAATGGTGTTAAATTTTGTCATATGATTTTTCTGTATTGATTGAGATGATCATGTGATTTTGTCTCTTAATCTATTAGTATGGTACATTACACATTTTCATATGTTAAACCATATACATTCTTGTGATAAATCCCAGTTTTGTGTGTTGCTGGATTCTGTTTGCTACCATTTTGTTGAGGATTTTTGCATTTATATGTATTATGAATATTGATGTAGTTTTCTTTTCATGTAATGTCTGTGTCTTGTTTTGATATTAGAGTTAATACTGGCCTCACAGAATTAGCTGAGAAGTGTTCTCTCCTCTTTCATTTTCTGGAAGTATTTGTTAAGTACTGGTATTTATTTATGCTTAGGTAAAACAAGCCAATGGTACAAAACATATATATCAGAGATACAAAAGTGTTTTTAATATAAGTCTTTTTAAAAAGAAAATTTTTTTCCTTTATTGATTTTAGAGAGAGAGGAAAGGAGAGGGAGAGAGAGATAGAAATATAGATGAGAGAGAACAGCGATTGGCTGCCTCCTACATGCCCCTCACTGGGGATTGGGTCCCACATCCTGGGCATGTGTCCTGACCAGGAATTGAACCAGCGACCTCTTGGTGCATGGGTCGACACTCAACCACTAAGCCACACCAGCCAGACAGTATACGTCTTTTCAATAGCCTCCCCTACACTCTCCCCAGAGGTAAAAATCTTTATCTGTTTCTTCTCCAGGCATTATATACTACATAACAAAACTCACAAACTTCCTTTGGAGACTTGCTCCTCCTCCTGGTCTAACAATATCATGATCCAAACAAATATTAAATTATCTTTCCACATCTGTATCAGTTCAGATTAGGCCAGCTATGAATAACAGAGACCCTTAAATAGCAGAGACCTAAATGTGATACTGGTTTATTTCTTTTTCACTTAAAAGTCAGGAAGTAGGCATGTAGTTCAGGGCTGGTACAGTGGATTCATTCTATTAACTCCCTAGGAACCCAGGCTCCTTCCAGCTTACCATTCTGTCCCCAGGGTAGAGCCCTTATCCTCCTGGCCTCAAAATGGACATTTGCATTTCTGGCAATAGAATAGAGCAGGAAAAATCAGTAGGCAAGGAACACGCCTCAGCTGTCTTTTAATGAAGGTTCCAGGAAACTACTTCATGACACACCTGTTTAAGTCTCAGTGACCAGGATCCTGTATTCACATGATCTCCTTTAGCTGCAAGGGAAGCTGGTAAATGTGGCCATTATTCTGAGTCAACATGACTCATGAAAAATTAGGGGGTTTATTATCATGAGAAAAGAGGAGCAATACAAGTAGTTACCACTATGCATTCAATCTTTTACTTCTGTTACCAACATTTTCCCAAATTTGTCACCCCCTTTTCATCTCCATTCCTCCTTCCTTTGTGCAAATGCTAATCACTTCTCACCTAAATTATCATAGTACTTCTTAACTGATCTTTCTAACTCCAGTCTCTTTTTTCTCTAGGAATTTTTCCCTTATATGTATATTATTACATCAATCACATAATGTTCCAATTACCTAAAAAACAAAATCATACCAAACTCCTAAATATGGTTTACAATTTTTTTCATGATCTAGCTTTAGTCTACCTTACAACTTCATTTCTGTTCATTTCTCCCTTTACTTAAATTTTATGCTCAAGCCATACATAAAGCCAGGTTTTTTCCTGAATATGTAACATTCTTTTACATCTTAGTAGCTGAGAATTGATTGACTACAGCATTTTTTTACCCCTCTCTGTTTACAATGTCACTTTGCAGTTCTTCCAATCAAGAGATGGGGTCTATTTTGCCACTCTGAATCTGGGCTGGCTGTGTGACTTGCTTTGGCCAGTGGAATGTGTCTGAAATAACTGTGCCAGTTCTGAGCCCCGACCTACAGAACTGCAGTGTGCACTTCTGTCTCTTCTACCTCTGCCTCTGCCTCTGCCATTGGAACAAGCCTTGGCTAGCCTGGTGGACGATGAGATACCAAGTGGAGTGGTGTTGAGTCACCTCAGCCAAGCCTAACTTGGCCATCTAGCCGTCAGCTGACCTGCCAGCTGACTTCAGACCTGTAAGCCAGCCCAGCTAAGATCAGCCGAGCCACACTCAGATCAGAAGAATGGCGTCACTGACACATATACTCATGAGACATAATAAATGGTTCTGTTTTAAGCCACCAAGCTTTGGGGAGGCTTGTATACAATGTTCATTGGGGCAATAGCTCAAGGATACAGTACTTTTGTATGTGCTATTCCTTTGGCTTGAAATGCCCCCCCCCCCTCTCTTTTTCTCCCAGTCTAGTAATCTTCCTAATCCATCTATCAAGACTCAGATAAAAAACAATCTTAACTGGGAAAGCTTCCTGTCCCTACCTGGGCAGATCTAGCCACTTTCTCTGATGAGCTTCACACCTCGATTATACCATGCAACATAGTTACTTGTTCCCACATCCATCTCTGCTGTAGTCTGAGCTGGTTGAGGGCCAGAATGACCTATATTATATCACGTACACCAAAAACACTTGTTGCATGAATGAATAAATAAATTCTGGGTGTTAAGCATATATAATCCTTTCTCTTTTCTCTTTCTTCCAAACTATAAATGTACTTCCTTTTTGCCTATGTCCTTCCTTATGTGATGCTCCCCCCAAATTTCAGTCATATATCACCTATTGGCTAATGTGTTTATGCCTCTTTTCCTTTTCACATGTGGCTTTTAAGTCTATGCAATATCATATTTTCCTTGATTGATGATTTCTCATATTGACAGTCATGTTACTTGCAAATACTGTGGATGTGAATACTGTGAATACTTGCAAATTCCTAGTTTCTCAAGGTTCAATGTAATTTTCAACCATATTCATTACTACTCTTGAAAATGGACTAAATATTTACCCATTTGCTTTTAATGTCCTACCATCAGCTTTCTTAAAAATGATTAAAAGTCACTCTCTCTGATATCTCATCTTATCTGCCTCACTAATTTTCTGTTTCTAAGAGAGTAAAGATGGCTGAGTAAATTGTTTTAATCACAGGCTTGTTGGCAACTAGGCAGGATTTTGTGACCTGTGGTGACAAGTTCTTTAAATTTCAGCCCATTCATTCAGATATCTATTTGTTATATGCCAGTTGGACATGGCTCAATTGTCAGTTCTTAGTGTGAAATGGTAAAGTTGTGACAGAAAGGACCTGAAGAAAGGCACAAAAGTGATTTTTCTGGTTACTGTAGCATTAACAAAAAGAGCCTGGGAGGACAGCAGACAACACTTGGGAAAGGCTTTCGTGGGCTCTTCCTCACCTCTGTGCTGCCACCCCCAGCCCACTGCCCCCTCATTACTCTTTATTGTATTTTATGTGTCAGTCCCCTAACATCTGAATGTATAATTAATCACTTCCTATATCTTAGTGTGCATAAGGATGCTTCACTGACCTTATATTGAATACAGTGTACTTGAATTATTTTGCAGAAGGAAATCTACTGACAAAAAATATGTTGTGTGCCTCTTGCAAGATCTGATTTTCATCAGAAAGCTTTGCTGTCACAAGCCAATTGTTTCTGATGTCAAAGTTAACAACAATCATTTACATAATAACACAACAACAATAACATTTAATGCCTTTCATCAAACCAGACTGTAAACACTAATTAGTTATACTTCATTGTATTCTGGTAGAGCTCAGTAAATTATGATGCTTGTTTTACAATGTTGAAACAGGGATAAGAGATGAGTGGCTTGCCCAAGGCTGCAGAAGACAATATCAAAATTGGGGTTATAACTCTGGTGCCTTGTCCACTAGACCTCTGGGTTCATAGGACATATTTTTAAAGTAGTACCAAGAACTCATATAATGCAATGCATAAGTCCTGCCACATCAGCTATTGCATTTTGTGTGATATATTTAAATAAAAATTCGTGAGCATTAATTATTTAAGAAGAAAAAACCGTAATGAAAAGAGTTAACATTTCAAGTACCTGGCCTAAGTCTCTTTAACAGGCTCTGATTTTTTTATTTTTCCTTTATTGATTTTAGAGAGAGAGAGGAAGGGAGAGGGAGAGAGAGATAGAAACATCGATGAGAGAGAACATCAATTGGCCACCTCTTGCATGCCCCCCACTGGGGATTGGGCCCACAACCAGGGCATGTGCCTTGACTGGAAATCGAACTGGTGACCTCTTGGTGCATGGGTCGACACTCAACCACTGAGCCACACCGGCCGGACCGGGCTCTGATTTTTAAAATGAATCCAGCTCCAGCTCTCGGGTATGGTACACTGCCATGATGGGCAAATTAAACCACTGCACTGAGCAAAGGCTTCCTGCTAAAGTACGAAGGTCAGCCCACAGGAGGTTAATGGGGACATATTACCAGGTGATGGACAATCATACCTGAAAGTTGTGTCTCACAAACAGCTGACGTGACAGGGATGCCTCACTGAAATTCTTTGCTCTTTAGAATTCTGAACACAATTTATTTTTTAAATCATGGACTGATCCCCCCATCCCATTAAGATTATGTCTCAGAATTGCACAGAAACCTTGCCTTTGAGCTCTAAGTGGGGTAGTTTGGAGTGACTCCAGTGCTCAGAGTGTTAACATGCCTGCCCGTCTAATCATCAACAAAATGTTCTGTTCTCTTACTGGCTGAAACTACAGCCTTCAGATTCTAGAAAGGGCATTCAAAATGTGACTTCCACAAGCATAAAATCAATTGTATTTCATTTGGGATATTCATTTAAATTCAAAGGTTCCAACGGTAAACTGTTAAAACAGTATTGTCAAAAGTGAGCTAGATTTCCTCCCTAAAATACATAAAGTATGCCAACTTGATTTGGGTGTGTATCTGCAAAATGGGGATATTTGCACTACATCCACCTTGTGAGATTTTATCTAGTGAACATGTAACAACTTATTTAAAAATGCTTTATTTACAAGCTGATTTTGAGAAGCCAAGAGCCTGAGGCATGACATAAGATGTGTGTGGTGCCTGTCCATATTTACCGTGTGATCCTATGAATAAGTAAATGTAATTCACATTGGTGAGTGTCAGGGAAGGGACAGAAGATTAGGAGTTCTTTAGTATTCCTCTCATTGAGAAGTGGGGTCTATTTTCCCTCCCCTAGAATCTGGCTTGGGCCTGTGGCTTGCTTTAACTAAAAAGGTAGGCTGCTCAGAAGCTAGATTATAAGCCTGGCTGTTTCCACCTGGGTTTCTTGACTCTCTTGTTCTTGGGCTGGTCCCTTTCAGAAGTCAGCTACCATGCTGTGAGAAGCCCCAGGCTCCAGCCCTAGCTGAGCTCCTGTGGTGTAGGGAAGCCATGGAAGGTGTAGCCCAGTGATCTCCCAGCCTTCCCAATACCTCCGTCCACACCACACAGAGCAGGAGAACCACCCACTCAACCCATAGAATTATGAGTAATAACAAATGGATGTTTTAAGGCACTACATTTTGGGAAGGTTTGTTACACAACAAAAATAACCAAAACAGGAGAAGAAACAACATTTAGAATGGTTATAAGTCACCATATATACAGATTCTGACTTTATCGTCTATGTGGGCACATATATATGTTATAACCTCACTGGAGTCCCCTAAAGAGACAATGAATAAATATTAATTCCCTTCTCCCATCGTTGCTTGTGATGTGCTCCCTGTCTGGAACCCCCCACCCCCGACCCTTTATGTCTATACGAATATTACCTACCCTTTAGGGTTCTATCCCCAAGAAGACCTTCCCCATTCACCCTAGTGTTCAGCATTTTCTCTTTTTCTGACCTCCGCCAAGGTTCATTCTCTGGACAACTCATTTGATTCCTTTTTTAAAAAAAACAGCTTTATTGAGGTATAATTGGTATACAATAAGCTGTACATATGTAGTCTGTTCAATTTGATGTTTTTCTATATGTTTATACTCATGAAACCATGATCACAATCAAGATAATGAACATACCCATCACCTCCAAAAGTTTCTTCATGCCCTGTCGTAATCTCGCCTTCACACCCATCTTCTAACCTCCACTCCAGGCAATCACTGACCTGTTTTCTGTCACTATAAATTAATTTGCAATTTCTAGAGATTGACATAATCATACAGTATGTATCTTTTGGAATCTGATTCCATTCCTTTCATTCAGGTTAATTATTTTGAAATTTATCCATTTGTTGTATCCATGTTTCATTGATTTTTTTTTTCTGCTGAGTAGTATTCCATTGTACAGAAATACCAAAATTTGTTCATCCATTCACCTATTGACGGCATTTGGGTTCTTTCCAGTTTGGTACTTTAATAAATAAAGATGTTATGAACATTCACGTATAAGTCTTCATATGAATATATGCTTTATTTTTTTATTTTTTGGTAATTATCTAAGATTGGAATGGCTAGATCATATGGTAAGTATATATTTAACTTTTTAAGAATTTGCCAAACCATTTTCCAAAGTGGTTGTACAATTTTACATTTCACCAGCATTGTATGAGAGTTCCAGTTTCTCGACATCCTTACTAACACTTGTTTACATTTTAACTATTGTAATAGTTGTATAGTGGTATCTGATTGTGGTTTTAATTTGCATTTCCTTAATGATGACTGATATTGAGTATCTTTTCAAGTGCTTATTTGCCATCTGAATATCTTCCTTTGTGATTTCCAGATCTTTTTTCTAATTTGGGGGCATTGTTTCCTTATTATTGAGTTTTGAGAACTATTCATATATTCTGATACAAGTCCCTTACCAGATACATGTTTTCCCAAATAGCTTACAGACTGTGGATAGTTTTTAAAATTTCAATTATTACTGTGAAGATTTGAACTTAAAAAAATTCTTTTTTCAAGTTAAATTTATCAAGTTGTTCTTTTATGGATTGATCTTTTGGTGTTGTAGTGAAGAAATCTTTACCTAACCAGAGGTCACAATGATTGTCTCTTATTTTCTTCTAGAAATTCCATTTTGTATACAGTGTGAGGTATGACTCAAAATTCAATTTTTTGCATATTTTTCATTTTGTTTAATTTTTTAGCCCCATTTGTTGAAAAGAAGGTCTTTACTCCACTGAAATGCCTTTGTATCTGTCAACAATCAGTTGTGCATCCATACGTGGGTTTATCTACTGACAAACAATCTCTGTCATCCTTACCTTCGTATTCTGTTGTAACATGTCCTTTTTCTCTGACTGCTTTTAAGATTTTCTCTTTATAACTGATTTGGACAATTAAATGAGAGCATGTTTTGATGTAGTTTTGTTCATGTTTCTTGTGTTTGGTATCCATTGATCTACTTGGATCTATGGGTTTACAATTTTCATTTAGTTTTGTTTGGCCACTATGTCTTCAAATATATATATTTTTTCTACCCTCTGGCTCTCTCTCATCTTCCTTGGGGACTCTAATTATAGATACATTAGGCTGCTTGAAGTTGTCACACATCTCATTGATGCTTTTTTTTTTCATTTTTAAAATTAATTTTTGTCTTTTAAAAATTTTTTAATTTTAACTTGCATTTTTTTTTTTTTATCTTCACCCGAGGACATTTTTTTTTTTGCATTTATCTGCAGATAGAGCAGGAGGGAGAGAGGGAGGAAGAGAGAGAGAGAAACATCGATGTGAGAGAGACACATTGAGTGGTTGCCACCCACACAACCCCAACCGGGGCCGGGGACAAACTGCAACCGAGGTACGTGCCCTTAGTGGGAACCAAACCCAGGACTCTCCGGTCCACGGACCGATGCTCTAACCGCTGAGCCAAACCGGCCAGGGCTTAACTTGCATTTTTTAAAATTAAAAAAAATTAAATTTGTGTTTCATTTTGGATATTTCTATTGCTCTGTTTCGAGAACAGTAATTTTTCCGTCTGCAATGTGTAATTTGCTATTAGTCCCATCCAGTGTGTTTTTCATCTCAAACCTTGTAATTTATTTCTAGAAGTTTAATATGGGTCTTTTAAAAAATATTTCCCATGCCTCAACTTTTTGGACATGTGGAAAACAGTTATAACTGTATTAATGCCCTTATCTGCTCATTTAATATCTGTGTTAGCTCTGGGTTGGTTTTGATGGATTCACTGTTCCCCTCGTTGTAGGTCATGTTTTCCTGCTTCTCTGCATGGCTGGTGGTCTCTAACTGGATGCCAGACATTGTAAATTTTACCTTGCTGGGTGCTGGATACTTCTATATTTGCATAAATATTCTTAAGCTTTGCTCTGGGATGTAGTTAAATTATCTGGAAACAGTCTGATCCCTTGGGTCTCGCTTTTATGATTTGTTAGGTGTGTCTGTAGCAGTGCTCAGGCTAATTATTCACCACAGTAAGGCGAGACTTTCCTTAGTAATCCACCCAATGCCCCATGAATTATGAGTTTTTCCAGCCTGGCTTGTAGGAATAGGCAGTAGTCCTGGCCCTGGGTGAGCACTGGGCCTTGTGTAGTTTCCTCACATACATATGCTGGTCCTATTCTGTGAATGCTGCAGGGTGCACGCGCAGACCTCCAGGCTCTCGGTGTAGCTTTCTCCTCTCTGGTATTCTGTCTTGCAAACTCTAGCAGCCTTGGTGTTCCTGAACCCTGGTTCATCTCCTCAACTCAGGGAATACACCAGGCTCTCTCTGGAGTCCTTCTCTGTTATGGGCTGCATTGTGTTCTCCCCGAAAGATGTTCGAGTCCTAATCCCCAGGACATTGGTATGTGACCTTATTTCAAAATAAGGGCTTGATATGGTAATTAAGTTAAAATGAGGTTATTTGGGGGGGACCTAATCCAATATAACTGGCATCTTGTGAGAAGAGGAGATTTGGATACAGGCACGTACAGAGGAAAAATGGTGTGGAGACCCAGGGAGAATGCCATGTACAAGTCAAGGAACGCCTGAGGCTGCCACAGCCAGCAGAGAGGTCTGGGACGCATCCTTCCTCATAACCTGCAGAAGGAACCAACCCTGCCAACACTTTGATTGATTTTGGACTTCTAGATTTTAAAACTGTGGCCAATAAATTTCTGTTGATTCAGTCACCAGTGTGTGGTACTCTGCTGTGGCAGCCCTAGGAAACGAATACATCCTCCTTGCATTGTAGTCTGGGAACCCTCGCGGCAGTAAGCTGGAACAATCATAGGGTTCACTGAGTGTTTCCCGTCAGAGATCACAGTCCTTTGATAGCCAGTGTCTTATAAGCCAGTGTCTTTGCTATTTGTTGTTGTTTCAGGTGGAAGGGGAAGTCTGGTTCCTGTCACTCCTTGGCTAGAAGCAGAAATCCTCACTCATTTGATCCTTAATTGTATAGTGTCCACTATCGCTACTTAATATTCTTGTGACCAGGTCTTGGCTTGCCAATGAGATTATAAACTTTGAGATCAGAGGTCATGCCTAATACTTCTTTGTACCAACCACCATGCTTAGGCTAGGGCCTGCACACAATAGGAGTGCAATACATATCTGAGCGAAACAGCATATTTTGGGTTCCTCAGACTCAGCACACTGAGGATTGACTCATAATGAGAAATCAATGGATGTGAAACTTCTTATTCAACTTGATATTTTTAGTGAGTGAAAAATAGCCTGAAACCAAAATATTTTTGTTCCTATCTTGTTTTCAAAGAAGTGACACTCTCACCAGTTCCCTTTTTAAATTAACAGCCACGTACATTACAGCACAGAGCTGTGGAGGAAATTCTTGGGTCCAACCACCCAGACTGGGAAGCAAAACGAACAGCCTGTCGCTGCTCATCTGGACTTTCTGCTTGTGATTTTTGTTGGTCTCGCAGTTCTTTTCAAAGGAGGATATAACATTATTTGGTACCCCGGCTTTCTATGACAGGAGCATAAAAGGAAAAACAGAATCACTTTTTTGTTTTCATTCTGGAGACTCAAATTAACTGCTTTTTTATTGTACTGCTAAAGGAAGGTGTCTGCTGAGAGACAGGATACACAAAAAACTCTGGCCTAAGGTTTTCCAAGTATAAGCTGTTTGAATTGTATAACTGTAGATTCATGACGTTGATATATTATTTACAAGGCAGGCAGAATTTTTGTCCCACTTTGAACAAAGAAAGAAGAGGTACTTTCATAAGACCAGATGGCTGGCAGAATGTACTGATAATATAATTGTATACATTTATTCAACAATCATCAAGCATGTCCCTACCTCAGGGCCTTTGCATGTACTATTCCTTCTGGATTGCTCTGCTCTCAGATATCTACAAGGTCCATTCCTCCACTTTCTTCAATCTCAAAGGTCACCTTGGCAAGGCCTTCCCTGACGACCCAATCTGCAAGAGACTGCAGCTCCCCACTCCTACTCTATGTGACTTTCTTTTCACATACCCTGCTTTATTTTCTTCCTATCATGTATCACTCACCCCCTGACAGTTGAGTAAAATTACACATACATATTTATTTGACACATATGCATTTATTTGTCTATCTCCTTCCTGACTACAGTGTACAATCCAAGAAAAGAAAAACTTTTCCTTCTATATTCTGAGCATCTAAAAAGGGCCCAGTGCACAGTATGCATTCAATAAATATTAGTTAAATGAATGAACAAATATTTGCTGATTTCCTGCTCTGTGCAAAGGCACTGGAGGGACTCTGATATGAATCACCCCAATCCTTTCAAGGAATTTATCTTCTAGGAGGAATACAAGCACAAAAACCCAAGACTATGCTACAAAGCAGAAGAATGGATTAAATAATGTATTTTGAAAGCACAAAAGAAGGAGGGGTGAAGAGAGGCCGAGTGGCTTTTGAGATGACCCTTACCACAGAGAGGGGACAGGTGGGGAGTCCAGCCTGAAGGCACAGACTGAGTGGCACTGGAGTCTTAGGAGTGGAGGCCTGTTCTGGACTTGAGAGGAGACAAGCGTGGCTGGGTTTGTGAAGGTGGAGAAGCAGATGGGGTGAGATTGGAGGTTTGGGGCTTGATGATCATGGAAAGCCAGCAAAGGCTTTTGGAATTTATCTTAAAGGAGTTAAGTAAGTTAGCATTTTAGAACCATCTTTGGCTAGTACACTTCTTATCCAGGAAACTTGGATGTTTATCAGCATACCAGTATATCAACATAAACTCATTCATGGGGGGACTATGCTTATTTTGTTCCCCTAAACATGTGTACTGACACTATTTCTCTTAGCAACCATGTGCCGTGAAAGTACTGTGCCACCTATAAGAGTCATTAAGGGCTTTCACTGACAATGTGCTCACTGATTCATTTAGTTTTTAAAAATAATAATAATCTCATCTCACATGGTATCTTCATTTATGTTTCTGTACAAAAGGGAACACAGTCTTTTAAAAATTTTATTTTAGGAATCCTCAGGATCTGGTCACATGTGCCAGTGAATTTGATGCAATCAATATAAGAAGGAGAGAACAATGAAGCAGGACAGATTCCCCCCTCCTGGGCAGGGAAACAGTCTGGACTGATGGAATTCTTGTAGACTATCAAATCTTTGTAAACAACTTCCCATCCCATTCCATCCCTTCCCACCCCATCCAGCCCAGACCAATCCTACCACTTTACAGATGAGGAACCGAGGCTTAGCCGGATGGAATGACTGGGTCAGTGGCTCCCCGCTGCTCAGGGCTGAGGCAAACCTATGAGTCAAGTCAGAGCTCTTTCTACTCCTCCCATCTCTGGACAAAAGCAGGTAATGGCAGGGCTGCTGGAAACCACAGCATCCACGTGGCCACTTCGCTAGTCTGTCAGTTTTACTCGGAGTTTGGGGGAGGGGGCTTTTAGTGGTGGAAGAGAGAGAAGAGTTAAATAAACTAAGAAATAAATAGTATTGAGAATTTTAATGTTCAAATAAGGATCTATTATGAGCAGAGTGAAAAATCTACTTTGGTTTTAAAGCTGGGACAGGAAATGTCTGCTTTGGGTGAGTCCTCCAGTCTCTGCAGCCTGTCTCCATAAAGTACTGACTGCTTAAAAAGTCGGAGCTACGGTATCCTACCCCACTGTGATTAGAACATGAACACTTATCTATTTTAAAATGGGAGTGTTTTTATTGGATGGAAACAAAAGAAAATCCCAAGGATAGGAACAGGACTAGGAAAACATTCCGACACTAGCCAATAGAAATAGGAATTTAGATCATCGGTGCTTGTAGTTGTCATGGGAGACAGTGATTTTTTTTCTATTTAAAAAATGTCCCCCTTTTATCTCCCTTCTTTTCCTATTTGGACTCAGGTGCTGAGTTAGAGTTAATCATACTCCTCAGCTCAGGGCTCATCATCCTGGGTCTGTGCCAGGCCCTCAGTCGACTGAGTGATTGACTGATTGGTCAAGTATCTTTTATCCCCATCTGCCCTTCCTCCTGCACAGACCCCACTCCTCAATTTCAAAGTGAATTTCTTTGTTGTACATGTTCTTGCCAGATGTGGATTGTTGCTTTATATGCCTATTTCTTTTTCCACTCTGTGCTATTCCTTCAAAGCCTATCCATGATACTATGTTTACCTCTAATCCATTACTTCTACTGCAACCTAGGACTCCACGATGTTCTGCTTATCCATTCTCTCAGTGATGACACAGAGATAGCCCAGTGGGAGGCTACTTCACAGGAAATGCCATGTTCAATCTCCCATAGGGTTCTCTATATAAATTAAATTCTTTGTATTTCACAATGTGGGCAAAATTTGTTCCCATTATTAGACTGTTAAGTGTACTCTGCCTAAACTTCATTTGGCCAAGTAAGGAAGGGAAAGAGGATGGGAATTGCCAAGTTTGTCTTTCTCTGCTCATCTAACACCTTTGAGTAGTGGACCCACACATTTTAAACAAATTGGCCATTCCAAGATAATCTTTCAAGGTTATTTCCAAAGGCTAACGCATTAAAAAACACAGCTCAAAAAATAGATTACGTCTTGAGTACTGTTACATTCAGGATCAAGGAAAAGGCATTGCAATAATCCACAGAGCTAGTTATGTCAGCCACAAGGAATGCATTCTGTCAATTGCCTGTACAAAGATGGGTATCATAGCTGAAGCTGCTCAACATACTTTCCTCCCGCGCTTTGTCTGGGGAGGAAGGTCTCTCAATAGTCTCGGTAACTAACAATTCAGCTTTTGAAATATTATATGAGAAAATCAAGATAAACAAGTAAGAGTCTTTTGGCCCATTGGGTACTTATTGAGCTAAAAATATGAGAAACCAAAGGGGATAATGTTTTATCAATGATGAGAGGTAGTTTAAGCAGTCAACAATATAATTTTAATGCATTTAATTCTCCTGTGTGGTAGGGGATGCTTTTTGCATTTAGAATGCGGTGTCCAAGTCTCCCCTATGTTTGTTATAATAGAACCAACAGTTGGATAGGCAATATGAGGGTATGGGCAGGAGAGAGAACTTAGCTTAATGTAGTTGTTTTTATCTTAAACAGCTGAGCACTTGGTGTTAAACACTGAAGAACAGACAGACAAGGAAGGAGGAAGGAAGGAAGGGAAAGAGAAAAAAAAAGAGAAAAAAAGTAAGAAAGAAAATAAAGGAAAGGAAGAAAGACAGAAAAATCTATGTGAACTTTTGAAATACAACCTTTCTTAATACAATCCAGATATGTAGTGCTTCTTTGTTGAAAGGTTCTTCCTTTGTCTGTGTATCAAGACTGTTTTACTGTGGAAAAATCCTGAACTTGGATGAATATGAACACCTCAGTTAAGAAAAATAGACTTTGTCACTCAAGGCCATGTAACCTGGAACAAATTGTTTTATCATTTTGAATCTTCTTTTTTTTCTTTTTCCAATATGTGTGACAACTCTTAGAAGGGACTGTACAGACTAGGTCAATGCCCTTGGAAATTGTCAAGTGTTATACAAATTAAGGGGTTCTCACAGGTTCAAAAGATCTACCCTCAAGGAAGTTAACTGAATGGATTAGGGAGATGAAGCAGGATAGTTCATTTTCTCAGTGCTCCTTTATGATAAATTATGGTGTCTGCATGGTCTCGGAGAATCCTACCAAGTGGACTGGAGCTCATGCTCCAGGGACTGGGTGCAATCCACCTACCACCTCTAACTCCATCTTTAGAGTACCAAGAGTCAAGGACTCAAGGAAACACATTATCGGAATAAACTATGTCTCTATCTTCATCTTTCTCAGACCCATGCTAGCGCATGGGGAAGGACCCAAAGGCAGAAAGTGTTGCAAGACTGACGCTGTTGATTCATTTTATTTACCATCCTGTACAGGTCTTGATGGGCCGCAAATCCATTTAGTGTTCTGTTCCAACTGTTTTCCAAGTCAGGGTTGTTTAATTTAGAATTAAAGTAGCTTTGCTTCTATTGACATTTGGGAAGTTATACATAGAAGAAGTGCATTTTTGGATGCTGCTCTTTTCAGTGTTTCATTCAGAATAGGAAGAACAGCATTTTACAATCTTCCATAAAAAGCCAGTGCCTGTTTCTTCTTGCCACAGATGAAAGTTCTACACATCCTCTGTCCTCCTTGAATTCTTGCAAAGTATTGTCTATTTGACAGACTTAGCATAAAATTGATACTGTCCTGGTCTCTAATTTTTAGTACTAGAAAAGAAAAATTAGCCTAGATGTGTTGTGAATATAATATGCCTTTGTTGTTGAGATTGTGATTTATAAGAAACATACAATATTTGGTCTTCATCCCCATTTCTGGCACAGAGATCCTAAAATCATTGGAATTCCTGAAGTGTTGAGAACAATAAAGATGACTTTTGTTATGTTAATGAGATGACTTTGGACCTCACCTAAGGATGGGGGCTGGTTGCCAGGAGAACCAACATGTGATTAGAGGGCTGGAACTTTCAGGCCCATCCTCCTGACCTCCAGGGAGGGGAGAGGGGCTGAAGCTTGAATCAGTAGCCAATGGCTAATGATTTAATAAACCTTGCCTAAGTAATGAAACCTCCATAAAAACCCAAAAGGGTTTTTGAGCACCCGGTTTGCTGAAGGTGTGGGGGTGCGGGGAGAGTGGAGCACCTGGGGAGGGCATTGGAGCTCCGAGCCATTTCCCATACCTTGACCTATGCATCTCTTCCATCTGGCTGTTTCTAAGTTATATCTTTTTTATAATAAACTGGCAATCTAGTAAGGAAAATGTTTCTCTGAGTCTACCAGATATTATAGCAAATTAATTGAGCCCAGAAGGAGGTCATGGGGACCTCTAATCTATAGCTAGGGGGTCTGAAGCACAGGTGACAGCCTAGCATTGTGACTGCCGTCTAAAGCTGAAGGGATCTAAAGGGGAAGGGGGCAGTCTTGTGGGACTGAGCCCTTCACCTATGGGGTCTGATGCTGTCTTTGGGTAGAGAGTATCCAAATTGAGTTAAATTGCAGGGCGCCCATCTGGTGTCTGAGAGTAGCTCATTGGTTTGGGAAACCCCTGACTCCCCACCCCCATACACATTGGACATGGGTGCAGAAATTTGCAGTTGTTTACAAACTATTTAGTGTGTCCTAAGCTCCTTTTGGATAGGAAATATATCAGATGCTACCTGTGTCCCCACTCCATTTCCTTAACAACTGTCCCAAAGTAGTGCTTCTTTCTTTGTAAAAAATTTTTAAAATAGATTTTACTTTTGATTATGAAAAGACTATATGCTCACTTTTGGAAATTGGAAAATAGAAAAGTAAAAAGAGAAGAAAAACATTTTCCATATTATTTCCCAGCAATACTAATAATATTTTGGTGCATGCCATCTGTCTGTGGGGGTGATACAGATGTAGTGTGGTTGATACCATAGGTTGTCTAAGAACATTTTCATTTTCATTGCTCTTAGAACCTGGTTGTGTTCAGTCTTTTTAACATCATGTGCTTGAGGGAGGCTGGCTGGGGCCTGCTCTCCAGGTCTCACGTGGCTGGGCCCATGACTGCCTTAAGGCCTGGGCGATGGGACACAAGATGTCTTCGGGTGGGTTGGAGGAGGGGCTTGTAAAATGAATCCTAGGAGGAAATGCGCCTTCTTCGCCATAGCTGCATCTTCAGATCATAAGGGAGGACACTGCCAGCACTGCGAATGGCAGTGGAGAAGGAAGAGCTCATCCCTTCTTGATGAATTCAGGGGCTCCATGATGGCATTGCCGAGCTTCCGATTATGTGAGACAACAAGTGCCCTTCTTATTTAAGTCACTTTTAGTTGTGTTTCTACTACTTGTAAAAGGAGAAAGGGGAGAAGGAGGGATGATGTGGCGGGAGCGGAGTTAAAGTGAACACGAAGGGGAAGAATCCAACCTTCCCCTCCCCCGCTCCAGCCGCCCTGACAAACGCACTACTATGCAATGTGCCTGTGGGCAGACCAGAGCTGCGTGGAATGCCAATCTGTCGAATATTTTGATCTTTGATAATGTTATTTTTTAATAATATCTGTTAATACAGAGTTGGCTTATAAATACACTTTCTTTTATTAAAAGGCATTAGAATAGCCTAAACTTTCTTTAACAGTGTCATCATGCATTTTAGAAAGCACACTGTATTTATGAATTTTTTTACTTTCTTTAAAAAAAATTTTTTTTTTTAAATCCTCACCCGAGGATATTTTCCCATTTATCTTCAGATAGAGTGGGAGGGAGGGAGAGAGAGAGACAGAGAGAGAGAGAGAGAGAGAGAGAGAGAGAGAGAGAGAGAGATGAACATCGACATGAGAGAGACACATTGACAGACTGTCCCCCACAGGACCAACCTGATCAGGGCAGGGCCAGGGACCGAGCCACAGCCGAGGTACACGCCCTTGACTGGAATCAAACCAGAGACTCTTCGGTCTGCAGGCCGGAGCTCTAACCACTGAGCCAAACTGGCTAGGGCTAAAACACGTGTTTTTTTTATAGTTTACATTCAATATTATTTTGTATTAGTTTCAGGTGTACAGCATAGTGGTTAGACGATCATATACTTTACAAAGTATTCCCCTTGATATTTCCAGTATCCACCTAGCACCATATGTAGTTATTACAATATTACTGACTATATTTCCTATGTTGTTAGAAAGCACATTTTAACCCATATTAAATAGTAACAAAACATGCATTGAGTGTCCTCATGTATTTTCTATGGCCTCTTTGTAGGGGAATTAAATTGGTTCCAGAAAGGAGCCAAGAAATTCATGGATTTCAGGCAATCCATTCCCAAGACCTGACCTACACTTCTGAGCGTAGGCTAATGAAAGGGCACTGAACTGGAATTAAAAAACAAAAACAACAAACCATGGATTCTAGTCCAGGTTTTCTCTTTAACTAGCTGTGCGGTTTTGAGCAAATGATTTTGCATCTCTGGGACATATTTTTCTTATTTGCAAAACAAAGGGACTCATTAGGGCTCACATTACTCAATCCAATAAAACTATGGATTGCAAGCTATCTAAATTCTCTACTAAACACCACAGAAGAAAAAAGAGGGTGAGAAGGGCCAAACAGAAGCAGGTCATGATGAACTAAGGGGGGGAGGAGAAGTGGAGTCGAGAGGGCTTGGGCTGGGCAAGATGTGCCTCATGTTGGGAAAACTCTGTACTAAGATCTTTTCAAGCTCTGAATTCGGCGGTTCTATGACTTCCTACTTTATATTTTCACTTGGATGTCTGCCAGAGACTCAACTTGCCCACAACAAAGTTGTTGTCTTCCCTCCATAAACCATCTCTTTCCTAGCATCCTTGCCTGCTGATAGTATATTAAGTTCCATCCCACTCACCTAGACCTAAACCCAGGAGCCTTTGCCAGCCACCAGTCCTAATGCTAAGGTCTGGTAGGGAAGACAATGAAGGGATTAACACATACATAGGCCATTATACATGGTGATAAGTTCTATAAAGAAAAAAAGTATTCTTTTTAAATTAAATATATCGGGGTGAGATTGGTAAATAAAATATTACAGTTTTCAAGTGTACAATTCTACAGTGCATCATCTGTATATTGCATTGTGCGTATTCCACTCAAAGTCAAATCTCCTTCCCTCACCATATATTTTCAATCAAACACAGTGTGGGTGTGTGCATGTGCCTGTGAGAGAGAGGGGCACCTAATCTGGTTAGCCGGAGAAGGTGCCATTCAATCAGACCTGAAGCAGGAGGGCAGGGCTGCAGAGAGGGGTGGGGGAAATGCTTGCAGAGACCCTGGGGCTGGAGATGGCATGCCTGAGGAGCAGCTGAAGTTGAAAGAAGACCTATGTGATGTGGGGCTAGTGAGTGAGTGAGAAAGGGGCAAGCTACAGGAGGAAGAGGCCCACACGGTCCTCCCAGCCAACCAGGGACAGTATTGTTCAATGGGAGATGGTGGGTCATCTTTCATTTAATCTCCTTATTCACTATCTATCTTCAGTCAGTCATCGAATCTGGTTAATTTTTGTTTTGAGCATCTTTTCTATCTTCTACAGCCTTTCATCTTTAATGTCTGATCTGGGTCATGAGATTAGACAATCTCATGATTAGACCATCTCCTAACTGGGTCCCCTGGCCCCAGATCTCTTCCCCCTCACCAACCACAAGTCCCAGTCTCCACTTTCCACATGTTTTTCTTACTAACTCTGTAAACTGCTGCCAACTGATCTTCTCAGTACTACTTTCATTCTATTATGCCTCCAGTCAAAATATTCAGTGGCTTCCTATTGCCTATCAAATAATGATTAAGTTTCTCTTTAAGATCTTCAACATCACAGCCCTGTTTCAGCCATTCTGCCTTAGTGCCCTATCAGAAGTCTCCTCACAGTTCCAAACATCTTCATGCATCGGAGCTTCCGTGAAGACATACTGGGTGCCTTCCACCTTCCCAGTCCCCCTTCCTGACAGGATCCAGCATTTCCTTCTGGTTTCACTTCTCCACATAGTCCACCCTGCCTTGGCCATCCCTTTTCTCTGGTTACCACCATTGCTTTGGGGAGAGAACGTGTAGTGACCCAAACCGACCAATCAGAGTGCATTTTGGATTCTTGAATACTAGGACAGAGATGTTCTCTCTCCCGGATGACATATGCATGAATGTGAAGCCTGGAAGTATTTTGGTCATTTTGCCCCCAGAAGGTGTAGGCTTTAGCTGACACTAGGGAAAGCAGAATGAAGAGAAGAGACTAGGTTCTTCCTTGGTGACAGGGGACACAGAACTTTACAGTTTACATGAGCCAATAAAAGTCCCTTACTGCTTAAGCTAATTTGATTAGGACTTTCTGTTGCTTGCAATTGAGAGCATCCTAACTGCCTAAGCCTACTGTATACCAAGCACCGTTCCAGCAAAGCCTCTGCTCTCATGAAGCTTACTGTGGGGCTGGAAGGAGGCATACAAAGATAAACAAACAAACAAACAAATAAATAAAGATAGGTTTATATATTGGTAAGTTCTATGAAAAAAAAAATACCAAAATGATAGAGGTTAGGCAGAGGGAAGGCTATTTTAATTTTTAAAAATATGTTTTTATTGATTTTAGAGAGAGAGGAAGGGAGAGGGAGACAGAGCTAGAAACATTGATTATAGAGAAACATCAACATCAATTGGCTGCCTCCTGTATACCCTCTACTGGATATCGAGCCCGCAATCTGGGCATGTGCCCTGACCAGGAATCAAACCGGCAACCTATTGGTCCATGGGTCCACACTCAGCCACTGAGCTATACCGGATGGGCGAGAAGGCTATTTTAGATTGGGTAGTCAGTGAAGGCTTCTCTGAGAAGGTTATATTTGATGAGAAACAGGAGCTAACCATGGGGATGGAAAGAACATTCCAAAGAGAACAGCCAGCACTAGGCTCTGTAGCAAAAAAGCTTGGTAGTTTCCAGGAATAGACAGGAATCGCTGTGGCTGAGCAAAGGGGGAGAAGAGTACAAGAAAATAATGCTTGTTTCTGTCTCCTTGATTACCTTCTCCTCTTTCTAGAAATCTTTGGACGATTTCAAGGCCTATCGTATGCCTCTCCTCCTCCTTGAACTTGCCCTGGCTGAGCTAAGGATCCCTTCTCCTTTGGACAACTGTGTTCTTGGGCCACGACATCCTTTGTATGTGGAAACTGGGACTTGGGAAGTAGCTGTCGTGTACTGTCTTCTCTGGCTCTCAACTTTTTTCCTGGTGATTTTATTGGCTCTCCTCAATTTAATTCTAGTCTTTGAAAGCATCTTATGCTTTTGATGTGCGCATCACAAAAGCTGAACACTGGCAAGCTTAAATGCTGTAAAAATCCACTGTGCTTCTAGATTCACTGCCTCTCTACCAGGGTATATTTGAAACATAAACGTGGAACTGTAATTTGGGGGGGGGAGTCAAAATATAAAATGTTAGCAATTTCATGTGGTTCAACCCATATTATAGCATCATCTTTAACTACATGATAATCCAACTCTGCCACTAATATTCCAATATGTTGGTCATGGTTCTAAAAAAAAGTTCCTTTTGTGCAACCTGGGCCCTTCAAGGAAATGCTCCTTTGTAATGAAATGTAACTTTGATCCCCTGAATGTCCCCTAAATTAGTTGTGGGCAGCAAATTATTTTTGAAAAACCACTGTGTAGTTTAGTATTTGTTTGAATTGAGGTTTGGATGCTGTATTTAAATGTTATGCATGTGACTGCTTTTTTGGTAATGATTTGAGAAGAGTGATGACTAATTAGTGACTATGTCACCTAGGCCACTTTAGATAGAAGCCATGACTGTACCTAGTTACCCATAAAGGAGGCACCCCTGGATGTCCTCGATTGCTCTGGGTCCCGGAGCTCATTGGTGGAACTGTCTTCCTGTGCCCAACTGAAAGAAGATAAAATAGCACTCCCTCACCTCGGTCTAGTTGCCAGGACGATGCCATTGGCTCCCAACTCACTTCCTATCACAGGATCCGCCAGGAGTGGTGAGAACTAGAACCTTCCCTGGGCTTGGGGCCCTCATGCCCTCCAGGATAGTAAAGTGGCTGGCTGTAGATTTTATTCTTGCTTTATGAGTCTGGGCTCTCTATGTAAAGGCACACGTTTCAGAATTAACTGTTTATTTCTCATCTGGACCAAAACACTTAGGTAACTCTTTGGACCTCAGTTTTCTCACCTGTAAAATAAGGATGCAGACTAATCGATTTCTAAGGTCACTTTTAGCAACACCCTATGGCTGACCAATGACTTTTCATTGGTTAGGTGTTAATACACCTGTTATAGACACACATGTACACACATGTACACACACACACACACACACACACATACACACACACACTTTTATTCAGAACTCTGCTTTTGATTATAATTCCCCATGTGCAATCTCCACGCAAGTTTCTTTGAAAGAGTGGAAATAAATCTTCATATGAGTAATACACATTTTGTGAACAACTTCATTATAGCTCAACCAAATTTCTTAAAACATGCCAAAGGCACTAAGAAGGACAACTTGGAAGTTCTAAAGGAAGGAGTTTGCATTTGGGGAAAAAAATAGTAAAAAAGCATCTGAGTGATTTCTTAAGTGGTGAAATCCCCTTTTTGCCCCTTTTCTTGAGTTTTAAAAATAGCCTAAATGGAATCTTACTCAACTTTCTATAAGAAAATATACCTTTAGGCTGAGAGACTACATTAGAAATTTCATCCTAAAAAATTATTGGGGTGGGGGGGGGGTCTGGGGTGGAGTTATAAGAGCCTCAAGATAGAGGCTTCTAATTAAATTGCCCTCTCAACCAGAACTGCACAGTATATGCTATAATCACCACAATTCAGTTTAAATCTGGGACGGAATGATAATTTTGTTAGTTCAGAGGTTTTTAAACTATGGCTCATAACTGCTACAGAGTTTCCGATGACTTTTCAAGGTTCTGCAAGGCGTGTGTATTTGCTGGGGGACCAGGGGACTTTCAATAAATGGATAAATAGGAAAGTTTTCGCAATCTCAGGAAGTTTAAGTAGGTCTCAGATGACCAGGGATTGCTACAGTTGTCTTTCTGGCTTTGCAGATGATGACAAATCCACAACAAATGATCAGGGAAGAAGTTCTGAATGCCTGTCTTACTAATGTGGATGGATTTGCCCTATCCACATGTACCCTGCATCCCAGTTTCTTTGCAAGGTGGGCTTGGGAAGTAAAAGCTGATGACCGAAGTAGTAAAGGGAAAAGGACGAGGTAGGTCCAACACATGACCTTGGCCTCAGCCCTTCAGCCAAGACCTGAGCTAACCAGTCATAGGCAAAACAGATCATTCACTTATTTATTCAATAATCTTGGTTGAGTGCAATGTGCTAGGTGAAGGGGATACTGAGGCAGAAAAGATGCACAGGATCAAGAAGATTACATTCTTGGGAGAGCAGACATTACTGGATCAACCCCTTCTTAGGAGGTCGGCAAGGTCAAAAGTGCCTTCACAATAACACTGAGATAGTGTTTACTTTGTTCACTGTGTTGACATTTACACAAATGATGCAAAAGCAACAGTGGGTCAAATTGCAGGTGCCTTACTGGTAGCAAAGGCAATGTCACCAACAGGAACAGGAAGTCACTGTTTTTCACCACCACTTAAGAATATCCTTGATGAAATGGTAGAATCATTAGTTTTACTAAATCTCAACCCTTGAGTACATTCTTTTTTAATATTCTGTGTTGCTAATGGGAAAGGATGTATAAAGCATGTCGGCTGTATACTGAAGTATGAAGGTTGTCTCAAGGAAAAGCATTTGTGCGAATGAGTTGTGAGCTGCATTAACCACTTTTCATGGAAGGCTATTTTTACTTGCGAGAAAAACTTGCAGACAGTGTTGTTATTAAGACTTGGGTAACTGGCACACTTTTTTTTAATCCTCACTCGGGGATATGTTTATTGATTTTAGAGAGACAGGAAGAGGGAGGGGGGAGAGAGGGAGAGAGAGATCAATGTGAGAGAGAAACATCGATCAGTTGCCTCCTATATGTGCCCCAACTGGGAATCGAACCTACAACCTTTTGGTGTATGAGTCAACACTCCAACCGAGCCACCAGCCAGGGCCATGGCACACATTTTCTTGAAAAGGAATAAAGGATGCCTATCACTTCAAGGAAAACAACTGATAGTATCTGTTGCCAAAAATTAGAATTATGGAAAACTTGTATCTGTTTCTGGTGATCTTGATATCTTCCCAATACTTACAAATAGTTTCTGATAACACTGATGGTGATAATATTTCAGGTATATGTCAGACAATATAATCACTAATTGTTACACAGAAACTTATCGAAAAACTCCTTTGTGAAAAAACTGTATTTTATTCATAAATATAGACCAAAAAAAATTCTAATTAGGCTAGAATCAAACAGCATATCAACAAACCATTTAGGGTTTATTTGAGAAATGCAAAAGTATTTCAATATCAGGAAACTGGTAAACATACCATTACTTAAAGGAGAAAATAAGTATGATCTTATCAATAGATACTTAAAAGGCACTTGTTTCTTTCACCCGCCCTCCCCTTAAAAGGCATTTGATTGAATATAGCAGACTAATAAAACTCTAGCTAACATATGACTATAAGGAAATCACTTAAATATAATAAAATATTTCCAAAAAAACCTCTGCCAAATGTCTTAATGACAAAACTAAAACCATTTCATTTAAAATCAAGATCTACACAGGAAAGCCTGCTAAGGGCCATTACAATTTAACTATGTCATGGAAGTTCTAGTGAATGTAATAATAAATGAAAGTGAATAACTGGAATAAATACTTGAAAAGAGAAATAAATACTACGTATTTTTGCTGATATGAAAATCCAAAACTTCCTTGTGTTTTTTTTTTTTTTTTCTTTATTGATTTTTAGAGAGGAAGGGAGAGGGAGACAGAGATAGAAACATCAATGAGAGAGAACCAATTGGCCACTTCCTGCATGCCCCCCACTAGGGACTGGGCCCACAACCTGGGCATGTGCCCTGACCAGGAATCAAATTGGCGACCTCTTGGTGCATGGGTCGACGTTTAACCACTGAGCCACACCGGCCAGGCCCCTTGTGTTTTTTTAAATCACTAAAATTACTAAGAGAATTTAAGAATATAAGATAAATGCACATAAATGACTAGCTTTTATTTATTCTAATAATTAGCATACAGAAATTGAAAAGGGGAAATATTCTATTTATAAAATAGTGAGCAATAATATTAAGAAATACAGTTAATAATAAAGGTACATCTAGATGAAGAAAACAAATCTTATTAAGGGTCACAAAACAAAGTCTAAACAAATGGAAAGATATACCACATTCTTGGATGGGAAGGTGGAATATCACAAAAGTATTAATTCTCCCAAAAGAAGTATATAAATATGATACCATTACAATTACAATCACATTGTTTTCTTTTGGGGGGTCAGGTGGAGACTAGATAAAATGACTTTGAATTTCATATAGAAGAATAAATGCTCAAACCAGTAAACGAATAAAAAAGAACAGTGACAGGGGAATTGTCTGCCAGACATCAGCGTGTACTATAAAGCCGTTATGAAACAAATACGGTATTGGCATGAGAATAAGAAATAAGTCAGTGGCAAAAGAAAAGAGAATCCAGAAACAGTCTTGTATATGAGAATTTAATATATATTATATATCAAATGTGGTAGTTCAATTTAGTGGGAAAATAATAAATTATTTAAAAAATGAAACCAGTACAACTGGCTATCCATCTGAAATAAAATAAAATAAAATTTCTATTTTACAACATATACAAAAGTACATTCCCCAGAGATTAACATCTTAACAGTAAACAATAAAATATTACAGCAATATCTAGGAGACTTTGTGTATAATCTAGGAACAAGGAAACTTAACAAGAGTGAAAAACACAGAGACTATGAAAGAAAAGATATATCTGACCACATAATTTTTTTTTAAATCAGGTTTATTCTTTTTTTTAAGTTCTTTAAAATTGATTTTTAGAGAGAGAAGAAGGGAGAGGGAGAAAGAGATAGAAACATCGATGAGAGAGAAACATTGATTGGCTGCCTCCTGCACGCCCCCTACTGGGGATTGAGCCTGAAACCCGGGCATGTGCCCTGACTGGGAATGGAACGGGTGACCTCTTGGTCCATGGGTCGACGCTGAACCACTGAGCCACACTGGCTGGGCTGATCAAATATGTATGGCAGAAGATATTATAAAAAATTTCAAAACACGTATGATAGATTTTTAGAAAAATACTTATAATGACAAATATTTAATTTATGTAATATTTGTATTAATTTATATAATATAGAAATTAATTATATAGGAATAAATTATGTAGGGATTAATATAGGAGTTAATTATATAATATAGAAGGAGATTTTATAAATTGGCAACTCAATAGAAAAATTATCAAAGAATATGAAAAGGCAATTTACAGAAACACAAATCCACACAGCCAACACATGTACAAAAAGATGTTTGAATTTACCAAAGTTAGGGAAGTGCAAATTAGAGTAATAAGAAGACATCACTTTATGATCGGCAGGCCAGTCAAAATGAAAAACGACTATAACACATACAGAATGGGGCAAAAATAGGTTTACAGTTGTGAGTATGTGAAACACAGAGTTTATATTTGTATTATTATTTATTAATTCTTGGGTTATTTTCCATACAAAAAAATGTAAACCTACTTTTGCTCCACCCAGTATTTTTAGTGGAAATGCAAATTTTATAGCATTTGGGGAAATAAATCTAGCGTTATCTATTAAGATGTAAAATATACATACTCATAAGACTAGATCAACAAATTGTGGCATATATACACAATGGAACACTACTCAGCAATAAAAAGGAAGGGACTATATGCAAAAACATGGTTCAATCTCAAAAACATGCTGACAAAATAATACAGACAAAGAAGGGCCCAGACTGCAGGATTCCATGTATGCCAACTTTTAGAACAGGAAAAAACTAAACTACAGGATTAAAATATATGTATCTGGATGTTTAATTAGAGTATTATTTAGAGTGGCAAAAAATAGAAACAAATTGAATACAGAATGGGTGACTGTAGTTCACATCAAGGACTACTACACTGCCAATGAAAACGCAAGGGATACAGGTATACCAGTTGGTTTGGAGGGAATTTCTACAAAGTATCGTTTATAAACAAAGTGTGCTGGAAAGTATAACAACATAATCCCATGTTTGTGAAACAATGACCTACCTCTATATGTAAATATGTATTTATATATATACATGTGGATGTTGTGTCTGTATCTCAAGAGGCATATGGGGGAAAATATGGAAGATAAATATGAGAAATGTTAATGTGAATTACGAGAGGAGGGGAAGGGAAGAAGGAAAAGAGGGGAAAGGGAGCATCAAGTCCAAAGAGGAAAGACTGAGCTAAAAATGTAGTATACGTGATATGATTATATTTGTTCTTTAGTGTATTTAAATTTTATATTTATAGAGGATTACTGAAAGAAAATGCTATCCATCTTATAGATATTTTGAATTTGATCCTTGGGTTAAAGTAGACCTTCGGGACTCTGTATTCGGACTACATCCTATTGGTCCTTTGTTTTTACTGAACTGAACTTCAGCCTTCTCTATTTTACAGAGAAGAAATGAAAGCTTTGATGCTTAATTGACTTGCTCAAATGAACACAGTTAGGAAGTGGCAGACCATGGATTTGAACCCAGGCAGGCTAACTCCATAAACCACATACACAACAAGATATTTAGGTATCTTCTGAGAGTTTGGTAAAAGTGGATGAGGCACTGGACTTGGGTGCAAAATGTAAAGAAGTGCTGAGAAACCCAGAAAGCCAGAGAAATAATATTTGAAACAATAAAATAAAATTAATGCAAAAAAATCCATATTTGAACAACAATATCAACATTTTCAGTAAAGAGGAACTTCCGGTCAAGATAGTGGCATAGGTAACCCCAGTACTCACCTCCTCCCACAACCACATCAAAATTACAACTAAACTACAGAACAACCATCATTCAGACAGCCTGACATCGAGCTGGATGGAAGTCCTACAACTACGAAATTAAAGCAGCAGCCACACCGAGACTGGTAGGAAGGGCGGAGGCGCGGACAGGCTGGTCCCACACCCACGTGTGGCGGATAAAAATCAGGAGGACACCTTGGCTGGGAAGGTCCTCCCTGAGGAGTGAGGGGTCCCCATCCCACACCAGGCACCCCAGCCCAGGGTTCCAGTGCTAGGAAGAGAATCCCCATGACTTTTGGCTATAAAACCAGTGGGAACCGAGGCAGAGGGAGGCCGAGGCTGCGGGAGCCCCAGGCAGCTCCTCTTAAAGGGCCCGTGCACGGGACTTACTCGGACTCGCACCCTCTAGGCTCCAGTGTGGAGGGGAGGCAGCTTGAAAGGCACTAGAGACATAAGGGGAAGAACTGAATTGTTTGGCATTGGGGCGAGAGCTGGAGGGGCAGCTTTCTCCTGAACAGACTTGCTGTGGGAGGCCATTGTTCCTTTGGTGAACCCTTCCCCCATGGGGCAGGCAGACGGCAGCCATACTTGGGACTCCAGCAACCTGGCTCACACTGTTTGCCCCGCCCTGGTGATTCCCTGAGGCCCTGGCCCATCCAACATTCGAGCCCACCCAAGTTGTTTCCAATGGCTTTACCATAGGATTGGCCTGTCTTGGATCCTGCTTCAGATTTTCCTAAAATCTCTCAAACATGCAGCACCTGGCCTCAGCGAGTCCCATACTTCTTGTTGAGTGGCCCCAGGCCTGGCACTAGAAGCAGCCAGGTTCACAGCTTGGCTTTACCTGGGCACCTCCAAGCCCAGCACAAGAAGCAGCGTCTGCAGATCACTTTGTAGCTTATGCCAGGTGGCATAAGCAGGTAGTTACCTACAAAGGAGCTCCCATAAGACTGTCAGCCGATTTCTCAAAAGAAACTTTGCAGGCCAGAAAAGGAGTGGCAAGAGATATTCAAAGTGATATGAAAAGCAACGACCTACAACCAAGATTACTCTATCCTGCAAAGCTATCATTTAGAATTGATGGACATAAAAAGAGTTTCCCAGACAAGAAAAAGCTAAAGGAGTTCATCACCACCAAACCAGTATTATATGAAATGTTGAAGGGTCTTCTTGAAGGAGAAGAACAAAAATATGAACAATAAAATGGCAATAAATACATATCTATCAACAATTGGATTTACAAACAAAATGAGCAAGCAGAACAGAAACAGACTTATAGATACAGAGAACCTATCATTGCTTGCCAAATGAGAGGGGGCTGGGGGGACGGGTGAAAAAGATGAAGGAATTAAGAAGTACAAATTGGCTGTTAGACTGATGAACCTCAAAGGGAAGGGGGGAGGGAGGGTGGATGAGATAAACCAAAGAACTTCTATGCATACATGCATAACCAATGGACACAGACAATAGTGTGGGGAAGGCAGAAGGGGGGTGGGATTGGGGAGGAGGGCGTCAATGGGGGAAAAAGGGAGGGACATCTGTAATACATTCAACAATAAAGATAAGTTTAAAAAAGAAAAAAAGTTTTTCAGTAAAGACTGGATTTTACCCCACACTTGCACAGCTCAGCCTCACCCAACTCACTCCAACCTTAGCCCGCCTGGATCTTGTCTTCATTGAAAATTTGATATTTTGCTCATAGAATTTTCACATTGATTTTGATTTCAAAGAAATATTGCATTAAAACATTGTTTGTCTTGATTACTGAGTTTCAACCACGTGACCGTTTTCTCACCTGTGAAGTGGGGATGATTCTTTCCTTTCCCACTTCACAGGGCTGTGGTAAGAAACTAAGAAGCTATGAACAAGATACTGCTTGAGAAACGTACATATTCTTGCGATTAGAATTGCTCATGAAGGGAAAAGCAAGTTGAATCCCCCAGTCTTGGACATGCTCCCGTGCACTTGGCCTGCCCACACCCATGGCTGGAAAATTCTAATCTTTGTTTGGATGCTATCTGGCAGGTGCAGCAGCCTTCATCCATCATGCTGCCCTGCGCCTGAGTACCGACCTCTTACTCTAGGGCAGTGCTTCTCTACCTTGACCGTGCACACAGATCACTGGGGATCTTGTTAAAAACCACATGCCTTGACTGGTTCGGGGTGGGGCAGAAGAGTCTGCATTGCTGACATGCTCCCAGGTGATGCCATGTGACTGGCCCACAGACCTCATTCGCTTTGAGCAGTGAGATGCTGCCAGGCAGGACACATGGTGAATGGGTCAGAAAGACTAACATGCGCCAAGATAACGATAGTGCACTATACACCAGCATTGCTGTGCGCGTTTTAGTCCTTATAATAGCCCTGTAAGGTGGGCTTTATTATGTTGCTGCCCACGACCCAAAGACCACCAAGAACACACGTCTAGTCACACAGAGTGAGATTTATTCAGCTCGCTGCAAGAAGAACACACGCCAAGGAACCATATGAGGGATTTGGAGGGGCTTATTACAGAATTTGGGCTCGTGCTGGAGGAGTCTCAGGAGGGTTAAGGGGTGGGGCAGCAGTTCTGGCCTGGGTGCCATCCAGGCACCGGAGCAATTTGATGATTGGGTATCCTGGCAATTTTTTTTTTTTTTTTGGTCTGGGAAGATGGAGGAGTAAGGCAGACAGAACTGCCATTATAGAGGAGTAGTCACACAGGTTAGTCTAAAGAGAGGGATATTATGTTGGTGGTGCAGTGTCCTTCTGTTTGTTTTGTGTCATGTATAGTCATGGGTGGCCTTGTGGCTGGTTTGTTCCAACACAGTCATGGAATGACCCTGTCTGATTATTGTTTTCATTCTGTGAGGGATGTTTATGTTCGTTTACAAACATCACAGCCAGCGCTGTCCAGACCTGGCCCTGTGCCTCAGACAACCCCTCACGTTGGAGCCAGTTTCCTGGGATTTTCTAAGTCCCTCCCCAAGTGCCCACCCGAGACTGGCCAAGGCTGGCCATGCTATCATGCCAGGACACCCTGAGCCTGGACTGGAGCTCATGTGGGTCTCGGGCTCCATTTCTCACCTTCAGAGCACTGTGTGAATCTCTACCCCGAGCACGGGGTCACCCTGATGCCCCGAGGAGCCAGAGGGCTCACGCCCCCGTGGTCACTCATGGCCCCGAGTCTGGACATCTGCTCCAGGAGGGCAGCCTGGCAAGCACATTGCTCCCACTGGACGCTGCAGAGTTTCTTTTGCAGAACTGCGTGAGACGGAGCCAGGTGCTGCCGACGTGCTGATTTGAAGAGACCCAAATTGTTTTGTTGTTTTTCCATTTTTTTCTTACATTTAGTGCTTTATTTTTAATGCATATTTTAATTTTTATTAAAAATTTTTTTAGCTCTGTTGAGGTATAATTGACAACATTGTAAGATATTTAAAGTGTACACTGTGTTGATTTGATATATGTGTACACTGTGAAAGGATTCCTCCCATCTAGTTAATTAACACTTCCATCACCTCACATAGTCATCTTTTTTTTTGTAGAGAACATTTAAGTTCTCTCCTAGCAAATTTCAATGATATGATACAGTGTTATCATCTATGGTCACCATGTTATACACTAGATCCTCAGACCACAGTCATCTTACAGCTGAAAGTTTGTGCCTTTTACCAACTTCTCCCTGTTTCCCGAGCCCCACCCCCCAGCTCCCGGCAAGCACTTTTGTCCTCTCTGTTTCTATGAGTTGGACTTTCTTAAGGTTCCACTCACATTGTTCATATAGATGGGGTGCTATAAAAAATACTTGCCGGGGCCCCCCAACATCCAAGGACTGGACCCATCACAGCCTAGCTGGCCGCTGCCAGGGCTATTTTTCACTTTCCCAGTTATTATCACCCACCCCCTTATAAAGAAGGGGAAACTGAGGTTCACAGAGGTTAAGCAGCCCCGACCCCCCCTCGTGGTTCCCGGGCTGGTGGGTGGTGAAGCAGGGACCCAGACTCCAGTGAGCATGCTCCTGAGGCTGGTGCTCTAGCGCCCCCAGCTCCAGGGGCCCCGTGGGGGGCTCCAGCCCCACTGCCTGTGCCCCATATACTGCTGACATTTCCAACACTGCTCCTGCTTTTCAAACCAATTAAATGGTCTTTTCTGCATTTTTTCCCCTGCATGGTACTTGGAAATCTCCACGCACCTTCCACATTTTGCTCTTTGCCTCCTTCCTCCTCCTGACTCTTTTGGTCCTTTGGACGGAAACTTACACCCCAGTCCAGATTTGTCACAGGGCGATAGCAACATGCCGGAACAGTAACTTTGGCTTTATGTGAACACCAGAGACTGTGAACAACTAAGAGTGTTCTCTCAAATGCCACAGGCCTATCCAGATTGCTGGGGGCGGTGCTGAGGTTAGCTGTGAGGAGGAGGTGCCTTTGTGTGGGCAGGAAAACGAAATGTGTTAAGTCTTCTATAATGGGGGCAGCCCACCTGGAGTGGTCACCATCCCCGCTGCTGAATTCAGGAACTAGAAACAGAGGGAGGATGCACCATGACTAAGAGGCCCAGTGTTCTTGCAGCAGAGAGAGGTGGCCTTGTTGCATCAGTTTTCTGCAACTGGAGAAGATTCCAGAACACACAAGTACTAGGAAGGCTCCTCTGTGTGAGTTCAGTGGTCAATCCACCTTACAGGCAGTGTCTATAATGGAAAGAGCATTGACTTTGGAGTCTACTGGCCTGGGCTGGAATCCCAGCATTGTCAGTATATTAGCTGTGCAACCCTGTTAAAGTTGCATAAGCACTCTGAGCCTCAGTTTCCTCATCTGAAGAGTGGGGATGAATAATTCCTTCCTCACATGGTTGTTGTGAGGATTGAATAAGATGATGCTGGTGCAGTGCAGGGTGTAAGGTACACTGTAGCTACAGTAGTCATTCTTTTTATCTTAGATTGTCTTATCGAGGACAGTCTGAGATCATGGGCTGGCTGTCCCAGGTGTCACTTCAAAGCGTTAGGGAAGCCCTGGCCGGTGTGGCTCAGTTGGTTGGATGTAGTCCTGTGCACCAAAATCTTGCTGGCTCCATTGCGGGCTCGATCCCCAGTAGCAGGCAGCCCACTGATGTTTTGCTTTCACATCGATGTTTCTCCCTCCCCCTTCCTCTGTCTCTAAAAATCAATAAAAAAAATCTTTAAAATGCAAAAACAAAACAAAAAGTTAGGGAAAATTCTCCCACATATATGCAGTTTGTTTTTATTTTTTATTTAAAAAAAATTTTTCCCCTTTTTTATTGCTTTTAGAGAGAGAGAGGAAGGGAGAGGGAGAGAGATAGAAACATCAATGAGAGAGAACATCATTCCCCCCACTGGGGATCGGGCCCACAACCTGGGCATGTGCCCTGAGCGGGAATCGAACCGGCGACCTCTTGGTACATGGGTCGACGCTCAACCACTGAGCCACACCGGCTGGACTATATGCAGTTTGTTTTTAAAACAACCAGTTGCAAATCCATCAATATATCCAAGCCTTTTGTACCCATTCTCTAGTTTCAGCCTGTGTCATCCCTGCAGATGACACACTTCAAAGGCTCTGTAGCCTGCTGTGTGGAATAAAAGGTCCTTTACTTACCCGAAAGCTCCCCTCTCAGTTCCATGGTGAATCGTTCCAAGTTCACTATTCCTAACCTTCATAATTTCCTCGACACTTGAGTATCTTCTTTTCCCTCTTTAATATTTTATTTACCTCTCACCACAGGTTTTCTGGTAACTCAAAGACATTTTAAAGGTGCACCTGTAAGAATATTCCAGGGCTGGTCACACCCTCCTGTTTTCTTTCTCAGCCTCAGTGTTCCTGTTTTGAAGATGTTTGTGGGCTGTTTAGGATGTGGGAGGCTTAGCTAGAGGCCCTCGCTTTGGGGTTCCATGCATCTGGGTTTGAATCATCTCTCTGCTGCTTAGGAAGCTGTGTCACTAAATCCTATGCTTAAGGTGGCTGTGACATTGGTACCCGCCACTAGGTTGGTTGGGGTCACTGGGCCACATGAAAAAGTGCTGGGCAGGGGCACAGGGCAGAGCCCAGGCCTGGGAGCAGTGGTCCTCAACGGTCTTCCACCTTAAAGCAAAGCCTCATCTCCTCTGGCCTCAACTCCTGCCAACCGCCTCTTCACTGACTCTCTGGCCTCCTCACACTATCCATTTTGCATACTGTTGCCAACTTGTGTTCCTAAAATGTGGCTATCATGTTGTCTTTGTACTCAGAAAAATCTTCAAAATTCCCTCTTGATTTGTCTTTCCTTTAGAGCCTTGCATGGAATAGCTTCCCACTTTCCTCCCTTCCTCTTCTCGCCCTCCTTTACCTCCACACCCTTCCACCTGCCTTCACACATTAGCGGGTCCTGTAAATATCTGGAGATGTCAACGGGGCTGGGACCCAGCCCGCAGACTTGGGAAGCTCTCTGTCCAGTGGGCCGGAGATGTGGCCAGACTCAGAGGACAAGGGGAACCCAGAGGGGGAAACACAACACCCCCAGGAAGCTGAGGTCTGCCCTGGGAACAGGGATCTAGTTGCGGGCTGTTCAAGTCAGAGGAGCTGAGTCCCTGGGAAGAAAGGACACAGTAAAGAGAAGATGATGGCAGGACACAGCATCTGGAGGCAGAGAAGTCTGGAGAGGCTGAAGCCAGGGGCGCAGGCGGGGCTGTGGGAGGTGACGCAGTACCGGGAGCTCAGGCTGGTGGTGCAGGTCTCCCTAGGCCAGCCCACCGCTTGTGTCTAGCCCAGGGGCAGTGGGAGGGCACTGAGCATCTTAAGCAAGGATGCTACATCTTGTAACTTCCAAAGAAAAGATCAGTTTAATGGTCATAAAAGGACAGAGAATTGGAAAAATATAGAAAATAAAAATCCTATGGCCCAGAGATAAGCATGGACGGCATTAATGCATTTACTTCCTATTCCCACGCCCTGTCCTCCCTGTGACCTCTGTGCCATGCGTGTTTACTATGTGCAGGCATGATCACAAGAGCTCTTCTCATGTCCCCCTCACACCTCTGCTATAGACAAAATCATTCTGCGCTTTTACAGCCGAGGAGGCGTTAAGAAGCTTTGCATAGTCGGTAAGTGGCAAAGCTGGACTTTGGAACAGATGACCGGGAACCAGCCCCCATGTCCTGAGTCCCCAGGCCACACTGCCTTTGGGCAGTTACACAATCAACACAACACAAAGGAAAAGATGTAAAATTTCCTTTGAAATCGAGGTTGGCGTCCTCATTTTCCAAATTGGGGTTTTGAAAAGAATTTTGGTGAGCTCATGAAGGCGCTGTGTAGGTGGGTAGTAGTTGAGAAAGTGTGGTGGGAGGGAGACCAGCTAGATGGTTGTTGCTACAGCCGTCCACGAGAAGGCGGGCGAAGCTATGAGAGCGAGGGTGGGAAGAGATGAGGCATTCGGAGACCATCAGGAGGTAGAAACTTCTGAGGATTCTTTCTTGAGCACCTGGCTGTATACTAAAGCCATCAGAGGAGGGAGAAGAGTCTGGGAGACCAGACCTGAGAGGGTGATGTCTGCAGGTGGACGGGATCCCTGGGCGGTTAGAGACACACGGGCGAAAAAACAGAGTGGGGTTGACTGCATTCATTCATACCAGAGTCAAGGGACTGGAGGTTCCCTGGGAAGAACAGACAGAAGAACAAGGGGAGACATCTACCGAGGAAGCTTAAGGACGCAAAGAGGATGAGATGGGAACAAGAAGAGGCTGCGGGATTCACTGCTGACCTTCCGATCCCCCTTCTCAGGCTCATCTTCACATGTTCATCTCTGGTTTGCTTCATTGCTCCAGCCTAGCTGCTCTCCCCTCCTCCAGCAAGCCTTCCCAGACTGCTGGGCACTGGGCTCTAGCTCTCCGTTTACCCCCTCACTGTCATCCATCTGGTTTCCTCCTAGCATTCCAAGCATCAGGGCAGGGGCAGGGCCTTCCCTGGAGCCCCACAGTGCCTGATAACAAGGTGCTGATTAATTTGTTGCTTAAACCCTCGGCGTAGAGTGTATTATTTTACTTAGTTTGGATTTTTAAAAATATACTAGCTGTATACCAGAAGCTCCTCAGTCTCAGCTTTGTGACTTCTTCCCACGGCACAGTCTTTCCTGTTGGCTTGGCATTTGGTACTTGAACGCTTCACGCTCCCCACCGGTCCTATTGGTTGTCCCTCAGTCTCCCTCACTCCCATTGATGACCAGCCCCTCATCCTAGAGCCCATGGTGCAGTCCTTCCCATGTGCCCCGTTTGCCCATTCATTGAACTCTTTGTAGAGATGCACTAGCCTGATGGGATCAAGACAGGTACATCTGTGCCATGACCCTTCTTTGACCACAGAACTCAGCAGTGTTTCACCAGCCCTGAGGCAACTTATAACGGCACTTGGCAGATCTCCACCGAGAGCTTCACAGCTTCATCTGAGTTCCTTCAACCCTTACAGGTTTCATGTACAGCCAGAAAGAAATCCTCACTCATGTACCTGTGTATATATGTATATGTGTATGTGACAGCGACAGTAATCACTATGATGACAACGGCGCTGAGAATAGCTGCCATTTTCTGAGAACTTATCCATACCAGGCGCTATGCAAAGTGCTTTACAGGTGTGGCTTCATTTAATGCCCCTTTTCCGTGCCTGCTGCTTTTTCATGCCCAGTACAGTTTGGGGATTTCTAGTAGATTACTGCAATGCTGGCTAGGAATTTTTGGCCTTCCTTTTGGGGCTGTTCTGGTGGTAGACCCAAGAACTTTCCATGATCAGCACAGCAGCTTTGGAGGGAATCCGTGGCAGCAGTGAAGTGAGATGCCCTGACCCGGCCTCACTTCTGTCTCTTATCACCTCTCCTCAGGGACAGTGACCAGGGTCTGGATGCCATAGGCCAGCTTGGGGAAGCAATGACATTGACCTTCCCCCTGGAGATCCAGTGCCTGTGGGCATGTATCTGTGACAATATTCCACTAGATAAGCAACGCTTCATGGGACTCTAGTTAGATTAAAAAGAGAAGACAGTTCAGGTGGGAAAGTTGCCGTAAAAAGAATAAACCATCTTCCTAATCTTGATTTTTACAATTCCACTCCTGCTGAGGGCTATCACCTTTGAGGAAATAAACAAGGAAACTTCACTGAGACATGTGATTGGATTCAGGGACAAGTAGAAATTAAATCTGGTGTTTGAGGTTAGTTAAGTGACATGAAACATTCGGAGACTGCAGAGGTTCCAATCCCAAGAGAAGTTAAAAACAAAGCCTTGTAGAACACCCCAGGTTTTGCAGTGCTAGAGCATTCTGAAAAGGCATAGGAACACACACTAAAAGAAAAGGTGCTCTGAGAAGTACAACCTGCAAGGGAGGGGAGGAAAGAGTGGGGTGTGAGAAGCCAGATTGCGGTGGGCAGGAGGCATGCGGTACTGGCAGTGTGCTGGCGGTGAGGGGGCGAGGGAAGCAGAAGCAGGAGGCAGAGAGGTTTTCTGCTTTGTGTTGAAGGATAGCATCTTCGCCAGCTCAGGCTGTCATAACAAAATACCATAGACAGGGTGACTTTAACAGCAGAAATTTATTTCTTGCTGTTCTGGAGGCTGGGAAGTCCAAGATCAAGGTTTTGGTGATTTGATTTCTTTCTTTTCTTTTTCTTTTATTGATTTTAGATAGGAAAGGAGAGGAAGAGGGAGATAGAAACATTGATGAGAGAGAACACTGATTGGCCACCTCCTGCATGCCTCCCAGTGGGGATTAGGCCCAGACCCGGGCATGTGCCCTGACCGGGAATCGAACCGACAACCTCCTGGTGCAGGGGTCGACGCTCAACCACTGAGCCACACTGGCCAGGCTGGTGATTTGATTGCTGGTGAGGGCTCTCTTCCTGGCTTGTAGATGGCTCCCTTCTAGCTGTGGGCTCACATCACTTCGTTTAAGAGGAGAGAGCAAGCTCTCTGGTGCCTTTCTTTTCTTGCTTTCTTTTTTACTGTATGTACTATATTTATTTTATTTTCTTAAAAAAAATTATCTTTAGTGCGGGCGGCGTGGCTCAGTGGTTGAGTGTTGATCCACGCACCAAGAGGTCGCCAGTTCAATTCCCTGGTCAGGGCACATGCCCAGGTTGTGGGCCTTATCCCCAGTAGGGGGTCTGCAGGAGGCGGCCAATCGATGTTCTCTCTCATCAATGATTCTATCTCTCTCCCTTTCCCTTCCTCTCTCTCTAACATCAATAGGAAAACAAATTATTTCTAATTATCTTTATTGTTGAAAGCATTACAGATGTCCCTCCTTTTACCCCTTATTGACACCCTCCTCTCCACTCCTGTTCTGCCCCACTCCTCCCCACCTTCACTGCACTGTTGTCTGTGTCCATTGATTATGCATATATACATATAAGTTCTTTGGTTTATTTCTTCTGGTCCCCCCATCACCTGTCCCTCTGAGGTTTGTCAGTCTGTTTCCTACTTCCATGTCTCTGGATCTATTTTGTTCATCAGTTTAATTTGTTCATTAGATTCCACATATAAGTGAGATAATATGGTACTTGTCTTTTTTTGACTGGCTTATTTCGCTTAGCATAATACACCTCAAAGAGTAAGAGATCTTTTTTTCTTACAGTTGCATAGTATCTCATTGTGTATATGCACCACAGCTTTTTTATCCACTCATCTATTGATGGACACTTGGGCTGTTTCTAGATCTTAGCCATTGTAAATAGTGCTGCTATGAACATAGGGGTACATATATTCTTACTGATTGGTGTTTCAGGTTTCTTAGAATATATTCCTAGAAGTGGGATCATTGGGTCAAATGGCAGTTCCATTTTTAATTTTTTGAGGAAACACCATATTGTTTTCCATAGTGGCTGCACCAGTCTGCATTCCCACCAGCAGTGTACTAGAGTTCCCTTCTCTCCACACCCTTGCAACACTTGTTTGATGATTTGTTGATGGCAACCATTCTGGCAGGTGTGAGGTGATATCTCACAGATGTTTTAACATGCATCTCTCTGATGGTTAGTGACTGCTGAGCATTTTTTCATATGTCTCTTGGCCATTTGTATGATCTCTTTGGAGAAGTGTCTATTCAAATCCTCTGTCCATTTTTAAATTGGGTAGTTTGTCTTCTTTTTGTTGAGTTGTATGAGTACTTTATGTCATTTTTAAATTAACCCTTTATCCGACTGCAGAGGTTCCAATACCAGGCACTATGCAAAGTGCTTTATAGACGTGGCATTTCATCTGTAAACATATTTGTATCATTGGCAAATATGTTCTCCCAAAGAGTGGGCTCCCTTTTCACTTGGTGCTGGTTTCTTTTGTTGTGCAGAAGCTTTTTAATTTGATGTAGTCCCATTTATTACTTTTTTCCTTTGTTTCTCTTGACCTAGACAATGCATCAGTGAAAATTCTGCTATGTGTGATGTCTGAGATTTTGCTGCCTACATTTTCTTCTGGAATTTTTACGGTTTCATGAGTTACATTTAAGTCTTTTATCCATTTTAAGTTTATCCTTGTGTATCTGGTGCCTTTTCTTTTCTTTTTTTTATCTTCACCCAAGGACATTTTTTTTGCATTTATCTTCAGATAGAGTGGGAGGGAGAGAAGAGGAAAGAGAGAGAGAAACATCGATGTGAGAGGGACACATCGACTGGCTGCCACCCACACGACCCCAACCGGGGCCGGGGACAAACTGCAACCAAGGTATGTGCCCTTAGCGGGAACCGAACCCGGGACTCTCCGGTCTGCAGGCCGATGCTCTAACCGCTGAGCCAAACCGGCCAGGGCTCTGGTGCCTTTTCTTATAAGGAAAGTAATCTTATCGGATCAGGGCCCTACCCTTATCACCCCATGTACCCTTACTCGTGTTCACAAAGGCCCTATCTCCAAATACAGTCACACTGGAGATTAGGGCTTAAACTTATGCATTTGGGGGGACACAGACAGATGGGTTGTTTTGCAAATGGCTAAAGGGAAGAGGCCAGTGGAGGGAGGAAAGCGGAGACACTGAGGAGGGACAGGAAAGCCAGAGGACTAGTGGAGCCCTGCATGGGATTTTGGTGTCAGGGAGTGGGAGTGGACAACTTCTCAGTAAATCATGAGGCCAGTTTATCTGACAAGTGGGAAAGGGCTTGAAAATTATAAAGTGTGAAAGAATCCAGAACAGCCTCCATGGGGGATGAGATAAGAAATGAACTGGGGGACTGCCCTGCGATGTCAAGGGGACCAGCCAAGGAGAGCTAACATGAGTGCCATCCGGACACTGGCTTGAAGGTCAGCTTTTTAGGGAGGTCTCACCTGAGCTCCCTGTTTAACTTTCTGCACAGCACTTAACCGTGTCGGGATTAAGTTTATCCCTCCACTAGGATGTAAGCTCCACGCGACTCTTTTTGCCGTATTCGCTGCGGTATTTCTAAGGCTTAGGATAGTGCCTGGCCCAGTGAAAACCAAAGAAGTCTCCACTGGGTAAATGGATGCGTGGCTGCAATGAGCCCAATGAGAAGAATGATGTGACATTCGACTAGTGTCACTCAGGCTACCAGGATTATAAGTAAAGAAAAAAAGGTTCTTCAGGACTGAGCACTGGCAAGGTGGGAGTGACAGAGAGGGCCACACGAGGGAGGAACAGGTGCTAGTGAGCACGCTGCGGGCATGGTGGGCCACTGAGCCCAGCTGAATGAGGAGGGAGGGAGTCCGGGAGGGAGGGAGAGAGGGAGGACCAGAGAGCTGGGAAAGGAAACAGGGAAAGGTCAAAAGGTAGGTTTAGTGGGAATGAGTTCGAGAATAAGATGCTCTGGTCAAAAGGAGGATGCCGGAGTGGGAGACTGCTGAGTTGGAGAAGTACTCAGTGATGAAAACGTCCAGACTGCGTCCCTGGCAGGTGGTTGCCCACAGGAAGTGGAAGGTGTGAGGTACTGAAGTTTAGCCCCATCGAGGCACTGTGAGGTAGGGCAGCCTTTCCTAACGTGTCCCAGGAATAGTAGTTCTGAGAGTTGATTGGTAAGAACAGAATAAAGGGCTCTGTGGTCAAATATGTTTAGAAAACATGAGTTAGACATTGATTCATGAATTGCAAGCCTTCCACAAATCTTTAAAAGACTTAAAAAGACTTCAAAAGAGGGCACAGTGTTTCCCATATTTATATGACTGATGAATTCTTCTTGTGCTCCTTCCAGGAGCATCTCTAAGGTCTACCGTTCCCGTGAGCAGAGCTTCTCAAAGAGGGGTCCTGGGCCAGTAGCATCAGCAGCCATTGGGAACCTGTATGAAATGCAGATTCTCAGGCCCCATCCCAGGCCTGACTAATCAGAAACTCAGGGTGGAGCCAGGAATCTGTGTTGTAATAAGCCCTCCAGGTGATTCTCATACATACTGCAGTTCTTAATCACTGAGCTAGAAAATACTTTGGCGAACACTGATTCATGTTCGTATTTGGGAAAGACTATTTGTTAAGAAGTGGGATAAGTCATTCATGTTAATGCTGAAGTCAGAGAGAATGGCTGCAGGAGCTGAAAGGGAGAAGGAAAACGTGTCCAATAGTAATGTGCAAATGAAGGCTGCAAAATTTAATACTGGCTTAATTAATAAATCACATAAAAATATTAATAAAAATGGCTTTGGATTGCCTATTCCTTTGGATTATTCATACTCTTAGGTCCCTCTGTTAGCATGAATCAAGAGCGGATGCTTTTCCAACAAACATACTTTGTCAAGTTGTTGCGGGGGAGAGGGAGAGAGAGAAATAGATTTAAAATTTATTTCCTTTCTTTTCCCTTTTCCATCCTTTGGCAGAGTTATAAAAAGTAACTATGACACCAAAAGGTAGCAGTGGAAAGAAGAGACACTAGATCATATGGAAACTGTATCATCAGCTCTTAAATAACCAAAAACTGATGGGAATTATCTGTCTTATCTGTGTGGCTATATAGACTCATATTTAGAAACTGACTTTGAAAGCAGTTATTTGCTAAACACTTTATTAATTGGTCAGCTCAGAAGCATTTGCCCACTTCCATAATAAATGGTTATTGCATTAACACACATTTATCAAAAGGCATAATTTTCAAGTGTTAAAAAAATATATCTGTCCTACTCCTTAGCAGAGCAATTTGGGAACGTGTTTATTATACATAACTTGCAAAAAGAAATCAGATCTATAAATGCTTCGACCATACAATGAAAAAATAGTGCAACTCTAAAAGGAATCTGGGTGCACACTTTCAAAAGTAAAATCTGAATGTAAGTCTAGATCTTAAAATGCATTTTGACTCAGATTTTCTTTAACAGAGAAAAAGAAACAAAGAAGACCCTTTAAATAATTATGTATAGCTAACTGGTTGACTTCTTAAAGTGCTTTAGCTGGAAATATTCTTAGTTTTTCATGCATTTAGACATAAAGACGTATCAGAAGTAAAGGAATAACATTGTGCCAAGATTTTCATGAGCACAAAAGCTTAACTAGAAGAAAAAAAGAAATGTCCCTGATTTCTTAAGGTGGAAGTCTACAGAACTCCCATTCTGTCTTTCACTTACTCAACCCCAGTTCATCGCCCAGCAATATACATGGCTGGCAGGGTCCCTGTGACTCCACTGGTCATGAACTCCTTGACTATGTCTACTAAATGGGGACAAGCTACGCTGGAAGTAGGTTTAGACTAGGATCTGTTTTTACTATAGAAAACCACCCGCAGTTCTTATACAGCTAGTTTGACTTGTGCAAGTAGGCTCCAAAGTTGTTAGACTCCAGCCAGATTCTAGGATCTGCCTTCCATCCCAGACTTGGAATGGCATTTTGATCAGAGAGTGGCTGAGCTGGTTCACAATGCAGGTGAGTTTCTCTCACATGGCGAGTTCCTGGCTGCGCTAAGAGCTGGCCCAAACGAATGGGAGGAAGGCGATGGGCAGTCAGCAAAGCACCTGGATCTTTCTACCTCATTAAAAGATGAGCGATGACTCTCCGAGGAGGACAGCAGTGTTAAACAGGAGTGGGACCAAGCCCAGTTTTTGTGGGCCACTCACCATTTCTGAAGACAGTTCTGAGGCTATAAATACAGGGTGGGACAGAAGTAGGTTTACAGTTGTTTGTATGGAAAATAATACAATAACAAGTAATAATACAAGAATAAACTGTTTCACGTACTCACAACTGTAAACCTACTTTTGCCCCACCCTGTATCTAAGGGCCCTGATGTAAAATTTAAAGGGTAAGACATTCAACATTTTCCACACACCTTATCTTATACAATTGGGACATAATTCCCGTATACTGTATTCTCACTGGTGATTTCTCTTATCTCTAAATCACTGTGGCAGTTACAGAGGGACTCACCATGTAGCACTTTGAGTAAATAATGTTTCTTTGTTTGATAAGATGGGGAAAGTAACAGCTCCCACCTTACAGTGTGGCTGAGAGTATAAAGGAGTTAACACATGTGAAGTTCCTAGCACAAGGAAAGTGCCTCATAATTATTGGTAGTGCCCGGGGGTTAAGTGCAGACTCTGAAGCATGACTACATCATCCAAATCCTGGCTGTATCACTCATCAACATATGACCCTGGGAAAGTTAGTTAATCTCTCTGTGCCTCCATTTCTTCATCTCAAAAATGGGCATACCAATACAAGATAATATATTGTAAAGTTCTTAAAAAAACAGCCTGGCATTGTACTGAAGCATTGTTCTGTTACAGTTTCAACGCTCACAACAACCCTCTAAGGTGGTGGTCATTACCTCTACAGACAATGAAGCCAAGGTTTAGGGTCACACAGCTAATAGTGGGTCCACAGTTCCAAGCAACTGGAAGGCCAAGCTCATTTCACTACCCCACCTGAGACGGCTACAGGTGGGTCTTTAGTTGTACATGGCACTGTCTCGTTCCCTGGCATCACGTGCCTGCCTACAGTAGGTTATCATCTGTATCAGTACTCCTGATTTCTACTTGACATCAAGTTCTCTCCACACAGAGCATGGGGTAGCATCCTGGAGGTTGCCAGCACTTTCTTCTGTTGATCTGCTTAAGCGCACAGGAAAACAGACCTCTCACTTATTGTTTGTGTCTCTGGAAACTGACAGGAAGTGGGTTCTAACAGACCATAGTGACTGCTTTCTCTCCCTGCCCTGCCCCACAACACAGGGGAAAAGGGTGACTCCCAGGTGTGGATTCTTCCCGCTGCCACTGTTGAACCTCCGCTGTTCCTGCAAAGGAGCCAGAGATGGTGGGGTGGGTTTAAAGTTGGATCAGACTTCCGTTTCCACTGAGGGTGGGGCATTGGTGAGAAACTCAAGAGAAAGACCAGAGGCTATTGCAAGAATTTGTAAGTGAATGTATACCGCTGCCATCTGCTGGATGGAATGGGTATCAGTCCTGTTCCAACGTTTCTTTGCTGTGTAATAACCAAATTCACCGATTCCCCGCTGTGGGTTCAGAATCCAGTGGTTTCAACATTCCACAGCATCAGTTCTAAATGTCTGCATATTTTGGAAATCTCATGACAACTGCACAGGAGGACCTTCGTGTGAGTAATCAAAAGGTAAACTGATGACATCTCTGAAGCAGCGTCCCATTAGCATCAGTAGTTGTCCCCTAGATTAAATTTGGTCTGTCCCCAAATGTTTGATCTGATTGGTTAGAAAAAGCCCATGACCATCAGGCAAGGGCGTCTCGAAGAACCTGGACCCTCTTGTCAATGGCACAAAGTACTTACAGTGGAGTGAAATCACCATCTGGCGTTAGTTATTCCTGTGTTCTCTGAAATTCTGTGTTCATGAATCCAGTAATTATTCACTGAGTGAGCACTTATCCTATGAGCCAGGCACTGCGTTAGGAACCGAGGAAGCAAAGATGAATAAACATAGTCCCTGCTCTTAATAATATTATATGAATATTTTCCGAGTGCTTACGATGTGCCAGGCATTTACATCTCATTGAATCCTCAGAACAACTCTCAGATCTGTTATTATCTCATTTAGAATGATCTCATATTATCTCATTTATGGTGACTATCTCATTTATGGTTCAGAAAGCTGAAGCTTAGAGAGATGAAATAATTCACCTAAATAATCCAGTTAGAAAGAGTTGGCGTGGGATCTGAATATGGGGTAGGTATTTGGGGTGGGGTAGGTGGAGGAGAGAAGTGTTGACAACACAGGCTGATGTACTTTATTTTCCCCCATATAGAGTCTGGTCTTCTGTTTTACACACATTTTCTGTATGTACCCATTAGCTACAATTTTCCAGCAAAGAGAAAGTGCTTCAATACAGTAAGTGATGATAGTAGTAGATGCTTTGGAAAGATTTATCTGGAAGAATATCCCTTCCTCTAGCAAGCATTTGAAATCTATCTAGTTAACATTCTCTTCAGTTCATAACTCTTCTTAACAGCAGCCTTAGTGTTGGCAGCAGGACCTGAGTTGTTGTCAGTTCTCATTGGATGGAAAACAAACCCTTATTCCGGTCAGCATGACAGAGTACGTGTGAGTGAATGATTTGCTCAACAAGAGCTTGAGAACAATTCAGGTGTCTGATTGCAACAATCTCAAACTGCTTTTTATTTGTTTCTTTCTCTCTTAATATAAGGGTGGGATGCTGGTGCTGATGGAGAGATACCAGAGGTGGACGGAAGGAGAAGAAGAGGAGAGGATGAATGGAAGCTGGTGGCAGAGAAGAAAAGCACTGTGTTCCAGGTGCCTATCAAACGTGCTCAAATAGAACCTACTGGACATTGGGGATTTGGCATGCAGGGGGCAGTAGAGTGTGTAGGGACTGGTAGTCAGTCTGCTGGTTAGACCTCTGTTCTGCCACTAGCATAGTCTTTGATTTCAGGCAAGTCACATAACCTTCCTAATCTTCAGTTCTTTCATCCGGAAGATGGGGTTGCCACACAGTGCTGTTTGGGGTTCAGTGAGGTAATCCAGACTGGCCTCCGCTACTTGCAGCCGGAGCCAGAAATTCACGAGTCCTTCAGAAAAAATGCCCTTCGGGGTTGTTTGATGCTCCTTATTTGCACACCAGTTTGCCATATATACTTGTTTTTCCTCTCAACAACCCTATAAGGCAGGTTGGAGAGATATTATCATTCCCATATTTACAGAGAAATGGATCCCCAGATGACTTGGCTAAAATGAATTGGTTTTCCAACCAGAGCCTGCACTCAGGGCCACCCACGTGAGGAACCACCAAGGAAAGTATCCCATGGAATTGAATATCACCCTACGCTGAGTGGTATTCATTGTTTCCTGGAAAGAACTGAAACCGAGTTTCTTGGAAGGAGCTCCAACCTGGAATTTCCTGAAAGGAGAGCAACCAAAGAGGGGGAACAGCTATCATAAAACGTTCATGGCAGATTTCTTGCACTGAAATTCTCTTCCCAAGAAGTTTTTATTTTTTATTTTTATTTTTAAAATGTTTTTAAATTGATTTTTTGAGAGAGAAGAAGGGAGAAAAGGGAGAGAGAGATAGAAACAACAATGAGAGAGACACATTGATTGGAGGCCTCCTGCATGCCCTCCACTGGAGATCGAGCCTGAAACCTGGGCATGTGCCCTGACCAGGAATCGAACCAGCGACCTCTTGGTCCACGGGTTGTTGCTCAACCACTGAGCCACACTGGCTGGGCTCTTCCCAAGAAGTTTCGATGTTGAGAGCAAAACTGAATGCCTAATTTTAGGTTATTTTAAAAAATTAATCAACAGTTGGCTGATGAATAACACATTTATTGGGCAAAACACTATTTCCTGGTAGTTTTATGTGTCTGTGAAACGAGATATGAGGGAACGGGTTTTAGAGAAATAGCGGCAAATGGAAAGAATAGACAAGATATTAGAAATACCAAACACAATGTCCACTTAAGAAAAGTGTGAAAATGTTGCATTACGACCACACTAGGCAAGGACCAGTACAAAAAGTTAGACACGTGAGGGGGACACGCACTGAAATCAGACTGGGGGAAGCAGAGCTGAGTCAACTCAAATCAGATCAAACAAACTGGACCAGTGTTCAGGTCCTTAAAAGTTTTCAACGAGCGATTTGCAATCATTGTGCCAGTTATTTGTATGTAAATGGCCATTTTAAAAGCATGGTTGAACAGTTAATTTTCATAGTTACTGACTACGCATTTATAATATTTTTAAGCACAATTAATTTGCACTATAAGGCACAGACTTGATTTTGTTTCAGAAGGTTAAACATAGGCCTACTGAAATGATGAATTCCAACTGAGCTGACGCTGGATAAGTGATACATCATGTGCCCCATCCACAACTGGGGGCATCAGGGGGATAGAAGAATAACCGTGGTTTCCCTTGTTAATTCAGTTACACAGGATGTGAATACGGCTCATCAATGGTACTCACTCTGGCTACTAGAAATGAAGTGAAAGGTACAAATTCGATCCAGTCTTCAGAATCCTAGTGTCCATTTGGCTAATGTGCCAGAAATCCAGGTTGGCATCTACTTAACATCTCTCTCCCCTGTTTATCCATAACAACCAATTCTTTACTATGTTCTGTCAATTTATCTTCTAAATTGATCTCTAATTCTTCCATTGTTTCCCCTTCCACTATCCTAACCCCAGCTGTATCTTCTCTTGCGTGGAGACCATAATAGCCTTCCAAGGGCTCTACTTCCATTCACTCTTTTTTTTTCTTTCTTTTTTTAAATCTTCTTCTTCTTTATTGATTTTAGAGAGGAAAGGAGAGAGAGAGATAGAAACATCAATGAAAGAAAACATCGACTGGCCGCCTACTGCATTCCCCCCACTGGGGGTTTGACCCACAATCTGGGCATGTGCCCTGACCGGGAATCAAACCAGCGACCTCTTGGTGCATGGGTCAATGCTCAACCACTGAACCACACCGGCCGGGCTCACATTTAAAAAAAATATAATGTTTTAATTGATTTTTTAGAGAGAGAGAAAGGGCAAGAGATAGAAACATTGATGTGAGAGAGAAACATCAACTGGCTGCCTCCTGCACACCCCCTACTGGGGATCGAGCCGGAAACCCAGGCATGTGCCCTGACCGGGAATGGAACCAGGACCTCTCAGTCCATGGGATGATGCTCAATCCACTGAGCCACATGGGTAGGCCCGGCCTCCGTTCACTCTTGGTCCCTCCATTCATTGCCCACAGTGACACCAGAATGATCTTTTCATAACACAAATCTGATTATGTCACTGTTGCCCCCTCTGGATCCTCCTTGCCCACCCCTTCACACTGCTCTTAGGGGTAAGACCAGGGGCCAGTCCCTGAAGGCTGCTCACTCATCCCTGTCTCCTTCTCTCAACCCCAGGTCGATAACCGCTGACTTCTTCGCCCTTGGCCATGCCTCTCCCAGCGTGGCAAATGCTGTTTCCTCTTTCCTCTGCCCGGAACTTACTCCTTGTTTTCTCTCTTCTTCTCCTGCCTATCACCTTAAATCTCATTTTGTAACACTTCCTCTGGAACCCTGACCTCAGTCTTGGCCATTTTGTCCCTTTTTGGTTAATGTTAACAAAGTCCCATATTCCTTTTCCTTCAAAGCACTAATCTTTGTGTGTTGTTCAACTGACTTTGTTAACGTCTGTCTCCTTACCTGAATCATAAACTCTGAGAGATGGGGACTCAACGCTTTTTCTCGCCACCGTGTTTCTGGCATCTAGCAGTGTCTTGCATACAGCAGGCACAAATAAATGTTTGCTGACTGAATGAATGAACGCAATGAATACTGGGTTATTCTTAGAGGAAAATCTCTCTGTTTTGTTTTCTGCACAATTTTCTCAAACCAAACTCATCAACAAACATGTGATTTACATCCAGTATGTTTTTATGAATGAAAAGCCAGAGCACTATTACAGTGCCTAGGAAAACTGAATTGTTTCTCACTTTTCCATGAGTAAGCTATTAAAATAAACATACATGCTTGCATCTGAAAATTTCATTTTTATCCCCAAGATGGTTCATTCTAAAGATAGAGAAAATAAAAGCTCCATTTGTTGGGGAAATTATAAATGTGAGTCCCCCAGAAGGTTCAGAAATGCAATTTAAGATCCAACTAAATAAAAGCCTTGTTGAACTGATGGCTCACAAATAAATAAACATTCTTTGAATGACTCAAAGGCAATGTAAAGTAAAAAAAAAATCTTAGCGGAAAACATCACATTCCAGAACTAGAAAACAATCATTTTGATTTTAGAAACGTCAAGACAAGAAAGTATTTGTGCGAGCAACTTACTGCAAAACCTAGAGCCAAACAGAAGTTTAATTTTCAGAAAGTTCTCTGACAATACATCTTCACTAATTACTTTTACATTTAAAAACAGATTGCTTTGGATAAATAATTGTATGCCAAAAGGTCCATAATGCTACTTAACAAAATGAATAATATATTTTCATCATCCTTTAGTCTTATTGCAGTTACTTTACTAGTACTTAGTATAATTTGTGCTGTAATTATTGACCAGTCTCCAAAGTAACTACCTCACATCGGAGTAATCTGCATGGTCAGTAAATCATGATCACTTCAATAAGTATGAACCAAGTTATCATTGTGCACCCCTACTATGTAAGCCCTGGCAAAGAATTACAAACACGAAAATCTTAGAGCTGGAAGAGAGACCTCTAGTGTGTGTTAGGGAACTTTGTATTGTGCTTCAGGCATAATTAATACAGCAAAATCACTGCAGTCATTTTGAATGCTGTGGTGGGAGATTTCTCTTTTGCCAACTATCATTCATGCTCAATTCACTTCAAATTTCTTTTCAGTAAACGTCTAATATTTTTGCTTAATTATTTACTTTCTTTTTATAAACATATGGCCTAAACCAATGAAGTTTTCTCTGTGATGCAAAGTTTTACAATTCAGTGGTCACCTTTGCAACCTAATTGGTAAACATTAAACCTACTGTCATCATAACAATTGCTAACACTTCTTTCCATTCAAGCAGCAGCAGGACGCCTGAGCCAAACTGGTGCAGTCGGTGGGCAGTCTCCTGAACACCAGCCCCTCATGGTAAGCCAAATGCCACACAAATATAAACACGAGGAATAAATCAGCACTGTGCCCAGTATCCAAGAGACAAATAAATCCACTACTATTTCAAATTCACCAAGTAGGTTAGCTATTAGTTTCCACAGATCCCCAAATATGCAGGTGAAGTCCTGGATGTAAAATCAGATTTAATGAATCATTCTATGGCATCAGCCTCAGCCTTTAAAAATCCTTTATTTTCTCTTTTTCCACATTAAAAACACATTTGAGATACACACAGAAAATGTTTCTCTAAAAAACACACACATACGCACAAAACAGGAGGTCTCTTAAGGAGTCTACTGCTGAGAAGGTAAAAGCATTTTGCTCATTTTTAATTTGCTAAAACAATCCAAGCATGCTTGGTACCCAGAGGGTATTCTCAAATAAACTTGTATCTCTAGCTGCCAGCTTAGTTGATTGAAAACAGAAGGCAAACGTTTCTTAAAGAATGAGTATGTTAAACTGTTATGTCTCTCCCAGTTCCACCAAGGATACACACGCACGCATGCACGCACGCACGCACACTCACGAGTCAAAGATTTGCTTGAAAGCAGCCAGCTCTCTCATCTAAAAGATAATGTAGCATTTGTACCAAATCACTTCTGCCTACTGCGGTGCGCCTCTTAGCCAGGGCCAGGGGCATACTGGACAGTTCCTGCGTGCTGTTCTCCACGCACAAAGCCGACAGCCCCATTCCAACTTCGCTAACTTAGTTGGCTCCCGCCCAGCCGGACCCCGAAGCACAGTCACGGTGAAAACGTTTTGCTACCAGAAAACCATTTCCAAGACAGTGCAAGTGCTCGAAAGCACAAAGGCAGACAATGTCGACTCGCGCTAGCTAGGAAGTTGCGGTGCTCCGGCGGCTGTGGGGAGCACCGGTCCAGGTAAGGGAGTCCTGCACCACTGGTCTGGTTTCCTCTTCCTGAACGTTTTGAGGGATCGGCCGCACTTTTAAGACGAATTCCCCAGAACGCCCCCCACCCCCTACCCCCGCCCTCGTTCTGTTTCCAGGAGGCGCGGACTCTTTATTTTCCAGCCAGGTCCCTCTTGGGGACGGGAGAGGAAGCACACTTCACATTTCAATAAAGAGGGGCGGCGGGGGTGGAGGTGGGGGTAGGAAAGAGGTCAGAAGGAAGCCAAACTGCATCCCTCCCGCCCACCTCTGTGCCCCAAGCGCTGGTTCAGACGGCGGAGACGAGTGGCGGCCAGGAAACTGTCCCTTTAAGGGAACCTTGGCCGCCAGAAGGGGAGGGAAGGATGCGAGCTCTGGCCTCGGCGCTGCAGGCACCCCGGAGTGGAGGCGAGCGCAGCAAAGCCACAGCCATTACCTGCAGCGCTCCCATCTTCCCCCACCCCAGGGCCCCCTCCCCCGTCCCCGCCTCCCAAGGAGACTTCTAATTCGGAGCATGTGCCATGCCCTTTATATGGGAAGGAGGTGGGGAGGAAAAGGAATGAGAGCTTTTAAAAAATAAATGAAACGTTTGCATCTAAGGGGGGGGGGGTGACGGCTGGAAAAAGGAGGGGGTGGTGGGTGGGGGCTTTAAAGGCGCCCCAGTGGGCGGAGGCGGTAAATCCGGATCAGCCCGGCCGGAGACAGACGGCGGACAGTGCTGGGCACCGGCCGCCGCTCACAAAGGGGAGCGGCGCGGTCCGGCCCGAGCAAAAGGGGAAGAGAAAACCGCCTCGGGGCCCAATCCGCTCGGCAGCAACAATGGCGTCTTTCACGGGGTGTCCGGGGGCGCCACCGAGGCTGCCTGCGAGGAGGGGGCGGCGGTCCCCTCCTCCCCGGGTGGGAGCGGAGCCCCTGGGGCCGCAAGGCGGTGCGCTTGGCTGGGGGCGCTCCGGCCAGGGGCGGCGGCGGCGGAGGGTCGGGACCCGCGGCGCTGGGAGGCTCCCGGAGGGGCTGGTTTTCAGACGCCCAGCTCCGCGCGGGGGAAGAAAGGGACGCGCGCGGTTCGGGCGAGGAGGGAGGGGGAGAGGAGGGCGGGGGGAGAGGCGCTGCAAAGCGGCGGTCCGGGAGGCTGGCGCGCGAGCGGCGGGCGGGCGGCGCTGGCACAGGCTCCGAAAGCCGCGGCTGCTCCGCTCCGAGTTGCCGAACCGGGCCCCGAGATCCGGAAGCCCGGCCCCAGCGCGCCGGCTCCGGGTCCCCGGCTCCAGTCCCCGCCGGCCGCGCCCGCTCCTTCTGCCCGCTGCGCCTCGCTCGCGCCCGCTCCCACTCGAGGAAGAAAGCCGAGCACCGGCAGGAGCAACCCGGGAGGAACCGGCCGCCGGTCGGAGCGGATCCCCAGCCGCCGCGGCGGGCTGTGTGTGTGCGAGTGTGCCGCGCTCTCACCCCATGCCTGGCACATGCGTAAAAGCGAGTTGCGCCCAAAGTCCCAGCCATACCCTCCTTAGCAAATAATAACAAACCCAAACCGTCAGATCTTACCTGAAACATTGAAGCACAAAGTCTCTCTCCAAGTCCCCTTTTCCTTTTCCTCTCCCCCCCTTTCCGATTTCTCTCCCAGCGATCTGCTCGGCTCGCCACACCAGAGAGAAATGCAATAGCTTGGCTAAGGTAGACAGAACAAAATACAGAGAAGAGTTGCTCCAGGGCTTTGAAACCCCTCAAGGCAAGGATCAGGATACAATTAGCTCATGCCTCTACCTCCAGTCTAAATCAATCTCCAAAATAAAACTTAAATCAAATTAACTGATCACAGGGCAGACAATTGATCTCCTTCAAAAATAAAGGTCTACACATACGTATAGATAAATATACATATAGGAAATTATTTCCCAGATTTTTTTTTTTGGTGGAAAAACAGTCTTATTCCAGCCTCCAACTTGCGTTTTACCCTCCTCTTGCACAGAAAAGCTGATTTTAATCGTTGTGATTAGTTTTGATGTAACGTTTCCGCGGGCGATTTCTGCAAATGGATGGAGTGTTTCTTTGCCAAAAGAGGGAAAAGCAGCAGATGATGATAATTATAAGGATTGTTGGTTGTTTCTTTTTATTTGTGTTTAGGGCTCTCTCTTCACTTTCTCAAGTTGACCTGATATTGCTGTTACACTAAGGTCGCGCAACTTGTTGAGGAGCATCGCCGCCCTGTCTGGTCAAAGAATAGGCGATAATTTGGCAATGGAGCAGCACATTTTTGGTTCCTTTGGCGACATAACGTCCCAAATGACGTGGATAAAAATAAGCACATGCAATCTGCTTTGCCCCAATCAAGTCTGAATCAGCGCCTGGGGGTGATACACAAACTCATTTCAAATGTTCAACCATGCAGAATTGCAAAAAGATTGAAGGAGTTACATTGCCCTTTTTTTTTTTTTTTTTTTTTGAAATAGCTAAATTAAAGAAAACAAAACCTACATTAGGTGTAGCCAAGGACCTACAATTTAGGTTTATTTAATCAACATTCTGAACATAACTCCCCTGCTCCTTTCTCTTTGCTTCTCTCCACCTGGTATCTTTTATAGGGGGGTTTGTATAATTCCATTATTTGACGGAAGTGCTCAACAGAGCTAAAGAGACTCTAACATAAACACATTTCCTCAGATTGCTACTCCAGTTCTGACCTCCCCCACTCCTCATCACTTCTGCTTTCTGTCTAGGTCTTTGTTCAAAGAGATTGTGCCTGAGCCAGTTGTTATCTTAATTCTTTTTAGTTAGAGTAGGATGTTTGGTTGTAACTCAAGGGTCACCTCCCATTAGTGTTATATCCTTGCAGGATACTTTTTGAAATGGTATGTTTTTTGAGCACTTCACAGTTCATTAATTCAAAGACTTTGCTGACATTTCTTATGAAAAAGACCAGCCTGTAAGGCCAAGATACTAAAAAAAGAAAGAAAGAAAACACTAAATAGAACCAGACATGTCCTGTGAATACCTGCAATTGGCAGCATTTCACGGGAAGTACATTTCAACCATCATTTTACCTTTAAGGTAAGCAACTTCTGCAATACCAGCAGAAAAGAAAGGGCCAAGCTTTTCAAAAATATAGTCAATCACATCAGTTCTAAAATTACATGAGAGACTAATGTCATAATAAGAATCAGGTGTGTTGGTAGATTTTTTTAAAAAATGTAAGTTTATATGACAAGGATATCTGGTTTGAAAATATCAGTCTTCTGTAGGAAGAAGAAAAGAATGGCTTACAAAACAACACAAAACCAAATCATGTTATTCTTTGCACATTCTTACCCCCACACAAGATAGATACATCCTCTGATCTACAATAAAACAATTTTTAATGTCCACAATACCCCATATTCAAATGAACAAAAACTTTGTTCTTGCCCTCAAATGACACTAAATGTTAACATATTAGTGTGAGAAGAAAAGAGACTATGGAAGAAACATCCTCAGTTATTGATATGACTTGATACACTGAAGGTATGGTGACCTAAAGTGACTTTTAATCAAAGTTTAAGGAATGTTGTATCATTGTCCTGGTGTGATAGAACTGGCAAGATTCTTCACAGACATCTAGTCCTTCCCATCACTTTTCAGATGAGGAAACTAAAGCATCTTACCCAAGGTCACAAGCCAGCCACCGACAGGGCCAAGACTAGGCCACAAAGAGGCAGGACTAGAAAAAAGGTGAGAAGTGTCCCCCTGAAGTCACTCACCTTGAGGAATTTTGCACAGGTCTAAACTGTGCTGACATGGCTTAAAAACCATACTTTTAGCATCCCTTTCTGGAATTGTCCTAAAAACCTACTAGCACATTCTTTTAAATATCTCTGATGGCAACAAATCTTTGTCCTTTGATGTTTAACTTTTGGCACCCCCCCCCCCCCCCCGTATTAATACCAGGTCTGGGAATACGTGGATGAGGAAGATGGATTATGCTATTTCGAGTTAAAAAAAAAAAAGACTAAAAATATTGAGGCCAGTTTTCTTATTAGTTCCCAAATGGACTAACGACAATTCACAAACTATTATAAGCATTGGAATTCACTGGGACTTTGCTTTCCAAGATAACAGCTCTGAAGGGAATAATATTCATTTGAACAGATTAAGTTCTGAAATGTTCATTTTTTTTAGATGTTTTAATACTTGAGAATGACACCACTTACAAAATGATGCTCTTTAAGCTTTAGGTCATTGACATTCTAAAGCAATCCAATCTATTTGGTTGATCAGTAAATCTGTGGTAATCCCACTGGAAAATAGACTGCAGAGTAAGGTCTCATTTTATGGTGGCGAGGATCTTAATTTTCTTATAGTTTGAAGGGGACTCAAAGTTGAGACTATGGGGATTCAGAGTGAAAAGTTATTTTGGCTGTGCAATACAAAGAGATGACTAAACTTCATGACCTTCAGATCAAGGATGATGACAACTTATTTAAAATTTAAAACAGGTTTTTAATGAAATCTATTTGGAAAGCAGGATCTGTATCTTGCCAAGTACAAGGTACAAACTTACCAACTTGACTTCAATCAGCCCCTGCAATCATAAAATTACCCCCAAAGTACTTTTTATCTAATTAACACCTGTGCAAGTAAACTTCTGCATTTTGTGATTTCTACAGTGTTGTGTTTTTTTGTTTTTGTTTTTGCCAATCATGAAGAAGTTGGGGGAAAGAGTCTATTAAAAATCCTTCTAACCTCCTTTTTCATTAAATAGCTGAAGTGAGATCAGCAGCCTAAACACCATTAGCAACACGGAAGACAATGGCAATAAAACTATCAGCGAGAAAACAATCAGAAAGAAAACACAGACCTCTGTTGCCATCTTCCAGGGTCTCACCAACAAAATGAGTTCCACCAGTTTTTAAAGGCATGAAAACAATGATAAGACATTTTCAATGGAAACCAGGAGCTTGGTGGGAAAAAGTTTAGCACTATGACTGGTGAAGAAGAGAAAATGCGATGTACTTTAAGGGGAGCGGCAGCCCGTTCTAATGTTAACGTGGGGACAGCTCATTTGGTAGCATGATAGTCACTGAACCCTCAAATCACAAGTTCTCACGGAACATCACGGCTTTGTTCAGGGGCAGCCCTGTGGTACATTCTTGGTGGCAATTTGACAAGATGTGGACATTAGCTGCTGAGATGAAATGTGAAATTGAGGAGCCCTTCACTGAAGAAGCCAGACACCCAGATCAAAGTTAAAAATTCTACTGCATTTTCCATCAGGAAGAAGCGAGAAGTCTTAGTGCTTGGGTTCAACCTGGATGTGCGTGGATGTCACTAGCAACCACAAGGCTGCCACACTTTTCTCCCTGCACGTCACTAAATGACAGTATTTCCATCATTGCTCCAGTAAGATCCACCTATAATTACCATGAGAGGCCCTGCAACACAGGAAGGCAAATTCTGTTGTTTTATTTTATCTTGGAGTTAGTTTTTTGGGGGCAATCACCTGTTTTATATCAGCCAACCTTAGACTCCCTATAATACCGTGGAATGTGCACATTTTTTTTCCTGGAGTTGAATAGAAGCATCAACAAGCTCAAACAGAGTGGGTTTGTGGTTCCTGGAGGTTTGGCCCCAACCACCACCTTTTTATAATTAGCCTCTGGAAAATACATTAGTTTTCTATATCACTGTCAATGTTGAGTCTGTAATATCTCACTTTCTGAAAAAGGTAGATCTTCTAATAGTGGCAGTTCTGCTGACAGGGATCCCTTCTAGTTTACCCATAATCTGAATAAAAACAGACGCCAAGTCCTTATACAGAGGCCCTTACATCAGTTCGGTCTTTTATCGAAGTTTCTCCTCTAGTTGTGCAATGTGAATACTGGTTATACGCTCACATTATAAAGCAACATAGAAGGTGAATGTAGAAATAAAACTTAAGTGTGGTCAGATGCCTGGCCCCCATTTTAGATGGTCTCTTTGACAGAGAAATACATTCACAGGCAAGAAAGTCGATGTGTGAAGAAAGAGTTGTGAAGCACCTATATTCCTTTCTGGCATTTAATGTTTTTGGTGGACATTGACATTCTATATTTAGAATAAGTAATTGCAAGTTGGAGTATGACTCTCAGTTACAATCGTAACTGCATCTTTCAGAGTGACCCGATCCTTGGTTTCTTTAGGCATAAAATATGAATGAAAATTCCTACGAAGCCTTATTTTGAGGTTAATTGGGATATGTAGGAAATATTTAGAATTGTGACTAGCATACAGTGAGTTCTCAATAAATGATAGCAATTATTATCATGGTGGTTTATAGTAGTTGTTGAATAAATAACATGGTCCCTAGCAAAGTGTTACTATCTAGGTTCATAGCACAGAAGAAAGATATTTATGCAATGGGAGATACCCAATTTATTGAAATTTTTGTGGCTGGTCATTTTTAAGGATAATAACTAAATCTCATTTTATTCTTTTATCTAGAAATTACAAGAACACCTCACTTTTTCTTGTAAAATAATGAGGGGAAATGAGATTTTCTCCAAGGTAAATTCTAGCTATGACAAATCACATATCTATGATGTTGTATACTAGGGAACCCTCTTTTTGTTCCTTTGAGGGTCCTTGATTTTGACAAGACTGCCTCACACATAAAATAATCAATTAAGCATTTTATATTAATTGCTTGTACAAGAAATGGGACTCAAGTAGAATTCTGCCATGAACCTCTTTTTTCATAATTATTTGCTTTTTGCCTTTCAGGAATTACAGAATCAGTACAAGCAAGTGCTTCTAAAAAATAAATAATAATCATATATATATAATTTTGAAAATCAGAAGAAATGAACTTCATGGCTGATTCAAATCTTGAAGGAATAATCCAAACAAGTAATCAATCATCGTACTACCCAATTTTCTACCTTCTGCCCTTTATGTAACTTCTTCTTTCCCAAGCTTTAGACCTTATCATTTTCAGATTGTTCCATGTCATCTGGTAGGCTATCCATTTTAAAGCTATGCAATGGTTATTTTAAGGAAACCATGTGATAAGATAAACATTTCATTAGATATTTTGTTCTATTTCACATTTCAGTGCCTCACAGTGACCGGCCGGCGGTGAAAGGCGCTTCTGTGTGCAGTGTAACACAGCTCGGGCCCAGCCCATCGGGAAAGAACCACTTCGCTGTGCTTCAGTGTTCTGTCTGAACCAAGGCCGTTGGTGAGAAACCCCGTAATACAATCGAGGCCCCTCAGGGGCACCGTAGACATTTATGTAGTTATCTCTTCGTGCATCCTTTGGGTGTCAGAACCTCTCAGCTTTGCTAACCATAAAATATCTGCCTTAAGCATATTACTAACTTTAAAACTCTAATGATATGGATGTCATATTTCAATTTTTAAAAAACCTTTCCCTGCTCCACCCCAGAAGAAAACCCTATAAAACTTATCCAATGGAATCATCCTGGGGTTGAAAACATCAGATTTTCTTACAGGAAAAAGAATCACGAACACGCTCTAGTTAAAAAGAAACCAACCCAAGAAGGAAAAAATATCTGGTCAAAAAAGAATAATTAAACAAGAAACAAACATATTACTCTTCAAACTGAGTTAAGAGCCACTATAAACAAACTGCTACAGGATGCAAGGATCTATGTACTTTCTTTAAAGTTATCAAGAGAGAAAGCAGCCTCTAGAGTCTTAGTGAACATAAGCCTGATCAGTTCAAATGGGAGGAGGGGAGCAAATCGTCAAGACTATTAAACATGGACATTTAAATGATTTCAACATTGCTCTTAATAATAACATTAATGATAGTAGTGATAAGGATCAATTATGAATGATGGCAGGGAACTTCCACTGTGTAAAGACCATCTGGCTTGGAGAGTCAGACATGAAATTCCAAAATTAAATCCTCAATCTGTCCCTGTAAGGTTGCTTTGTAGATAATGGATGTCTTAATGTTTAAAAAGAGAAAACAACAACAACCATATCCATTGTACCAAACGTACAGCAGCTCCTGCTGAGAAAACAGAGCCTCTGTGTCTATTCTTTCCTAATTGTTGCTATCCTGAAATAAAACAAAGGCTCTGTGAAAGAGCTTACAAGTTAATGATAGTAACTTATCAGCCTTTTATTTTTTGCTTCTAAAGATTTTTGATAGGTAAAACATAGTTGTAATACTACTACTCCTCATTTACAAGTGGGGGAAAGAATTTCCCCAGATTTTCTCCTTCAATAAAGCCTACTGAAAGAAATGGGGGGGGGGTTAGAAGGCCTAAACCTTTGGTCTGCAACAAATATATGATTTAAAACTTACCTTTATGACAAATATCAAAGAGAAAGCATCTCACTCAGAACCTGGAAAATGGACAGTATTAGTAGATATGTCATTTTAGTTTTATTTATTATGCCCAGGAGTTAGCTATTTCTAATTTTTAGATTCTCTGGCCTTGTCAAAATATAGTGGGGACAAAAGGACAAAAATTGTCTGGTGTCACTTATATGAGGTACCTAGAGTAATCAAATTTGTAGAAACAGAAAGTAGATCTGGCCTTACTGGGGCTGGGGTGGGGAAGGAATGGGGGTTATTGTTTAATGGGTGCAGACTCTTAATCTGGGAAGATGAAAGTGATCTGGAGATAAATAGTGGTGGGAGTTACACAACAACCTGAATATACTTAATACCCCTGAACTGTGTACTTAAAAATGATTAAAATGGTTTTATCTTATCTATATTTTACTGCAACAAAAAAGAAAAACAAACTATACAAATATCTCTAAAAAAGTATGGTGAGTGGGTACAACATGGTGAAAACCAAACCAAAACAAGGCATTTGGTTCTCTGATCTTTTTCTTAACTAGTGTTACATCCACAACACATGGTAAGTGAGTTACACTGGATTGCAGCTAGTTACCAAGAAGTGGGGCAGAAAGCCCAGCTCTCTGTGTTGGCCATGGCCCTGCATTGAAGACCCAACTTGAATGTGAGCTCAGACCGACCATTTCGCCATTCTGTATCCAGATCGACTAAAATGCCCCATTCATTGAACATTTCTTCCTTGTGTTATAAAAACTTGAATATTCTGAGTCAGGTCAAATCCCTGGAAATTGCTGAAATTTTCTAGCTTTTCCTCCTATGGTAAAGCCCACAAAAAGAAAATTTTAGGAGCGAGGTGGAAAGGGCTCAACCTTTGGTATGCAACAAATACATAATTTAAAACTAATTTGTATGTAGTAAAGCAAAGAGAAAGCATCTGTGCCTGGATACTTGGAATTATGTAGGCAAAACAGCCGGTCGTTTCACAGTGTTTTCGATGTGCCCTATATGTTTGTCATTGTGTAGACATGGACTTGTACCTGAAAAATGGAAAATCTAAAACAGCTTGTAGATTAGTAAAATAAATGACTAACCTGAATCATTTGCCACATTAAGAAGGGAATTATAGAACTGGATGCCTTTGGTTTTCCTTTTAGAATTCATGAAACTAGAAATCTATGTTTTTACTTTTTTTTAAATCTCATCTGAGGATATTTTTCCTTTTTTTTTTTTAGATAGAGTGGGAGGGAGGGAGAGAGAGAGAGAAACATCGATGTGAGAGAGACACATGAATTGGTGAGCCGGGTATCGAACTGGCAACCAAGGTATGTGCCCTTGACCAGGGATTGAACCCGCAACTCTTTGGTCTGCAGGCCAAAACTCTAACCACTGAGCCAAACCAGCCAGGGCTGTGTTTTTACTTTTTAGTTCCTCCTGGGGTTTGGGTTGAATTGGATCAACTACCTATAATCACAGCTTTAATTTTCTTGCTTGACTTCTTATGGCCATCTAGAGCTGCTTAGATCTGTCCATTCAGCCTAAATACCCACTTCCTTTGGCCTCATAGTAACTTGTTATAGATTTGTTGGTGTCCTTTTATTTCCCAGAGATTGATATTTTTTTAAATTCTGGGAACAATAGTAAGAGAAATCTTTAGATTTTAAAGAATAAGAATCCCCCCCGCCCCCATTTCCTTAATTTCCTATAGAAGTTTCACTCTTTGGCTTTTGAATCTGTTTAACCTGAAAACTGGCCTTCACCCATGGCTTGTCTTTTATCATGTCTTGTGGTTTCTGTAAGGAACGCTGCTGATGGGCAGAGCGGCCTATCCTGATCACAGTAGAGACATGCCTTTTCCAGATATTGGTTATTATTCAAGTGGTCCTCCCAGAGTTGTATCTTGGGTCTCCTAGAAGCTCATCTAAGCAAAAGGGAGAATCTAGAACAGAATGACAAGTTCTTTCTTATGTTTGATCTGGAAAAATTAAGCCTGTGATAGAAACTTAAGAAAAAAGTTTTAATGGATAATGAATAAATTAAGGAACAGACCCAACTCAAGCCGCCCACTTCTCTGTAGGCGTACGGAGAGTGGGACTGGGGTTGGGTGGTAGCGAATGAATAAACCTACTTCTCCCTTTTCTTCTTTGGACTTTTAGGAGTCACAAATTCTCATGCCATTCCCTAAAGAACTAGAAAGAGTAAATTAAGATGATAATGTTAATCTCCATTTTTAGGCAACATGTTTCATTTCAAAGCATCTTAATACATATTTGAGTCTGTATTTTAATCTATGATAAATTTAGCTTTAACTAGCTGTCACAATTCCACCTAGTCCTCTTATGATTTTCTTCTTTTCTCACTTTTCTTATTCAGACTGAGACAATGAGAATTATATTTGTACAGTTTACCAAACACTGTCACCTCCATTACTTCATTTGGTCTTCTCAGCCAGGATTGTTATCCTAATTGACTGAAGATGAAGAAAGAGAAAGAGTGGTCCCCCAAAGTGGTGAAGCAAGAGGACGAACCTTCTTCTGACTCCAAGACAGCGCTCTTTCCACCACTCTTCCCATCGCATTCAGATTGGTCATCATCAGTCGTTTGCTCTCAGTTGTGTTTATTCTGGACTCATCTTTGGCTTCTTAGACAAAAACAGAGTTTTGTAAGAAGCATATGTAAAACGACATAGTGAATGAACTTTTCAAATAATTCTTTCTATGCCACAATATTCAGTAAGTCAAACAAGAGGGATCGAGTTAACCAATTTCTTTATCCATAGGTTATCAAGTTTGAATGATGAAACAGGAAAGTGACTTATTCCTCCTTTCCCTCCTTAGACTCCTTATTACTCTTTCTTTTTCTCTGCAGACTTTGACCCTTGGAGGTTTTCTGCTGTCATCCCCTAGAAATAACATGATGATCTCTCTACAGCCCCTGGTTCCTGGGAGGAGTTTCTATGTTCTGATGTGTTGGTGAGTTAGTCAAGCCCACATCTCAAACCATCAAACAAGGTTCAGCTGTCTTTAGAATCCTCAATAAGACCTTTCTGTGCTGTGGGTGAACAGAAAAGGGGTGACTTTGCTCTGAAGGAAGAGAAACTATTAATGGTGTGGTTGAGCCTTTCTATAGCCCATGTCCACCCTCATTGTTTTAAACAATAAAGGAGACAAGCAAGTAGCAGAAAATATCTTCCCCATGTTGCTGTGCTGACAAACAGCCCTGCAGCACTGTGTTGGGGCATAATCCCTGTAGCTTGGCTTAGCTCCCAGGGTCCAGTGTGGGGATTCCTGGAGGCTGAGTGGACACAGATAGGACTTGAGAGGGTAGAACACAAGGTCTCCATTCTTTGGGTACCACATTCATACTCCATCCCATTTATTTTTAACTTGCATCACATCTTTCTTCTCAGCACCTCCCCTCATCCTCTGCTCATGACGAGTAAAGGGAAAGGTGTGTCCCAACCAAAGCGAATTCGAGAGGAACATCCTCACAGCCTAATTAGCTGGCCCTTCATTTCAGAGAAACTTGACTGTGTATGTTTCCTAATTAGAGGAGGAACACCCAATGTGAGCACTGACACTGCCTCCCTGAGGCAAGCTGTATGCACAGAACAGCTGCCATCCAAAGGCAACCATGGCTCGCTCTCTTTGTAATTACTATACCCAACTCCAGCGTCAGTTAAAATGGAACTTTTTACAAGAGAAGGCCTTGCACCCCCTGCCCAGTTACACATCATGCATCAAATCACAGAAAAATCCTGCAGAGGTCTCAGTTTAACTTGAAAGTTCTCAGAGTCTCCCAATTTTCTTTTCTCTGCCTGCACTGTGTCTGTATGTGCAAGTTCATAAAAATTACAGGTAAAGATATGAACCTTTCCTTTTGAAGAAGGAGAATGAAATGGTTCCTGCAAATGAAAACAAATTCCATTATTTTTTAATGAATCTAAGATTTCCCAAACTGAACTGGACCCTGATCTGGGTAGTCAGGTACTTTGCCTCTGGCAGAGGCCACAGTGTAATAAAATACGTCAGGGTGAGGGACAGGAGAGCGCCTCACACACAAAGCCAGTTGTACCATTTTATATAAAGAGGAAATATCTCTCCCAAACCCCATGGGTGGTCGAATAGCCTAAAGCATCAGAATTGATTACCCTTGGCTTGCTTAATTCCACATGTCCTTGGTAGTCAACAAAAGGTCTGGCTGATGTGGAATTCTAAACTCCACGTTCACAGCTATAATAGTTAGTTGTCTGGACAATAACAAGAGCAGTTTCAAAAGCGTATGACTCCAAGCCACCAACTCCTAATGTTGAAAATAAGGCAGTCAACCACTGTGCCCACAGCCTTGGAGTTACGTAGAGGGGTCACTTCTCCCCTTCACACTCAGGAAAGATGCATGCCACAGTACAGAGAGACAGAGGCCCTCCTTTCCTGTGCTTTCTGAGAATATAGACTTCTCTTGTTGCTAGAAAGGGCCTGGCTCTCAGAAGGCTCTCAATCAATACACAAATCTCTTCAATCTTTTATCCCTGCTCATGAAGTAAAGACCAAAATTCTGTGCTCCATCTCCCTCTACACCCACATGAGGCTTCTCTCTCCCCACTCTGGGTTGTTTCTAATACTCTGGACCTCCTTTAGCTCCTCTCACTCAGCTCACTGCCCCAGGGCCTTTGCATAGGAGGAAACTCCTGTACATAGAGTGCTCCTGCCCTCTTCTACACTGGTAACTCCTGCTCATCCTTCAGTTCAAATATCACTTCCTCGAGGAAACCTTTCTTCCCCTCAAGATCAGCCAGCTCAGTACTCTGTTTATAAGTACTCATAGTTCTCTGGACTTTTCCTTTAGAGTACTAATCAGTTTCCAATTATGCATTTGTTTATTATTTGGTTACCATCTTTTTCCATAAAGTAGGAACTAGATCTGCTTTTTCTTACATGTGTTTCCGGGGCCTATCATAATGCTTGGCACACAGTTATTGTCCAATAAGTACTCGTTAATGAAGGAAAAAATGAATGTGAGTGAATGAATATAAGGGAAAGAACACATTGTATGATTCCACTTATATGAAGTACCTAGAGTTGTCAAATTCATAGAGACAGAAAGTTACATGGTGTTACGGGGGGCTGGGGAGAGGACGGAATGGAGAGTTAGTGTTTAAGGGGCGTGGAATTTCAGTTTGGGAAGATGAAAAAGTTCCAGAGATGGATGGATGGTGGTGATGGTTGCATGTTGATATGAATGTACCTAATGCCATTGAATTGTACACTTAGAAATGGTTAAAATTATACATTTTGTGGTATGTATGTATATTTTACTGCAATTAAAACAAGAAACAAGGAAATGCTAAACACACACACACACCTAAGATTCCCTAAAATTCAGAGTTTATTTGCTTAAAATGAAGGCCTATTGTAACTGTATAATTCTGTTTAAAGCAGAAGTGTTTATTACCTGTCCTTTGTATTTTCTGTTTTTAAAATATCCAGCTTTTCCTCTTTGGCTTCATGTTGACTGGTCATGTAAGGATCAGCACACATGTAGTGTGTGCATCAGTGGCTTTTTATATAGAGGTATCTTCTCCTATGATAATGAGATAAAATAATATAGAATATTGTGTCTCTGCAACTAAACATTACTCCTGAAGTTTGATCCCATTTGAACTTTCATAGTTAAGCTGTTTGCAAATTAGAAGTGTCTCTAGGAGAAACCAATCCTCTTATTTATTTATTTTTATTATTATTTTTTTTATCCTCACCCGAGGACATTTTTTGTTCAGATAGAGTGGGAGGGAGAGAGAGGAAGAGAGAGAGAGAGAAACATCGACGTGAAAGGGACACATCGAGTGGCTGCCACCCGCACAACCAACCAGGGCCGGGGACAAACTGCAACCGAGGTACATGCCCTTAGCGGGAACCGAACCCGGGTCTCTCTGGACCACAGGCCGACGCTCCAACCTCTGAGCCAAACCGGCCAGGGCCAATCCTCTTATTTTTATACTTCCTCTGAATTTGCCTGTTTAACGGGCTCTCAGATTCAATCTATCATTTATCTATAGAGATCAACAAATCCAAGAACAATTATAGCATTTAAAGCAAAATCCAGACTTTCTTTAGGATTATGCACAAAGGAGTACAGGTGGTATATGAATCTCTAACATTGGTTCTTCAATGAAGAGTGACCATCTCAAATGTGGGTAAAAATCCCCAGTAGGTTTCCAGGATCCCAACCCTGGAAAAGCTCCCTCAGCAAGTCTGGCATGTGATAGTGAAAATCTGCGTCTGTCACTTAAGGCCCTCTTGATGCGGGTGAGCCTCATCACACATTGCAAAACACTGGTCCACCCCGCTCACTACCTTAGAGGAGGAACCTTTAGAGAACTCAGCTAAGTCCACATTTTTTGTCTAAATATTTTGTATTGTACTATTTGTAGGAGGTAAGGAGAAGACCTTGAGATTGCCCTCAATCTGAATTCAGTCAATCCTCTGTGGGAAGCAATTCTTCACAACCACTCTTCAGTTTTAATTTAGAGTTAGTAGTTGGCAAATTGGGAGGTTACTGCTTTTATTGAGGATCCAAGGAAACCATGAATCCTCTCTCTTCCTACATAAACTTGCAAAATTTTCCACGTACCCCACCCAGGAAGTTCTTGTCCCTTTGAAGCACATCTATAGAGTCCAGATACATTACCCTATTTTCAGTCCTCTTCCTCCCAGAGAGGCCCCTTCCTCATTAAAGAATCATATAATTTCACATTTAAAGGAGATTTAGGGATCATGTAACTTGACCAAATAGTTATTTTTTTAAGTAGTAGAAGAAACAGAGGCCCAAGAAAATTAAGTGACTAATGTCACACTGGCTTAAAACCAAGCTATCTAGATTTAACTGAATGCTCTTTTGATTATGCTCATTCACATTTGTCTAGGAGATGTAACTAATGAGAACATGATCAAGCTGACCTCATTTTAACTTGTGGAGCCTATTATTCCCCACCCCCACTCCCTACACACAGGGTTTATTGGGTAACACTTTGGAGTCCACTGAGGCCGAGCATGTTTTTAAGAGTTTATTTGAAAACCATCCAGTCCTAGCACATCATTTCAAAACCTGAAGGCCCAAGCCCATGAACCCAAACTGCACCTGCTGCTTCTCCCAGAATGGTTTGATGTAAATTTTCAGGGTTTGATCAGGATGTTTGGGGTATAGAGGGTGTGGTGATAGGAGTGGGGCACTCGATCACATGGAGCTGGACTGTGTGGGGCAGGTTGTGGTGGCCACGGGGTAGGTGCTGGAAGAAGATAAGAAGACAAACTGATGGAACTCCATGGCCAAGCTACATGGCTCCTTCTTGGACATCTGAGAGAGGTTGTGCAATGTAGTGAAAAGAACATTGGCTGAAGGGCCAACGTTAGTTGTCATTTACTAGCTGAGTAATCTTGGTCAAATGAACTTGTGAGCATAATGAATTTGTTTATGTATAAAATGGGGTAATTAATACCTACTTTGTAGTTGTGTTAGGTGAATAAGAAATAACATAAAAAGTGCTTGGTATATAATACGCAAGTAAAAAATGCTCATGTCCATGCATATAAATGTGTGTGTGTGTGTGTGTGTGTGTGTGAATGGTGTGTGTGTGTATGTGTATCTAGGGTTCCAAAGGAAAAGCCAAGGCTTTCTATTATAAAGTCTTGCTTTTTAAAAAAACCCAAGTAACACTCTCTGAAACACATTTCTGGAGTTTTGTAGGGGTTATGTGAGTTTGAGTGTAAGTGTTGTCATGGTCTAGTCCTTCTTGCTTCACTCAAGCATCATGGAAACAAGCTGAAAGGGAAATTATGTCTTCAGCTTACCCCTCACATACCAGAAAAAAGAAAGCAAACATGTCAAAATCACAAAAAATGTTGTCAACTCATTAAGTGTTCATTAAACATTTTATTTCTCCAGTATAAAATGGAGGAAGAGAAATTCCAGCCAACAGTGTTCACAGTCTAGTTGGGAAAATAACATTTTATACAGGAAAAAAACAGAGAACAATACCAAGTGGTACACAAATCATTACCAACTAACCCTCCTTTCAGAAGAAGAAATGACCCTAGGGGCTGGGGTTGGCCTGGAAAGGCATCTTGGGAGGTTACCCGGGGTAGGATTTGAAAGTGGGTTTTGGAAGCAGAGAGATGGGGATGTGTCCCCACTCTACCATTGGCATTTTTGTTCAGTCATTAAATTCTAATCTTTGATTAGTTTGTGAAGAGAAGAAAATGACATTTACTTCTTAGAGTGTTGTAAAGATTAAACAAGATAACATATACAGAGCACTAAGCACAGATGCTGGCATATAGTAAAAGATCAACAAATTGGCTATATGTTATGTGTTTCTTTTTTTAAAAATAATTTTTCTTTATTGATTTTAGAGAGAGAGGAAAGGAGAGGGAGAGAGACAGAAACATTGATGAGGGAGAACATCGATTGGCCACCTCCTGCATGTCCCCCACTGGGAATCAGGCCCACAACCTGGGCTTGTGCCCTGACCGGGAATCGAACTGGCAACCTTTCGGTGCATGGGTCAACGCTCAACCACTGAGGCACACCAACTTGGGCTGTGTGTTTCTTATTAAAAGTGTCTCTTAGACAATAACAAGTGTTGGAGAAATTGGGAGCCTCATACATTGCTCGTGGGCATGTAAAATGGTGCAGCCGCTTTGGAAAATAGTTTGGTGGTTCCTGAAAATATTAAACATGGAGTTACCATATGACCCAGCTATTCTACTCCAAGAGAAATGAAAATATATACACAAAATGTGTACACAGATATTTATAGCAGCATTACTCATAATAGCCCCAAAGTGGAAACACCCAAATGTCCATCAGCTGATGTACGGATAAACACAATGTGGTGTAGTTGCGTGGTGGAATATTATATGGCAGTGAAGAGAAGGAAGTACTGACATGTACTAACACATGGTGAACCGTGAAAACTAAGTGAAAGAAGCCGGTCACAAAAGATCATATATTATATGATTTCATTTATATGAAATGTCTAGAATGGGCAAATCATCCATAGAGACTGAAAGTAGATTCATGGTTGTCGGAGAATGGGAATGGGTGGTGGGGGGAAGAGGAATACCTGCTCACGAATTTGAGGTTTCTTCTAGGGGTGATGAAAATATTCTGGAATTAAATGGTGATGATGGTTACACAGCAATGGGAATGTACTAATTGCCACTGAACTGTATACTTTAAATGAGTGAACTATATAGTATGTGAAATATATTTCAGTAAAGCTGTAAAAAAAAAAAAAAAAAAAAGAGGAAAAAAGGTGAATTTTAGAAGACATGGGGTATTTGGGTTGGGCCAGAGGAGAACGAGGGCAGAGCAGGTGAGAAATGGACCATGTGATCCAGGCATGTGAACAAGTGTTTGGGAGACTATTCCACTGGAGAATCGTGGGAGGGGGTGGAGCGCTAAGGTGGGTCACTTAACATCAAGTGTGGTAGTTCAGAGTTAACCTTAGAGGCAGTTTGAGGCCTCCCTGGGGTGGTAGAAAGTGCAGAGGAGATCCATTTTTTCAGATTTGTTATAATGTCATGGACTGGAGTGAGCAGGGAAGAAAAATCAGGAGAACTGTAGTAGCTTCTGACAAAAAAGGAGAACCTTTGTAGGTGTATGTGTTCATGCTTTGGGTCTTTAGTCCCAGCGGTGAATGCCTTAGACTGGAGTGAAGGACCCACGAGGGTCATGGCTGGGCCTCTTCACAGCTGCCTGGGGTGGGGCATCTGAGCAGCACTGACCGTGGGCGGGACAGCCCCGTTTGGGCGGCTTGGCGAACGTGTAGAAAGCCCCCATCCCCCCTCACAATTCATTTTGCTTTCTGTGAAAATTGTCCTTGAGGTAGGAAGATCCTCATTTTCAGTACAGAACAAACACAAATATGATATTTCATATCTTCTCTGCCACTTTCACCCTTCCCTGTAATTGGAAACTCTTGCCCCCAGTCTCACCTGTAGGATTCCGTCTTCAAATGTAGAATTCTCTTCTCCCCCTCACCAAGCCCTCCCTGTCTGTCTTTTTTTCTTCCCCTTCCAATTTTCAAGATCTTTTATTTTATTTGTCAGTTCTTTTGATTAGCGATGGTAAAGGAACAGAGGGGAGGAGGGAGAGGATGCTTCTGTTTCATTAGTTTCTGATAAACTGTGCAGTTTTTAAAGGCTGCTTTCATAAATCTACACACTTTTCTGTTCAACAGTCTCCAATTTACCTCCCTCTTTCAGACTATAGTTTTGTGCTCAGAGGCATGGAGACCTTGAACACCTCTACGTGGTGTCTAAACTAGCCTACAGCTGATTCCGAGGGTTGAGCTTCTCTCTGCCCTTCAGCTTGCTATTAACCATTTTCTTCTCATTCCTGGATTTTGCCCTTTTCCCTCAAGTTCACTGTTACAGACTTTTTTCCTTGGGAGTCACCCTCAATTAAAATATCAAACCTCGTTCTTCTGGTGATCTGGCTGCCAAGTGTAGCTCCCGCACAAGCTGACACCCACACAAGTCGGATTAAGAAGGAATCGTTTATAAGGTATCAGTTTATCACCTCCCCTGATAACACCTGGAATGCTTCATAGGAAAAACCCCAGAGAATCTCTGTTGTTCTAATTACTATTATTGTTTTAACAGCTCCAGTTACTGCTCAGTGACTAGGTATATGTGTATTTCCATAATGTTTAAAATAAGAGTATTTTGAATGATTGGGTTTTGAAACCTATTGTTTTAGTTAAAAAAAATTTTTTTTTTCCTTTTTGTAAGTTACTTCTTCCTATGAGACACATACAACTTTGGTGGTTGAGGTTTGTGGAGGGGGTAAAGGGGCTTCAGGTGCTGGTTCTTGGGTAACGAAAGTTATCATGTTGCTTCTTGAACAATCTTCATTCTGGGAGACTCTCCCTCCCATCCCCTCTTCCCTCTCTCTCCCTCCCTCCCTCCTTTCATTTCCTTTCTTAGAAGTATGACAGTTGCTCTTAATTTTCTTTCAGCTGGAAGTGAAAGAGTTTTAATCACTCTTAGGATTTCTTTCTCCTTATTTTTTTGTCTTTTGGTCTATTTCAAATACATACAAAACATTCAGAACTTCCCTGCAGTTCTTAGGGCCTGAGAACATTCTGCAGATCTGACTCATGCCTGTCCAGTATGTAATCTATTGTAGTTGTGAACATGACCCTGCTCCTGTACCGTAAAGTCAACCAGCTGTCCCTGCTCCTGGGTCTAGCAATGATCTCAGAACACCTGATCCCGAAGCCTTCTCTAAACCAGCTCTTGTTCTGGACTTCTGGAGCTCTGAGAATATTGCTATCCATCTCATCTCATTCATTCATTCCTCCACTGATTCATTCTCACAGTCAGTCCACAAATACCTGGAGAAATACTGTGAGAGGCTGTGAGGTGTATAATATAAGACCTAAATTATAGTCTTAGGATGTTGCCTGTTCCAAATCTTACTCTCAGAATAGGGGCATCAGGACCCTTGGAAAAGGAAAGATCATGAATTGAGGTTGAATATACTGATGGCCAACTTCTTTCTGATTCAGTTCACTCTCCCATAGGTCTCTATCATGTGTAATTATTTTCTCTTGGTGTTACATTTTATATTGTCTTTTTCCTCCCTGAGTGTTAGAAATAGATTCCTTTCTTTGTTTGAGGTGTGCATTAACCTAAAATTATGAGATTATAATTTGGTAGTAAATTCCATAGATCTAAGAATGCATTGACTATTGCTGACTTGTTCAGATATTCTCAATTTTGGTTTCTTTCTATCTCCCTGAAAAGTAACCTATCCCTTTAAAAGAGTAGTGTTGCTTACTTGCTAAGGTGTAAATTGGCTAACTTGTTCTCTTCTGTATTATGACTCCAGCATGATGACCTCAACCAAGCAGAAATAAGATATCCACAGTATCTTGGTAAGGATTCATGCAGGAAAATAACGCCAGAAGCTCATAGGTTCTCTGTTTATTCACTGACAAAGAAACAGCCATTTAAAAATGGATTTTCAAAGAGGAAAAATCTAGTGAAAATAAAAGTTTAAAATTTTTAGTTTAGGTTGAAGATTGCTCATTTTCTCATTCTTTTTTTTTTCTAGAGACAGACTTGTGGAATCAGGAAAACGCAGCTATAGCTCAGCCTTTAAACTTAAAAACATTTCAGCTTTTTAGTTGGCTCATTCTCTGATGGTCAACAAACAAACAGATAAATTCATAGATACAGACAACCAAATTGTGGTTGCCACAAGGGAAAGGGGTGGGGGGAGGACAAAAAGTTAAGAGGGGGTCAAATACATAGTGATGGAAGGAAACTGGACTTCGGGTGGTGAGCACACAATGGAGTCCACAGATGTCATATTTTGAAGTTTTACACCTAAAATTTATATAATGTTATTAACCAATGTTACCCAATACATTTAATTAAAAATAAATAAGATAGCCCTGGCCAAGTGCCTCAGTTAGTTGGAGCAGCACCCTGTACACCAGTTCCTGGTCAGGGCACATACCTTGGTTGCAGGTTTAATCCCTGGTCGGGGGCGTGTGCAGGTGGCGGCTGATTGATGTTTCTCTCTCACATCCATGTTTCTCTCTCTCTCTCCCTTCCTCTCTTAATCAATAAAAAAAAAATATCCTTGGGTGAGAGTAAAACAAATAAATAAATAAAATAAAAACACAATCCCCTCTATCCATTGTGAGATTGATGTATTCTTTTCTATTCCCCTAGAGTGGCGTTTTAAAAAATCTGACTTGATGCCACAATCATTCTATCATTATAACACTGGATCTAAATAATTATTTCATTTCATCTGCTTCACAAAAGATCACCCAAAAAATGCCCTTGTCATCATGGAGTTGGCAGGTTAAACGAACAAAAAAAAAGCACACGGGATGAGTGAATGAGTTTGTTTGTGGTATTCGTGCTGTGGCCTGGTTGAAGCAGATAAATAACTAGGGAGTGATATTTACTGCCACTGACCTGGGACAGACAGCGAAACACATAAAGTAGCTCTGTCAGTCCCGTCTCCTAGAACGTGAGTGTATGGCTCTCCATTTTCAGAGCCACGTCCGAAGTTCAGAGCTATGAAGCAAACTAGGCTAGGTCATACACATTTCTTTTTTCATTACATTTTAGATTCATTCCTAGTCACACCCACAATGATTTTACGTGCCACTAAGAAAGCAAGAAAGATTCCCACAACTGTAACATAGTGCTTTCTTATGCCTTAGAATTTTTATTACTCTAGGTACTTATTGGTTCTTGAACTGATTTTTTTTTAATAATTTTTTTTCCTTTATTCATTTTAGAGAGAGAGGAAGTGAGAGGGAGAGAGAGATAGAAACATCGATGAGAGGGAACATCGATGGGCTGCCTCCTGCATGCCCCCACTGGGGATCTGACCCACAACCTGGGCATGTGTCCTGACCAGGAATCGAATGGGCGATCTCTTGGTGATGGGTTGATGATCAACCACTGAGCCACACCAGCCGGACAATTCTTGAACTGATTTTGGCACTGATTTCTCTCTTATATGTCTCCTGTGCATAAGTAAAAAAAATATATATACCCCTGGATGGGTGGCTCGGTTGGTTGGAGCATCGCCCTGTACACCAAAAGGTTGTGGGTTTGATTCCAGGTCAGGGCACATCTAGGTTTCAGATTCGATCCCTGGTCGAGGCGCCTACAGGAGGCAACGGATTGATAATTCTCTCTCTCTCTAAAAAACAAAACAAAACAAAACAAATAAAAAACAAAACAAAACAAAACCCCATATCCTTGTCTGAGAATTTAAAAAAAAGAAAAGTAAAAGAAAACTGTAAATGAAATAAATTGTTTAAGATATCTATAAAACTAAACATTCAGAGAGTGTGTGACTCTTAGGACATATTTTTCAACTCAGAGCCAGCGATGTTCACGATTTGCTGCCCAGGTTCATCCTCTTTGCCAGCAAGAGCATCGGTGATCTAGCATTTCCTAAAAGATTGCCCTTCAGGGCTCCCTTCTGAGCCATCCCACAAGTTCTACGCTGTGTATGGCCAATGGCAACTATGGCCAACTATTGCTGGCCGACAGCGGTTATAAGATTTACTCTGACTTCAAAAATATTAAAATGTGAGTAGATATGTGTCTTTAGGTTCAAACTCAGGTCTGTCTCCCTCTTACTCCTCTTACCTCCTCGGTGTCTACAGACGAGGCTTCTGTCCTCTGCTTCCAGAAGTCGATGCTTCTCACCAAAGGGCAGAGCTGGTGTTGGATTTGATGTGTACTTCACCTTCTTCAGCTCCTTCTTTCTTACTCAACTGCTAGCATCTCTCATGTTCCTTTTCAAACTTCTGATGAAGGCAGCTTGGTGAACCTTTGCAGGGAAAGGAAAATGTAAAACCCAGTGAAGACCATGTTCTGGTCTTGTTTCAGTTTGAACGCTCCCCGATGGTTCCAGTGGAAGTTCTCTGAGGACACAATTCCATAAATATCGGAATTGCCAGAATAGGAAGGTCCCTCTGTTTGATTTTGTGCAAGGCGATTGGTGAAGAAAATTGTGAAATATTCCAGGTACACAGGATAGTCGCTCCGAGGAACGGACTGTGCTCACCTCCTGTGACGCCGTGACTGGGGCCCCCCGTAACCCACTACTTTCAACGAGGTTGGGCTGAAAAATACCACAGTTTGTTGTGGAAAAAAGCCTCATGTCTATAGGTTTTAGGGGGGAATCTACATCGTCATAACTCATTCTTAACACATAATTCAATCTGCTTGGACAGATGACCCAGAAAGGCAGATCCCACTAAGGAAAGTCACCCAAGATGCTCATGTTTTGTGCATGAAAATACATCTGTACATAGTTTCCATTTTCCCCTTTTCTCAGTTTTCTTTGAGAACTGGAGTTTGTTTATTTGATTGTTTTATATTTTGGCAACTAGGGACCAAGCTATTTCTTTTCTGTTTGTTTCTCTAACTCTTTTTACAGTTTAACAAGTCAAATACAAAACTCAGGGGACCTAATAAGCCTCACAATGGTGTTGTGCATAGCATCACGGTATTGATTGGGAAAACTGCATTGGAATGCCCTAGAAGAGCCCCAAACCAAACATTTTAGATGCCTGAAGCTTTGAGCTTTCCAATTAGGCTGAAAGTTTCCCTTGATAACCAGTAGAGCTGAAGCTTTTAATATTGCTCAGCTCTATCGGTTATCAGCAACGTCTTCTAGTTACAAAGGCCAGTAGATCACTTGATATCAGAGAGGTAGCTCATTTAACCCACCTGCACACTTTCTGATCAAATATTCTATCTGGGAAAAAAAAAATCTGCAGTTTAACGTAAACCGATCATAATTGGGAGCAAATGCTTCTTTCCCTTCTTCAATGCTATCTCCTCCTGTGCAGCCTATTTTGCATCCAAAGATACATTTGAAAGTCGAAATCCCTTAGAGCTAAATATTCTAAACTGACAGAAGAATTTCTAGTGGCACACCAGCCTCGAGCCATGTTTTTATGAGGACATCACTTTCTATTTCTAAGCTGCAGCATGCCCTCTTGCTTCCTTATTGCCGGGGCCCATGCCCCATCGACTTGCCTCCCTCTCAGCTTTTAATGTTTTTTTAATGGAGTCCAGTTTTCCGTCTAAGTTATGGCTAGCTTTCTGACAAACCATCAGACACCTAAGGAACCATAATGGAGGTGTCCAGATGTGACATGGGGAAAAAGGAATGGTCAACTCTCCTGCCTTTAAACAAAACCATATTATAATAATTCATTTTGACCTGGCTTTCGGGTTAGCCTTAAAGGCTAAAAGGGGCTTAGGAAAACAGTTTAAAAATTAATATGTGATATGAAGTCTTTCCTTGTAAGCCACAAGCTAAAGTAATCATTTCTAAGTCTGGCCAGTGTGGCGAGGACACTGCCTGACCAGTGAAATGGCAGAGCCGCTGCATTTTTTTTTCTCAAGCATAAAATTGCTCATGTAGCAATGAGGTTAGTTATCTGATGACATGCAGCGAGCCTACTTTGTGGGTACCTGGTTGCTTAGAAAACTGAAGAAAATAATTGGAAATTAAAACATATGATGAATCCTTGAAGATGCAAATTCATCAGGGAGTATGGGCATTTCTGTGATAAAGGAAGAAGAATGTGTTCTTGAAAGTCATCAATTTAGATGGCTTTACGTATACAATTTGGAAGACATTTGCAGAACATTTGGTAATTAAACATGCCCTCAGCTGAGAAATAATGCCCAGGGTTGTTCTGCTGGAAAGTGAAAGGTAAGTGTTCTTGCTATGCTTGAGGTTTAAGCTTTCTGCTTGGAATCACGTGAGTTTTCTGAGACACCATCATGAGGGTATACACTCTATACAATAATATGAGTAAATGTCATGACCAAGGAAACAGGCAGACTTTTCCTAGACTCCCAACAACGGGCTCATTCTTGGCATTCGGGTTTCAGCTCAACGCCTTGACCTCCCCAATGAGGCCTTCCCACCCACATTAGCTCACACTATATCACCACGTTTTTTTTTTTATTGCTATGTCACTGATAATTGTCTGAAACTATTGCTTTCATCAGTTTGCTGGTTTGTTGATGCCTTTGCTTGTTCGAAAATAAGCTCTTTGAGAGCGAGATGTTATCTGTCTCTCTCACCACTGATTCCCCAGCTCCTAGAACCAGTGCCTGGCACATTGTAGGTCTTCAGTAAGTAGTGGTTGAATGAATGAATGCATGAATGAATGAACGTAGAATGCTGACAACAATATAGCTCTAAAGAGAGTTATATTCATAGGCTTGGTATAAGATATGGACATATATGGAGTCTAAAATGTAGCCTAATGAGGTCAGGAATTATCTTTATGCTTGAAAACAATCCCCACGACATCTGGTACAGCATCTGCTATTTTACACTGCTGAAGGTTTAGTCGTGGAGAGGTCTTGGGGAGACCACCTGGTATTGCAATTCATTCCATTGAAGATATAGGGGATGTGCTGAGGGCAGGACCTCTCAGAGTGCCCACTGACTGGGCATCCCAGGGGTAAGACCTACAGTAACAAGTTACCTGGATGGACAGGGACCATCCCCTCCACTGTGGGAGTTGTATTAGCTCAAAATTCCTTGAACAAAGACTTTTTCTTTGGACACAGCATAGAAAAATATTTCACCATGTGATTAATATTTTGGCTGCTTTCTGTTAAACCAGTCCTCGTCGTCCTTTACCTAGATAAAATCTGTTCTTGCCAAAAAAGTAGTTTGGCTGATGAAGTCTGAGATTCATTAGAAAGATTAGTAACTTAAAAAAAGTAGTTCTTTGAATTTGGTGTATTTTACAGGAAGGGGCCTAGTTTGATGTTGCCCAGCTTAACTTTTCATTCGAATTGCCCTTGAGGTGTGTTTTTTAATCTGATGCATTTTTATCCATATCTTCTGAAGTGGCATTTTTTTTTTTTTTTCTTAACAGGAGAGTAGAGTAACATGGAAAGCAGCTTTTATTCAGTCCAAGGACAACTAACTCACATACAACCAAGGGCAAAATTAGTCTCTAGGTGCATGCATTAGCCTCAGGGTGTCATGAGTGCGTGTCTCACTCAGGAAACTCTTTAAAAATAATTACCTGTGATTAGTATCTGATGCCAATGGTATATTTTTATTTTAAAAGACTGAAGTCTTTATTTCCTTGAAAAAGTAAATTAGCTTCTTTTCACCTTGTTCCCAGCTGCTTTTCCTCCATTGATATAGACACACGCACTGGGGCACATAGGCCTGTGGACTGCTCCCTGCAAACAGATTGTCCAATAAAACAGCTCTCTTCATATTTCCGTTGAGTCAAATTAGAAATATGTACTAACCCTTATTTATATTGAGGGTGTATATCCTCTACCAGGTGGTGTATAAATAGAAAAGGAATGAACACTTTCTTATAGATTCTGTCTAATGCTTCTGTTGGCTCTGGGTGTGGTACTATGGGTGGTACCAATCGAAGCCACCTAGAAGATGAGTTTTACGCGTTTAACTAAGTGTGGGAAACAGAGTTAGAGATACGATAGTATTCTTCCAGGACAAAGCTCATAATAAAATTTTGGTCACATCCCAAAAGTTTTCAGAAATGGGTTTTGGAATGTTGTGTCTAGTCTTTATTTTGCTTTATCTTTTTTCTTCCCTTTATTTATTTATTGTTTGTTTGTTTTCCAGTATTTAATCACTAATCACAGCGTGTCTCTCTCATCACTTCAGTGCTTTTAAGAGGCTAGAGTATAATGTATGGATAATGGGAACTGCTGTTTTTGAAAACCACATATGAAAAAGCCATAATCAATGGCTTTGATAACATAAGCCATGGTCCACCACCAATCTGATGTCAGTGTGATGGATTAGGAATTGTCAGGCTAAAAGTTATTGGCTTTTAAAAAATAAGAAGTCAATGAAATCTGCCTCTGGGGAGAGACATATATCTTAATAGACTTTTGGGGGGAAAAGTTAATGTAAATCCTCTATTGTTAGAGATATTTCAAGTATTTTACGCAAGTTTTCTAGAGTAAAAATGTGTGGTAAAAGAAGGGCAGACTGTGGAAGCTGGCAGGATCAATTGGTAGAGTTCTCATAAGATATGGCCTTCTAGAATATGTGATTAAAGCTTTGCATTATTCACCTCCCCCCCAAAAGGGTGAATGTAAGGAGAACCCAGAAGGAGGGAGACGAGAGAGGGAAGAAGGATGGGGAGCAGAAATATGGCCAAACTGGAATTTCATCTATAAACTGGAGAGGAAAGTTTCCCTTAAGAAGTGGCATGTAATATTTAACTGGTGCATTCATATAACAGCTTGACTTAATAAAGAGACTCGCAAAAGGAAAAGAAAAGAAAAATGAAAGAAGAAATCCACAGCAAGACAATAAAAAGTTTCCTCCTCACACCCACTGCCTTAGGGTTTTTTCCTTTGCGCCTCATAGCTTATCCCACTGAAACTCATCAATTTTTGCTTTTATGCTGGAAATGCCCGCAAACATTTGAAGCTTCACAGCTACCCCTTGGGGTGAGAAGGTTTCACAACGTCCAGTGAGCCTCAGGGCGGTGTGTCCCCAGGGAAGGCCAGGGGGGCCACGGGGTAGCGGAGAGAGGCATCCTTTCTCTTCTCGTCGGGGATAGAGTGCCCTTCTCCCTGCCAGCCTGGGAACAAAGGACAGAACCTCAAAGCTCCTGCCCCAGCGCGTGACCTCGGGGCCCAAGGCAAAACATTTTATCTCTGGGTCCTAGTGACATCAGCTCCTCAGGCTCTGCAGTTGTGGTTTCTGATGTGACTAGAAACCTTTGATGGAATTACTACTGCCTTCTATTTCTCTGCCCAGCCATTTATTATTCTGTATATTTTCAAGAGCTGTGGGAAACTTTCATAACCAAGCCTAAGCCAGGCGAAAACTTGCTCTATTTGGAATTTGTAATGAAGTCAAAACATGGCCTGGATTTTCTGAAAGGCTCCCTTTGGCTGCCTGCAACAGCCCCAGGGCACAATCAGACAGGGATGGAGAAGGCCTGAGAGCAGATTTTGTTACCAAGAATAGGACAACAATATTTGCCTCCAAAACACGAGGGCTGCTAGCTACCTTCTCAGCTGGAAGAAGTGAGTGATAAATGCATATTTCACATAAAGTGCAAATACCAATTCTTTCTTATTTTCAGGGTTTCTTTCTTCTTCTTAATTCCCTCTAAACAAAAGGCGAGGGAGAATTTTTAGCATATTTGATTTCCTGACCTAAGGGAAGAAATTCTTTATTTCAAACCTCTTGACCCCCTAAGAACTGTTACTTTGCCTGAAATGAAAGTATGGAGGAGATTGAATAAAAATTACAACATTTCAAGTGATTGCGGGTTTTGAGAACGTTTTCTTTTGTGCACTGTGCATGTTGGTGAGTGTCGGATTGCAAGGAAATACGGTGAAAAATCCAAATTTTGCTCTGTTTGGATGGAAAACTTCGCTGACTTTTCAGAAGCTTTTGCAAATTATTTACTGGCTTAAATCTGATCCCTCCAAAGGAGCCTCAGTCTCTAACAAAAGGGGTCAGTTGTAAGATGTAGTTTCTAATTTTTATTTAAGTCAAAGGTTAATAGTAAAAGGGGATTTGGTCCCTCACTGTTTCAAGTTAATGTTTATTTTCACCATCATTTAAAGAATTTCCTCCGGCCCTTATTTCACTGCTGAAAGCAGAGTAAGAGAACTCAAATTTCATGCCCCGGGGCTCGAATGAAGGAATAAAAACAGCACAACATTTGCATCTATTTAGCAGTCTCAGTTCCAAGAGTCCCTCACAGTCAGAGGGGAAAACCGGATCTCGAGGTTAAATGAAGCCATTCTGAGATATTTGTCAAAAACACAATTCGGAGAAAGATGATCATTGTCAGAAATGACCTAGGAATTCCAGGCCGTGTGATTGAAAACACAAAGCTTAGAAAGGTGCGTTCTCGTGCTTGCCTGCCTGCCCGGATATCAATGAACATCAGCTGAAGGTGGCTGAAGAGCCAATTTCATGCATCTACTGTACGAGGAAATGAACTGAGCCAAGGGCAAAAATAAAATTATACAAATGTTATTATAGACTAGCTTGCTTCTGTCCTAGTTTAATTCAAATTTCAGTGCTGCAGGCTGTGCTTCTGGCAGTAGCCTTCCTGAATAAATCAACATTTGCTTACATCTAAATTATTAGGGGAGCATGTGACTTTGTTTATTGTATAAATTATACGCAAGGTTAAAGCATTAACTGTTCAACTGGTTTTGTTCGGTCACCTCACCAACTCTCCCCAAAATCATCTCTCCCCCAAATAGGCAATAAAAATCAGAAATTCCTGATTTTTTTTTTTTAGATAAACCAAATAACAAAGGTGCAAAGCATCAGGAACCTGAGGTGTTGGGCCAGGGCACTGCTCGAGTGAGATGGGAGTCAGCTTTAGCGTTGTAAAAGAAGAGAGGAGCTAGGACCCAAGGAATCGTTCACGTGAGCTCTGCTATGCTATCTGCACAAAGCGAAACGGTGAGCTGGTAAATAATCCGTTAAGTTGATTAAGGCAGCCAACCAAATGGGGCAATTTAATACAAAACTAACAGAATCAACAAGAGTGGAGCCTGGGAATCTGCACGGTAACCAGTGTCCACGTGCCTGGATGCACAGGAACTAATATCAGAGAAGGAGTTTGCAGGGTCTCATGTGGAAGCAAACTAGAGAGCTCTATCTATTCTTTCCTTCCGTGACATCATCTTCCGTTCACAGTGTCCTGGAGCTCAGCGACTCCCCACCACGGAGGCCCGCCAACCCCTTCCCCTTTTGACCAAGGGTCAGTATCTTTGGAGCGTTCTCAGTGACTCCTGGTGGATCCTGATTTGCAGTGAGACACTGCACTGATGTAACACCGTCACCGGTACCAACCAGTCTAAGTGAAATAATTTATCAAATCTAAAAGTAAATTGTGTTTCACTCAATTGGTATTTTTAAGGAATAACTTTTCAATCAAACATATCAGAGTGGAAGAAGGAAAGACTTGGGAATCAGATGGCACTGGCTTCGAACTGGTTTCATTGTTCACCCTCCTGAGATGATTGAGAAACACTTGAAAGTCCTGTTTTCTTTTCTGTGATATGGGAATAATCAATTGTAAACAAACTGGGTTTGAGAGAAAGATACATAATATGCAAGGAGTGTTTGGGTTATGGTGGATACTTAATAGATGATAATAGTCATTATTCACTACTTACAAATAGCTTTTGAATCCACAATTAGTATATGAAAGGTTAAACCTTAAAGTGCTAGGCTACTGCTGCTAAGGAAATAGCGGGAAGTTCCTGGTGGGAACAGTTAGGTTGGCTGGAACCTGAAAACTGCTCACTTCCTGCCCAACCTTGGGGCCTGAAAACCTCTCCCAGAGTTCCTCGTAGGAGGAGACAAAGAGAAAGTATGCATAGGAATTACAGAGGGAAACCATTCCAGCTAACTGCTGTAGCTGGTATTTTTGCAGAAACTCTGTGTTGGAAGATAGCAAATTTACCTAGAAATTCATGAGATGAAAACTTTGTGCATGACGTGGGAACTTTGGGCTACCGAAGAGAGAGGAGCTAATAACTGTCTAGGATTAGTTAAAAGTTTTCTTGGAAGAGATGTAATGAGTAGGGATACAGACAAGGCTCGTCCGGTCAAACAGACTTCAGATGACCAAACGAGAACAGAATACAGGGAACAGTGTGAAGACCTGGCTTGGGGTCTCACCAATTCCCTAGCGGGGCATCACTGACTGCCAGATCAGTAATGATGACGACAACAATTTCCTAGAGGTCTAATCTGGCAGAGGAGGTCATAGTAACCCTCACAGAACGGTATCTTAAAAAGTTTTATTCCTGCCATACTCTATATTTTTAAGTATGTTATATCATTTAATTACCATAGCAAGTCTGTGATGTTGGTTTTATTCTTAACCTCAGGGTCCTGGGAATATCTTGGGAAGTGGTTATATCCTGAGTCATGGGAAATACCAAATGAATCCCACATTTTGTGTCAAATATGTCTCTATAGCAAACATTTGTTGTCTTCTCAGTATCCATTTACTATTTTTGAGATAAAATGATATCCCAAATCCCCTTTGAGAAACCACCCACTCTCAGGTCACATGATGTAAAAGGCATCGAATCTATCCCTACCAGGGGTGAGTGCTGATGGATCCGAAGTCAATCAGCATGCTACTTTCTTCTTGGTTGCAGCAAATGGTTCACTCATTGGCCATGAGACCGTTGTTATGTCCCAGAGACTTGAACCTGGAAACATGTTGCTGCCTTGCCACCACATGTAAACCAAGAAAGAGGCCAGTGAGCAGAGGAATGCAGAGCCCAGTTGAGAGGTGGACAGAAAATAGGTCTTGGTGGCTTCAAGGGAGCTCCAGTCAAACCCTTCCTGAAGAGGTTCCCATTCTGGACTTTTCACTTAAGCGATCCCATAAACTCCCTTGTGACTTAAGCCCATTTTGGTGGAGTGTGTTTTTATTTTCAATAGAAGAGAGTCCTACTTGGAGAAGGATCTCTTGCTACTGTTCTGTGCCATGAGGTGTTAGAGATGGAGCTGGTCCATCAGGAAGCTATTATGCAAAACAAGAACAAATGGAAAACTGGCAAATTACGGGTAATTTTGTACTCTGAGAAAAAGTAAAGACAATGCCCCCAACATAGAGTGCATTCTACAGAGGCTGCTTGTTCCCTGCCCTGATATTTGTTCTTCTCTCTCAAACTCCTGACTATATTGGGCCCTTGACAGATGTTTTATTTTTTTATTATTATTTTTTTATAATTTATTTTATTATTAATTTGTTTTTGTTACAGATGTTTTTCCTTTTTTTCCCCCATTGACACCCTCCTCCCCCTCCCCTTCTCCTCCTCCCCATCCCTGTTGTCCATGTCCATTGGTTATGCACCCATGCACATAGGCTCTGTGATTTATCTCTTTCCCCCGCCTCCCCCCCTCCTCTGAGGCCCATCATCCCGTACTCCACCCTCCATGTCTCTGGGTCAATTTCGTTGTTCAGTTTGCTCAGTTCTCCTGTGTGTTGCCGGCTTCCTCCGTTGGTGGGGGGGTCGCCCGGCTCCCCGATCCGCCTGGGTTCCCCCGCGGTGGGGGGGGGGTCGTCTGGCTCCCCCGCTCTGCCTGGGTTCCCCCGTGGTGGGGGGGTGACAGATGTTTTAAAAAGACTTTGTCAGATGCTTTTGGAACTCAGTGTGGTCATGTGACTAAACTCTGAATAATGGGATTTAAACAGTTCTTCCAGTTAACTTTTTGGCTTATGTTCCTTGCCTTTTTTCTTTATCCTTTCCCTCATCCTGCTGCCTGAAATGTGGGTGTGATAGGTGGAAATCTAACCACCATCATGTACCATCAATGACCAGGACTCTATCTCGGAAATGGCAGAGCTATGAGCTGAGAGAAGCCTGGATCCCTAAGAGCAAACCATGTCACAGTCCTGGCTTGCCTATACCTGAATTTTTACTTGAGAAAGACATAAACCTTTGTATTGTTAAATCGTTATTTTTGAGTTGTTGCTAGTGTCAAGCCTAATCCTAATTATTCGTTCCTAAAGGCAGTTCTAAGAATATGTTTTACAAGAAGTAAAATTATTTTCTCAGTCTCTCTTTGACTATCCTGAAACTGGAAATGGGTACAGTTAATGTATGCAAAGCTTCAAGATTTTGATATATTCTTTCAATGTATACTATAAAAATAATATAGCAACGTTCAAGTTAAGTTGATGCAAGACAAAATGATTCAGTTCTTCCTATATGGCCAGTGCTGGGCTGGGTCAGTGGGTTTTGTCAATGATAAGGATGTGAATGCAATACACAAATTTAATTTAGAGTCACAAAGCAATTAAATCATGTTTGAAGATGAAATTTCTGGATATTTTAGGGGAGAGAGGAAAAGCAAGTTGCTATGCACATTCCAGTCTGGATAAATGTTGTTTGATGGTATGAACACTGCCTGAAAGACCCTGTCTCACAATAGCCATCATTCAGCTTCTGCAGGTATTTGTCAGGGCTGAAATTAATAAATTACACGGGAATCAATGGAATCGATTTTATTTGCCTCACAGAGGTACTTTGCGTTGCTGGGTGAATTTGAAAGAGAGCAAGAATTTTTCAGTTTTAAAATTGGGAAGCTTAATGAATGTCATGTAATCTATGAAGATTTTTGAAATAGTTTTTTTGTCTGTTTGTTTTTTTTAGTAATTTCTCTATAGTAGGTGAATAAAACGTTCATTCTCATGTTTAAGTACATTGAGGCAGAAAAGGAAAACTAAGAAAGGCAATGGGGGTTGGTGGTGGTAGAAATTGGGAGTAGCATTTATATCCCTTTAAGTTAGTGATGTCCATCTTCCCACACATTCCTATATGGGAGTTAGTGGTAAATATGATTTGTTTGGTTGGTGAGTGTCATTTTCTAAGGTGTGCTGGAATTCCTGGAAGAAGTAAGTGTTCTCTTTAGTGAGAGGAATGCAGAGAAATAAGAGAAAAGCAAGACAATGTTGTTGTGCAACAAGCCACTTTGAAGTTCAGTGGCTTAAAACAACAACCATCTATTTAGCATGTGATTCTGGGGGTGGGCAGTTCTGGCTGGGCTCCGTCTTGGCCTGTTCTTCCTCATGTGTCTGTTGCAGCCTCTGGGTTGACTGGTTGGGTCTTCTGGGTGTTGGCAGCTGTCGGTTGTCTCTCATCCTCTGAAAGGCTATCATGAGCTTATTCCCAGAGCAGCGCAGAGTCTGAAGAGAAAGTGGAAACCCATGAAGACTCCTCAGGGTTGGTCATGGTCTAGTTTCCTGTCCCTTCCACTGCATACCATTGGCCCAAGCCATGCTCTTGGCGAGGGGGGTCGCAGAGGCACGTTTCAAAGGGCATGGATACGGAACGGACAGTATTGGGAAGCTGAGGAAAGGTAGGCTTGATTTGTTATTGAATGAGTGAGAAGTAGGAAGAAATAAAAAAGGATCCAGTCTAGGGAGAAATAAGGGCACCAAAGAGCACTGAGTGGTTAAAATGTGATACAAGTAACAATAGGGAACCCCAAAGCCCCTTAAGCAAGATGGCAAGGTGGATGACTCGGAGGGCATGTATTAACATCCACAGAGTTAAAGGGGACTTCTGGCTGAGGGCTAGCAAGATAAGGAGAGCATTAGTATCTCTGGGTTTCCGAATGAATGCCCGCAGTCTCTGGACCAGCAGAATTGTGGTGGATTTATTATTTACATTACAACTGCATTTAAAAATGAAAACATATGTCGACATAGTCAATGCTTTGAAAATACTGTTGAACATACTGTAGAGTTTTATATCCAGTAACAGGATGCAATTTTCCTATCAAATAAAATTGCTGTTTGTTTTCTGTACTCTATATTATTATGGAAATTTCACAGTTTATCAGCTACAGTGAAGTCGACTGAAATGAGGAGGCCACTTACGTGAGCTATTTTCTCTCTCCTCCCCCAAACATCTCGATTCCCTTTCTATTAATGCTAATATTGTTTTATGCTAATAATGTACTTTCATTCTGTTTTGTTTCCATGCAATACAACCTGATCCACAGGAGAAAGGCAAATGTTTAATTTCATTTATTTTTTTTTAGTTTCATGAAATGTATTATATTTTTACGTACATAAGAAAGCGTGTATTATGTCATGATATACAATTTAGTTCTTACTGGAAAGGCAAATGTTTTAAAAGCTCTCAGGTGGAATTGATAGTGTGCTGAAATAACTCCAGCAAGGGGACATCCTCGTGGCATCCTAGTATCTTACTTTCCTCCTCCAGCAAATACAAATTGCTTAGGCCTGGGTTATTTGGCTGACTTCTGCAAGGTATGCCTGATTTTGTTCCCGGTGACGGTAAGAGTAATGGTTACTTATGGTGCAACCAAGCAATTTTGCGAGAAACCCCCTTTTCCAGGAGCAGCTGAGCAGTGCTGCTTCTCCTTCCATTCCTCCCCCTCTTCTTCCTTTACTTCTTCCCCTTCCTTATTGCAGTGTGACAACAGCAAGGACCCAAATCCTGTTAGCAAGTAATATGATTTCCAAGCCGGGGTTCTGGACTAACAATGTTACAGGGTGTGTGTCACTGTGGCTAGCCATGAGATGAAGTTAATAGGGGCATGTTTTAATAAACATACAGTATTCACGTCTGGCAGTTCCTGTTTTCTCTCCAAGTGGTCTTCAAGGTTATCTCCATTTTTTGTTTTCATTTGTTGTTTCTGGCTTGGCTGTTTATGGACTCCGAGCAGGAGGGTAAGATTGGCTGGCAAGGCAAGGAGGGTATGGCAGGAGGGTCCTTCCCTAGTTAGGGGCCGGAGAATGGTTATTTAACCTTATAAGTCTGAGAGTTAGTAGGGAAAATATTCGGAAAATATCCACATGTGTCAGCCAGTATTTAAAGAACAAATGAATGTTTCTGGTAGTAAGTCTTTGCTATGAAATCATGTCAATTAATCCTGGTGGCTAAGTGCATGACCTTTGAAGTTCGTTTCTACGTCTTTCTAGCTGCATGACTATGGCAGAGTACCTAAAACCTCAGTCAGTCTCAAATTCAATAATATCTCATAAACTCGTGGCAAAAATAAAACTCGATCATGCATTTGGTGCACAGCGCTTGCCACACGTGAGCGTTTGATGTTGGTGCCACCATCACTGTCATTGTCATTAACTGGACTCTTCACATCCATTTCATTTTCCTGGCATCCAAGGTCAAGGTCCACCAGTCTGGCTTCATCTTTTATAAGATGTTGACTAGTAGGTGCTAGGTGCATAGTAGGCCCTCAATGAGTTCTTGAGGAATAAGAGAATGAATCCATCAATAACATTACACGTATAGTGGTGGTGGTGTGTGTGTTTGTGTGTCTCCCTTAAAGGCTTCAGCCCCCATAAGTTGGTAAGTGCTTTTGATGACACTAATGACTGGTCACTAAGGATTTATTTGCATCAGGGATTTATTTATGTGTTTGTTTGAAAACCCTAAATGGAAACCCAGTAACAAGTAGATAAGAACAGTCCCTCTCAGGCATCCAGGCCCTCCTTGGCTGATCTCTATCTCATCACCTAAGGTTGCCCCAAAGGCCTCCCTGTGGAATTTTAGGGCTCAGAGGAGCCAGGGTGAAACCAATTGCCTTAAAGGATCATAAAAATGAATGCCTTTACTGTGTACTGTTTGACTGTTTTAATCAGGCTTAGAAATTGTTTTTAAAGGGCAACGTTCATAGCTAACAAACTGAATTTCAGGCAAAGTATACATTACATAATTCCAGACGTATCAGCCACCAGGACCTGGTGATAAGATGCCCTGGTTTTCACAGAAAGAATTAAAGGGAAAATCTGAAAAGTATGAAGTACAGAAAACATCAAGATTGTGTTCAAATGTACTGACGTCTCTGACTTTCCGCACTCTGGTCTCTAATCACCCTATTTCCCAAGACCTCCTGGGGTGTTATCTTCTTTCTAATTGGTGCAGTTTCCTTAGTATCCCTAATTATACAACCTCTTCTTGCTTTTAGTGACCTCTCTCCTCTCCTTGTTTAAATCCTATACATCTTTCCAGTCCTAAGACAAATTCTATCTCTTCTAGGATATAGTTTCCTACTACTCCCTCCCTTATTTAGATCCACACAGTGTAGCATTTAATTGTTTTGTGTTAGCTTTTTCTTCCTAAATAGGTCATGTTCTCCTTGAGGGCAAAGATTATGCTTTCGTTTCCCTTGTTTCTCACTCTGAGCCTCTCCAAGTGATAGATACAGAGTAGGTGCTGATTAAATATTTGTTGATTGATTTCCTGCAAAGGGGTAGCTGCAAACCAAAGTTAAAGCACTGAGCACACCAAGGCAGTGATCTGGATCTCCCTTTGGGAAGATACTCTTAAGGGAATGGAAAAAATTCTTCAAAGAGCCCTGTCAGCTAATGTTCTTCTCTGAGTGCCCTTTTAATGAGCTATCATGTGAGGCTGGTGCAGACGCGGGAGTGGCTCTTCTCCTCTCCTGGGGGGCCTGGGACGGGCCACCGAAGACTTCCCAGGGGCACAGGGATGCTGGGGCACCCAGCATGTGAGTAGGATGTAAATAGAAAATGAAATTGTAGTGCTTGTACATCTCTGCTGGCACCCAAGTCTCTCTCTAGGGTCGATAATGTTTTCTTAAGTTGGAGTGGGGAGAGCTGATAAAAAGTGCTTGTCCGAGTTTGGCCGTGGTGGAAGGTGAAAGGTGACTGAGAATTAGCTGCAACTCCCTATGCTTATCCTCTTTACAATTTACTGAGGGTTTAACAGCTTCTTTCCAGGGTGGAGTCAGTAGGAGGTGTCCCTACGCAGTTCTTTCTAAGATTCAAGCTTCAGGGCTCTAAACCAAGGGAAACAAATGAGAAGTGTACTAGCAGGGTTGGGATAAATGGGTACAGCAGGAGGAAAGTTGCTTCTTCCTCTTCTCCGGAGAGAGGAAGGACTCCTCCATGTGGATGGAGGTCTATGGGAGCACACACACCTTGAATTTGGATTATGGTGAGTGGCTGAGGAGCATGCAATCATTAAAACTACTGCTATGACTTGATGCACATGTACTTCTGATAGCTATGCAATCACACTAGACAAAGAATTTGAGAATTTGAGGCAGGGGATACTTGTCTTGTTTGAGATATTTGAGCAAGTATCATTTAGTCATTCAGCTAAATATTCAAGAAGGAGAGAAAACCAAGGATTCTTAGGTCTGTGAAAATCAGAGATGACATCCAACAGACATCAACACCAACCATAGTGTTAGGATATGCTGGTGAAAATTCACATGACTTGGCTGGCTCATTTTTGACCTGGGAAGTCAATACAGATTGCTTATTTATGAAGTGGAATGGTCCCTTACATAGATACTCTTAAGTGAATTTTTTATTCCCACTCTGAGCTTAAAATATTTCCTTCTATAAAATTATTATTTCCAAAGCAATTCCTTTGAAATTATAATGGAGTACATGAGAAATGGACGGACACACACACACACACACACACACACACACACACACATCCTTTTTCCTTTATTTCTCCTCTTGAATCCTTGACTTTTGCTTCTGCTTAACATCTCTCAGGATGGTTTCTGTATCTCTTCTTTTATTATTTATTTATTTTTTAACCCTCCCCTGAGGATATGTTTCCATTGATCTTCAGATAGAGTGGGAAGGAGAGAGAAAGAGAGAGAAAGAAACATTGATGTGAGAAAGACATCAATTGGCTGCCTCCCACATGACCTGGACCAGGATCAGGGACTGAAATGCAACCGAGGTACGTGCCCTTGACCGGAATCGAACCCTTGACTGTTTGGTCGCTTCAACCACTGAGCCAAATCAGCCAGGGCAGTTTCTGCATCTCTTTCTGGGGGAATTTTCTTTATCTCTACAGATGCCTCTCACCCATGAGTTCTAAATGTAGTAAATCATCCGTGTCTAGGCGTACGTGGAGAAGCTACAGGGGATACTAATATAGGAAAAGCAGGTGAAGAGAAGAAATGACGTATTTGATGGAAAAAGGCATAGCCAGTGTTTGGACAACTGAGCTGCCTGCTGTTGTCCTGGGTTCCCAGGGATGTTCACAGCAGGGGACATTCCAGGCAAATTGCTAGTTTGATTTAACCAAAGCTCTGCTTGGCAGTCTGGCAGTGGGTGAGTGGGGGAGGTCTCCCAAGTGGAAGACACTCTCAGAGGTGGTTTTCCTCATTACCAAATTGAGAAGGAAGAAGACAAAGTACAAATTGATGGAAATAAAAGAGTACAGCAAAGAGGGGAGAAGGTGGGAGAGAGAACCCTGCCTCAGTCACTCTCCTTTATGAGTTGTAGAGTCTGCTAGTGTCAAATACAGCCTGGGTATGTAGTCAATAATATTGTAATAACTATGTATGGTGCCAGGTGGGTTCTGCAAATATTGGGGGGAACACTTTGTTAAGTATCTGATTGTTTAACCGCTATACTGTACACCTGAAACAAATACAAAATAATGTTGAATGTAAACTATACTTGAAAAATTAAATAAAACAAAAGTCTGCTAGTGTTGTGGTTCCCAAGTACAGCCTGAAGTTCCCCAAGAGCCGCTCAGGAGTCTGTGACACTCTCCCTTTTCCAACTGTCTATGTGTATGAGGCTAGATTTCTTAAAATGCATCAATTAAGACAACGTGTTGCAAAAAATGGAATGCAGAGGCAGATAGGAGATTCTAATTATCTTTTACTAATACAGATATTAAAGCAATTTACAGAAATGTATAACAACATAAGAATTCTCACTATCCTTTTGTTTTGGAAAATACAGCTTTTTAGCAAATAAAAATTCTATCTATGTTATCTAAGTGTTCTTTATGTTAACATGGAATGGCTTTATTGTTCTTTTAAAATAACCTACTACATGAATATTTAAAACTTTTTCTGTTTTAATTTTTAATATGGTCAATATAGGTAGATGTAAATCACACGAACAAAAGATCTTTGGGTTTCTCAATGACTGTTAAGAACATAAAGGGGTCCCAAGGCCAAAGAGTTGAGAACTGCTTCTTTAAGGAAGAGCTCTGCGTTCTGGAACCACTGCAGGAGTAGTGATCCTTGGAGAAGGCAAGTGAGTTTCAGGGACATGTTAACTCTGCAAAGATCAGCCTTTCCTCTTTAAATCAATAGCTTGATTTTACTCTCCAGCCAAGTGTCTCAGGTGAGGTGCATGTGTTCCAGGTGGTTTAGTTTCTGTATTTTGTAGCCCTGTTTGATCACGGCCCATGCTTCCTCATCACCTACCTCACGTCTTCCTTCTCCCCGTGGGTGTTCACACGAAGCGCTCCGTACTCCTTGTGCAGTATAAACAGGGAGGGCATGTGCTTAGTGCAGAGGTTTAATCAAGAAATGAAGGTGAAGACACTCAAGTTTTGGTCTTGGTCCTCCTATTGGCTTCAGATGAGCATATAATGAACACAATAAATAGATAAACTCATGCCTCAAAAATGAATAATTGTAGGTGATTTTGACGTGAAGTTATGAACAAAAATAACTATTTATAGTTATATACATTCCTGGCCACAGCGCTTTTCAGAGTGGAGCTGGAGAATTTCAGCTTGACTACTGAGGAAGAGGCGTTGTGATACAGATATTACTGATTCTGGAGAGCATGGCTTTATTCTGTGGGCAAGTGGGCTGGATATCCTGAAACCCAGGTTTTGGCAGATTTACCCACCTAAAACAGGCGTCTCTAGAGAAAGCAGGCCTCTCCTCTCGGATAGACCCTTTCAGCAGATGGCAGAGAGCGAAGAGTTGAGTCAACATCCCCAGATGATTTCCCAATGAGATGTTTTAGTCTTTCTTTCCTGGCGAGGATGCAGAGAGGCAGAGCATGTTAATGCTGGTGCAGTTCCCTCTTCGTGGGAATAGGTACAAACATTAACCCAAACACATCCCTTCATTCATTCAAGGGGTACTGAGTGCGTGCTCTGTGGCAGCCGCTGTGCTAGTTGCTGCTTCTCAGATAACCAGCCTTGAGCAGGAAGTCTGTACTGGGCTGTCGAGGAGCTGGGAGGCACAGGGCCAGCCTGTTTGTAGTCTAGAGAAATCCAAGGCTTGATATCCAGGATTACATAATAAGTGCCAGTTGGGAGGAGTCAGAGATGGGCATCAAGGTCTAGCTTATAGATCCATGAGCTCAGAACTGGGGCAATAGGTCAGCACCTCAAATATGTGAGGAACAAGCAAGGGGGAGTGATTTGGACAGTTGTCTTGCTCCGGGCTACAAACTTGCAGCTTACTTCTAGGAACTGGCAGGTGTTTTATTGGCAGATGAGTAAGCTTTGATTAAAGGGCCAAGGATAGAGTGATCAGGGTTGGATTTCAGAAAGAATTTGTCACCTACCTACTATACGCTAGATGTAGGCACTTGTCCCGGTATGGTTCTTGAGTCTCCAAGTCTCCAAATTCCCAAGGCCTCTCCCTTTCTGGAGGATAGATTTGGGGGTACTTAGTCTTTCTCAACACCCATGGTAGCTTGGATACTGCCATGGTCCGTCATCACAGCTGTGGCCAACCCTAAGTTTCCTCCAGTGAGGCTGCCAGAGTGAGTGCTGGGCTCTGCCTCCCTGCATTTCCATTTCTCATGAGGTTGCCCCTCCTCTTGGCTTGTCCTCTTCTAAGCACCACTATCCTAGCTCCAGGGTTTTCAGTGTTAGAGGGTATTCCTCCTCACCTCAACTAATTACAACTCTTTGGTGATCAAAGGATCTTGCTCTTTGCATTTTATTGTGGCCTCCACAGAAGCATTTGGAATGGATCCTGCAGAATCAGAGTGGGCGGGTCCTTAACAGGCACATTATGGTGACATCAGCTGCATCTTCACTCGCTCTGGACCAGGGTCTGGAGCGAATCATGTGTAAGGTGACTACATACTCTGTGACCTACACTGATACAATTCTGAGAGTAAATGGACCTGCTATGACTCACTATACTAGAACAATAAGGGTATATAAGGATTGTCTTTCTGGTCCATCCTCCAGAGTGCCTGATATTTTAGATATAGTGGTCAGGTACCCAACTATTAGTCTGACAGTTTCCTCCTTATTTTATGTAAGAAAGGAGTTCTCATGCAAATTGCACTTCTGTTGACTTGTTCTGATAAAATGAAAATAGTAGACAACATCTATATAGAACTTACCATAAGTTAAGCACTCTTGTATGTGTTTTTACATGTGTAAACTTACTCAATCTTCATATCCCCTTGAGACCGCTCTTCTATTTTTAGTCCCACCTACAAATGAAACAAACAAACAACAATAGGAACACAGAGGTTAAATAGCTTGTTCTAGTTTGCATAACTAGTAAGTAGCAGAACCAGCATTTGAACCTAGGAGACACCAGGACTTGGAAGTTTAGTCTAACCCACAATTATTGGGTGCCTTCTATGTGTCTGGAAGTGTTCTGGGTATGGTGGTGCCACAGTGAGTGGACATGATGGCTGCTATGGTTCAATCCCCAGCAGAGAGGATCAATCAGGCTCACCCTTGTAGAGGAAAAAGAATGCATAGGGTCTCCAGCAGAGAGGGCCACACATACCATAGCATGCAGTTTTATATTCAGCTTGCAAGTTATCTTACTTGGGCAGCTACTACCAATCTAACTTGGTTTTCAATTCTTAGACTTCCTTACTATGGGCTGTCCTTTGAACCCATAATCAAAATCCCTCAATCTGAGGCAGGGGTCCCAAAGAAGTGTGCACTATTTATGAAGCTGCCAAGGGAGTGTTCTTAACAGGCAAGGAAGGTCAATCACAGCATGCTGGATGGCTTTATCTGCAATTGCCAATATCCCATGCCTTCTCGTTTGGGAGTGTTCTGGTTTTGCAGAAAAGAAGATAGCAGCAGAGTCTCCAAGGACATTTTTTCAATATATTTCCCCCCAAAGTATGATATATTTGATGACTATATACAATTTGGGACTATCTTGTTTATGGTTTCCTCTAAGAATTCATAATGTTGAAACACAAGCATTTGCATTAAACAAGAGGAAGGTTTTAATCTTGTTGTGGCATAAAGAGCTTTTTTTTTTTTTCTTTTGGCAAAGAGCATGGTTGTGAGAAACAGAGTGCTTATTGTTTAGCAAGTCAGACCCTGTGCAGGCCACGGAAATGCTGATGAAGTAGTTACACTCTGCGGAGGGGTGAGGGGTGGGAGGTCGTCACGAGAAAATAAGAGAGCAGATGGATGCCCTTCAAGACACCCTTCCACTAGTGCCCAGGCAGTGGTGTGCATGTGCCTGCAACAAGAAAAATGACAACAGCCAATAAGGAGCTCTAGTGCCCTGACCTCCCCCAGCTCAATGTTTTGTCTGCTTTGATCTATCTAGTGTTGTGCTACTGACAGTGCACATGGACATTCTTTCTCATTAGGTCCCACCTCCAGATTGTTATAGTTGAAAAACTCTGAAGGAAGTTAGGATGTGTAAACAGTGTTTCTAAATAAGGCATTTCTCACGCATAGTTTTCCCTAAATGAACTATCTAGCATGTTGAAGTTAACCTGTTATCCAACTACAGTGAGCACTGCTTGTTGAATGCCCAACCTGATGAGCACTTTGTAGGGGTCGGGGTTGGCCGGTGACTAGAGTTACCACAGACATCTCTAATCCTCATACCAATTTACAGAGGCGGATGATGACGAGCCATTTGACAGATGGGAAGAGTAAGGCTCAGAGACTGTAGACAATTTCTTCTAAATAGTATACCACCTAGATTCTGCCATTAATATTTTACCATTTTATCTATCTATCTATCTATCTATCTATCTATCTATCTATCTATCTATCTATCTATCATCTATCTATCATCTATCTTTCTATCTATCCCTCTATCTGTGAGTCTATCTTTTATTGATGCATTTCAAAGTAAATTGCAGATATCAGTCCTCTGCCCCCTAAATACTTCATAATGCACATATTTAACTGAAGTTCAATATTTGTTTCCAGTTCTTTTCTTTTGATGTTTAAGTGCACATCTGCTGAGTCAATAAAAAGTCATATATTTGTGTAACCTAAACACCTCTCAAGATATAAAATATTACCATCACCTCAGAAAGTTCCCTCTTCCCCGTCATTCCTGCCTCCCCTCCCCCACTGACAGAGATGGCCATTGTTCGATTTCCCCACTAATATAATCTTATTCAAGGCTTCTTCCACTCAGTATAATATTTTTGAGAGTCCATGTTGCGTCTATCAGTAGTTTGTTCCTTTTTATTGCTGAGTGGTATTTCATTGTATGAATATGCCATAGTTTGTTTATCCATTTTCCCACTGATGGACTTTTCCCAATTTTTGGATTCCATGAATAAATCTGTTATGACTATTCTTGTATAAGTCTTTTTGTGAGTACAGTATATGTTTTTGTTGCTTGGTCCTAGGGGAGATGTATCTTTAGTTTTAAAGAAACTTCCAGACCACTTTTCAAAGTGGTCACCCCATTTTATAGTCTCACCAATAATGTATGCTCATTCTGGTTGTTCCATATCCTTGCTAGTGTTTGGTGTTGACTGCCTTTTAAAATTTAGCCATTCTGGTGGGTGTCTAGGTAAAAAATTGACGTTGACAGCGATTATGATAGTTATAATGAAGTGAATAATATCCCTCTAGCACGAATTACAGCTGATATGCCTTAGATTTCCCATAGAAACTCTTGACTTGAGCTTCCTAAGTACCCGCCCTAATGTTTTCTGATTGACAGATGGAAGTGCTTGGGCAGTACAGATTTTCAGGCTAATGCTCCCAGTACAATAAGCTCACTTAGAGTTTCTTTGTGTAGCCTGGATGTTTAGCTTTAACCCTTGTGACATTTCTTGGCTTTACTTCTTTGTCAGACACACTTCTTAGTCCAGATTGCAATTTCTCTTCCTTTTCAGAGTTTCCACCCAGCAAAGGGTTGATGATTTAAATGTCAAAAGAAGCAGACTCCAAGTAAAATGCAGAATAAACAATGTTTGAAGACTTAACCTTTCTTTTCTGTCATTGTTATGTCTCAAGCCTCTTCTGATTCCCACAGAACAGTATGGAAAAAAAAATGAGCTGGGAGTTCGCAGAGCTGGACTTCCGACTTAGCTGTGTGGCTAGGCTGCCCAGTCATTTCATTTATCTGGACTGGGTGCCTTGACTTTCGGGGGTCTCCGTTTCCTCACTTGTAGAACAAGGCTGAATCAAATGATGTGTAAGGTATTATGTTTTTTTTTTTAACTAAAAAAAATTATTCTAAAGAAATTTTTGTTTTGTTTAGAAGTTAAGAATTTTAGAGCTTTAAGATAAAGATTCTAATTTAAAAGATTTTAAAAAGTGATCCTATAATATTTCCTACATCCCCTCCAGCATCTTAATGATACTCTGATATATTCATGGGAACAGGTGTCTCTTTTATATTTTAATTTAAAGGTTTTCCTAATTATGCCCTTGACTGTTATCAGATGCTACTGTTCACTCACAAGGAAGAATTCTACCTCAAACTGGTGGGTGAACTGGTATTTATTTTGCATTTGCTCTGGGGTCTTTTTGGACAGACTGGTGTCTGCACTGGACTCGTTTACCACTCCCCTACATTTATATTGTTATTCTGTGCTGTCCAGTTGTAGTTTGTAATTGGGAGCTGGTGGTAAAGAGAGAGAAGAGTGTGAGAAAGAAAGTCTGCAGGCTATCATTTTGGAGCCGGAAGGAAGGGAGATAGGAATAGCTAGAGAGGATTGGCTTCAGGGGAAGTAGACAGCCCAAATCTCAGTTCAAACCAGATAAGGGTTGGGGAGACGGAATCTGCTGATAAGGGTGTTTCCCTCTGCACTGCTGCTAATGCGCTAAAAGTGTGGGAGCCTTTTCTAGCTTTTTATTCCTTGCAGCCCCAGGAAGAGAAAGTATCCTGGTCACAGAGGAAACCTTCAACTACAGACAAACCACAGTCCTTGAATTCTCTCAGGCTATAGGGTTTCAAGCACAAAATTCTTGAGCAAACACACCAAGTGCCTCTCTGCATTGAATGTGATTTTTGGTGCTAAACAGAGAGACTGCAGATGATGCTGAAGGTCAAATGAAGGTAGAGAAACCGCAAAACAGCACGACGCACCACCCAACTGCAAGCTAATTGGGAAGGAAATGGTTTCAAACTGACAGACTGTGGCCTGATAACCGAAATCTCATAGGGACAAAAGGTTCATGTCATTTAAAGGGGTAGCTTTGCCTATTTAAATTGTGCAAACAAAAGAAATGAAAACCCCCTCGTGGGATGGGAAGTTCTATTAGCAGATATTACCATCCTTGCTTTTATGCCCTCCTGTGTCACAAACCCTGAACATGTGCTGCGTGTCCTCAGGCATTCATTGGTTAATTTACTTATTCAAAGTAAGGCAACAACAACAAAAAAGCAACAGAAAAACCCCAAACAAATTACATACAGGGGCACAGACGGCATTAAGATGCAGTGCACAATTTTGATATGTGAGTTTTAAAAAGAAATGTGTTTGGTCTGAAATTGTACATATGTTAAACTCTGGAGAAAGTAAGAAGCCTACGACAGCTCTTCTGGGAAATAAAACAAAAATTTTTTAAAGGTATGAACCAGGGACCCTTGATATAACATCAGGTACTCCTCTGTAGCCGACAACAGCCGTTTTGGGCTTGCCTTTAATCAGTGTTCCAATAAAGGCAACTAGAAGAGGCCAATTTTTCTATCATATGGATGTGGTAAAAGTTAATTATATACTTAATTATATCCTTTGATTTTGAAGTCTTTATAGAATGCCTACAAAAGTAACCTTGTGTATATTCCCTTATATTTTCAAGCTGAATTGTAATGAGTGAAATAATGCAGAATAATTAATACTTTAAACTTTGTATTTAGTTGGGTCTTCAAAAAAGACCACTTGGCAAGCTCTTATGACACTCCTTTGTGGTTGACCAGGCATTGCCTACATTTTGCTAAGGGGAATAGTCGAGTCCATAAATGTTAAATAACTTATTTATGTCTCAAAAGAAGTTGAGGTCATCTCCAAATCAACTTTTTCCTCTTGTGTCAAAAGTTAATTAATGGATTCTTCTTCCATGGACTCTGATAGTCCTGTATGTTTTTAGATCATTGATGTATTTAGTTCAGTGTCAGTGATATCCCAATATTTACCTCTGGTTTGATGACGAGCACCTGCATTTAAAGGAAATGAATGTGAGGTAGAGTAAGACAATGGTAAATACAGTCATAGTTACTCCCCATTTTATGCTTCTGGATAGAACATCCTTGCCAGAGCAATGCTGCTACTACTACTACTTGAAAAGAAAAAGAAAGCCATGAAGTAAACAGACTTGTTGCTGTTTCTAATTTTTTTTATAATTGAGATTTCCTTTGTGGATTTATGTTTAATACCTAATCATTGCTCCATAGGATTTCCCAATCTTAAGAGCATTTAGAATCAAGAAATCCCAAAGCAACATGTTATATTTGTAGTGTTTTAAAGTATTTTTAAAATTTTTACCTACAGTTAACATTCAATTGTTTTAAAGTATTTAAGGAACTTTCCTAATCTGTCCATCAGGGATGACAAGTCCATGGCACAGAGGACAGTTCTGGCTGGTATAAAGTTATCATTTAGCCTGTGGAAAATTTAGAAAAATGCCAGAGGTTTGTGAGTAAACTTGTCTTATCTTGTTATACTCCGAGTGTCTGGTATGTGAATATTAGTATCCCCATGAGAAATGTGACTTACCAGACAAACTGAGTTGTATTAAACTCTAAGCCTTGATATGTGCATCAACTCTACATACAAAAAGTAACTTGATGGGAAATGAAAACTTACCTGTCCTATAATTTCCCCCCTACCAATTTATCACAGTACTGGAAATGACCAGTATTTGTAGCCATTACTTTGGTTTAAGGCTCTATGGCCAGAAGGTCCCTATTAAAATGCAAATATGCTACTCATCAATTCATTTGTACTTTAGCAAAGATTAGTGTATCAGATTGGAGGAGAAAAGGGATTAGAGCCCCAAGGAATGGGAGATATGAGGTCTAGTTTGATTGGAAAAGGGGCTGGGAAAATGTTTTCAATAGGCCCTTTGCTATCTTGAGTTGTGCGTTTGTGAGTGCACATTGTATTGCTTTAAATGTACTTTTGCTGCCATTGGCATTCAACTCTTTTTTTTTTTTTTTTTTTTTTTTTATCTTGAAATAGAGTGGGAGGGAGAGAGAAACATCGTCACATCGAGTGGTTGCCACCCACATGACCCCAACCGGGGCCGGGGACACACTGCAACCGAGATCTGTGCCCTAAGCGGGAACTGAACCCGGGACTCTCCGGTCTGCAGGCCGATGCTCTAACCACTGAGCAAAACTAGCCAGGGCTCAACTCTATCTTAACGGTCCATTACATTCTTGTTTTTTCTCTGTAGTATTTTCTGAGCTATCTGGGAAGACGTGAGCTCTCCCCACATCTGAATTCTTAACATTCATTACTCCTATTATTCTTTTATCAAATCTTGTCTTTGTTGTAGTTATCTTTTCATTTGTACACATCTTATTTGCCAACTTTGGTGTCAGCTCCTGGGGTGCTCAGGAACCAGGTTAGTGAGGAGAGAGAGGATAACTTGGGTGGAAGTGAGAAGCAGTGACTATTACCTCTTCTGGGTTCTATCATGACGTTTTTACCTGGATTATGACCTCTGCCACTTTCCTTCGAATTGATGTCTTCCTGGCTTTGGTTTTGGCTTTATTGTCCAGATAGTCCTTCATCTCTTGATCCAAAGTTCACCCAACATGTTACTCATTGAGCACTGAATCATTGCAGGCCACTCTGCTAGGTAGAATAGTTGTGCTTCTTTTCTGGAGCAATGGATAATGGTATCATTATTACTCTGGAAGTCACTATAGCTCTGGTTTCTTGGTCATAAAAAGACATACCTGTTTCTGGAAGGACACTAGGTATCATGTTCTGGCCTCTAGATTGAGTCCTGACAGGATCAGGTCATTGGAAAATAGTCCAATTTGTGGGCAGCAAATCTTGCTACTCAACCCACACAATACCTGGTGTGGATGGTATGCTAAGCAGAATTCTAAGATGATCTCCAGTGATCTGTGCATTTGTATAATTTCCTCCCCTTGAGTAGGGGTTAGGGTCTGTAACGTGTTTCTGACCAACAGACGATGGCAAGGGTGATGGGGTATCACTCCTGTGATTATGTTACACTATATTGCAAAGGAGAAGGTCCCTACTTAGTTGACTTTGAGTTAGTCAAAAGGGAGATTATCTTGGGTGAGCTTGACCTTGGTGAGCCCTTTCATAAAAAAGACTGGGGCTCTCCCTGAGGTCCAAGACAGTCTCCTGTTGGTCTTGAAAGAGAAGTAATCCATAATGAACCTACAGATGTAAGGAATGAACTCTTTCAACAACTACCTGAGCTTGGAAAAGGACCTTGAGCCTCTGAAGAGACTTAAGTCCTGGACTACACCTTGACTACAGCAAAGGATCCAGCTATGATGTGCCCAAACTCCTTACTCGTGGAAACTGAGATAATAAATGTATGCTGTTTTAAGCTCTATTTTTTGTTGTTGTAATTTATTGTACAGAAAAATAATGCAATTGGACACCACTGACAGTTGCTCCACTTTTAGGCCAACCTCCACTGACATTTATGAGGTTGAACACATCAAGAAGGTGATGCTCTGATTCATGACACCATTGAGTGGAACTGCATCGTTGTTAATAACAAACACTCTGAAACCAGAATAGCTATGTGACTTTGGGCAGGTTACTTAACATCTCTGTGCCTTGGGTTCCTCAGTAAAAAACTGGAAGATTAATAACATCCAACTCACTGGAAATGTGAAGATTAAATGAGATAATACATGTACAGAATAAGAAAGAGTGAGTGCCTATACATAATAAGCATTCAGTAAATATTACCTATTGTTATTTATAAGGGAATTGTCAGAAATTCTTGTCTGGCTTTCCTTTGTTGGTCCTTTATCACTAGTTTAAGTTTATGCTTGAGGTCTTTATACTGGCCCAATGTGGTACTAACTCTTCTCATTAACAGCAAGATATGTGGGGAAATCCACAGGTGAGAGACCAGATAATGAATTTAGACCAAAGGTCTAGACAACATCTCCTTGGTCCCTTGAAATTTAGCCTGGAATGTCAATGAAATATACAACAGAGGGCATGGAATAAGGACAGACAGAGACTGGGGAGTGAGGAATAGAGCTGGGTTATTGATTTAGGAATTAGTTTTGTTTCAGTAGATATGAGCCTTCAGCTTGGCATTGTTTTCAGTTAGTTGGAAAGACTATAGCTATATTATTTGGAGCAAGTTGGGACAATACATGTGAATTTTTTTAGCACAGTGGTACATAATAAATGCTCAAGAATAAGTGATAAATGTGATGATGTTGATGATTTGATGACAATGGTTATTTAGAGAAGTGTTATACATGAGTTTTTTGTTGTGTTTTTTTTTTTTTTTTTTTATACCTTAGGGAGTTGTGTTGCAAAGGCTGAGACCAGAGATCCTTGGAGATAAAGAGGATGAGAGCGGAGTTGGTGGTGATGCAGGGTGGGTGATAATCTCAAAGTGATTGGAGTTTCAGTGCATCAGGGACCTGTTTGGAGGAAGCCTGTATTAATATCCAGAAGGGGAAGAGTGAAAACTGAAAATCTACTGTCTGCCGGGGAAAGCCAGGAATATTTTAAAATGTTCTGGGACAGTTTTTAGAGGAGACCAATGAGTGAAGCTAACGGAGCAGCAGGCAATTGCTGGGGGATGCCATATAATCAGTGTGGAAGAGTTTCCCCTTGATTGACAATCCCACAAGAATTGCATGGGATAAGGAAGAGGCAGGTTCCTAAGAAAAGTGATATAAGGTAGCCAAAACAGTAACAGATGTCCAACTCACCCCATAAATGCTTTCACATTATAGGTGTTCTGCTAATGTTTGTTTGATGATGAAGTGCTTCCAGGAGAGGGGAGACCCAGGCTCCAAAGAGGGGAATTCCAGGCATCCTGAGGGCAGCATGAGGGCACTAGTGAGGCTGTGCCCTCACTAGTCAAGGCTACAGAAAGGTGAGAAAAGTTTTGCTCAAAAAGGATATTGGGGTGAGGAGTGTTGCTAATAGTGAAGACCCAACTTCTCCTATTTTACATTTTGCGGGAGGCAGACCCTGGCTAGCATGTATGTATTGTCGCAGCCAAATGACTCTAAAAAATAACGTTTCCAGCAATTTCTTCTCGTGGGCGTGGGGTGGGGAGCAGGACCAGGCACACTTTCTGGCTTTGATGAATCATTCCAGATAGCAGGAGGCTTTAGTCTGCTTTCATGCTAGATCAATTTCAAGGTCTCACACTGTGTATTATAATTAGCAATGCAAACCTCCAGAGAATAATCTCCTAGTCTAAAGAAAATATTGAATGGACCTGGTAGAGGATTCTTGCAATCTTTTGTCTTTCTTTAATGGGTTTTGGTGTCCAAGATAAGTGAGGCAGCCACTCTTCAGAAGGTGGAGTCTGATGTTGAGTGATTTTTATTAATAAATATAAGCCAAATGGTAGCCGAATTCTCTTCCGTGTTTAATGGCCCTTTAGTAATTAGTCTGCAGTGTCACAGAGAGAATGAAAACACAACACTGCTTCTATGGAAGGAGAAAATAAACCTCTGTTAGGCCAACCTGAGGCAGTGAGGCTCAATCCTCAGACTCTTGTTGAATCTCTCAGGGAAGAAGATGCTTACTCTTCTCCACCAGTTGGAGGCTAAGACTGTGTGAGTTCTGGAATGGGGCAGGTCTCCATGAGCACGGACCCTCCATGGAGGAGAGAACAGTCAAGAGACAGAATGACACCGAATCTTTGGTGACATTTTGAAGCCATGATCAAGCCTTCTCTAAAGTCTAGTTCTGTGCACTAATACATCTTCCTTTTTTATAAGCTACTTTGTGTTGAGTTTTCTCTCACTTTCAAGCAAGAGTTCTAATAGTCACAATACTAAGAAAAAAAAAATCACCTTAACCCATAAAACGGATGCTATGATGGGGAGGCACAGTTTCATAGGTTAAGACTCTCATAATTAAGATAATAATTTTAGGGAAAGCATTTACTTTCCCCTAAATGATACTCCAGCTTTTTCTTGACTTTCACATAATTAAGGTCCAGCTCTGTTTGAATCTGCAAACAAGCCCTGAATGAATGAAATTTCATGCCTGGGCTACAGCAGCTTCGGAGAGGGTCAGGCTTGTCGCAGGTGTTAGGACAAATGTATTTCAGCCACCTCGAGCATAGGATCTCTACAAATAAGAAAGAACTCCAGAGAAGCAGTGTGCTGGGTTAAAGAGAGCCCTGGGCAGGAGGCAGAAGAGAATGGGGTTGTGCCTCCATTAGCTTGTGTCTTGGGGACAAGGAATTTAAGTGCCCAGAACTCAGCTTTCTCATTTATAAAACAAGGGGCCTAAATGAAATGATCTGGAAGATCCTTGCAGCTCAGAAGATCTATGACTTACAGTGTGGAGCACCCAGCAGGCCTTCCCGGGACAGTGAGTTGCTCAGTTTCCTGGATGCCCTGGTGGAGGTGCACTCCTGTAGGAGATTTCAGTCCTGCAGCTGTCCACCTTAGAACTGGCAGGCTGTCCATTCCCATCCAGCGGCTGTTTGCTTGATTTTTAGTAGGCAGCTGTCACTATATGACAGTGGCTCTCAACCTGTGGGTCGCGACGCCTTTGGGGGTCGAACGACCCTTTCACAGGGGTCGCCTAAGACCATCGGAAAACACATATTTCCGAGGGTCTTAGGAACCGAGACATCGCTCCTCTATCCATCTCCAGGCTGGTCCACCCACTCGCAGATACGCCCACATACAACATGAGGAACTGTATAAAAGGGTCACAGCATTAGGAAGGTTGGAAAGTACTGCTATATGAGAAAGAAAATGAATAAAGGTGATCCACCTTCTCCCCATTCATTTGTTTATGGCAAAAACATCTGAAGAATTTGGCCTTTTTGAAAGAGCACTAAAACTTGTCTAAGTCAAGAAGCAAGTCAGGGGCTGGGCTGAGCCTGGAGCCTAGGTCTCCCGACACTCGACCTTGGGTTGGCTCAGGGAAAGGACAGCTGAGAGCTGGAGAGATCAACTTCATCTGCCTTTGAAAACTGCCGAAGGCTGCCCTCCTAGCATCTCTGCACTAGGATGGGGGTTCCCCCAGATGACTTCTGTTCCCTGCTGTGAACAGCAGGAGCCTGCAAAGGCCCTTTGGTGAAGCTCCTCCGGCCGTGATTTAGAGGGAGGAGGAAGCCGAATCCTCACCAGCATCTTGACTTGTTGAAGCCCACTCATCTCCCTTTCTCGTTCTTTAAATTAAGCTATTATTTATATACCATAGAAGACTCCATATTAAAGTGTACAATTCTGTGGTTTTTAGTATATTCACAAGGTTGGGCCGTCATCACCACTATCTAATTCTAAAACATTTTCATCCCCACCAAAGCAAACCCTGCACCCATTCACAGTCACTCTGCTGCTCCCAGCCCGTCAGCCACTCATCTGTTTTCTGGCTCTGTGGACGACTCGCCTCTTCCTTTTATATAAATGGAACCATACAATACATGGCCTTTTGTATCTGGCTTCCTTCACTTAACATAGGATATTCAAGGTTCATCCACCTTGTACTCCACACATCAGTACTTCATTCTTTTTACAGATGAATAAAATGGATGTATCACATTTTTTTTATTCATTGATCGATGGACATTTGGGTTGTTCCCACTTTTGGACTATTATGAATAATGCTGCTATGGACATTCCTGTGCACAGTTTTATACAAAGAAATGTTTTCATTTCTCTGGGTATATCCCTAGGAGTGGGAATGCTGAGTCATATGATAATTACATCCAACTTTTTGAGAAACTGCCAAACCCTTTTCCACATCATATGTCTCTTTTTAACCACAGGTACACAAAGAAAAATAGAAATTGCTGTGATCTTTGCATGGAAAGGATGGTGCTGTGTTATCCTTTATGTATCTTTCTTTTTAAAAATTTTTTAAAATTTATTTATTTTTCTCAATGTTTATTAATTTACTTTTGTTACAGATGTTTCTCCTTTTTCCCCCCTAGACACCCTTCTGCCCATCTCGCACCCCACCCCCCAACCTTGTTGTTTATGTCCACTGGCTATGCATACCTGCATGTAAGTTCTTTGGTTTATCTCATCCCTTCCCCCCACCCGCCTCCTTTGAGGTCTGTCAGTCTGAACCGTACTCCTTTCTATGTCTCTGGGTCTATTTTGTTCATCAGCTTATTTTGTTCCTTATAGTCCACAGATAAGTGAGCTCATGAGGTATTTGTCTTTCTCTAATTGGCTTATTTCACTTAACATAATGTATTCCAGGTCCCTCCATGTCGTCTCAAAGGATACGAGAGCTTTCTTTCTTACAGCTGCATAATGTTCCATTGTGTATATGTACCACAGCTTTTTTTATCTATTCATCTATTGGTGGACTTGGGCTGTTTCCAGATCTTAGCGATTGTAAACAGTGCTGCTATGAACATGGGGGTATATATATTCTTTCTGGTTGGTGTTTCAGGCTTCTTAGGATATGTTCCTAGAAGTGGGATCACTGGGTCAAATGGCAGTTCAATTCTTAATATTTTGAGGAAACACCATATTGTTTTCTATAGTGGCTGCACCAGTCTGCATTCCCACCAGCAGTGTACTAGAGTCCCCTTTTCTCCACACCCTTGCCAGCACTTGTTTGATGATTTGTTGATGGCAGCCATTCTGGCAGGTGTGAGGTGATACCTCATAGTTGTTTTAATTTGCATCTCTCTGATGATTAGTGACGTTGAGCATTTTTTCATGTGTCTCTTGGCCATTTGTGTATGCCCTGTTTGGAAAGGTGTCTATTTAGATCCTCTGCCCATTTTTTAATTGGGTTCTTTGTCTTCCTTTTGTTGAGTTGTATGAGCACTCCATATGTTTTGGAAATTAACCCCTTATTTCATTTATCGTTGGCAATTATGCTCTCCCATATAGTGGGTTCCCTTTCCATTTTGATGGTTGTTTCTTTTGCTATGCAGAAGCTTTTTAGTTTAATGTAGTCTCATGTGTTCATTTTTTCCTTTGTTTCTCTTGCCTTAGGCATTGTATCAGTGAAAATTCTGCTGCGTATGATGTCTGAAATTTTGTTGCCTACAATTTCTTCTAGAATTTTTATGGATTCACGAGTCACATTTAAGTCTTTTATCCATTTTGAATTTATTCTTGTGTATGTGTGAGTTGGTGGTCTAGTTTCATTTTTTTTTGCATATAGCTGTCCAGTTTTCCCAACACCATTCATTAAAGAGGCTGTGATCCCTCCTACTTTGTTCTTCTTTTTCAAGATTGTTGTGGCTATTCAGTGTCTTTTTTGGTTCCATATAAACTTTTGGAGTATTTGTTCCAGTTCTGTGAAATATGTCATTGGTATTTTAATGGGGATTGCATCGAATCTATAGATTGCTATGGGTAATATGGACATTTTAATGATGTTAATTCTTCCAATCCATGAACAAGGTATATACTTCCACTTTTTTGTTTTTTATCCTTACCTGAGGACATTTTTTTTTTTTTTTTGCATTTATTGTCAGATAGACTGGGAGGGAGAGAGGGAAGAAGAGAGAGAAACATTGATATGAGAAAGACACATTGAGTGGTTGCCACCCACACGACCCCAACTGGGGCTGGGGACAAACTGCAATCGAGGTACGTGCCCTTAGCAGGAACCAAACCCGGGACTCTCTGGTCCGCAGGCTGATGCTCTTACCAAACTGGCCAGGGCAACTTCCACTTTTTTATATCTTCCTCTATTTCTTTTTTCAATGTTCTGTAGTTTTCTACAAATAGGTCCTTTACTTCTTTGGTTAAGTTTATTCCTATGTATCTTAATCTTTTTGCTGCAATGGTAAATAGATTGTTTTTAGTTTCTCTTTCTGTAAGTTCATTATTGGTGTATAAGAATGCCGTCGATTTCTTGATGTTAATTTTGAATCCTCCTACTTTGCCAAATTCGTTTATTAAATCTAGTAGATTTGTGATGGAGTCTTTAGACTTTTCTATATACAATATCATGTCATCTGCGAATAATGACAGTTTCACTTCCTTCTTTCCAATTTGGATCACTTTTATTTTTTCTTCACGTCTAATTGCTGTGGCTAAGTCTTCCAGTACTATGTTAAATAAGAGTGGCGAAAGTGGACATCACTGTCTTGTTTCTGTTCTTAAGGGAAATGCTTTTGGTTTTTGCCCATTGAGTATGATGTTGGCTGTAGGTTTTTCATATATGGCCTTTATTATGTCAAGATATGATCCCTCTACTCCCACATTGCTGAGCATTTTTATCAGAAATGGATGCTGGATTTTGTTGAATGCTTTTTCAACATGTATTGATATGATCATATGGTTTTTATCTTTCATTTTGTTTATGTGGTGTGTCACATTTATTGATTTGTGAATATTGTAGCAGCCTTGCATCCCTGGAATGAATCCCAGTTGGTCACGGTGAATAATTTTTTAATGTATTGCTGGATCCAATTTGCTAATATTTTGTTAAGGATTTTGGCGTCTATATTCATCAGGTATATTGGCCTGTAGTTTTCTTTCTTTGTAGTGTCTTTATCTGGTTTCGGAATTAGAATTATGCTGGCCTCTTAAAATGAGCTTGGAAGTCTTCCTTCTTCTTGAATTCTTTGGAATAGTTTGAGGAGAATGGGTATTAGTTCTTCTTTGAATGTTTGGTAAGCTCCCCTGTGGAGCCATCCAGGCCTGGACTTTTGTTTGCTGGGAGAGTCTTGATTACATCTTCAATTTCCTTAGTTGTTATTGGTCTGTTCAAGTTTTCTATGTCTTCCTGGTTCAGTTTTGGGAGACTATGTGTTTCTAGAAATTTGTCCATTTCACTTAGATTGTTCAATTTGTTGATGTATAATTGTTCATAATATTTGTTAATGATCCTTTGTATTTCTATGGTGTCAGTTGTTACTTTTTTTCTCTCATTTCTGATTTTGTTTATTTGAGTCCTCTCTCTTTGTTTCTTGGTGGGTCTAGCTAAGGGTCCATTGATCTTGTTTATCTTTTCAAAGAAACAGCTCTTTGATTCATTGATCTTTTGAATTGTTTTTTTTTTTTTTGTCTCTATGTCATTTATTTCTGCTGTGATCATTACTATTTCTTTTCTTCTACTTGCTCTGGGTTTTTCTTTTTGTTTGCTTTCTAGTGCTTTAAGTTGTGAGGTTAGATAGTCAATTAGAAATGTTTCTTGTTTCCTGAAGTGGGCCTGTGGTGCTATAAACTTCCCTCTCAGGACTACTTTCGCTGTATTCCATAGATATTGTGTTGTTGTGTGTTCATTTTCATTGGTTTCCAGGAAGATTTTATTTCTTCCTTGATCTCCTTGGTAACCCATTTATTGTTTAATAACATGCTATTTAGCCTCCATGTGTTCAAATGTCTTTGCATGTTTTTGTTGTAATTGATTTCTAATTTCATGCCATTGTGATCTGAGAAGATGTTTGATATGATTTCAATCTTCTTGAAGTTGTAGAGACTTAGTTTGTGTCCTAACATGTGGTCTATCTTTGAGAATGTCCCATGTGCACTTGAGAAGAATGTGAATTCTGCAGTTTTGGGGTGTAATTCTCTGTAGATATCTATTAAATCCATTTGATCTAGTGCTTCATTTAGAGTCTCTGTTTCCTTGTTAATTTTTTGTCTAGAAGATCTATCCAGTGATGTCAGTGGGGTGTTGAAGTCCCCTGCTATGATAGTATTGCTGTTGATTTCTCCTTTGAAGTCCTCCAGAAGTTTTAAAATATATTTTGGTGCTCCTGTATTGGGTGCATATATGTTTACCAAGGTTATATCTTCCTGTTGGATAGATCCTTTCAATATTATGTAGTGGCCTTCTTTGTCTTTAGTTAAGGCCTTCATTTTGAAATCTATTTTATCAGATATGAGTGTTGCTATCCCAGCTTTTTTTCCTTTTCGTTTGCTTGGGAGATTTTTTTCCATCCCTTCACTTTCAACCTATGTGAGTCTTTTGTTGTGAGGTGGGTCTCTTGTAAACAATATATATATGAGTCATGCTTTCTTATCCAATCAGCTACTCTGTGTCTTTTGATTAGAGCATTCAATCCATTTACATTTAATGTGATTATTGATATGTACTTATTTATTGCCATTTTTGTTTATTGTGGTTATATTTTTCTTCCTATTTCTTCTACTAATTACATCAGTCCTTTTAACATTTCTTGCAGTGCTGGTTTGGTGCCAATATATTCCCTTAGCCTTTTTTTTGTTTTTGTTTTTTGGTCTGGGAAGCTCTTTTTTGGCCTTCTATTTTGAATGATAGCCTTGCTAGATAGAGTAGTCTTGGATTCAGATCCTTGTTTTTCATGACCTTGATTACTTCATGCCATTCCCTTCTGGCCTGTAGTGTTTCTGTTGAGAAGTCAGCTGATAGCCTTATGGGGGTTCCTTTGTAGGTAACCTGTTGTTTATCTCTTGCTGCCTTTAGGATTCTCTCTTTGTCTTTAATTTTTGGCATTTTAATTATTGCGTGTCTTGGTGTGGGCCTGTTTGGGTTCTTCTTATTTGGGGCTCTCTGTGCTTCTTGGACTTGAATGCCTTCTTCCTTCACCAAGTTAGGGAGGTGTTCTGTCACTATTTCTTCAAATATATTCTCTAATCCTTGCTCATTTTCTTCTTCTGGAACTCCTATGATGCAGATGTTGTTATGTTTCCAATTGTCCCACAGTTCTCTTAAGCTGTCTTTCTGTTTTTTAACTGTTTTTTTCTTTTTGGTTTTCTGATTGGGTGATTTTTTTTCTACCCTGTCTTCTAATTCACTGATCTGGCCCTCAGCTTCCTCTACTCTGCTGGTTATTCCTTCCAATGTGTTCTTTATTTCTGCTATGTCATTCTTCATTTCCAATTGGTTGGTTTTCAATGTTTCTATATCTTTACTCATGGTGTTGAGCTCTTTACTCATGCTGTTGAGCTTCCTCATTATCATCACTCTGAACTCTACCTCTGATAACTTGCTTACTACATTTTATTTATCTTGTCTTCAGTAGAGTTCTCTTGTTCTTTCATTTGGGATTTGTTTCTTTGTTTCACCATTTTGGCTGTCTCAGTGGGTTTTGGAGCCTGCCTAATTTTCCCTGTGGATGTTGGTGTTCAGTTGATTGTGGCTCCCTCTACTGGCTTTGAATGAGTTTGGGAGGACCCACGTTAAACACCACTGTCAAGTCTTACTTTCCTGGGTGGATTTGCAAGCCCAGGAAAGGTTCTGTTATCCTCTAACTTTTTGCCTTGGTGCTATTAGTCTCAGTTACTTGATGAGCCTTGGGTTGTAGCCCTCAGCTGAATGAAAAACTCCCTCAGGTGTTCAGGGTAAGAGGATTTCCAGAGGGTGGGGCAGATGATGGCTCTTAATGAGCCTCAATTTGCATTTCCCTGGCCTGTTAAATTTCTGAGGGAGGGGCTGTTGCTTCTTCCCAGGGCTCTGGGAATGGGCTACTGTCCTGTGAGGGAATGATTCAGCAAAAAACTCCTATTGCCCTCTCACCTCTCCAAGGTCCCGAGTCTCCACACAGTTCCAGTCCAGTCCACCCTTCTTCTGCCAGAGCCTAAGGTGAGTGGCTGTAGCTAATTTAGTGCTCTCTCCTGGCCCTCTGTGCTGTGGAGCTGGCTTGGGATTTTAACCCCTAGGGAACTGTTCACAGCTAAAACAGCTGCTGTCTGTGGGCTCCCAGCCCACCCCCTTGTGCCTCTGCAGTTCCTACCATGCTTGATTCAGTGTTCTTTTTCCTGTCCCTGGTTATATGGGTCTGCTCCAGCTGCTTTTTTGTTTCTTTTCCTCGATGATTTGTCTTTATTTTAGTGGTAATTCCAGTTTGGTCCTGGGAGATGGTCTGTGTAGCTTCCATTCACTCTGCTGCCATTTTGGAATCCTGTATCTTTCTTATAGTATATATTTTTTCTTCTATATTATAGTCATTAATAAGCTGGAATGAATTTCAACTCTGGAATTAGAAAGGCCTGGGATAGTGCCTTCAATTTTTGGGGTCCTTAATTTTCTCACCTGTAAAATGGGTCAAGGATTGTGGTGAGTCTTGAATGAGACAATGGCCATAGAGTCCTTGGCAGGGGTCTGGCACTAAGCATCCATTGACTCAACACCAATGTTTCTTGACCTTCTCCAAGAGACAGACAGTGTCTTTGCTGTGTATGCCCAGCACCTGGCAAGTTTCCTTATGCTAAGTAGTCTTTCAATGCTTAGTTGTTAAGGGAATGAATACGTGATGAGGGCATGAGTGAACGCATCCATGTGCAGAGTAATGCCTGCATGTAGTAATTGTTCAATCAATGTCAGGTGATGGAATGAATTTAAAAAAAAAAAAAGAGCATTAAAACTGCAGGAGAAATATCTTTAAAAAGTTCCTAGCCCTGGCTGATTTGGCTCAGCTGTTGGAGCATCGACCAGTGGGCCAAAAAGTTGTGGGTTCAATTCTGGTCAAGGGCACGTACCTCGGTTGTGGTTTCTCCTTGGCCCTGTTTGGGATCGTGCAGGAGGCAACCAGTTGATGTGTCTCTCTCTCTCCCTGTCTCTCTCCCTCCCTCCCACTCTGTCTGAACATAAATAGGGGGAAAAAATCCCCGAGTGAGAATTAAAACAAGCAAACAAAGGTTCCTGCCCTGGCTGGTTTGGCCCAGCAGTTAGAGCATCGGCCCTCAGACCAAAGGGTTGTGGGCTCGATTCTGGTGAAGGGCACATACCTAGGTTGCAGGTTTGAACCCTGGCCCTCGTCAGGGTGGTGCTGGAGGCAAACAATTGATGTGTCTCTCTCACATTGATGTTTTTTTTTCTCTCTCTCTCTCCCTTCCTTCCACTGTCTAAAAAAATCAATAGAAAAATATCCTCAGGTGAGGATTAACAACAACAACAACAAAACAAACAAACAAATAAACAAAAAACACCATTCCTGACAAATATTTTTCCTGACATTTGGGAGACTCTGCTTAAGATCAGTCATAAGCAACATGTGCAGCTGTCTCTTCCCATTTGAAATTAATAGGTCTGTGCTCAGGCTACTGTCTGTCTCTACATGGAAGAAACAGCCTTCTTATTTTTTGAATAATGGTCACGTGACAGTTTCCTGTCTGTTATCACTGGGATCCCAGTAGCAGGCGAGCCAGAGAAAGCCTGTCTGTCCAGCTCAAATGGTCCTGTTAGTTGTTTTCATGCGCTGGCATCCAGGGATGCGGTCCTGGACATGCCAGGGACAGCCTGGCACACAAAGAGATAAAACAATTTAGCTGAACACAAATTGAATGATTGCAGCCTCAAGTCCCAATCAAAGAGATTTACTGTGTTTTTAAAAAGACACTGATGTTGACTTGACTAGTGAGAAGATGCATGGAGACTGCACTGAGCGAGAAGCCTTATATGAACCACAAAATAAATGTGGCTACAGCGTCTTAGTCATGATTGCCTAGGAATATAAATCAGCCCTGTACTCTGAGATTAAGATATGCTTTCCAGAGAGCTGGCACTTTTTAGGAATGGTGCAAGTTTTTGTTAAAAAACTTTAAAATGCACAGAAGATAGATGAAGAAGCTGAAGAAGTTTCTGCTCATGAAGTTTTCTGTTGTAGAATTTTTCTACAGAAGGTCAGGCAAAGTGCAATTATTTAGATAATGCAGGCAGCAGAATCCTGTGGAAGGGAGGGTGGGAAGGAGTGGAGGCTCATAAATTCTCACAGATGGTCTGTCCTTGTTGATCAGGTTTAAATGCCTGCCTTCCTATTTCTTTTTCCTGTCCTCCACATTGACGCTCACTCAAACCTACATATACATTCACCACAAAATACGTAGCCTGAGTGTATGTATTTTGCTGACCTGGGTCTGGAAGGCAGGGAGATGGTGAGGTTAAGGTATCTTTCTGGGGGACCTTGCAGGCTGTGCTGGATGGTCTACATGTGGAATCCTTCAGTGGATCCCACTGTATATGTGGATTACTCTTTGTCCAAGAAGGTCCCTGTACTTTCGGTAGCAGCACTTCTGAGTCTGGGGGTCAGTATGGAGCCTGGCTGGCTAGAGGAAAGGGAGGCTAGATTATAGGCCATGAGGTCCCCCCCCCCCCCCGGGGCCTGTTCCTTCTTCACAATCTGAGTATCTCTAATCAATGTTTTCCAGATTTTCCTCTAAGAGATCCCTGTGGCATTCTGAGGCAAGGTGGTGGGGGAGGGGGCATGGACAGGGCTCTGGGCCCCAAACCCTCCTTCAAAACCATTTTACTTTTGTTGGTCTATACATTAGCACTCTCTCAAAGATATTATTTGCAGATGAGATTTGCTTCTCAAATATGTTTGAAAAACCACTGGACTTGTGTGTCTCTTAAGTTCTAGTCTCATTTTAAAATCTGGAGACTCGAGTCTTCAGCCGTTCCTGGCCAGCTGGTGTCCTTTCTTTGTGCTGGGACAGGTGCGTTGTCGTGATGAATGTTAGCTCAGTGCTATGGTGAGGGCCCATTCCTACAGTTCGGAGCCTGCCATGGACTCACATGGTCTAAACCCATGGAACAGGGCTGAGCAACCTGCCAGGTCTAAGGACAGGTGCCACACACCCTGGTGACCTCACTTAGGAACAGGTGAGCTTCTGCATCAGCATCTGGCTCTTAAGTGGCAGAAACCCAGGAAGGTGTCATTCTTTTAGGGTTTCCTAAAACACCCCTGCCTGTCTCACAAAACGGGCCTCCAGAGTGGTGGGAGAAGGCTCTTCTTTGCTTAAACTATATTGCCTGACAGTCCGAAGGCTTGCACAGGAGGAGTTGGTAGGCAAACTCCACACCCTGCAACGGGCTGGTTGGTGTATATGCTGATGAAATGGCCATCTGCATCAAATAATTATAAGTGGTCCCCCCTGACTGCTCTCCATGTGCTGGCACAGACTGAGGGGAGGCGCCCCCTTTAGGCCACTGCAGCCCAGGGAGGACAGGCTGGGGAGGAATCAGGCGTGTTCCTCCACTTGAAGGCACACAACCTGCTGAGCGGACAGGTGCTGCAGTGCGATGTCCACGGGCAATGAAGCCGGCCTGTCCTAGGAGCTGACATCTATATCTCCATCTCGCTGGATTTTAAAACTGACACAACATAAGGAATGTCACTCCCTATTACTCGATTTCACATGCATCTCTGTCGCACTGGAAGCCCTGGGAGCAAATATCTTGGTCACAACGGCCCTCTCACTTCAGCTTGATGGGCTAAAATCACTGCACTGGGACAACGGTGGGAGTTCCGGACCCTGTTTTGTCTCCCGGTTGTGGGTGCTGTCCAGCATCCGCTGAAATGTGGAAATGATTGAGAACTGTTTTTTTCTTTTAAGTTCATTAAAAAAAATTTTTATTGAATTTATTGGGGTGACATTGGTTGATTAAATTATATAGGTTTCAGGTGTACAATTCTATAATACATCATCTGTAAATCATATTGTGTTCACCACCCCAAGTCAAGTCTCCGTCCATCACCATTTATCCCCTCCTTTACCCTCTTCTACCTCTTCCCACCCCTTTTCCCTCTGGTAATCCCACATTGTGGTCTGTGTCTATGAGTTTGTTTTTTTCCACTTAATCACTTCATCGTTGTCACCCAGCCCCCAACCCCCTCCCCTGTGCCTCTGTCAGTCTGTTCTCTGTACCATGAGTCTGTTTCTATTTTGTGTTTGATCATTCTGGTCAAGTTCAACCTTCCCTTTGTTAGCTAAATAAATATAGCTGACATTTAGCCCTGATATTTGTACACTTTTGTGCATGACAAGTTTCACTTGTTGACGTTGTAAGCGGTGGCGTCACTTTGGAGCCCACACGTTAGCCCAGTGCAGTGCACCTTGGGTCTGCCCACACCTCCTGTTCTCGTCTCAGGTGTCGACATCGCCTTCCTACCAGTTCCTTCTCCTCAAGCACTTTCTCTTGTCCTGAGAAAACCTCTGGCCAGACAGCTTCAGGCCCCACTGAGCAGACACCATCAGATGAGTGTCTGCGGTGCGGTTTTGTATAACTAGGAGCAGAGAACCCACTTGTTTTCTGAGGGAAGCTAAAAAAGCTTCTGAGAATTCTGGATATGTGTTATATGATAGAGTAAAAAGTGACAAATGTATTTCTATTTTGTGTTTTAAGGCAGACTCCTAGAAGGTCACTCCAGGGGAAGGTTTTCATATATATAATACCAGGCTTCAGTTTCATCACGTTTAAATAAAGACGTATACAAGTATATTTAATATTCCTTTAACAACATTAGAAAATAAGAAACAACATCTATGTACCTACCTATCCATCATCTACCTATCTCTATCTATCTATCTATCTATCTATCTATCTATCTATCTATCTATCTATCTGTCTCATTCTAAAAATCCAGCACTAATTTAATTTGTCTTTCTGGATAAATACACTTTAGGATTTTCCTGGAACAGCCAGACACCTCCAGTGGGACACATGTGGACAAAAAAATTATTAGTGAAAAGAATCAAATGCTTAATGAGAAATCTCATTTTGGTTTTTAGCTCACTCTAGAGAGAACATTGGCTTTAATTAGAAGCATTTTATTTTCTTTCCATTTAAACAGTTCTTTTACATCATTATGTTATTTGGTTCTTCCAAAACAACTGTTAGAAGACTATATATTATAATTTTTAGATCAGGAAACTGAACTCTGAGAGATACAAGAAGCAGTCTGACTAAGCACACATGGTGTTCTGTCCCAAGCCCTTAGAAATGACAGAAAACACACACACACACACACACACACACACACACACACACACACACACACACACACACACACACACACACACACGTTCAAAGACAAGAGTAGGACCCAGCCGATGTGGCTCCGTGGTTGAGTATTGACCCATGCACCAAGAGGTTGCCAGTTCGATTCCCGGTCAGGGCACATGCCCAGGTTGTGGGCCCGATCCCCAGTGGGGGGCGTGCAGGAGGCGGCCAATCAATGTTCTCTGTCATTGATGTTTCTATTTATCTCTTCCTCTCCCTTCCTCTCTCTCTAAAATCAATAAAGAAAAAAAAATTATTTTAAAGAGTAGGAGTCTTTCCAGTGGACCCTAAACTACAAGGAATCCTGGAAAGATGGAAAGCAGACAAATTTGGAGTAAAGAAGGAATCTGTCTGAAATGCTCACAGAGAGTGCTTTGCACAGGGTAGGAGAGGCCACAAGTGGGGATGGAATACTCTGAGCAAGGGGAGTCGGAGACGCCTAAACTAGCAGACCACTCACCCTGCTGGTGGTAGGTGATAGCTCCAGGAGTGAAACCCAGACCTTTTCTTTCTAACGCCTGTGTTCCTGTCACAGCTTCTTGAATAGGCACAGGAGACTGGACTTGGTTGGGTCTACACAGCACAAAGTGAGTAGAGATTTGTCAGCAGCTTGTTAATCTGAGTACTGTGCATCAGTAAAGTGTATAATTCAGGATTAATAATGATTTTTCCCCCTGTTTGATCTCTTTTTTCTTTGTTTTAAAAATAACTATTTTGTACTATAATTTACATGCAATAAAATTGACTAATTTTAAATGTACAAGTCAATAAGTTCTGACAAATGTGTACAGTGTGTAACCAACCGCCAATGAAATCATGATATACAGTAGTTCCTCAAAAAGTTAAATATAGAATTATACAACCCAGCAATTCCATTCCTACTCACATACCCAAGAGAAAAAACATACTGAAAAACTTGGATGCATATGTCTATAGCAGCATATCTGATCGCCCCCAGAAGTTCCTTTGTGCCCCTTTGTAGGCATTTCCCTCCTCTTACCTCTTACACATGACAATCACTGATTTGCTTTTTTTGTTGCTACAGTTTTTTCCTTTCTAGAGTTTCATATAATCAAAATTATACTGTATACAGCCTTTTATGATCAATTTCTCTTATTTATCATAAAATTTTGAGCTCCTTCACATTATCTCATGTATCATTAATTTGTTCCTATTTATTGCTGAGTAGTATTTCATGAAATGAATAAACTATGTTTGTTTATCTATTCAACAGTTGGACATTTGTATTGTTTCTAGTTTATAGTTATTATCAATAAAATTACTGTAAACATTTGAATACAAGACTTTGTGCAAATGTATACTTTTATTTCTCTTCAATAAATACCTGGGAGGGATTAGTGAGTCATGTGGTATGTGTATTTTATTTTATTATTTTTTAAATTTGTTTTTATTTATTTTTTAGAGAGAAATATCTGTGTGAAAGAGAGACATTGATTGGCTGCCTCCTGCACGCCCCCTACTGGGGATCAAGTCCACAACCCAGGAACGTGCCCTGACCAGGAATTGAACTGGGACCTCTCAGTCCATGGGACAAGGCTCAGTCCACTGAGCCGCACCAGCCGGGCAACGTGGTATGTGTATTTTAAATTTTATAAAAAACTGCTAAACTGTATTCCAGTGGCTCTCTTCATTTTGCATTCCCACCAACAATGAATGAGGGTTCTAGTTCCTCCACATCTTTGTCAGCGTCCTAGTCAGTATAGTTTAAAACATTTTAGCCATTCTATGGGCATGTGATGGTACCTCATTGTGGTTTTAATGTGCATTTCCTTTAAGATCAATGGTGCTAAGCATCTTTTCCTGTAATTTTTTTTGCCATTTGTAAATCTTTTAGTGACATTTCTAACTTAATTTTTTGGTCCTGTTTTAAAATTGGTTTGTTTCTCTTTTTATTGAGCAAAGATCCAAGTCCTTTATTTATTATATATTTTGCAAATTTTTTTCCCAGTCTATGAGAGAAAGAAGTCTACTTTATTCCTGATTTTAGGGTGAAAGTATTTAGTCTTTTGCCATTAAATGTAATATTTGCTTTAGGTTTTTGTAGCTTCTCTTTATCCAGTCGAGGAAGTTTCTGTCTATTCTTAGTTTGCTGAGAACTTTGGTTATGAATGGATGTTGAATTCTGCCACATGCTCTTACTGAATCTATCGAGATGAGCTTGTGGTTTGTCCTTTTGAATTTGTTAAGATGCTGAATTACATTGATTGGCCTTGAATATTAAACCAATCTTGCCTTCCTGGCATGAATTCCACTTGGTCATAAGGTGAAATTTTTAATAAGATTTTTTATATATGGCTGGATTTGGTTTTCTAAAACTTTGTTAAAGATTTTAATGTTTATATTTATGAGGAAATTGGCCTGTAATTATTTTTCTTTGTAATATCTTGTCTGGTTTTGGTATCATAATAATTTAAGGCTCACAAAATAAGATAGGAGTTATTCACTCCTCTTTTATTTTTATGAAAAAATTAGCATAGAATAGCTATTACTTGTTTCTTCTATGCTTGGAAGAATTTATCAGTGAATTCCTTAGGTTAAGTTTTATGGATTTTCTTCATGTGAAGTTTTAAAACTATGGATTAAATATCTTTATTGTCACTAAGGCTATTTAGGTTATCTATTTCTTCTTGAATAAGTTTTGATTTTTTGTGTCTTTCAAATAATTTTTCATATCATCCAAGTTGTCAAATTTATTCTCATCAAATTCAAAGCATTTCTTTATTATCTTTTCTAACAGCTGTAGGATCTGTAATGAAATCTTGTCTTTCATTTCTGATGTTGGATCATTTCTGATGTCAGGCTAGAGGATCAGTTTTGTTTATCTTTTCAAAAACCAACTTTTGTTTTAATAGTTTTTCTGTTTTTAATTTTATTAATTTATATATGTAAATATTTTGTATGTATATATGAATATACAGACTATTTTTATGGTCCACAATATAGTCTATCTTGATGACGGCTAGGCACTGTTGAGTGGAGTATTCTATACATTTAGGTCAAGTTCATTGATAAGGTTGTTTCAGTCTCCTGTATGTGAACTGATTTTCTGTCTACTTGGTCTATCAATCACTGAGAAGAGAGTTCTGAATTCTGAAATCCACAACTGTAATTGTGGATTTGTCTATTTTTCTTTTGAATTTTATCAATTTTGCTTCATATATTTTGAAACTCTGTCATTAGGTACATATATTTAGGATTGTTATGCTTTCTTTCTTTATTTGTTAATCCTTACCTGAGGTTATTTTTCCATTGATTTTTAGATAGAATAGGAGGGAGAGAGAGAGAGAAAATCATCGATGTGAGAGAAACACATTGATTGGTTGCCTCCCACGGGACCCCGACAGGGGCCAGGGATCAAACTTGCAACCCAGGTACCTGCCTTTGATCAATCAAACCAGGCCGAGGCTCTAAGCACTGAGCCAGACTGGCCAGGGCAGGATTGTTATGCTTTCTTGGCGAGTTGACCCCTTTATTGTAAAATCTCTCTTTCTCTCTTTGTCCCAGGTAATATTCTGTGTTCTAAAATCTGCTTTGTCTAATATAGCCTCTCAAACATTTTTTGGATTAGTATTTTATAATGTATGAAATTTTCCATCCTTTAATTTTTAACTTATCCATATCGTATATTTAAAATAGTTTTTTTTTTTTTGTAGACAGCATATAGTTGAATGTTGCTTTCTTTTTAATCCCATCTGAGAAACTCTGTATTTTAATTTTATTTTTTTAATCCTCACCCAAGGATCTTTTTTCTACTTATCATTAGATAGAGTGGGAGGGAGGGAGAGAGAGAGAGAGAGAAACATCGATATGAGAGAGACACATCAAGTGGTTGCCTCCCGCATGACCCCACCAGGGCCAGGGATGAACCGCAGTGAGGTATGAGCCCTTGACTGGAATTGAACCTGTGATTCATTGGTCCATGGGCTGACGCTCCAACCACTGAGCCAAACCAGTCAGGGTGAGAATGTCTATATTTTAGTTTAAGCGTTTGGACCATATAAGTTTAATATAATTATCTGTTTGAGTTTAAACTATCTTGTTATTCTTTTCTCTTTGTCTCATCGATTCTTTATTCCTTTTATTGTCTCTCTGTGCCTACTTTGAGATTAATTTTTATGTTTCTATTTTATCTTTACTTTTTACATATTAGATATACTTTGTCATTTTATTATTATTTTTATTGATTTTAGCATCTTTATCTGCTAGTCCCATCATCTCTGTTATTTCTTGGCTTGTTCCATTTATTATTTTTTCTGTTGTTATAGAACATATTTTCTTGCTTCTTTTCATGTGTTGTAATTTTTTATTAGGTACTATATATTGTGAATTTTACATTGTTGCTTGCTGAATTTTGTTGTATTTTTAAAATGTTGTTGGATTTTTTTCTCTGGTGCCTTGGAATCAATTTGCCTTTTTGATTTGTTTATAAGACTTGTTTGGGCAGGTCCAGAACAGATATGCCTAATTTAATCCCTTACTAAGCTAGTACTCTTTTGTAGCTTCTGCCTGATGCCCATATTAAAATGTCTTTCTAGTTGGTCTGCGGTGGTGGGTACAGACCTGTGTGAAGTTTGAAAATGGTTCTGTGTATTCATTTCCAGTATTCTTTTTTCAATTCGGATCTTTTTTTTTTTTTTTTTTTACATGTAAGATCAGTACTCAGCCAGAGACTGAAGGGGACCCTTCTACAGGTACTGCAGCTCTCTCACTATGCAGTTCTCGGACCCCTGGTTCTCTGTCCCTCATGTTTCAGCTGCCTTGGCTTCTCTGAACTCTGATCTCCGTCTCCTCAACGTAGGAGGCCTACTGGTCTCTGTTCAGGTTCTTCTTCCCGCCTCGCAGCCTGAACATTGCCCTCATCAATTGTCGACAGTCACCATTTGCTCAGGGATCCCATTTCTGACCTACCTATCATTTAATGTCTGAAAACCAGTCGTGGGGTTGTCCTTTGTCATTGTTGTTTAAGGCGGGAGGATACATTTGCTTTCTATTATTCCATCTGCACACCAGTCCTGTCTTCTGTGCTGTTTCCTCTTATCAAAGGCAGAAAATATCAAGTTCAGAGGAAACTTAAAGGCAAATCCTTTATCTTTCATCTCTTTGCTTCCAAAAAGAATCTCCAGTATAACCCATTTGCCTGCCAGAACTCCAGGACTTTTGGACTTCTGTTCTACTGACAACTAATTGAAGTATAAACGATGGGTTGGGTATGTTTATTGCACATTGAGTTCTTCATGGACGTGTGTATTTGTCTGCTTACACATCCCACAGCACAGCCTGATGCTCCTGAGGCCCCCACAGAGGTTGGTCATGCTCTTCGGTTTGACTTGTTTGCATTTGTTTCTTAGAAGAATGAAGTTAGCATGTTCTCCCCGTGTCTCCATGAGGATCCTCTGAGGATCTGTCTATTGAAACACTGGAGTGACAAGTACTACCGGTGGTATTAGAAAAATTCAGGAGATTAAGTTCTGAAAAATGAATAGCAAAGAACCCTTAAGGGCAAAAGGAAGTGAACATAGCTCCTTGAGCAGGATAAATTAAAGCAGCAAGCTACCAACATTTTGTTCAAGTCTGATATTTATATTTAAAATCCATAAATTTAATGGTTTATGTTTCATATTTTAAAGTAGTATATTCTTCGTATTCAGTGTCTGGATATACCCAATGTACTGCTTGTCTACTGCCACACAATGGGTTCATGAAGTGCAGAACCCCACTCCACTTTCTCCAAGTCTGCCAGCCACATGCTACATCAGGCGCAGTCGTCACTCTCCTTCTCCGCCCATTCTTAGCATCACAGAGGAACAGGAGCAGACAACGTGTTACCTCATTTTTCAAAAGTTGTCCATACCTGCTCTGCTGGCTTCATGAATGAAAATCTTCTGCATGGTACGATAATAACCAGTGTGTGGAGATCACATCTGGAGGGTCCTTTGCATCGTCTCCAGATGCTAGTATGGTACTGGAGACAAAAAAGGCTCAGAGCATTTAGTGACTTACCAAGTTAGATCAAGTTAGCTGGGAGTTCTGAGTTTTCCTGAAACCATGAAGGGTTCATTGATTTCAGTTCATTATTTTTCTTGCTATATAGATCTCTCTTCTACCTCTGCTTCCTTCCTTGGGTTGGATGGGGTGCTAAGAGGAGGAGGGGAGTGAGGAGATGGGGTGAGTAGTTAAGTCTATGTTCCCTGTGTGGCTAAGACAGAAGAATGAGTCAAACTCTTATTTCTGTTAGCCATCCAAATGTCTCTGTGTGGTAGAGAAGAGCTGGAGTTATTGCTTTCAATTTGCTAATGGGAAACAGAGACCCAGAGGGGTTAAGTGATTAGTTTATGTTTACTGAAGTAGAGTTGAGACAAGGAGAGGAGGACAGCTCCTCTAATCCCACTGTTCTTACCATTGTGCATCCTGTGTGGTCCAGCGGCTCAGCTAAGGAACATCTGCTCTTAAAGAAAAATACGTATTTGTCTTTCGAAAGTGAATACATTTCACGCAGTGGATAAATCTGTTTAAGATATTTGGTCAAATCAAAGAATGGGGAGCAATAAAGTTATTCCTCAAAACACAACATCAGTTCACAAAAGCTTCCTTGTTCTTTGTGGTCACCACTTCTACTTGAACTTTCTCTCTTTGGGGAAAAATCTCAAAGCACATTTATCCAAGAGTAATAAATAATTAACGCCTTTGTAAGCATTTGTTACCAGAATTCTGCACAGAAAGAGTTAATTGTTATTTCCCCAGCATTTTGAAGGTGTCACTGAAAATTACATATACAATCTTCCGTGCAAAGTAAACTGCTGTGGTTGTGCAGAACTACTCCACCAATGAAGCCTTAGAAACCTGAGAAGCACACTGCACGGTGTTTTATGATTTTTAAAAATCTTTTGTCATTTAGTGAAAGGCAGGAATAGCAGCTAAATCCTAAAAAAGGCCTTTGATTCAGAACTCTGCACATGGCTAATCTTTTCCATGTTACTAGGTCCCATACCCACTTTGCAATTAGTCAAGGTGTGTGCCTCCGAATTCTTCGGGGTTGAAATGCAACATCTGGCAATAGTACGGTAACAACTGGGAGATCAGGTTGCTTCTACTTCTTCTGTGTATCTTTCTATTTTGTAAGCCTACTTGGGACAAACACTTCTTTTTTATTTGTTAATCCTCATAGGAGGATATTTTTCCATTGATTTTTTAGATAGAGTGGAAGGGAGGGAGGGAGAGAGAGAGAGAGAAACATTGATGTGAGAAAGACACATCGATTGGTTGCCTCCTGCACCACCCTGACCAGGGCGGGGGATCGAACCTGCAACCTAGGTACATTCCCTTGACCAGAATCGAACCCATGACCCTTCTGTCTAAGGGCCAACGATCTAACTGCTGATCCAAACCGGCCCAGGACAGGACAAATACTTCTGATTGCCAGGCCAATCCAAAACTTTTAAATAGAGGTCATTATTTAAATAAAGGTTATTATTGCAACTGATAAAAATATAGAATTTGATTAGCATTAGGGGAAGTGTGTGAGCTTAGTTTTTTTTTTTTTTTTTTCTTGGAGGCTATATTTCTGTTATTTTGACAATTCTCCCCAATTATAATACTCAAGAAAATACAGGGAATTTATAATTTGCGGCTGAGGTGTTAAATACAATAGTCACTTACCACCCGTGGCTATTGAGCACCTGCAACGTGGCTTGTCCAGATTATAACACAACACTGCTTTAGACCCTTTTCTCTAGTGGTGATTTACTGTCATCCTCAGAAAAAGCAGGAGTGGAGGGGAGAGGTCAGCTGTACCAGATGCAAAGCACTTTTTGTGATGTGTTTTTTGTGGCAGGGAACTGAGCTAAGTAAGTATATGGACCCTGAGTTCTTTGAGTGTGGCCTTCAGGGTGTTGGTGAACTTGGCAAACGCCTTACCTTCTGTGATCCTTTGGGTTATCTCTGGGCCTTTACCGTCTTTGCACACTGTCCAATAGAAATATAATGTGAAACACAGATATAATGTAAAATGTTCCTGTGGCCACATTGAAAAGGGAAAAAGAAACAGGTCAAGTAAATTTTAGTGATGAATTTTATTTAACTCAACATATAAAAACATCCTTTAAAACGTAATCAATGTAAACATTATCCATGGGATATTTTACATTATTTACGGTACCAAGTGATTGAAGCCTGGCATGTGTTTCCTCTTTCAGCACACCTCAAATCGTGCCGGCCACGTTTCCAGTACTCGGTAGGCACATGTGGCTGCTGTCCAGGTGGGAATGGAGATTTTGACCTTAGTGCTCAAATAGGCAAGGGGATGATCCAAATTGGGATTTGTCATAAAGGTAAAAGATTTCATAGTTATGTTCAAGTTTATTACAGATCATATTGAAATATAAATATGGATTTCTAAGAACTTGATAAACCTGGATTGATGCATATCTCTAGAAACCTAACTGCAGGTAAAAGGGAAAAGAACTAGTATCATTGGTCCTGAAAAGGTAGCACCAGGAACGGTGCTAGTTGATTTCCATATATTTCATTAAATCCTCACAATAACCCTATGAGTATTATTATTGGCCCATTGAAAGTTAATGCAACGGAGACACTGGAGGATTAGGAAGTCTGCCCAAAGAAATATAATGATGAATCAATAGCTGAGCTGGGATTCTGCCTGAGCCCACATCGCCTTACTAATTGATATAGCTTCATTCATCCTGAGATCTTTGATCACCCTGTCACAAGTAGATTTAACCTTAGATTTGTCAAAAAGACTTGCCCATGAAGCCTCTAATACAGGTCAAGCAACCACGCACACCACACAATTTCCATTTGTAGTTTTTATTTTCTAAGTTTTATGTCCTTTGCTATACATCCAGAAAAGGATGTGAAGAAAAACAGAGATACCCACCTTTTTTTTTTTTTTTTTTTTTCATTTATCTTCAAATAAAGCAGGAGAGAGAGAGGGAGGAAGAGAGAGAGAGAAACTTTGATGTGAGAGAGACACATCCACTGGCTGCCATCCACATGACCCCAACCGGGGCCACGGAGGAACCGCAACCGAGGTCCGTGCCCTTAGCGGGAACTGAACCCTAGACTCTCAGGTCCGTGGGCCGATGCTCTACTGCTGAGCCAAACTGGCCAGGGTGAGATACCCACCTTTTAAATAATAGATAGATAGATAGATAGATAGATAGATAGATAGATAGATAGATAGATAATAGACTGTATTTTGTCAATAAATACTGTTGACACAACTACTTATAGCCAGATGCTGTCCTTGGATGACATTGGGCAAGCTCGTCATTTGTCTTCCAATGTCTCCCTTGTCCTTTATCAATGAATCTTCTCATTGAATACTTTTAGAGTTTCTTGTATGTTTATTGGCTGCTGAATTTCATTCCAACTATTGAAACAACATAAAGTCCAGGAAACACAGTTCTGGAATTTGATCCTGGCTGGTTTGCTAGGAGTCTGAATCTGACTCTCTTTTCCAAAGGGCCTGGTTTCTTGCACCATAGTCAGGGCCATTTTGCTGGTTGGAAAGACCCAGGTAGGATGTGTAGAGGCAGCCTGGCATAGAGGTAGCTCTGTAGGAGGAAGCATGGTAACTGAGGACCTCTGGTCTTTGAAGGGCTTGGGGAGAGAGCAGAGCCTTTAGAGAGACAACGGCAAATCGAACATATTCAATATAACATACAAATGAGCACCAGGTCGTTTTGCTACGGAAGGTCAGTACTGTAAGTGATGAGCAGACATGCCCTAATTAGTTCAGGATCTTCAAAGGACAGCACACGTTATAAAGCCACAACCTCACCCTGGGGGCTGTTTCACTAATTCAGAGAGCAACTTTACCCAAAGTGGCTTCCCTAAAAATTCAAAGGATGCAAAGATTAGAAACCCTGGTTGCATTTAGAAATTAAATGTAAAGGAATGCAAACTTTTTTTCCTGGTTACAGAAAGCCTCTCTCTGAATCATACTGGTCAGGTTGGACTCCTCACGTCTAGAGAGATGAATGAACCCTTTCTAGAGACTGTCTATATGTGAAAGACTACAAAATACAAAGTGTGGTGTGTTTTCTGAAGATAGCTAGCACATATAGCTCTGAGACAGTGGAAAAGAACCTTACAATGTGATATATATATATATATATATATATATATATATATATATATATATATATATTTTAATGTTTAAGAATTGAGAAGGAATAATCAAAGCATGATTAAAGATTAATCTAACCAGGACGGATAAAAACATGTAGCAGGACAAGTTCTAGATGGGGTCATTGTTCCTGTATTGTTAAGTCCTTGCTGCTCTTGGTGAATATAATCTTTCACAAGGAAAAATAAATACCCAGACAGAATGACCCCCAATTCAAACCAAATTGCCATGGTGTTCTGGTGTGTAAATGGAATTAACGTTCTTTACAGCAGTGCTTTTTAGTCACGTGCCCTGGGTTAGATTGATTGTCAAATTTGGGGAAGGAAAAGAATTTCCCTCTGGGGTGTACTGGCAATTATTTTTCAGTTGTTTTTGCCCTGCCCCGGAGCATGAAGGCAATATCATTTTTAGGATCAGGTGAGTTTATCCAACATGATCAATTTCCTGTGATTGTCTGCTGCTGTCACTGCGGGGAGGTGAAAGCAGCTCTCCTTGATCACTTTGACACTAAAAGCTGTCATTTGGAACTTGACCAGGACATAAAACTCCAAGCCCCTAATGACTACCACTAAGAGATCAAGAGACTAATGACGTCGAGAGAGGGTTGGGATAGTACAAAGTGGGTTGCCCCTTGCTTGTGCCTGTCCTGCTCCCTCTAATGAGGCACAGCACTGGGTGCCTGGTGTCAAGTGCTAATGCACACTGTCTCCAGAGTTGTTCTGTCGGGACCTGAAGAATAACGTGACAGCACGGACACTGTGGAAGGTAATGAGTCAGATTCTCCCTACTGCCGAACATTGCTGATTGCCGGATAGAAAGGGCAGGTGCTGGAGAAGACTGTGTCTTCACCATTTGTGGGAGCAAATGTGCTCCATGGCACATCTGCACAGGGGGCTGTATCTGACAACTTCTTGGGTTTTCTGGGAACTGGGCCAAATCCCATGGGTGAAATTGCCCTCTCACTAATTCCACAAGCTCTTTATCTGACCCCTGGAGTTTTACTCTTTGGTTCTATTTCTGTTCTCCAGACATTTCTGCTTACTGGCGCCTTTCTTTCTTCTTCCCAATTTAATTTAAACCAACAAACACTTATTCAGAAATTGTTAAGAGGGTCCTAATTGTTGCCCATGATCCTACTCTCATGCCTGTGTGGTTCACTTTCCACAAACAACCAGAGTGACCAGTAAAAACATAAGTGAAGAATACGTGGGTCACCTACTTATAACTCCCTAAAAATCCCCCAAACTTCTTTTTCTCACTGAAAGGTCCTACATGATGCTGAGTCTCCGACACATTCCAACCTTATATTATCTTTCTCTCCTGCCACCCAGGACACTCCAGCCCCACTGCTTTTCTTGCTCTTCTTTGAATATACCCATCTCATTCTGCCTTGATACAGGAGAGTTGGAAATCAAGGAGGTTAAGAGAAGAGTGTTTCAAGAGGGCATGGCCTACTGTATTGAGAGTTATTGAGAGTTTGAATACGTTGGTTGAGAATCATGCACTAGCTTTGGGAAGATGGAGATCTTTAGAGACTCTGACAATAGCAATTTCTTTGATGGGAGTGGAAGCTTCATTATAGCAGGTGGAGGAGAGAAAAGGAGGTGAGGAACAGGAGGATGCCATTGGAGGAAGAGGAGGATGTCACTGGAGTCAGCTCTCTGAAGGTTTTGCTATGAAGGAGAGCAGAGAAATGAAGCAATAGCTGGAGGAGAATGTGTGATAAGGGACAGTGTTGTTATTTTATTTATTATAGAAGGTAGCTAACAGAGCATGTTTCTGTGTGGTGGGCTGCTTTGGAGGAGGGTCTCTGAGATGTAGGGAAGAAGTGGTTGTTTTCACAAACTCCTCCAGAAGGAGAGAGGGACGAAGAAGGGTTTGTGCACAATATACTAGGTGTAATAGGAGTCTCCCTTAGTAACAGGATAGAGGCAGGGAGCGTTGACAGAGATGTGGGCAGGCTGTCAGAATTGTTTGAGGGAAGACAATGGAATTCCTCTCTGGTGGCTTTTATTTTCTTAAAGAAGCATGAGACAAAGTCAACAATTATGAGAGAGGAGATGGGAAGGGGTTGCTGTACATCTGAGCAGAAAGAACAGTGAAATCATCTTTTTGGAAAGTGAACTAAATAATGGAGTGTAGCAGGGTTTCCTAGAAGAGTTGAGTACCCACGGAGCATTTATGGTCGTGAATTTAAAGAGGAAACAGGAATGTGTGTTCTTCCTGGTGAAATCTAACAGTTGGAAGCAGGCCTGGAATAGTCTGAGTGAGACCTGGGTTTGAATTCTGACTCTGTTTCTCACAAGTTATTGGATTTTGGGGAAAAAATTACTTCACCTTTTTCAAAATTATTTTCTTTATATATATAGAAACTGGAAATTAATAGTAATAATAATAATAGTGATTACTATTATTTTCATTTAGAATTAGTCCTCAGAAACTTGACTTTTATATTTACTCCTTTTTTTCTTTAATATATATTTACTTTATTTTATGTTTCAAAAAAACATGATAGAAATTTATTAGTAGAAATAGTCCAAGGATTTATTATTATTTTTATTTTATTATTTATTATTATTTTATTATTATTATTTTTCTATCACCATTTATTCCCTCTATACCCTCCTCCAACTCCACCCACATCCCCCCTCCTCTGCAATCACCACACTGCTGTCCATATCCATGAGTTCTTTCTCTTGTTTTTTTTCCCTTTTTGCTCAATCCCTCCACCCCACCCGGAGCTGTCAGGTCTCTATCTATGTGTCTATTTTGCTTGTTAGTTAGTTCTTAATGAATGCTAATGGTTGGTACCTTGAAGGCATTGCGGGGATGGGGGTGGGGAGTTCTGGAAGGGCATTGAAAGACACAGTAATGTTTCCAGCCTTTTGTATTCTAGAGATGGCAGAACTAACATTTTCCCAGAGGCACAGAACACTTAGGACTGTCTTAGGTGATATGGTAGTCAAGGGTTTCATCCAGTATTGAAGAGCAGTAATAAAAGTATGTTTCTTAGAAAATAAAAAGTAATCCAGTGTTTTACTACTAGTTCCACTCCTGAAATGACATATTTAAGTGACTTCCTTTAGAAGTGCTATCTAATTTGGCCTTCATTATTAATATTCAATTTGATTCTTCTCCCCATGAATAAGAGGATATAAATCTGTGGAAGAAAACCCTATGATAGTTCACTTACAAGCAAGAGAATTAAAAAAAAAAACAACAAAAAACAAAAAAACAAGAGGGGAAGAGAATTTTCTTGAGAAAAACAGTGTTGAGCTACAAGGCAATTTAGCCATGACTATCCAGTAATTTATCCTGCACTACTTCAAACATACGAAGCTAGACCAGTTGGTACCATTCCCATCCCATACACTCATCACCCAAATTCAACAGCTATTTCCTTCACTTGTGTAGTATTTTTATGAAAATTTTAGACATCATATTATTTTATTTGAAAATATTTTGTATGGTTTTCTAAAAGATAAAGACTATTTGAAAATATATAACCATAATATCATCATTATACCTAAGAAATTTAGCACTAATTCTTTAATATTATCAAATATCCAGTGTTCATAATTGTCTCATATTTTTTAGTCTTTTTGTTTATACTGAATTTATACTGTTACTTCCAATTCAAATTTAAGACTGCAGGGTTTTTACTGAACCTCTTTGATCTATTCCCTTCTTTTGTCATTCTTTATGATAGAATTTTTTTTTTGTACGATAGAAGTGTTTAAATGGAGAGTTAAAATGGAACATGAGCAAGGACCGTTTACTCTAAATACCATCTTTTGGGTAACATGAACCTTCTGGTGACTCAGGGGCTTCATGAAATTAAAGTTTTGATAATTGAGACAGAGAAAAAAATACAAGAAAGGGAAATACACAATCATCTCAAGGAAACAAAATATATTTTAAGAGCCCTGGAAAGTTGTGTTGTAACTAATTCATAATTTTGCCCAGTTCTGCCTTTTTGATTAGGAGAAAATAAATGAGTTAATAAAACCAAAAGGTGCCTCTGTACTCATGTGAATGAATGAACTCCTTTTCAACTGGTTGATTTGGTTTTGAGCATTGATATCATTTAGTTTTAATATTTAGTCATTTGCATGAAGAATTCCAATAAGGGTAAAAAAATGTCCAAGTAACATTTTAGTCAGGTTGAAATCAATAAATATATTTACAAAGGAAAAAAATGGATTTTGGAAATAATCTGCTTCTGATCTTAATTGATTCCATTACTAAGGTTATTCCAAAAATATCAGACTATCCCATCAGTTTTTATCGGACTTCAGGAGTGCTTGGTGATACATTTAGCCTTCTAATAGTGGTATGACTTGAATGAATAATGACACAGAAATTTACAAAAATGGGCAGTACTCATGGTTAGAAAGATAAAAGAAAATTGTTCAACCTATCTGGTATCTATCTTTCACATTCCTTCACTCTTGGCCACTAAGACCCCAAACTGCAGACCCAAATTCAACCTAGTCTTTAGTACTCATATTAGTACTGTATGAGTTAGTACTCATTACTACTCATATGTTTAAGTTGGAGAAGGTCAAGAAATTGTAGCCTAGCCCTGGCCAGTGTGGGTCAGTTAGTTGAGCGTCATCCCATTCACCAAAAGGTCATGGGTTTGATTCCTGGTCAGGGCACATGCCCAGGTTGCAGGCTCTATCCCCAGTAGGGGGCATACAGGAGGCAGCCGATTGATGTTTGTCTCTCACATTGATATTTTTCTCTCTCCCTCTCCCTTCCTCTCTTTCTAAAATCAATAAAAACATATTTTTAAAAATGGTAGCCCAGCTCTCTTAGATTCAGTATGAGGGAAACTGGCACAGTAACTCTTGCCATGTATGTGCTCAATGTTCACTCAATATGGACTTGAGCATATTGTAAGTGCCAGGGTCTTTGGCTTGAGATTGGATAACTGGAACTCATTGACCAGTTTGGATTGTGTGCAACATTGTATGGGGATATGATGGCACAGGACAAAGTGGTTTTCTGTCTTTCTGGAGTCTATGGTTTTGTGTTTTGTCTACTGCTCCTGATTCTCAGTATTTATAATCTACTGAAAAATCTATTTCTTCAGTGCTCCTGTCTTCTTTGTTTCCCCAGTTTCTTTTTCAGGTATAAGTGTTCTACCCCTGAACTCCAACAAGTATTTGAGTCCCTAGGGCCCTCCAAAGATTTCTCCATTGGCTTCTGATCAGAGCATCATTTTCCTCTGTCCTGCTCTGGGAACTCTGGGCATCTTGAACACTGATGGACATGCATAGACCTTCTGCTTGCTGGACCACATGCCCTTCCTGGCTCCTGTGACTGGTGCTCTGATCCCCCCCGCTGCAGGTAGCCACATTATGGCCAGTCATGGCCTGAGCTATGCCAGCAATATGGAGAAGAAAAAATAGTGTGGAGATCTTTCCAAAACCTGCCTTCCTTGAGCTCAATTCTCTAGCCTTCTGATATAGATATTACTGAAACATATCTGGATAACAATTTAATCATTCTGATAGAGAATTTGATGTGCTTGAAGTCAAATAATAAAAATATGGAGACTGCCTGGCTCTGCACACTGGGAATGTGACCTCAAGAAATTACTCAACCCTTCTATACCTGAGAGACCTCATCTGTAAAATAAAGATAATAGTATTAATCTCACAGGACTGTAGTGAGGATTAAATCCACATAAGGTGCTTAGAATAGTGTCTGGCACACGATAAATGCTCAACAATGTTAGCAATTATTGTTGTCATTATTCTTATTAGTCAAATTATTAGATGGATTAGTGTTCCTTTAGCTATTTGGCATTCATTCAGAGCAGCTGAATGTCTCTAAAACACAAGCTTTTGGAAAAGAACACACAAGATTAGCAATGTTGATATTGAAGTAAGATGAGAACTGACATTTGAGCAATGGATTTGGCGACATAGAAGTCATTTGTGACTTTTGTAAGAGCAGTTTTGGTGGAATGATGGAATGCAAATCCACTTAAAGTAAGATCCAAAAAAGAATGAGCCAGAGCTTTCTGAGTTCTATACAGAGTCAAGGAATTCTCCAGCCAGTTGTCACCTGGGTTCTAAGCAGCACTGAGTGTCCTCTGTGGTGGCTTGTACCCTATCTTTCCATGGAGCACAAACCTAGACCATGTGATTGAACTGAGGCAGCGTCACTATGCTATCTTCCTATAAATTCTTTCTTTTTCCTTTTCTCTTCTGGTACCTTCTCTACTTCTAGATGCCTATTTAAAAAACATCTTCTAGAAGGTTTCCTTTCATTCAACAGAAATCAATTTATGCAGATAGATCTGTGGAGATCAGTTCATCAGTTATGTCCAGACATGTGCCTCCTTTACTGAAATAAAAATTCCTATTAGTATTGTTAACTCATGGTTTTTGCTCAGAAATTTCTCAGTTGATGAAAAATAATCAGTAATTATAGACAATGCTTGAGTGCCTGTGTAGGGTTCATTCTCACCTTCACAATTCTTCCTAGTAGCAGCAGGATCTTTGTTTAGGTTTTTATCCTATATCAGTTAGGGTCCTGTCAAAAAAGGCGATACATGCTTGAATATCAAAGAGAAGGGAGTTTATTTTGGGGGATTGGTTGCATAGATGTTTAAAGCTTGACAGACAAAAAAGGGACACTCAGCCAACCAGAGATCAGGAGCTGCTGAAAGCAGCTACCACGCCCACGGCTGGGGGACAAAGAGGAAGAAGTGAGGTTACCAGGACCTAAGAGCTCATAGGACAATTAAAGACCCAAGAGACACTAAAAAGTAAGCTCCTGCTAGGACCTAAGTTCCATGAGGCAGAAGTATTGTTTCCTGATGAATCCCTGCCATATGCAAGGTCCTCCATAAATACTAAATGAATAAATAAATGAAATAAAATAGTTTTGTTAGGGAATTTTGGGTACAAAAGTCTTCTTACTCCGCTGAGAGAGGTATCAGAAAAGACCTTGTTTCTTTTCTGGCTACTGTGGCATAACAGTGTGGAGCCTGGAAAGGCTGGTGCCATTTTGCCACCATGAAGAAGATGTGGGTTGAAGTTGCCTGTTATGTAGAAGGCAGTGTGGAGGGATGGAAAGAACTTGAATTCTTGCTTAATGGCATTTTTGAGTTGCTCAGTCAAACAGACCCTGAAAACCTAGGTTTCCACTGACATTCCCATGATAATAACCAACAAATATCCTTGATTATTTAAAACAATAGCCTGGAATGGCTGCCATCAACAAATCCTCAAACAACAAGTGCTGGCAAGGGTGTGGAGAAAAGGGGACTCTAGTACACTGCTGGTGGGAACGCAGACTGGTGCTGCCACTATGGAAAACAATATGGTGTTTCCTCAAAATATTAAGAATTGAACTGCCATTTGACCCAGTGATCCCACTTCTAGGAATATATCCTAAGAAGCCTGAAACACCAATCAGAAAGAATACATGTACCCCTATGTTCATAGCAGCACTATTTACAATCACTAAGATCTGGAAACAGCCCAAGTGTCCATCAGTAGATGAGTGGATAAAAAAGCTGTGGTACATATACACAATGGAACATTATGTAGCTGTAAGAAAGAAAGATCTCTTATCTTTTGAGGCAACATGGAGGGACCTGGAGAGCATTATGCTAAGTGAAATAAGCCAATCAGAAAAAGACAAATATAACATGAGGTCAATTATTTGTGGAATATAATGAACAAAACAAGCTGAGGAACAAATAGACCCAGAGACAAAGAAGTAGGGTACAGACTGACAAACCTCAGAAGAGGAGGTCAGCGGGGAGGGAAGAGATAAACCACAGAACTTGCATGTATGTATGCATAACCATGGACATAGACAACAATGCTTGGGACAGGGCAGCGGGGGGTGGGGTGTGGGTGTGGGGTCAGGAGGAGGGTGTCAATGGGGGAAAAAGGAGAAACATTTGTAACATACATAAATTAATAAAAATATTTTTAAAATAAATAAAACAGTAGCCTAACTCATAGATTCCATTTCTCTGATGGTTGATTTGGTTTCCTTTCAGACTGAGAGTAAGAAGTTAGTTTGAGAAGGAATCTAGTCATGATGTAACCTTGGCTAATCTCTTATATAGGCAAATGTAAATCAGTCCTAAATCTTGACCAAGAACTGGGGCTGTTCTTCAGGGGGTTATATCTGATTAGTTGAAGTCTCTTCACCCAATTGTTCCATAATACAAATAAAACACCTGGCACAATGCTCATTAAACATTAATTTCCTTTCCCCCCAATCCATAGCCTTAGGTTCAGAGTAATCTCTGTAAGTTGAGAAGTAGGGACCAATTTCCAGGACAATTTATGTCATGAATTTCATTCTCTTTTTAAACTTGGGCTCCCTGGCCCCTCCTTCATTAGGTTTGTTAGCCACTAAGGAGGCATTATTTCTGCATTTCTTAGTATATTCATTTAGGAGGCCACCATTAAAGGCATGAGGACATTTCAGTTAGTACAAAGCTTGGGGTTTATTTGTTTGATTTATTAAAAATACACCCTAGCCTGAGGGTCTTAGGGTGTGCATAAAAAATACTTCAATTAGATTCAAACCAGCAGCTAAAATTTCCTGTTAAGATAATGAAATACCCCCAAAACCACCCAATATGGAATGCAGCAAAAGCAGAAGGATAGGCCTGCTGCCATTTCTTCAAGGTCAATGAGCTGGCAGGCTGGTGACTAGGAATGGGAGGGAGTTGCCAAACAGAACTGGCCTCGTGAGCTGAGAATTTGTTCCGCGAACTTGTCATTTAAAGGGCACTGGCCATCCATTCCTCAAATCCACCGTCAAAATATAAAAACAAACAGATCTTTATTTTATTTCCACACTGTGCTTGAAACCTGCCCAAATAGAGTACTTTTGGGTGAAAAATCACCTGGACTAATGAAAGAGGAAAGGTTATTAGTCATTAATATTTTAATATAAATTCATCAATAGTTTCCTCCAACTACTTAGTTGAGATCAATCTTCTGAGTGAATGGATATTTTATTGGTGGGAGAGAGAGGAGGAAATTTTGAATTATGGAGTATCATGGGAGGAGATATTAGGCCTGGGTGAGGTGGTCTGGTGAATTTGGGTAGACCTGCTGTCCATGAAGATGCCGGACACCAGGGCATCTGAGAGGCAGGAGGCCAGTACCAAGTGTAGGAGAAAATCTAAAAAATCTCTACACTTCATTTATTTTCCCATTTTGACTATTGCAGAATTAAGGGCCCTTCCAAAGAAACTCTCTTGGATTTTTGCAGATCTAGTTGAAAGACAACAATATGAAAACGATAGCTTATTTTTTATTGTTACGGTATTTGAGGAGATGAGCACTAATATCTCGTGATTCTTAATAGTTGGAATAGAATAGGATTCAGGGACAAAGTGAGGTTGGCTGACATTTACAGTAGAACAGTGGCTGTCAAACTGGAATCCCCTGGAAGACTTGCTCAGACAGTTTCTGATTTTAGGAGATCTGGGGTGGGACGAGAGTATTTGCATTTTAATCCAGCTCCCTGGTGATGCTCCTGGTACTATGCAAAATAAATTAATTAAACACAAAAACATAGTGCTGAAGGCAGACTTTGTTAATAGTGGACGGAATGGTAGAAAAGTATACACAATTTAAGGAACATAGTCAGGTTCCTAAACTTTGAACTCTTCTTTGGTTCTGTCTGAAATGGTTGTTACTTTCTTTATATGTGATACCATAACATTTGTACATATCTTTATTTTAATGGTAAAAGTTATTAAATTGTATTATAGACAGTTATTTATGTTAGTCTCTGTAAATTGTGAGCTGTTTGAAGGTGAGGACTATGTTGAAATCATATTTATATTCACAGAGCCTGGCACGTAGTAGGTGCTCAATTTGGTGAATGAAGAAATTGATTATGAGTTGCGAGCAGCCTGGGATTTTGGCAGGTCTTTCCCGGTGTCTCTGCTCACCACTCAGGTAGAGGAAAGTGGGAATGTATAAGTAGAGAGAGGTATGGTGCCATCAGAACCCACCCTCCACAGAGGCCAAACTCCTTTGAAGTCTCACTTTCATTTAAAAAATGAATGTGGCTTTTGCATTCTACTCCTCAACACATTCATATTTGTTTGTATTAAAACAATGTTTTAATGAGTTAAATGTATTGAAACAAAACTAACATTTCAAATTATTTAGATAAATTACTTAATTCCTCTTCACTCTTGCCAGCCATCCTCAATGTGAGAAAAATGGTCAGCCCTAGGAGATATGCCATATTTATCTTATGAATGTGTATACTATCTGGCACTCTGTTAGACACCCACTAAAACGTCGATGAATGGGGAGACCCAGTGGGTGGGTTGAGGTGGGAGTATGGCAGGGGACAAGCAAGTTTGGGGCAGGGCTGCAGAAGCTCTTATGGAGTTGATGGAGGAGGCGAGGAGATTGGAAAGGATTCAAGACCTAGCCACCTTGAGAGGACAAGGCTAGCCTAAAAGTTGGTGGTGTGAGTTCAGTGTGGCTTCAACAGGACTGATGTGCTGCACACTTTTTCTCCTGTTTTTGGGACAGTGGGTGGGAGGGGTAGCAGAGAACAAGCAAAGAAAGGGAAGAGCAGAGGGAAGGAAACCCACTGGGGGAGCCTGAGGACTCTGAAGTGCAGGGTATTGTGGTTACTGAATCTTTGAAGAATGTGAGGGCCCAATTTCTTGAAGGAGAGACTAAGTCTTGATGCCTAAGGCAATGTGAAATGAATGTAGGGTCCTCAGAAAAGTATGGATAGTTGAAAACAATGGGGAAGGCAGCCCTTAGAGGTGACTTTGAGACTCTATTGGAGAAGGAAGGTGTAAGGGTCCAGATCAGGGGTAGGAAGGGAGAACTTCTGCATCTGCGGGTCTATAGAACACCTGAGGGGTAGGGCAGCCCTGTACTGAAAGCCCTTGTTTCTTCTGGAACAAGCTCTAGCATTTCTCTTTGCCCATTGACATCACCCGGCTCATAATATCTACCTTCCAAAAGGAATGTGCTTCTGTGTCTCTGTGGAACATTTACATGCTGTCATAATTCAAGATTTTGGTTCTAACTTGCTCTGTTCCTAAAAATCAAGGAGTGGCATTTACACATCAATCTATAATCAGCTGTTTAGTTACAATTTCTCTAAAAACAATAAACAAACAAACAAACAAACAAACAAACAAAAAGGGTGATTAGAGCACCACGATTTTGCTCTTAAAATTGGCACAAGAAATGTGATTTTACCTAACATTTGAGATGGCTTCTCAGGAGGAATCCTTCCACCCCATTAAGGCAGCTGTGCAAATTAGCATAGGTCTCTAGGTTTGGAATTAAAAAGCAATCAGTCTAGTTTGAAAAGAAACCGCACGATCAGGAAGAGTGAGAAGGAAACAGGAATTTGGAACCCAGGACGTGAGGACTGCTGGCAGACGCAGTCACGCTGTTAGCTGCGATTCTGACTCTGCTCTGTGGCAAAAGCTGGTTAGAACTTAAAGTATTTTATGGGTCATAAGACTTTGTGGCTCTATCTGCAAAGCTGCCCTAAGGAATTGTCTTTTTATGCCTTAACTGTTCCTTCCAAAGCTCTCTTTACTGAGTGGGCAACCAGTGAGGTCTTTGTCCAAATACAGTACATAATCCCTCCAGGAAATGCCGAGTCGGTGTACAGTTGATGAAATGGAAACCCTGGCACAGTGACCTTTCTCCCAGATATCCTAGGACACACGGTATGCTTCACTGGGCAAACATCCCTCCTTCAAAATACTTTCAGTTCCAGAGATTTTGTCCCTCACTGGGGCCAGGAGACACACTAGGAGGCAGAAGTAGTAAAGTAGTACTTTTTAACAAAAGTATTATCTAATCTTTCTACGGGCATCACATGGTTAAATGTTCAGGCACTGCATGGTTAAACAGAATTCTGCCCAAAAGTAGTAACCTAGTCCCTGCCCCGAGGAGGTCATGGTGTGAATGATGCGCTTCAAGGAGAAAGGAGAAGGCAGCTCCCATCGACAGCACCCTCCCATCCTGTTGCTCTGGTTCGATCCCTGTTTATGTTGGTATACTAGTTGAAAAAGACAGGTATGGCTATTTGCTGACAATTATCTTTACTTTTTTCCCTCCTAGATGTCCAATGTGTTACACTTGTTAACCTACTTCCTTTGGGGAGAGGCATTTAAATGCATAATCTGATTCTTGCAAAATGTGTTAAAGCATGTTAACTTTGTGTGTATTTACTTATGAAGCCTCAGGGCTGATCAGCAACACCAGGAAAAAAATCCTTCTTGCTTCCAGGGCTGTTACTTTAAGAGTAATTATCCTGCTGGTGATGATGACAATGACTCCAGCATGAGTGCTTACTTTGAAATGACAATGGAATGAACGTGTCCTTGAAAATTTTAATTCCTGTAAGAGTCATCCAAAATAGATAAAACCAAGAGCCTGGGTGTAGTTGTTTATTTGTGGCTAATTAGTGAACAAGATTGTCTCCTGAGCACAAAGAAGACAAGCTGTCTCTAGTATATTACAGCATCAGAAAGTTCTAAGCCAATTTTTCTCACACTTGAGCGAAGCACCTGCTCTTCTACAGGACAACAATGATTTCAGCTCTGCAATATTGACAGATTATTCTCTGTTACAACGTTATTCAAATTTATATGGACAGTTCATATGCAATGAAAAAAGAATGTGTATTTTAAAAAATAATTTTGTGCAGCCCTGGTCAGTTTGGCTCAGCGGTTAGAGTGTCGGCCCGTGGACCAAAGAGTTACAGGTTAGATTCCGGTCAAGGGCATGTACCTCCATTGCGGTTTGTCCCCGGCCCTGGTCGGGGTCATGCAGGAGGCAACCAATCGATGTGTCTCTCTCACATCGATGTTTCTCTCTCTCTCTCTCCCCTTCCCACTCTATCTGAAGATAAATGGAAAAATATCTTCTGGTGAGGATTAAAAAAAATAATAATAATTGTGTGCAAAATGGCACATTTGGTTAGATAAAAATGACAAATTATATTGTTCAAATCTTTTATATCTATATCTACATCTATCTATATCGATTTATCTATATATATTATTTTATTTTTATTTTTTATTTATTTTTGTTACAGATGTTTCTCCTTTTTCCCCCATTGACACCCTCCTCCCCCTCCATCCCCATCTCGTCCCCAGCTTTGTTATCCATGTCCATTGGTTATGCATACATGCGTATAAGTTCTGTTGTTTATCTCCCCCCCCACCTCCTCTTCTGGGGATTGTCAGTCTGTGCCCTACTTCCACGTTTCTGGGACTACCCTGTTCCTCAGACTGTTATGTTCATTATATTTCACAAATAAGTGAGATCATATGATATTTGTCTTTCTCTGCTTGGCTTGTTTCGCTTAGGATAATACTCTTGAGGTCCCTCCATGTCGTCTCAAAGGATAAGAGATCTTTCTTTCTTACAGCTGCATAGTACTCCATTGTGTATATGTACCACAGCTTTTTTATCCATTCGTCTACTGATGGACACTTGGGCAGTTTCCAGATCTTAGCTATTGTAAACAGTGCTGCTATGAACATAGGAGTACATGTATTCTTTCTGATTGGTGTTTCAGGCTTCTTAGGGTATATTCCTAGAAGTGGGATCACTGGGTCAAATGGTAATTCAACTTTTAAGTTTTTGAAGTAACACCATAGTGTTCTCCATAGTGGCTGCACCAGTCTGCATTCCCACCAGCAGTGTACTAGAGTCCCCTTTTCTCTACACCCTTGCCAACACTTGTTGTTTGATGCTTTGTTGATTCAGACAGGTGTGAGGTGATGCCTCATTGTTGTTTTAATTTGCATCTCTCTGATGATTATTGATGTTGAGCATTTCTTCATATGTCTCTTAGCCATTTGTATGTCCTGTTTGGAGAGGTGTCTATTTAGCTCCTCTGCCTGTTTTTTAATTGGGTTCTTTGTCTTCCTTTTGTTGAGTTGTATGAGCACTCTATATATTTTGGAAATTAACCCCTTATCTGATGTATCATTGGCAATTATGCTCTTCCATATAGTGGGTTGCCTTTCCATTTTCGATGGTTGTTTCTTTTGCTGTGCAGAAGCTTTTGAGTTTGATGTAGTCCCATGTGTTCATTTTTTCCTTTGTTTCTGTTTCCTTAGGTGATGTATCAGTGAAAATTCTGCTGCGTATGATGTCCGAAATTTTGTTGCCTACATTTTCTTCTAGGATTTTTATGGATTCATGAGTCACATTTAAGTCTTTCATCCATTTTGAGTTTATTCTTGTGTATGGTGTAAGTTGATGGTCTAGTTTCATTTTTTTGCATGTAGCTGTCCTATTTTCCCAACACCATTTATTAAAGAGCTTGTCTTTACTCCACTGTATGCTCTTGCCACTTTTGTCGAATATTAATTGAGCATAATGTTTTGGGTCAATTTCTGGGTTCTCTGTTCTATTCCATTGATCTATGTGCCTGTTCTTGTGCCAGTACCAGGCTGTTTTGATTACAGTAGCTTTGTAGTATAACCTGATATCCGGTATTGTGATCCTGCTACTTAGTCCTTCTTTTTCGAGATCGCTGTGGCTATTTGGGATCTTTTTTGGTTTCATATGAACTTTTGAAGTATTTGTTCTAGTTCTGTGAAATATATTGCTGGTATTTTGATGGGGATTGCATTGAATCTATAGGTTGCTTTGGGTAGTATGGACATTTTAATGATGTTAATTCTTCCAATCCATGAACAAAGTATGCGCTTCCACTTTTTTATATCTTCCTCTATTTCTCTTTTCAATGTCCTGTAGTTTTCTGCAAATAGGTCCTTTATTTCTTTGGTTAAGTTTATTCCTAGGTATCTTAGTTTTTTTTGCCGCGATGGTAAATGGGATTGTTTTTTAGTTTCTCTTTCTGTGAGTTCATCATTGATGTATAAGAATGCCGTCGATTTCTTGACATTAATTTTGTATCCTGCTACTTTGCCAAATTAATTTAAGTCTAGTAGATTTTTGATGGAGTCTTTAGGGTTTTCTATGTATAATATCATGTCATCTGCAAATAATGACTTTCTCCTTTCCAATTTGAATCCCTTTTCTTTTTTCTTCATGTCTGATTGCTGTGGCTAAGACTTCCAGAACTATGTTAAATAAGAGTGGTAAAAGTGGGCATCCTTGTCTTGTTCCTGTTCTTAAGGGAAATGCTTTTCATTTTTGTCCATTGAGTATGATGTTGGCTGTAGGTCTTTCATATATGGCCTTTATTATGTCGAGATATGATCCTTCTATTCCCAAATTGCTGAGTGTTTTTATCAGAAATGGGTGCTGGATTTTGTCAAATGCTTTTTCAGCATCTATTGATATGATCATGTGGTTTTTATCTTTCATTTTGTTTATGTGGTGTATCACATTTATTGATTTGTGAATATTGTACCAGCCTTCCATCCCTGGGCTGAATCCCACTTGGTCATGGTGCATAATTTTTTTGATGTATTGCTGGATCCGATTTGCTAGTATTTTGTTCAGAATTTCGGCATCTATATTCATCAGAGATATTGGCCTGTAGTTTTCTTTCTTTGTAGTGTCTTTTTTGGTTTTGGAATTAGAATTATGCTGGCCTCATAAAACGAGTTTGGAAGTCTTTCTTCCTCTTGAATTTTTTGGAATAGTTTGAGGAGAATGGTTGTTAGTTCTTCTTTGAATGTTCGGTAAAACTCCCCCGTGAAGCCGTCCGGGCCTGGACTTTTGTTTGCTGGGAGAGTCTTGATTACATCTTCAATTTCCTTAGTTGTTATTGGTCTGTTCAAGTTTTCTATCTCTTCCCGGTTCTGTTTTGGGAGATTATGTGTTTCTAGAAATTTGTCCATTTCACTTAGATTATCCAATTTGTTGCCGTATAATTGTTCATAGTATATGTTAATGATCCTTTGTATTTCTGTGGTGTCAGTTGTTACTTCTCCTCTTTCATTTCTGATTTTGTGTATTGGGGTTCTCTCTCTTTGTTTCTTGGTGAGTCTAGCTAAGGGTCCATCAATCTTCTTTATCTTTTCAAAAAACCAGCTCTTTGTTTCATTGATCCTTTGAATTGTATTTTTGGTCTCTATGTCATTTATTTCTGCTCTGATCTTTACTATTTCCTTCCTTCTCTGGGGTTTTCTTTTTGTTTGCTTTCTAGTTCTTTAAGTTGTGAGGTTAGGTAGTCAATTAGAAATGTTTCTTGTTTCCTGAGGTGGGCCTTTAGTGCTATGAACTTCCCTCTCAGAACTGCTTCCATTGCATCCCATAGATTTTGTGTTGTTGTGTGTTCATTTTCATTGGTTTCCAGGAATTTTTAAATTTCTTCCTTGATCTCCATGGTAACCCATTCATTGTTTAATATCATGCTACTTAGCCTCCATGTGTTCAAATGTCTTTGCATGTTCTTATTGCAATTGACTTCTAGTTTCATGCCATTGTGATCTGAGAAGATGCTTAATATGATTTCAGTCTTCTTGAACTTTTAGAGACTTAGTTTGTGCCCTAACATGTGGTCTATCTTTGAGAATGTCCCATGTGCACTTGCGAAGAATGTGAATTCTGCATTTTTGGGGTGTAATTCTCTGAGATATGTATTAAATCCATTTGGTCTAGTGCTTCATTTAGAGTCTCTGTTTCCTTGTTAATTTTTTGTCTAGAGGATCTATCCAGTGATGTCAGCGGGGTGTTGAAGTCCCCTGCTATGATTGTATTGCTGTCAATTTCTCCTTTGAAGTCTTCCAGAAGATTTTTAATATATTTTGGTGCTCCTATATTGGATGCAGATATGTTTACCAAGGTTATATCTTCCTGTTGGATAGATCCTTTCAATATTATGTAGTGGCTTTCTTTGTCTCTAGTTATGGCCTTCATTTTGAAATCTAATTTATCAGATATGAGTATTGCTACCCCAGCTTTTTTTCCCTTTTCATTTGCTTGAAAGATATTTTTCCATCCCTTTACTTTCATCCTATGTGAGTCTTTTGTTGTGAGGTGGGTCTCTTGTAAACAACATATATGTGAGTCATGCTTTCTTATCCAGTCAGCTATTCTGTGTCTTTTTATCAGAGCATTCAATCCATTTACATTTAAGGTGATTATTGATATGTACTTATTTATTGCCATTTTTGTTTATTGTGGTTATATTTTTCTTCCTATTTCTTCTACTAATTACAGCAGTCCTTTTAATATTTCTTGCAGTGCTGGTTTGGTGCTAATGTATTCCCTTAGCCTTTTTTTTTTTTTTTTTCTGGGAAGCTCTTTATTTGACCTTCTACTTTGAATGATAGCCTTGCTGGATAGAGTAGTCTTGGATTCAGATCCTTGTTTTTCATGACCTTGATTACTTCATGCCATTCCCTTCTGGCCTGTAGTGTTTCTGTTGAGAAGTCAGCTGATAGCCTTATGGGGATTCCTTTGTAGGTAACCTGTGCTTATCTCTTGCTGCCTTTAGGATTCTCTCTTTGTCTTTAATTTTTGGCATTTTAATTATTATGTGACTTGGTGTGGGCCTGTTTGGGTTCTTCTTATTTGGGGCTCTCTGTGCTTCTTGGACTTGAATGCCTTCTTCCTTCACCAAGTTAGGAAAGTTTTCTGTCACTATTTCTTTAAATATATTCTCTTATCCTTGCTCATTTTCTTCTTCTTCGGGGACTCCTATAATGTGAATGTTTTTACATTTCCAGTTGTCCCACAGTTCTCTTAAGCTGTCTTCCTGTTTTTTAATTGTTTTTTCCTTTTGGTTTTCTGATTGTTTGATTTTTTCTACCTTGTCTTCTAATTCACTGATCCGGTCCTCAGCTTCCTCTACTCTGCTGGTTATTCCTTCCAATGTGTTCTTTATTTCTTCTATGTCATTCTTCATTTCCACTTGGTTGGTTTTCAATGTTTCTATATCTTTACTCATGGTGTTGATGTCCTTACTCATGCTGTTGAGCTTCCTCAAGAGCATGGGTCTGAACTCTACCTCTGATAACTTGCTTAACTGTATTTCATTTATCTCATCTTTGGTAGAGTTCTCTTGTTCTTTTATTTGGGATTTGTTTCTTTGTTTCACCATTTTGGCTATTTCAGTGGGTTTTGGAGCCTGCCAAATTTTCCCTGTGGGTGTTAGTGTTCTGCTGTTTTTGGCTCCCTCTACTGGGTTTGGATGAGTGTGGGAGGGCCCATGTTAAACACCACTGTCAAGTCTTACTTTCCTGGGTAGATTTGCAAGCCCAGGAAAGGTTCAGTTATCCTCTAGCTTTTTGCCTGGAGGCTATCAGCCTCAGTTACTTGAAAAGCCTCGGGTTCTCAGTTGAATGACAAACTCCTTCAGGTGTTCAGTGTAAGAGGATTTCCAAAGAGTGGGGCAGACGCTGATTGTTAATGGACCTCAATTTGCATTTCTTTGGCTCACCTGGTGGGGGCTGAATCTCTGAGGGAGGGGTGGCTCTTTCTCCCCACAGCTCTGGGGAGGAGCAAGCTGTCCAAAGTTCTGTGTGGCCGGGAAAGAGCAAGCTGGCCACTGTCCTTTGTGGCTGCAACTCAGCACAAACTCTGAGTGCCCTCCAAATCCCGAATGTCCCCGCAGAGTTCCAGTCCAGTCTGCCCTCCCTCTGCTGGAGCCCAAGGTGAGTGGCTGTAGCCAATCTAGTGCTCTGTCCCGGCCCTCTGCACTGTGGAGCCGCTTGGGATCTCAACCCCAAGGGCACTGCTCACAGCTAAGACTGCTGCTGTCTGTGGGCACCCAGCCCACCACCCTCTTGCACCTCTGCAGATCCTACCAGGCTTGTCCAGTGTCCCTGGTTATATGGTCCTCTCCCGCTTCTTTTCTGTTGCTTTTTTTCTGACAATTTGTCTTTATTTTAGTTGTAATTCCTGTTTGGTCCTGGGAGATCATCTGTGCAGCTTCCATTCACTCCACTGCCATTTTTCCTCCTCTTCAACATCGTTTTTTTTCTATCTATATATTTTTTTATCTGCTGACTTGTCAACTAGTGAGAGAGATGTATGCATTGGTTTTCTAGAGCTGCCATAACAAATGCCCACAAATTTGGTGTCTTAAAACAATAGGAATTTATTATCTCACAGTTCTGGAGGCCAGAAGTCTGAAATGAAGGTGATGGCAGGGCTATACTCCCTGTGGAGGCTCTGGGGTGGGGCAGGGGGTGGTCATTCTTTGCCTCTTCCAGCTTCTGGAGTCCAGACTCCACTGGGCCTGTGGCTGCCTCACTGATCGCTGCCTCCATCCTCATGTGGCCTTCTCCTCTGTGTCTCCTCTTCTGTCTCTTGTAAGAACACTTGTCATTGGGTTCAGGGCCCACCAGATAACCCAGGATGATCTCATCTCACAGTCCTTCATTACATCTGTAAAGACCCTTTTTCCCAATAAGGTTACAGTTACAAATATTGGGCAGGATGGACATGTCTTTTGGAGGTCACCATTCAACCTGCTACCATGTGTTAACATTTCCCACTATGCCTGCCAATTTCCAACTCCTCGTGCCTCGTCCAACTTTTATTGTATGCAGTATTTTGGGGGTGATGTTATTAGGTATTTGCAGGTTCAGAATTTCCCCCTACTGATGATTTCTTTTATTATTATGTAATTACTGTCTTTATGCTTCCTCAATTTTTTGATTTTATACCTTAAGATCTAGTCGCCTGATATGAATATAGTTTTTCCAACTTTCATGGGTGGGTATGTAATATTCTATCATTTTATTTAAAGATTTTGTGTTTTACTGTCTTTTAGAAATGTCTTTTTGAAAACAGCTCTTATAGTTGGGACTAAACTATATATATATATATATATATATATATATATATATATATATATATATATATATTGGTTAATCCTCACCCAAGGATATTTTTTTCTGTTGATTTTTAGAGAGAGTGGAAAGGCTTGGGGGAGTAAGAGAGGCAGAGAGAGAGAAACATCAATGTGAGAGAGACACATTGTTTGCCTCCCACACGTTCCCCAACTTGGGCCAGGGATTGAACCTGCAACCGAGCTTTGTGCCCTTGACTGGGAATTGAACCTGCGACCCTTTGGTGCACAGGCCAATGCTCTAACCACTGAGTGACACTGGCCAGGGCTGGACTAAAATATTTTAAAATGTATTCAAAAGTAGGGAATATAGGACAATGAACTTTCAGACAGCTATTAACCAGATTCATCAGTTATTAAGATTTTATCACATTTGCTTCCCAAACCCTTTAAAAATGTTCCTTTTCATTTTGTTTTCTTTGCAGAAGAATTGTAAAGCATTTTCCAGATACTATGTCACTTTACCCTATGTACTTTGTATGCATTTCTAAATAATATGAACATTTTCTTTTTTATATAGCAAAATGTCATTATTATATCCAACAAAATTAATAATAATCCTTTGGTATCATATAATACCCAACACATAATTTATTTCCTCCAATTTTTCATGCTTTCTTATGATTGGTAATTTGAATCTGGATCTAAGCAAGGTCATTGTATTTAATTTGGTTGTTATGTCTCTGAGGTTTCTTTCATATAGAACAGTTCCCCCTTTCTTTCATGTTGTTGACTTATTGCAGAAACAAGTTAGTTTCCTGCAGAATGCCGCTGTTTAGTGTTTCTGAAATCTGTGTTTTCCTTTGTGATATCATTTATCTTGTTCTACAACCTCCTGTATTTCCTTTGAATGAAAATTACTCAATCTGAGAGTTTCTGTCTTTTAACTGGTGAGTGTGCTCCATTTACACTGATTGGGATTATTGATATTTAAATTTTATTTCTACTGTCTCCTTCTGTGCTTTCTATCTGCTTTTTCTTTATTTCTTTTTGCCACCTTTGCTACTTTTATTATTTCTCCCTTTACCCTTTGCTAAACATTTGGTTTGCATTATTTTAGTGGCTGTCCTTAAATTTTTAAAATGACCACTCAACCAGACCAAGTAACCAATGTCTTTACCATTTTCTTTAAAATCCTTCTTTCCCTTCCTCCCTCCTTGTCTCTCTCCCTCTCTCCTTCCCTTCCCTTCCCTTCCCTTCCTCCCTCCCTCCCTCCCTCCCTCCCTCCCTCCCTCCCTCTCTTCCTTCCTTCCTTCCTTCCTTCCTTCCTTCCTTCCTTCCTTCCTTCCTTCCTTCCTTCCTTCCTTCCTTCCTTCCTTCCTCTCTCTTTCTCCTTTTCTTCTTTCAAAACTCAACTATTAATTTTCATGCAGCACTTCTAGGTGTCATAGATGAAAGATTTCTGTACTAGTTTAATCTACTGTATTCCAGACTTACTAATATATCAGGAATCTTAAAAAATGTGAATGAATGTGTGTGTGTGTGTGTGTGTGTGTGTGTGTGTGTGTGTGTGTTTATATGCATGTACCTCTGTTTTCCTTAATCTAACTATTGGGCAATCCAGTATAGGATATGCCATGTGGTATCTAAATTCTCTCATCATGTCATTGTAGATCCATTTCAATGTCATTTCTTACAAACTTTTCATAGACATTAATGCAATTGAAGATGCTAAAATTTCATGAAAGCTCTGTTATTATATACTTTATCCAGATAATATCATGTATAGTTATGTTCATATTTATAAAAATTATCAATCTGGAAACATAAAATCATAAGCAATTCTTGTAGAGATCTGTGGATTCCAACATATTTGTCTGGTTGATAGAAACTGGTCTTAGAAATACTATCCCTTGGCTTAGTCCCCAATCAGATTTATTGGTTTTGGAAAGTATTCTCTTCTATGGATCCAATTGAGATATCAGTTCTTCTGTGAAACTTTCTATAATTGTGTGTGTGTGTGGGGGGGGAGAGATAAAAATTAAGCCTATTCTATTAATTGGGGGGTTCTCCAGGGGGAAAAAAGATTTATTTATTTATTTATTTATTTATTTATTTATTTATAGCAATTGGCTCACACCAGTGTGGAGGCTGATGAGTCAAAAATCTGATGAAGTAGGTCGGCAGGTTGGAGACTCAGAGAAATTGCAGTTTGAATCCAAAGGCCATCTCCTGGCAGAATTCCTTCTTGCACAGGGGAGGTCAGTCTTTGTTCTATTAAGGCTTTCAACTGATTGGAGAGGCCCACTCACATTATAGAGAGTAATCTGCTTTACTGAAAATCATTTGATTTAAATATTAATTCCCTCCAAAAAACATCTTCATAGAAACACCCAGAATAATGTTTGACTAAATACCTGACCATTGTGGCCCCACCAAGTTGACACATAAAAGTAACTTTCACACCTACCTTATAGCTTTTACTTGGTTACCCATGTGTGTGTGAGTGTGTTTTTTGTTTTTGTTTTTGTTAATCTTCACCCAAAGATACTTTTTCATTGATTTTTTACATAGAGAAAGAGGAAGAGAGAGAGAGAGAGAAACATCGATGTGAGAGAGATACATCGATTGGTTGTCTCCTGCACGACCCTGACCAGGGCCTGGGATCAAACCTGCAATTGAGGTATATGCCCTTGGCTGGGAATCGAACCCGAGACCCTTCGGTCTGAGGTCTGATGCTCTAACTACTTAGCCAAACCGGCCAGGGCTACCCAGGTGTTTTTATTTCTTTCTCATCTCTTAGTCTGTGACCATCTCAAGGGAACACACTGTCTTTAGTATCTAGTATGGTTCCTGGAATTTAGTAGATGCTGGGTGCACATTTATTGAAAAAATTAATAGTCAAAAGGGAAGCAGGGAAGGAAACTGAAATGTATTTCAGTCATCTGACCTTGAGAAGACACAGATTTTCTGAGTTTATAAAACAATTAATTTATAATATTTATAATTACAGAGCACATACTTATTTCAGATCAGATACTTACAATACAATTAACCTTTACTGAGGGTGCCTTAACAATTAACCTTTACATGCCAGGTACTATGCCAGGTGCCATCCATGTCTCCCATGGACTGTAAGAAGGTATCTATGTAGATCTACAAACTCTTACCTGTTTTTTCTAGAGTAAGGATGGACCATGATTCTTTGTGACTGTTTAGTTATGAAACTCTCTAACAATTTCAGGGATTGACTTAAGGCTTTTTGGGGAGGGAAGTGGGGGAAGCAGGGCTCTTGAATGTTTCCATCTCAAGTACAGGTAACTTTTAGCTACCTGCAGGCAGAGTGAATTGTTTCAAAGTCATCACATACAGTTCTCCAATCTTTGTGCCTGTGGTTCTCTTTCTTCCTTGTAGTAGTCCCCGGTGGGGATATCAGCATATTTAACTGTTGTGTTGGGTCAGATTGCATCCCCTCCAAATTTGTATGTTGAAGTCCTAAAACCTAGTGCTTCAGAATGTGACTATATTCAAAGACAGGAGTCTTTAAAGAGGTAATCAAGTTAAAACAAGATCATTAGGGTTGGCCCTAATCCAATATGACTAGTTGTTTATATGAAGAGAAGATAGGACAACAGACCACAGGGGGGATGATATGAAGACACAAGGACAATATGGCCATGTGCAAGCCAAGAGTAGATGACTCAGAGGAAACCAACTCTGTGCACATCTTGATCTTGAACTTCTTTCTAGGCTCCAGAAATGTGAAGAAATCAATTTCTGTGGGTTAAGCCATATAACCTGTGCTATGGCAGCCCTAATAAACAACACAACCGTGTGTTTCTCATGCACATTTTTTTCTTATCACAATCAGACTCTTCCTTGTTTTTATTTCTTTTGCAGCCAAAACTTTATCCCACCTGGGTTCTCCAGTCAGTGCCCTTGTAAACCTTGCTATTTGGAGCAGAACATAAAAAGTTGAAACAACTCTTAAAGTCAGATAATTCTTGGCTTCACATCTTTTATTACCACTGCAAATAGCTACAGGGTTTAGGCTAAACTGTTTAGGAAGAACCAATCAGTAAAAACCACACGAGACAGAGACAATGTCCTGCTCTGTTTTGCTGGATGACTCTGGTGTAATTAAAGGTACCCATAAAAACCAGTCCCATGGTTCAAATCTGGGCAGGTGCCAGTTAGCTGTAGTATCTATCTGTAGATGGTACCCAATCTTTGCACTTGTTCTTAGAAAAAATAGTATGGGCAGGTCAATGTACTTTCATTGCCATTGTTGGAAATCTAAAAGAAAATGGCCCACTGGGGCAGTATCTTTGACCCTCTACCAATTTTAATATTTTTAAATTATTTTTTTGTAATTTAATGCGAATCACAGTAGGTCCCCTTTCTTCTTTCTCTGTGGACTCTATCTTGTACTGTAGAAGACATGCAAAAATATATAATCACATTTTTTATATCTTTTTTTCTTTCAATACTTCAACACAGAAAAAAATTAAGAAATACCTCCTTTCTTTAAACATTAATAAATCCATATTTTAGATAATTAGATAATGTTACATGAAGAGTATTATGTATTCGCTGCTGAAATTCTTGTTTAAATACTCATCCGAGGACATGCTTAGAAAGACGAAGGTAGAGAGAAAGAGAGAGAGAGAGACATTGATGTGAGAGAGAAACATCAGTTGGCTGCCATCTACACACTTCTTGACTGGGGGTCAAACCTGTGACCCAGGCATGTGCCCTGACCTGGAATTGAACCCGGTAACCTTTCAGTGCGTGGGATGATGCTCAACCAACTGAGCCACTCCAGCCAGGCACTCCTGAGATTCTTATATATACAGTTGACCTGTGAGTCACATGGGTTTGAACTGTGTGGGTCCTCTTAAACATGGATTTTAAAAACAAATACTGTAAATGTATTTTATTTTTCTTATGATTTTCTTAATAACATTTTCTCCCTCTAGCTTACTTTATTGTAAGAATACAGTATGTAATACAGATAACATACGACATATGTGTTAATTGACTGTTAATGTTATTGGTAAGACTTCTGGTCAACAGCAGGCTATTAGTAGTTAAGTTCTGGGGGAGTCAAAGTTATACACAGATTTTCAACTGCACAGAAAATCGGCACTCCCTAACCCCTGTGTTGTTTAAGGGTTAACTATAGTCGTAAATTTAATTTTTACCATCTTTCTCAGCTTCTTGGCTCCTCTTGAAATTCAACGAAAATGTATGTCTTTCTATCCTTGATCAAACAGCTTAATCTTCTGCCTATGATTTCCAATTATACTGGCTTTGAAAGGTCTGAGGACATTGTCTGTATTAAAGACATTGCAGACAGTCTACCATTATTGTAAGCTGTGCAGGCTCAAATCCCACATGAAACCTAGACCTCAATTTATCATAACTCCTGGGCATGTTTATATATTTTTTATAAACAGATTGGAATTATTTATCCTTTTAATCTGGATACACTAAAGAGAAATCTCTCATTTTGGGATAAAAGCTTGGTCTTTTTTTTTTCAAGTTAGGGGAGCTTGTTTCTGACCAAATGAAAGGATTGGGAACCCACCAGCCCTTCTGCAAGTTTCCCTCCTTTCTCTTTAGCTGACAGAGGGGCTATAGAAATCTAGCCCCAGGCCTCTTCCCACTTAAATCCCATGGACCTCTCCTGTTATGGCAAGACCAGGAAACAGGAAATCAGAGATGCAGCAATACTAAGTGTGACCCATGGGACCCCTCATTTGGAGTGGGGAATGTACCACTTTCAGCCTCTTTCTGAGACCTGCCAAGCTCTGCCTGGCTGTCAGTTGTTGGCTAGAGAAAGTGCAAAGTGGGAGCTTGGTAAGCACTTCTGCTCCTTTTCCTTGGTTCCAACGCTTGTTTATGTTTCATTATCTTTTTCATTCAAGGTGAACATGAGCTATTAGGCAGTGCTCATAATACAATTGTTTGGCGTGTACACAGGAATTTTCTCACATTCTTGCAGGACTGATTTTCTCCATGAGAAGCACAAAATTTTGCTGTTCAATACATTTTCTTCTCTTCCCCTTGTACAGGAAAAAAAGGATTCTTGGTCATTTATCTGAAGTTTTGTCACACTGGAAGAAAGGACTGGGACTGCATTAAGGTGTTGCCGCAAAAGAGCAGCTTTGACACAAAGGAGAAACCCTCTTCTGTTTCATGGGTTTATAAAGAGGTCTCTCCTTTAGATGAAAGCCTGGATGCATGTACGCTGCAAGTGAAAAACCTGGAATTAAAAAAAGACGAATCTTTTTTACTCACCAGAATTCTGCACAGGTCAAGGAAATGCCAAACTTAACAGATGTCTTACACTGTGCCCTGCAGGTCAATAAATTAAAGTTTTGTTGAACCAGGAAGAGGAAGGAATTCCAGAACTTCAGGTCCCCAAATGGAAATGCCCCTTAGGACAAGTCTAAACTAGGGAAATAGCACTGGAGCTCTTCCAAGTCAGTTGGCCCAGTCTAGTGTAACTCATTTCTGGGCTCCCTGAAGCTGTTTATTCAACTCTGCCGTCTACAGCACTACAGTGTCAAAGGGAGTTAATCATTAGCGAGTGTGAATAATGTCAGCGTAACAAGGCATGATTGCAGTCTCTCTGTTTTGACAAAATTTTAAGCATTTGTCAGAATTAAAAAAAAAGACCAACAACAAAAAAAAACATGACCACAGAATGTTAAAGTAGCATGCAATTTTGGGAGCAGTTAATTCGCTTTCTAGCATTTAAATTCTCATTGTTTTCCTAGAGAACCAATCTATGCAGAATAACAGAACCATTTAGGTGTAGGGCCTCCTAAACTCCCCCTTCTCCTTCTCTGTCAGAACCACCTAGTACTGCTGTAGAGATAATGTGGGCCCAGCTGTGGCCCAGGGTCTCCTGCTTGTCTCCTGGGCTGAGGATCGCAGTGAGTCCAAGACGTCTCTTTGGTTGAAAATCACAGGAGCCCTGGGTTCTGGAACTCTGAGGTCAGAGATGGTATGTAAAGTAACTTTCCAGAAGGCATTAAAGGATGAATTTTCCTTAGGTCCATGAATTTTCCTTAGGTTCCTCTGAACTCTGGTTGAAAAAAGGTGATCATCCTAAAAACATAAGCAAAATTTCAGCAACCATCTGAAATGGCTCTATGGTTTGAGAGTCAAGGGGACAAGCTCACCGTGATAGCAGCTGAGTCCTAGATTCTGGGGTTTCTCTGAAAATCATGTAACAAATGGTAAAATTATGATACTCTAAAAAGGTGCACAGGTGGACTTCATTTTTTTCTGGGACACCAGCACCCCTCAGACATGCACTTCTTTAGTTAATGCATCATCATTCATTCTCCTTGATGCTCAGTCCAGAATGTCAGGACACATTGAGTCAGCTACCAAATCCTGTTTCCTAAGATCTCCAGTAGGCCCTCTCTTCTCTTCCCATTGCCATTGGCTTTGTTCAGCACTTGTAATTTTGCTCTTGGACTCCTAGCTAGTCCTGATGAATGACCCTCAAATTTAGACAAAAAACTGTTGGAATCACCTCTTTAAATGAAGACTTGACCCTAGTACTCCCTTGTCAGTTCTGTGCGCCCCTTTCCAATGGATGAAGGCCAGCCCTGGAGGTGTGGTCTGCCATTTGCTTCCTAAGTAGGGCTTTCCTTCCACTCCAGCCTCATGTCCATTGTCTCCAGCCTTACACCACACGCTGGAGTCTTATGCATCATGGACTTTCATACCTTTTGGCGCCTTCAAGTTGCCCCTCTACCTAGGATGCCCTCTGTGCATGGCCAACTTGGAAACTCTATTTAGCTGCCCTTATGAAGCTGTTTTTTTATTGCTATTCTCTTTGTCCTCTCCCTTATCTCCACCACCTTGAACTTTATACTTCTTAAGTCCCTGTCTGTTGTCTATCAAAGCATTTACCACATTGTATAAGAAGCATTTATTTATGTCTGTCTCCTTTCCCAGACTATAAGATTCTGGAAGGCAGAGACTGTCATATTCATTTTTGTATCCTCATCTCTTAACACACTACTACTGAGTGCTACAGAGGTTTGTTGAAGTGCACAGAACTGAAGGCTAAGCAGTTGTTAGCATTTATGTTCAAGTAGATAAACTTGATTCAAAATGCCATGCTTGGTTAGATTGTAAAATGAAATGATTCTAACTTGGTCATTCTCAGCCTTGCTGTACTTTGCAGTCACTTGGAGACCTTTAAAAAGTATGGAGGGGAAGCTGGGAGAAGAGAAGCAAGTCTGTCGGGGAACCGTTTTGGGAGAACATCCTGGGTCCCATTTCCTGAGGTTCTGTCCTAATTGGTTTGGAGTGTGGCAGGACATTGGGATTTAAAACAGTTCTTTTAAAAATATATATATTTTTATAGATAGAGGAAGGGAGAAGGAGAAGAAGATGGAAACATCGATGGGAGAGTGAACCATCTATCTGCTGCCTCCTGCATGCCCCCTACTGGGGATTAAGCCTGAAACCCGGGCATCTGCTCTGACCAGGAACTGAACCGATAACCTCTTGGTACCTGGGTTGACGCTCAACCAATGAGCCACAGCGGGCAGGCTAAAACAGTTCTTGAGCCCTGGCCGCTGTGGCTCAGTGGTTAGAGCTTGGCCTGCACACTGTAGGGTCGCAGGTTTGAGTCCCCATCAAGGGCACATATCTGGGTTGCAGGTTCAATCTCCAGCCCTGGTCTGGGCACATGAGGGTGGCAACCAATCAATGTGTCTCTCTCACGTCAATGTTTCTCTCTCTCTCTCTCTCTCTTCCCCTCCCTCCTTTCCAGTCTCTCTAAAAATCAATGGAAAAAATATCCTCAGGATAAACAACACACACACACACACACACACACACACACACACACACACAGTTCCTGAGCTGATGTTAATGTGTGCTAAGTTTGAAATCCATGGTTCTAAGGGAACCCACCATATTAAGGAGAAACCCGTATACTTGGTGTCTTTCCTGCTGTGGTGTCTTTCTGACATGATTTGTAACTCTTTCTACTCCTTCAGACATAGAGACAAGTACAGGTAGAGATTGAGGCCAAGTGTGGGAGAATCTCTCAACCCTGGCCACACAATAGAATCATTACTCAGGAAACAGAAAACACTGATGCCTGGACCTTGACCCAAGAACTGTAAAGCACACACTGACTTTTCTACATCACTCTGGATGGCAGCCTCTGCATGCCATCATCACTCTTTGGGGAGAGGGATAGCTTTTCTTAAGGGTTGTCAGGAGAGAAGGAAGGAGAGAAATTGGGAGAACAGAAAGAGATAAAATTGGGAGGCAGAAAAAAAAAAAGACACATGATACAATGGGAATGTTACCAATAAAAGACTTTGGTTCCATTCAGTGACACCAAAATAAGTTGTGGGAAATTGCTTTCACTTCATGGCTCTTGGGTGCTGATCCTTACAATTGATACTACTTGTCAGGATGTAAAGGGGCAGCCAAGACTTACTACTCCGTGCAGATGCAAACCTTCATGCATTAGGGAATCTGGCAGAGGAAGGCGAGCCAACAGACATTTCTCCTTTTGCACCCAGGGAAGATCTTCAAGTGCAAGCTGCCCTTCACACCTTACGGGAAGTAGAGGAGATGTGGCCACCTTCGTCTTGTTACTTGTGGACATGGCTTGTCATAACCACCCAACTCTACCCTGATTCACTGCATGTTGCCTGAAAGCAGCCAATGAGATGGAGAGGCTAGTTTTTAAAATTTAAACTTCAAAGAAGAAGTTTATAGAGAACAGAGTGGCATGTTATTTATTTAAATACAAGACACAGCAAGACAAAATGAACATATAAGTACTCCGAAGTTTGTATTTTCACAAGGCTCCGTTGCTGATGATAACATTAAGGAATGATGGTTACATGTGCAGCCTTTTACTTCATGAAAAGTTGATGCGACACATGCTTTTTTTTTCTTTTAATCCTCACCTGAGGACATTTTTGCATTTATCTTCAGATAGAGCGGGAGGGAGAGAGAGAGAGAGAGAAACATCAATGCTGGGGCCAGGGACAAACTGCAACCGAGGCACGTGCCCTTAGCAGGAACCAAACCCGGGTCTCTCTAGTCTGCAGGCCAATGCTCTAACCACTGAGCCAAACTGGCCAGGGTGTGACACATGCCTTTTTAGGTGGAGTCTGCTGCTTTAGGTTTAAGAAGGCAGATGGTTTCTATCCCTCGATGGCTTTGGACAGTGTCTCAGATTCTCATTTTCAAGTCAAATATTTACTAACAATGCATTCTCTTATGTCTAATAGGTGCTTTGCATAATCAAGTCCACAGGGGTGCTCCAGCTGAGCTGTCTGGATAGGTGGTGGCTTCTGGCCTTCCATAGTGCCTGGCCTGAGCAGCACCCAGTAAAGGCTTATTTCTGCCCCCATTCTTTTTGCTCTATTTTCCCCATGTTGGGGTACCTCTGGAGCAATTGTGATCCTTGTTTTCCAATTCCAGGGGGCACAAAGATTACTAAGATGTTTAATTTTTTTTTCTCCTGTTTTTAAACACCTTATGTAATAAGGAAAAAGTGTTGACCAAACTTGAATGGATGCCATTTTTTAACATGTGCTTCTGTTTGCTATCTTTCGTATTTAAACATTGTGGCCGGTAGGTTCTAAGATGACCCATCCTCCTGATACTCACTGCCTTGTGTAATCTCCTCTCCTGAGTACCTTGCTTCTAGTGAGTAGGATATCTCAGTCTTGAGAGAACGCCAGTTCCATGATCACATTACAAGGTTGTGACTTCTGTCTTGCCAACAGACACTCTTCCTTGTAGGCTTGTTATGTTCGGGAAGCCACATGGGCAGGGGCTGAGGATGGCCTCCAGCCAACTGCCAGCTAGAAACTGAGCCCCTCTGTCCAACAACCCAAAAGGAATGGGATCCTGCCAACTACCACGTAGGTGAGCTGAGAAGCACATTCTTCCTCAGTTGAACTTTCAAACGAGACCCCAGTCCTAGCTGACTCCTTGACTGCAGCTTTGTGAGAGACCCTGAATTAGAGGACCCACTTACGTTGTACCCAGATTCTTGGCCCCCAGAAACTATGAGATAATAAATGTCTGTTGTTTCAAGTGGCTAAGTTTGTGATACTTTGTTACATAGCAGCAGATAATTGATGCAAACATTATTTGCTAACATTGTGCTATCATATACAATTCTTCTATTGTTATAGATGTTTGGGTTTGTCTTATCTCTATAAAACATTATACAATTATGAAGCAGAAGGGTGGTTCCTTATATGCCTTGGCATCTCACTTGAAGTATTTAATGAAGGATTTTGTATATAGTAAATACCCACTTGAGTGTTTAATGAATGAATGAACAAAAATATGTTTGTTCTTGATATTTTCAGAGTGACTTGGATTCACACCTCTGATATTTGGTATCTATGATTCTGCTATGTTTGTGTAGTTAAAAGGTCCATGCTTATTTCTGCTTAGTTAATAAATAATATTGATTTTTTTCCCCCACAAAACATCACAGTTGTTTTTTTCTAGGAATTTGAAGAATGAGTGGTCCTACTTTTTGCAAGCTTAATGAAGAGCCAAATTGCATGTACTTTAGAAAGTGGGGTAGAATATATTTAGATTATAATTCTGGGTCCTGATTGTTTTCTGACTGCCTCTGCCCACATTTTTCACACTACTCATTCCAAATGGTTACCATTTAGCTGGTCATCTAAAAAGAAACATTTTTCATATGTTAAATCCTTAACTGCTCAAACTGTAGAAGAATGTTCTGATGTTGTCTGTTGGCTTCTGAGATCTGTGTTAAAAAAGACAGATGCTAAGCATTTATCAGTAAGAGCCACTCAATGGGGAAAAAGTATCAATGAAAATGTCAATCCAAAATCAATAAGCCATATTATAATTAATAATTAGTTTGCTTTATTCTCACCTCTCTGCTGTTTGCTATATCTCATTTAGACACAGAGATAACAACCCTGGAAGCTTGATGAAGGTCAGATTAAGGGAAGCCTTCCTACTTTTCTTTAGGGGAAGTGATCCTTGCCTTTATCTTTGCTTCCTTTATAGCACAAGATGCTTCGAGAGATACCACTGACTCCCATGAATGGCCGCCCCATTCCTACTCCCTTGCAGTAGCATTTTTGGGTTTGGACTTCAAAGTTTATAGCTGCCTGTGTTCTTGCTCTGGCAGAAAGACATCCTCTCCCTCAGGCATCTTGCTGCTTAGCTCACTGCTTTGAAATACAGCCATATGGGTGTGTGATCAATCTGTCCTCCTCAAGAAATCCAACCAGGACTGGCAGGGAAATCCATCTGGATCCTCCACGGCTCCCTGAGAGGTGGGGAAGAGCCCATCAAGACTGAGCAGGCAGGGACTGCTGCCAGGTATAGCCAGAGACCTCTCTTTAGATGGTTGAGGACATACCATCTTGAACCTTGTTTCTTGGCCGCATTCTTTCTTGGTGGGTAGATGGGGCTGAAGTTAATGGTGGTCCCAACCCTCAGAGGAGTCCAGTACTGGGTAACATACATTGCAAGCATCGTTGACACACCGGAAGGCAGCCAGAGAGAGGCTTAAATATGTGCTACCTGTAAGCATGGTTCAGGAATTACATAAAAAAAAATTACATGGGCAAACAAAATACTGAATTTCAGCAAGGCAGTTAGCAAATTCTTATGAATTTGAGAGAACATGTGGATTGGCTGATTCTGAGTTTGGGCAGTCTTAATGGAACCACCAGTTCCTGGGGATTGCTGGTTAAAGGATCATTGTCAACCTGGAGGATGTTGAAATGGTCTGTCTTTAATTTCTACTGTTCAATATTTATCAGTGACTTGGATGAGATCATTCATGACACACTGATCTGATCACCTTTATTGATTATAGGATGCAGAATGAGTTTAGCAAATACATTAAATGACAAGAAAAATCCTGAAATATTGGAACAGTGATTAAATATGACAAGATAGACTTCAAAAAGAATAAATGTAGCCCTGGCTGGTGGGGCTCAGTGGGTTGAGCGTTGTCCCATGCACCAAAGGTTGCTGGTTCAATTTCTGGTCAGGGCATATGCCTGGATTGTGGGCTTGACCCCCCTCCCCCGCTACCCCCCACCCCGCTATGGGGTGTGCAGGAGGCAGCAGATTGCTTTTATTTTCTCTCTTTCTCTCTCTCTTCCTCTCCCTTTCATGTCTCTCTAAAAAAAAAAAAAAAAAAAATCAATAAAGACATATTAAAAAAATAAATGTAAAGTCACATGCTTGGGTCACATACCCTCCCCCTCACCCCCACTATATGTTCTTATCTCCCAGAAGAGGAAGGTTTGGATTCTGAAGTGTAGTATTCAGACATGGGCATTGGGGGTGTAGAGGGCAATGTGACATTGTCTGGAGATGCTGAACCAAAAGCTGGCCAGGTCATTCAACAGAGTAATGACCAGAGTTTAGAGAGGGAGGGAGCATCTGGTTACAAAGCGAGCCAAATAGAGATCTGTGACAGAGAAGTCTCCAAGAGGGCGGAGGCAGGTTGTAGGCAGAGCCTGGGGCAGTTCCTGTGCTGATGGTTGTTGTGCTGTTTTTAACTGTTGCAATGGCCTTAGGCATGGGTGGGAGGGAACAGTTAAAGACACCAGCCAGGTGTGAACAAGCATAAATAAAGGGGAAAAGATGTCAGAAATAGCATATAGAAAAAAGGCTCAGGGATTTGAGTTGAAAGCATGATGTGAGTCAAGATTAGAGTGTAGTTCCTAAAATAGCTCATTTGATCTCAGGCTACATTAATAGATATCAATAATATGGGTGATGAATCTTTGTCTGATATCTCCTACTGTCCTGAGTCCAGTAATGGGCAGCACACTTTGCAAGGATCATGGACACACCAGAAGGTAGCCAGAAGAGGGGCTTTATTCATTCATTTATTCACCAATTATTTATTGAACACCTAAGTGCCAGGTACTTTTCTAAACAGTGGAGATTTAGCCACAAAACGGACAAACATAGTCCCTGCTCCCAGTAAACTTATGTTCCAATGAAGAGAGACAGGCAGTAAAGTAGTGCACAAATAAATAAGATATACTGGAATATGTCTTATGGAAAATAAAATGGAATGATGTGTTGGAAAGTGACTTATTAAGTGAAGGGGGTGGTATTTTACTTATATAGGATGGTCAGAAAAAGCCTCTCTGAAGAGCTGAAATCTAAAGAATGAGTAAGAGGCAAGCATGAGCATATCCAGAAAAAGAATTCTGTGGGTTGAAGGAGCAGCAAGTGCAAAGGCCCTGAGGTGGGAAAAAGCATGAAGCATAGACTGAGGGCTGGTGTGTCTGGGAAGTAATGAGTGAGGATGAGAGTAGCAGAAAGTGAAGTCAGAAAGGCAGGAAGGGATGGTGGTGAGGACTCCAGTGAGGGGATGCAAGATGATCCCATTTATTTTACTGTGTTACACAATCACGCCTGCAGCACTGACTATGTGCCAGGTAGTGTCCTCAATGTGTTACAAATGTGAACTCATCAATCTTCATGAGCATGATGGTGATAGCTAATAATCAAATTATGTTTATTGGTTAAAAACGCTTTCACAACTATTATTTGTAACATAAAAAATCATATTAAATAGGACTTTCTAGCACAGTGACTTTACAGACCTTGAATGTGAAACAGAGAAATTAAATGACTTACCCAAGGACCAAATCCTGTGCTGTGTTCCTTCTTAATGTCATGTTCTTTGAATAATAACTAATGAAACCAGGAATATTTAACATGGAGAAAATGTACTTTAGAGGTGGACTCTGTGACCATGTTTGACTGTTTGATGATGGGCTCTGCTCAGTGACCTAATCTTTGACCAGAGACCTTGGGAGTCCTCTCTTCTCGCTGGGTGGAGCCCAGCACTTGCCAGCTTGTTGATGGTTTTTAGTTGTTGCTGTTCTTCTGTTTCATGAAAACCTCAATGTGCTAGAAGAATGCTTTGAATGGTTTGAATTTATGGCTTTGAGCCTTAAACTAGGGAGGGAGGAGTGCAGTGTATGCAAGCATGATGCTGTTCTTATTTATTTAGCCAATTAACAACTATTTTATTGAGCACCTCTCCTAGGCAGAAAACACTGTTCTTGGTGCCGAGTGCAGAGAGATGAACAAAACAGATACAGTTCCTCTCCTTGTGCAGCTTACACTCTGGTGGGAGAGACAGACACCAAACAGATTTACAAAAATCTATGTCATTTCAAATTTTATTAAATGCTGAGGAAGCAGAGAAATGTGTCTTGTTATCCGTTATGGTATTATAATTCACAATGAAATGTAGTGACTTCGAATAACCATAGTCATTTATTTTGCTCACAAACCTGCCTTTTGGGAGCCGGTTCACAGATCTGCTACTGGTTGTCATTTTGGGGCTCAGCTGCAGTTGTGGCTGAGGCCTCAGGTCTGGTATATTGAGCCTCTGCGGGGAACAGCTTGGGCTTCCTCAGAGCACGGTGCTAGGTTCCAAGAAACTCAGTATTTTATGATTGGAGCCCGGGAATGGACAGTCATTTCTGCCCCATTCTATTGGCCAAGCAGTCAAGTTCACCTAAAGTCAAAGAATCTAGCCCGAGTGGTCATAAGCCCAATGCTTGATGGGAAGAATGTTAAAAAAAAAAAAAAAAATTGTGGCCATCTTTGGTCTATCACAAGCTATCATTTCCTAAGTTTCTACCTTTAAGACCTGTGCCCTAGAGAAGGGTTATGTTTGCCTGCAGATTTTCCCCTATAATTAGGATGTGTTGACATTGGTTTATAGGTGCTGGCTGAGGTGTGAGTTTATGGTCGAACTCATGAGGATTATTAACAGATTATCATGTTTCTCCCTTGAGTCTATATTTTCTTTCTTTCTTTTTTTTAAAACTCTCATTGGGTAACTGAGTATAAAAAAGCAAGTTATTGAATATGAATGTCTGTAAAATTAAATATGTATTCTGTATATTTAAAACTTAAAAAAATAGCCCCTTAATTAACCCTTGTTCTGTCATCAATTAATTCTTGTTCTGAATCATACGTGGTTTTAATATGTCCTAGGACATCGTAATCATGCCCCGCTTTATGTCTAGAACCTTTCAAAGTGCTTATCTGACTGCCCATGGTTGTCAAAGGTATACAGGACTAAGAGAAATCCTGCTGAGTTTGCTTGGCTGTTAGTTAATGAACAAGACGTCTCTTTCGCCTTCTCACTCTTGTTGTTCAGTCAGCCTCCCCCTGCTGGGAGAAGGTGGGAACACCTGGTCTGAACTCCGACCACCTACTATTTTCTGTGGATCATTGGGTAAGTTAAACTTTCTGGGATTCAGCTTCCACAGCCAGGAAATGGAGATAACAACGCTGACTTGAAAGCTGTTTTGGAAGATTTAATAAACTGTCTTAAGTGAACCACCCGTGCATACTGTAAGCTCTCAATACAAGTTGGTTTCCTTTCCCTTCTCCAGGCTCTGCTCCATTTGTGTCCCTGCTTTAAGGCAAAATCATCAAAAGAACAATACATTACATGATAGAACATATGTGTGTGTGTGTGTGTGTGTGTGTGTGTGTGTGTGTATTTTTTAAAGATTTTGTTTTGTTGTTGTAAACCCTCACCTGAGGATATTTTTCCAGTTTTTTTTTTGTTTTGTTTTGTTTTTTTTAAAGAGAGCGTGGAAGGGAGGGAGGGAGAGAGAGAGAGAGAAACATCAGTGTGAGAGAAACATATCTCCCAAACCACAGGACTCTGACCAGGGCCAGGGATTGAACCTGCAATCCAGGTATGTGCCCGTGATTGGGAATTGAACCTGTGACCCTTTGGATCATGGGCCGACACTCTAACTGCTGAGCCAAACCGACCGGCCAGGGCATATTTTCAATAGCCCTCACTTCACTGTCTCCCCTTATCATTGACTACTGTTGAAACGTTTGGAGCTACAACACTCTATTGCTGATTTTTACAACAAATACACACATGCTTGCACACACACACACACACACACACACACACACTGCCTCAGCTCTCTTTGTTCACTTAGCAGTGAGATTCAAAGTCTAGCTTACTTAAAAACTTGTCTCTGAGTTCTTGTTACAATAAAAAACTAACTCAAACAAAGTATTTAAAAAAATTAAACAGAAATAGATTTTGGAACACATTTTGGAACACATAGATGGTTTTTCTTCACAACAGCAAATATTTCCTTTATTTCTTCCTTTTGCCAGCGGCCTCTCCTTTCCATCTTGCTCTCAGCACTGCCCAAGGGAAGGCATTGGGGGCAGAGAAAGGCAGCCCCCTCCCAAATTTAGGCTCTGACCCCTGCAGACCCTGCCCACACACACCTCAGAGCAGCCCAGTTTGTCCATTTCGGAGGGTTTGTCTGTTCCTCTGACAGATTCTGTTTGCACTGGCAGATCAAGAGAGAGGAGAGGAAGGAATTACCTCGGATGGCTGGAGCGGAGAACTAATGAAGGGAAGGCTGCAGGGCTTTGCCAGTGGGGCATCTGGCCGAAAAATCTGTGGATGAGTCAGCACAAGTGGACGCTTGCTATTACAAAAATGACCAAAATCGCATATTCTAGGGATCATTGCTGATGGTATCATAGGAAGAGTGAAGAGCTACCATGGAAGAATGCTCTCTTTTATTAACAGACCAGATGTAGGAATTCTGAGACCTTAGGTTGAGTCTTTTGAAAGCAAGAGGCCAGTCTCCAGACACTGTTTAAAGTCAGCATTCAGACTTTCAGATCGCAAGCTCTCTCTACATGCTATTATAAATTGGTCTTTACCTATCTTTATTCCTAGAACTAGAAAAGAACTATCCTTAATACAGAATTGGATATTAAAAGCAGTTTCTTACCCATGTATCCTAAAGCAATCAGTGACATCCGTGATTAATTAGTGCAGGGGTGACTCCTGGAATGCTAATTGTCCTTCTATGGTACAAAAACACAACCTGAGGTTTTTCTTTTCTTTTCTCTCCTCTTCTCTCCTCTTTTCTTTCCTCTTTCTTTTGTCAGTATGTGACTCTGGGTATTCAAATCTAAATACCATTTGCTCGAGATGATTAACATAGTTTATATGCCTGTCAATTAAAACAGCCAAATGTTTTACATTTTTGTGTAGTCAAAATTCAAAGTCACATTTCAAGGGTGTAGAAAAAGACATCAGATATGATCCTACGAGTTCAATAGAAAATGGGAGCTAAGGGCACAGGCTGTGCAGTTGGGCAGACCTTGGATGAGAACTTGCCTAATGCTCTCAGTCTCAAACAGTTATTACAGATGTTTACTCATCTGTAATATTGGATAACAATAATAACTACCTTGACAGATTCTAATGTAAAATAAATGAGATAATCTATGTAAAAAGTTTGGCTCAGTCCCCGGCATAGGACAGACTCAATAGGTACATAGTGCAAGAATATACGTAGTGCTTGTAATCTTGCTGTACAGCTTTGCAGAGGTTATCTAGCTTCTTCATCTCCTACTTTACATTTCTTATTTCTCAGCATTGCTAAGTTAGTTTAGTAGTTACTAAATGCTATTCTTGGTTGGTATTTACCTTTGCATATGTGTCTCATCTCACACCTCTGTTTTGTCTTAGAAGGCAGGGATTGTGTTTGACATCCCTTTAATTATAATTAGTTTCCACTGTGACCTAATTGGTGGTTTGTATACTGTTGGCGCTCACTCGATGTTGCTTGATGATAATGGAGATTGAATAACAGTGCATGGGGCAAGGAAGCCAATGAAGGTAAGAGATTCAGCCTTTATGTGTACGAGAAGCCTTCGAGTTTGCAGGCGAGGAGAAGTTTTTTCTTTATGTCTAGAGACTTCACTCTTCATCCTGGACAGTCCTGTACTTCTCACCCTCATTGTATAAAAGTAGACAGACAAATAGATGTAAATATATCATCACTAGAGGTAACACAATCCCTGATGCTTTGTTTACAGAAATCTTCATGGTCAAAAGACTTTATTACTCTAACTTTGGGTAAAGATGCTCTGTGAATACTAAACTTACTTTATTGTGGTAAATATACATAACATGCTTACCATTTTAGCCACCGCCAAGTGCACAGCTCAGTGGCATTAAGTACACTCACAATGTTGTGCAGGCACCACCACCACCCGTCTCCAGAATTATTTCATATGAACCGAAACTCTGTACCCGTTAACTATTAACTCCGCCTCTCCCCTCCCCCTCCCCCCAGCAACCACCAATCTACTTTCTATATAAATTCGACTACTCTAGATATCTCATATAGTTGGAATTATACAGCATTTATCTTCCTGCGACTGACTTATTTTCCTTGCTTATTGTCCTCAGGGCCCATCCATGTTGTAGCATTGTCAGAATTTCCTTCCCGTTTAGAACTGAGAGTATTGCATTGTTTGCATGTGCCACATTTTGTGTATCCATTCACCTGGTGATGGACATCTAGGCTGTGTCACATCTTGGCTATTGTCAGTGATGCTGTTAGAAACATGGGTGTACACATTTTTTATACTAGATTATTCTTAGGTACTTGCTAATGTAATTCTCAGGTTAGTTCTTTTCAGGGGAGGATCAATGCTGGCCACCATCCCGTAGTGATAGATTCTTATTTCCTGTTGTTCTGCCTGCATCACCCCGTGAATTATTTCCTCTTTAAAGGAGATGTAATTTAAATTTTATGCTCATGGGGACTGGCATGCCCAATGCACGCCGCTGTGCCAGTCCCCTTTCATTCAGGGAAATATTTGAGAAGAGTCCTTACTGCTTAAAATTAAAGCTTGGAAATTGCCTGTTTGGATTAGATTCACCCAAAAAAGAAAAATGTGAAAAATGAGACAGACTTCAAACAAGCCACAGAGCTACTCGTTTCAGACACATCCTGGAAACGCCCCCACACCCCGTGCCAGCTACACGCCACCATCTGAACTGGCTTCAAACTTCCTCGTTGTTTACAAGCAGAGGGCTCTGGCCCTGTTGACGCTATGACTCAGAGCACATAGGGCGATGCCAGCACTGGTAGGAAGAATTCAGATCCCTGAATTGATTTTGTAAAAAAATCTGGAAGCCAAGCAAGACTCCTCTGAGCTCCTCAGTCCTGGCACAAGGTCTGCAGACGCCTTCATGCTTGGGGAGGAGCATAGATCTCTGCCCTGCTTGTGCAGCTAACCCTCTGGTGGGGAGAGCCTTCTCTCCTCCTGCTGGTGAGACCAGGGAAGTGTTTCCAACATTTTTGAAAAGAAGCAAAACCATCTTTCTTTTGACCCTGCTGCGGCAGGTGGGGTCATCTTTTTGACTACGGTGTATTTGCTTTTGACCTTCCGTGGATCCTGGTGCCATAGCCAAAACAAAGGCAAGGAAATATAACCAACCAATGGATGCTAAACACAACAAAAGGAAGACTTTAATCATTTCCAGATACGACCAACCAGATGGTAATGCGATTCTCAGCTTATGTGGGGATGTCGTGTGAGAAACCAGCTGTGTTCTGCATAACTTAGACTGTCATCAGAATGTTATAACATCCCTGGCAAGTGTCAGACACTGTGCCCTTCTCCTGTCCCTTCCTCCTCCATTTCCAACTTGGTCACTTAAGGGACAGGCAGTGTGAGCACAGGACTAGTTGGGTCCCGGAGTCCTCAGACAGCCTGTCTGTGGGAACAGAGTAATGTTGGATATGGGACATCTGGTGGATTAACGCCTGGCACAGTGGAAGCCCTCAATATACGGTTATTGGAAGAATAAATGAGTGAAGCAGACGCGTCTCTGTGACCAGAGATACAAATGGACAATCAATAGCTAATATTAATTTCACTTTGCAGATGGAGAGACTGAGTTATTGAGAGATTAATCGATTTACATGGGCTCAGCCAGCTAGCTACTTAATGTCAGGAACAAGACCAGACTTTATGTTTCCAGGCTCAGAGCTGAAAGTGTTTGTACTAGATTTATGCACTTGCTGACCCGTTCCCGCTGATGGCCACTTTGATAAATCATCTCAATTAGAAGCAGATGTTATCATGGTATACCCTGAGACATGTCTTCCTGAGGTTTCTAACAGTGAGGTTACTGTTTTATGATTTCCTGTCTGCGTGTGGGTCTGTGTTTGTAAACCCTCACAAGCAAATAAGCCGACAATAGCAGCAGCAACAACAATGTAACTAGCTGTGGCATTGCAGTTTTCAGAAGACCTGGAGTATAAAGTCACATGTATTTCCCTGGAGATCATGGTCAGCCTTGCTTGGAAAACAAGCAGTGAAACAGAATTTGCTTTGGTGTATAGAGTCATCAGAAATCACTCACACACAGCAATGGAAGTTTCTGGGAATCTTGATCTGGAAAACAATAATTATAACAACCATTCCTGCCTTTATGACATCTGGAATTAACCGTCATGTTCAGGGAATCTTGACTTGGATGTAGATATTTTCTTAAAACCATTTCTTTCTCATTTAGTATTCACATGGCTTTTATTTTCCTGTAATAATTTTCATTTTGATTGTAAATGTATACATGTAAATTTTGCAAGAATTTGGGGAAGACATGCATAGGTATAAAGATAAAATAAAAACCACAACTAATTCACTACCTAGAAGTTAACCATTATTAACATTCTGGGATATACTCTTTTCTCCTCTCATAAACACACACACACACACACACACACACACACACACGCAAATATTCTACTACACATTTCATTGTACAATCTGCTTTTTTTTCACTTAAAGATATATTGTAAGAATATCTCCATGCAATGGAATTCTTCTAAAACCAGTTTCTTTGAAAAAGTGTAGCACAGTTTTCTACTGTATAGATTTACCATATTTACTTAACCATTGACCATTTCCTTATGGTAGAATTTTAACATAATTCTGATTTTTATGGTTTGTATACATGGTGAATAATATAGCAGCTATTTTTATATCCATAGGCTTTCTTTTAGACATACATTTATTTTGAACAATAAAGTATTTGATCTTTATTGTGAATCCACTCTTTCACCTCGGGACCTTGGAATTAGAGCAAAAATGAGAAAAAGAAACAGGAGAATGAATAAATTTCAGGCAGTTCATGTTAATTAAACTATAAAAATGCTTCCTCCCTCCTCTCTCCCTCCCTCTCTCCCTTATTTTAATGAATGCCTACTGTGTGTCAGGCATGGTGCAAGCCCTTCGAATAACAACAGGCAAGTGCGAGTCCCTGCTTTAATAAACATGCCAGATGGTGGGTCTGCAATGTGCCTAACTGAGATTATTAGCCTTGTAGGACAGGTGAAATAGGCAACTGTTGATCGGAGGGGTGGTTTGAGGAGTGCTGCTGAAAGCGGTCCGTGTGTGCATGTACGTGAGTGCGTGTGTGTGTGAGCATGGGTGCACACATTTTCATGGGTGGCTAAGGGCATGTGGGACAGAGAGGGTTGGATGAGTTGAGTGCCCTTCACTTAGGACCTTGGGAGCGTCTCAGTGCTTTAATTCTCTGTTCAGCCCTGAAAATAATAACATAAAATTCCTACTTTCCAGAATCCAAAGTTTCTTTAAAGTCACATGGCATTCATTCTTGCACCCAGATGTTGCATAATGTTGCACACTTTTATCTCATGTATCCACCAAATGGTAACATCCTAATACCGGACCAATAGACACAAGAAGAAGGGTTGCCACCAGCCGTCTTTCAGTCTTTGCTTCTCTTTCTGGGACCAGATTCTCCTGTCTCTTGAGCTTATTCCCTCTTGGGATGGATGTGGTTGATGTACAGGCAAAATTAGATCCTTTCTTGTCATTATTGTATCTCCACTAACAGAAAGTCGAAGGGGCAGACTGGGTCTCAGGGCATTGCCCGAGGCAGGCTGTGCGTGTGTGGGGGCTGGTCTCAGTCTCCCACTGGAACGCAGTCCCTCCACGGTGTCGGATTCCGTGGAATTCTCCCTCACTTCCACACCCCATTCCCAGGCTCCTAAGATCTTCACCAAGGGCCAAGTCAATTATAGGCAGCTGATTCTCGTGTCAGGTGACACCGTTTAGTTACACTTGAGAACAGAAACATTTCTGTGGCCCTGTCTTACTGACCAGTACAATGTTATCTTTGATTTAGTTGCTCAGAACAAACATTCCACATAAAAAAGAATGTGACAACTAAACAAACACATTTAGTATATGTAGGGAGATAACTGTCTTTAGCAAATTCCCCATAAACCAGTAGAGCAAATATTTTGGGACAGAGCTATATACATGTTAACAGAAAAATACTACAAGTATCTTAATAAAGCTGAATGGTTTACAGTGATGCCTGTCTAAAATTATGACTTTTTGAGCAGTTAGGATGTGCTCTATACCATGAACTAAATTTTAAATTTCTATTTAATATTTGAAAAAACAAAACAAAAACAGAAACGGGGCTTAGAGAGGTTAAATAACTTTCCCAAAGCTACATAACCAGTGAGTTCCAAAGATGGAACTTGAACTCTAAAGCCCTTACTCTTAACCAGCTTGTTTTCTAAAGATAACATTTTGTTAACACTGGTATGTCATGTAATTTCATTTAATACTCATCCTATCCTGAGGTGTTGGTCTTATTTTAATAAGAAGGAAACTGAGGCCCAAAGAGATCAAGAGGGTCCCTCAAGGTGTATTGTTATTAAGTAAAGATCCAGACGCTCACCCCAAGTCTGTATAACTCCAGAGCACATGAAATTCCCGTCACTGTAGTCTCTTCTGGAGCCTGTGTGGTTTGAAATGCTTCTGGTTTCTCCAAGAAACACTGCTTCCACCTCCATTCGTTTTTCAGACTTGAGAAACCACTAGAAGTGGAAATAAATAGGATTTGGATAGAGAGGGAAGAAAAAAACACAGAAAAATCTGAGCAGGAACAGAGAAAGGGGAATATTTTTCCCTACTCAATTTTTCAAATGGTTTTGGAATCATTTTTTTCCCCCTTTCAATCACATTCAGAGCATGCTCCATTTATTTTCCAACCTGGCTGGGGTAATTTCTTCGTGTTTCACATATTCATAATCTTCACTTAAGATTGTTAAATGCATGTGTCCCGTGTTTTAGATAGCTGGCAAGCCAGCCTGGAGTCCTCTCTCTGGGAAGGGTGTGGAGGTGGCGGGGTGCTGGTCTCCTAAAGGGTAGAGAGACAGAGCTGCAGGGCTCTGACACAGGAGAAGATCCAGAAAAAGTAGGACACCCTGGAGGGTATTTGCCATCTAACAAGGTTGAGTTACATCCCAAATGAAGCGAAATCAAAGCAGCCTGGCCTCACATTAAAGATGGGAGTCAGCCTGGAGCTGACAAAGCCCAGGCTACGCAGGGGCTCAATGACAGGAGGAGAAATGAAGATATCCCTCAGCTCTCCACCCACCTCCTTTCCCCCAGACCCAAGATGCTCTATTGAATTTCATGCTGGGTGGAAAGAGCACGTATGCTGCCTGCAGATGCCTCTGTCCGCGGGTCGTCAGTGCTTTAAATGCATCCTCAAAGGAAATCCTAAAGGAAATCTCTCCCCTGCCAAAATACATATGTGTGTAGAGGATACAGACGTGCATTCTGGAGATGAGGGAGGCTTCAAGGAGACGGTTTGCTTGGAGTGCCCAGAAAGCTCCTGGCCATGGGAGCTGAGAGAGAGGATCTTTGCGTGTGAGCAAAGTCCTTGCCAACTGGTTGCTGTGGGGGACAGAAAATGCTCCCTGGCCCAGAGTAGAATCTTCCAGCCAGCTGGGGAGGGGTTGGCCAAGGGTTTATGTGGGAGTGTGCATTCTCCAGGCAGGCAAAGTAGTTGGCACCTATGCGACAAAAGTGTTCCCTAATGGGAAGTGACATCTTTCACTCCTTTGATGCATGCATTTCTATGTCCAGGTTGTTCCAGGTTTTTATTAGCTAAGGCAATTTTGTAAATACAAGGAAAAAACCCCCCAAACCAATAACACTTAGACGTGTTATAGTGTAAATATACGCGCACGCGCGCGCGCACACACACACACACACAGACACACACACACACACATCTACCTACCTTGAGACCATAGTCCCAACTGTGAAGGATCTCAATTCCTTCTTAAGATCGTCCTTGCATTCAGAAATATTTTTACCTTTGATTAATCACATTTTGAAATTACTCTTCCTATAAACCAGCGACTCTCAGCCTGGGAAGCAGCCAGGACCTCACACTCAGAGACTTTGATTGCACTGTTGTGGAGGAGTCTGGGGCTTGGGTGTTCTTCACCTGCTCCTCGCGTGGCTCTGACGTTCAGGCAGGGCTGAGAGCCCCTGGCATCTACGGAGAAGCACAGCAGGCCGTCCCTTGCCTGCTCCGTGGACCATTTCTGCTAGGCCTAGAGGAGAGGATGAGGTCAGAATTCTGAGTTTAAGCCAATTATAATTTGCTCTTAATATTGTAGTTCAGGTGGATTTCTTGTGTATTTCACCGTCACGCTTTTTGGACACAGGAAATCCGTTTGACCTATTGATTTTGTGGAGCAGGTCTCCAGAAGTGTTAAAATCGCTCACACTGTCCTGTGTGGCCACGTGGTAATCTTTGGCTTAGCAGACTGCTAGCCTCCAGCTGTAACATCCCCACAAACTCCCCCGTCAGGAGACACACATCTGAGAAAACATGTTGGCATCTTTTCATTTACCTGTAAAATGAAGGAAAAAAACAAATATAATGAGTGTTTGGATGGGTTTCACACTCCCTCTGAGAGAATCCCAGTGGTCATTAATTAGCCTTTTCAGATTACCATAATTATATTGTGCTTCCTGTTTTTTAGTGGAGGAAGTGGATGTACAGGATAACTGGGCCAGAGTGATCTGGTTATGACTGGACCGACCTGTTCACCGTTCCAGGCTACAGTGGGTCCACCTCCCTCAATCAGCACGGCTCTCTGTCGAGGCCTCAAGAAGAAATGACGTTTGACGTAAGGATCGAGAAAACCCCCAAATGTCTTTAGATCTTAGGGCATTATTGCTGGCTCAGTTGTACTATCCCAGGAGTCTGAATAAAAAAAATGTATTGAGCTATGTTACATAATATAGTAGAATCCCACATTTAAAAAGTATATATGTGTGATATATTTAATATATATTATATAAAATATAATGCAAATATTTGTAATTGCCTTTCATAGGATTAGCCACCAGATGAACACAATATTATCTGGATCCTACAAAAATCCTGTAAATTTGAGGAAAATCAATACACATATCTCCTAAGATATCTTAAAAAATATTCATATTCCAGTTTGAACCTTTTAACCTAGGTAAGCAGCATTTAATTAAAAAATTTTTTTTTCTTTATTGATTTTAGAGAGAGAGGAAGGGAGAGGGAGAGAGAGATAGAAACACTGATGAGAGAGAACATTGATTGGCTGCCTCCTGCATGCCCCCCACTGAGGATTGGGCCCACAACCTGGGCATGTGCCCTGACCGGGAATCGAACTGGCGACCTCTTCGTTCATGGGTAGATGCTCAACCACTGAGCCACACCGGCCAGGCAAGCAGCATTTAATTTTATTTTAAAATATTATTTACTTATTTTCAAATATTCGCATAGGTCAAAATTCAAACGGTGCCAACACTGAAAAGCCTTCCTCCTGCCATTCTTCCAGTTACCCACTCCTCCTTCCTTGATCCACACAGTGCTACCAGTCTCTTGTATGGAGAACTTTCATTTACGTAATATTTAGCTAGAACTGGACGACCAAGAGGATCATTCTCACTGAAAGCACAAAAATAAGTTTCGATGGAAAATGGAGGAAGAAAGGAGCGTCATCTTTGAATAGGCACTATGTCCATATTTACCTCTGAATTACTTTTCAGAATCAGTCTCCACCAGTTGTCGGCCAAGCATAATGCCTTCTCATTCATGCTGAAGAATGTTTGCTCATTTAATTGGCTGTTGATGGAGTTCTATCTTCCTTACACGTCTTCACAGGTCGCACGCTCCTGTGTGCCTTCAGTTTCTATACCCCTGGTGAGGCCTAGATTATGCAAGTTGGGCCTCCTCACCTTTGATTCCCATTTTCTGACCAGCCTACTACCTGCCCTCATTTGACCTGGAGACTTTGAAGTTCCCTGCCTGCCCCTCCCCACCCATGCTGTTCGGGTGCTGCCTCCCAGCTCTAGGTCGCATTCATGGTGCTTGGAGGCTTGGAGCACTTTCTCCGAGATGTGGAGCAGGAGAGGGCTGAGGTGTTCTCTTGCTGTGTTAAGAGTTGCCTCCTACTTTCCCAGCAGGAAGGAGAGCCCAGTTGGGGTGAGGAAGCAGATTTTCAGCCACTGCTGCATGTCAAATAGGACGTCCTATTGTTTTGTTTACCTTATCGACTAATTCTATGATTTTATTTCCAGAAGGGTTTTGCCAGGTGACAGATACTCTGGGTGACTGAGAAAGAGTGTAGCAGGAGGAACTGCACTGGCTCTGTTTGGACCAATACAATCCTGACCTATTCTTCATCATCTTTCCCTCGGTGATATCCTTGTGGTCAGAAACCCAGAAGAATTTGTGGAACGGGGCTGTACTGGACAGGTTGGAGCTAAGAGAGCAGTTTCCCTAGCAACTGTAGCCATACGAAAGGCTGGCAAGTCTTTCTTGTCTCATTTTTCATTTCATTTTCTGCGGTTCCTGAAAGGAGGTCAGATGCTCTGTGTTAAGTTCACACTGCAGTTTTGCTTGTGGTACCTTCTGTCTCAGGACTGGGGAAGGCAGATCAGTACAAGTCACCGGCTGCTTTTGTTGATTTCAATTAGAAACGAGCATGTACACACAGTCACATTTTGCCGTTAGTTCTCCAAGAATCACAGGGCATTCAATTTATCTGTGAAGATTTCAGAAAGGAAAGTATAAGGGCAAAGGACAGCATCAGCCATGCACATATTTGCAGGTCATCGCTCTTTGACGAGAGCTATTCTGATTTCAAAGGCACATCAGAATATTTTTGGTAACAGCAAACAGCCTGTTTGGTTTGTTTGTTTGTTGTTTTTTTAGTTCAGATTAGTCCTCTACTAACATGATTCCTCTTCTAAAATTATATGCAAGATCTAAAGTGGAAGTTTATGGTTAATTTCAAGTTTCCAAATTCAATTCAACAATATTTATTGCCTCTCTGATTACTAAGAACTGCAGGGGATAAGCAGATGTGGTGAGATGGTCTGTGCCCTCAAGGAGTTTCAAATTTAGTAGTGGAAATAAGACAAATACGGTGTAATTACAACGACAAGGAAGAAAGTGATAAATGGGGCAACGCAGTGGTTATCGACCTTGGCTGCATATTGGAATCACCTGGGAGCTATAAAAACACCCCGGCCAGTTCCTCCCTAGAGGTTCTGACTTAATTGGTCTGGGGTGCAGCTGGGGGACTGGGACTTCAGACAAGCTTTCCAGGTGATTCAAGATTGAGAACCACTGGCAAAGAGCATCCAAGACATGTCCAAGAGACAATTTGGTTTCCTTGGATCAGAAATGGCTTAGTTTCAGGCAGCACTTGAGAACAGGAAAAGTGGGTGTGATACTAGTAGGCAGAGAAATTTGGGAGTGACAGATGTTTGAGGAGAAGGAGAGACGCCACGGAGGTGGAACTGGCGGGTGGTTAGAAGAACGGGAGCAGACCACCTCCGCGAAGGCTGGAGAAGCACGACCCGGGCAGGGAGGGATCGGGAGGTGGTCGGTGCAAGGAACGCTGAGCTGGAGGAGGCCCTGGCTCAAGTTCGGTTTTTCTGTTTTCAGTGGTGATCTTCGGGGGGTTGAGTTGACTTTGGGAGGAATCAAGCAGAAGACAAGAAAAGAGCTTATTATGGGAGAAGAGGATGAGTCCGCAATCTGACGAAATTGCCACAGTATAGATTTAGGGGGCACCTTGGAGATACTTTGGTTAAGCTCCTCTGTTCTGCAGTTGAGGAGGCCCTGAAGGAACTGACCTGCGAGGTGGCATGAGCACCGAGGGGCGGTTGTGAGTCCGCGGTCAGCGGGGTGTCCAGCGGAGATGTCCGGAGGGCAGTTTACAAGCAGGTCTGAAGCTGAGAGCAGAGGTCAGGGACAGAGGTACAACGATGAGGATAATTACCAATGAGATAATTAGGACTTGAGGGCGAGGGAGGAATACGGAGAGAAAAGGGAGTGATATTTAGATGAAAAGAGGATGTGAAACTAACAAGAGGGGCCTGGAATGAGCACCACAGAAACAGGAGAATGGGAAGCATTCAGAGGCACAGACGCCGAGAAAAGTTCACGGAGGAAGGGTGTACCCGCGATCGCCGCAGAGGGGGCGAGCATGGCTCGGGTGGCTTGTCCGGGACCTGCGCCAGCCTGGTGCTCTGGCTGGCAGCCGTGGTGGGTCAGGAGCGCAGGGCCGCTGGGGAGGTTCCTGCCAGCTCTCCCTGTGAGGTTGACAGTCCCCCCTTCTCTCAGTCACTTCTCATGATCAGAACACAAAATGGTTGCAGTGAAACATGGATAGACCAATTTGCTTTCTGAGGAGGAAAAAAAGCCTCCAATTCTACAATTTTGAGTAAGACTAATGAAAAAAAAAAAAAAAAAGACATTCCATAATATGACCTAGAAAAAAATAAAACACATAGCTAAAATATAAGGCCATCATTAGTTATCTTTCTAATGTTTATGCCCCAATCACTTAGAAATAAATGACCATGGGCAGCGGGGAGGGAACACACATGTAGATTGTGTGTATCCTATCTGATATGCAGATCGGGAGAGGGAGGATTTGTGAGGGGTTGTAGATGGGAAAAAGCAAAGAGACTCTGGGTTTTCCCCTTTGGGGCGTGCAGGCAGCATGCTTCAAGCTGTTTACTGGCTCTGCTCAGTGGTGAGAATACCTAAAGGCGTCATGCCTCCAAAAATCCCCCTTGGCAGCCCAGAAAGAGGGAGTTAATGAACAAGGACAGTCGCTACCAACAAAAGAAGAAATGCGTTATTTATTATTCACTCATCTCCAGGGTCCCTGTGCTATTCAGAATTAACATGCTCTCTGGAATAATGGCTTAACACCTCCTGGCTTGACATGGCTGTGCTTATCCAAGCACACTCAGCATCTTTCTGAGGGACAGGATGGAGCCGTAATGGAGCTCATCCCCCTTTTCCAGCCCTTAGAGGTCATCTGGTACCACCTGTCATGCCAATGCAGGCATTACCTCCCAGCATCCCTGACAAGGACTGCCTCGTCTTGCATGTTTCTGCTTACGGGGAGTTCACCACCTAATAAGGCAGCCCATTCTGTTTTTTAAGTGATTTTAGAACTTTTAGGAAGTTTTTCCATGTGTTAAATTCTTCCTTTCTATAGCCTCTGGCTTGCACCTGGTCCTAGGTCTTATCTCTTTTAGATTTCATCATTCCCCCTCAAGCTCTTTATTAAGTATTGAACTTGTATTCTACTGCTGGAGTCATCATTTTCATTTGCTTTGTGAGATTAAAAAAAAAGAAGAAGAAGAAAAAAACCTGAAGAAAATCATAGCAATGCACTCAAATGAAAATTCTTTGGTATAATGTTCAGGTCCATTTGGGGCCCTCTATCCCTTTAAAAAAGTCCTTGAAGTCAACACCACATTGATAACTTTGTTTGCTCATTAATCTTAGCAGAGTGTAGGCTACTGTTAGTAGTTTCCCTAAATTGAATGATCTATTATGTGTCTTTGACAAATGTGTTTCTGTGCAGGAACTTCCGCTCCTGCGTGCAGGGCCCACTGAGTGGAGCCAGTCCACAGTGTGAACGCAAAGGCACGGCTCCTGCCACTGGTGAACCTGGGCGATGTCTGAGCTATCAGAAAATGCAGTCGTCACTTACAGAGGTTCATTTGCATCCAAGTTGCAGAACTCTTTTTTATTTTTATTTCTACTGTCATGGTAGAGAAAGAGCCATGCTAAATATTTTTCAAGATAGTAAAGCGCTAAAGCAGCCACTGAGAGTATTTGGTAAATTCCTGCTGAGTTGATTTGAATGAAATCTGCTTCAGTAAGTTTTACCTGAACTTACGTTTTCCTGTGGGGGTACTGGTGGGTGGGGTTCTTCTCCACAAAACAAGAGAGACATCTTTTGATAATTTCCACTTGTGTGAATGTATTTGGATTCTGTAGCACTTCTTTGGATGACTAGGTCAAGGATCCTGTTAGATGTTATTTGAAAATATTTTTTTTTGAAAGAGAGACTACAAAAGAGAAAAATCAGCTTATCCACAGACAAGGTGGATTCGGAATCTATGCTAGCATGTTCCACGGGGCAGCAGAAATTTCTACAGCTCAATGTCTCAAATATCCAAAATGCTTACCTTTCTTTTTCATCAGAGTTCTTCAGAGTCTTTAGGTCTCTGGATGATTGTTTCAGTCACATTCACTCATCAGACAATTAACATTGTTATTTTTGTCCACATTGACTAAGAAACATGCAAATGAGTTGCAAATGATATTTTTCCATACATGGTTTTCCGGGGTATTCTTCCTGATTCCTCTTACATAAGTTTACATATAGTGTGACTTGACAGGATTTGAATGAGACAATGCTCTCTTCCTTCTAACCAATGCCCTTATCATATCCAGCTCTATTACTTCCACCCTGACAGGCAGTCCCGGCTAGTGTCACTTGGCTGGTGTGGGTTTGTAAGTTGCTGGTCCCTGGATACCAGATGCATTTGTAAGTCAGTCCCTCTCTGTCGATTCTCGGCAGCCGGTCTGTCAATCTACTTAATGATTGCTCCTCTTGGCCTTTTTAGTAGGCATTTATGTACATTAATGGTAGAAGTTTTATGTACAAATAAAATTTGACATGTTTTTCAAGTGTTGGGTTGGCATTTAGTGGACACTTTAGTGCTTACTCTGTAAATTGAAGGGCTGTTAATTTTACTGGAAGGCCAATCCTTGGAAACAAAGCCAATGGCAAAGCACCTCTCCCAGCCCCCTTAACCCTTCTGCTGAGGTACAATTTTTCCTACCACTTAATGAAAGGATAGCTCAGTAGATGACAGGCATCTAGATGCTGGGGCATTGGGGGGGGGGTGAGTAAAAGGAAAAAGTGTGAAAATAATGAAAGGGTTGTTTAAGCAGAAGATGTGTGGAACTGTTACCGTAGTTAGCTAGTTATTAAAAGGAAAAACAAGGGAAGTCAGAGATTGTTGCGCACGGTCAGCTGAGGACACTGAGCCTGTTAGCTTCACACCCCAAGAAACCACAGCATTGTCCTCCAAGGGGATTAACACCCTTCCCTTCCCCACTCTGGTACCAGATTTTGTATGTGGGAGAGGGGAGCAGGGGGAGATAAGGACATATGCAATAAAGTAAAAATGGTTCAGGGGAGGTACTTAACCATAGAGGACTGTCAGTCTAACCTGGGTAAAGGATCACTGGCTGGGGGGTGGACCCAACGCAAGCCCAAGAAAGTCTGGGAAGCTGATTGTTACTTTGAAAAAGCTTCTGGTTCCTCCCAAGGCTGAGAATACATCATTCTAGTACATAATCCCAGGTGAACAAGGAATCTCTCTCTCTCTCTCTCTCTCTCCCCCCCCCCCCGGGTGACCCCGTTTGTTCGTGTTCTCTCCTGCCTGGGAGATGAGAAACTGGGAAACCAGGAGGGGAACTCCTTTGGTTTTGCATCACGAATAAACTGCCTAGCCAAATCGCAATCTCCCCTGAGTGGATCCTTGGAATTCTTTCCTCCAGATCTCGTGGAACAGCCTGTTTCCTGCCAACAGCAGTGCCTATAATTGTGTGAGAGAGGAGAAATAAGTTTGGAAAGGGGAGATCTGAAGTTTTTAGATAAATTAACAGAATATTGTCTCTCTCTCAAATTCTGTGATGGGGACTCCTTGCCTATAATGGGGTGTGACATGTTGTAGAATCTGGTTGTTTTTGAATCTTTACATGTAGATTCAGATGGGTTTTGGGGAGAGCCAAAGGCCTTTTTTCAAGGTCTATTTCCAATGTGACTTTTCCCACTGAGAGTTCTCTGATTCCCCCCATGATGGAGTCTTTTCTGCTTGGATATCCTAGGGCATTCAGTGCCTTGTTTTGCCTGAGAGGTTCCTCTTCACTGTTCTTCATCCCTCTTGCTGAGCTGTGTGCTCCCTGAAGGTGGGGCACCTTGCATCTCTCTGTGTCTTTCCTGCCGCACTGGGTGCAGAAGGCGTCCTCCGGATCTTGAGTTGAGTTGGAAAGACTGGAGTTGAAAGGGTGAGAGAGAAAGCAGGCAGGCTTCGAAAGCCTCTTCTGTTTTCAAGAGCTGGAGATGTACCCCAGAGGCCTCCCAGGGGAAGGAACTGGCCCTGTGTCATGATGCGTAGAAGTTGCTGTCTTGGTGGAGGGGATGTCTGTGAAAGCCTGCCAGGGCATTTTTAAGCTGATGTCTTCTCAGAGTCCTCAGTGCTCTTGGGCACAGCTAGGCTCTGAGGAAGAGGGTGACTCTGTCGGGTCATTAGCAAACATTTAACCTCAAAGTGCTGGGGGTAGGGAAGGAGAAGGCCTGGAGGATGAGGCCAGTTCAGTACCAGGAAAATAGGTCAGAATTTTGAGTGGCATCTTGTATGTTTGAGGACTGTATTATCATTCTCTAGGTAAGTGTCCCAGATTGAATGGGTGACATTGTCTCACCCTTCTTTTCTTTTTCTTTTTCTTTTTTGTTAGTCCTTACCTGAGGATATTTTTCTATTGATTTTTAGATAGAGTAGAAGGGAGGGAGAGAGAGAAACATCGATGTGAGACACATCGATTAGGTTGCCTCCTGCATGACCCCCACTGGGGTTGAGGATCGAACCTGAGACCCTTCAATCTGAGGGCTGACACTCCAACCACTGAGCCAAACTGGCCAAGGCTCACCTTTATTTTCTAAATCCTTTCAACCACACTGATCTGTGGAATCTTCCAATAGAGAGGTTTTATCTCATTCATCCTTGAGGTTAGCTTGGGTGCCTGGCACTGGATTCCAGCTGAGTGAGCGAATCCTTTGACCCCTGTTACGACACTCACTTCCTTGTGCCTGCCTCCAGTTTGATGTCTACATTCTGCCATCAGACAGTCGATTCTTCAAAGACAGCCCTTCTTTTTGAACTTCGACAGTGCCTAGCTCAATGCCTTACACTGATTAGGGTTTTTAAAGAGCAATAATAGTACATTGTAAATAAAACTATTGTTGTCATTAATACTTTAATTTTTATATACTAATTAAAAAATCAGAAACATTTAATTTTAATATTATTTAATTTTATTATTTGATACGTATTAAATGTTATTATATAAAAAAATGATAGTTTAAATATAAAAGACATACCTATGAACCACTACCCAATTCAAGAGTTATGTTTTGGAAATTTCCATTGTGCTGTGTATTTTTCTCCTACCCCAAACCCTGCTATGACTCTCCTAAAATTCATGTTTATCAGTCCATTGTATTTCATCGTAAATACAGTTTTATCTCAATGTATGTATTCTTAAACAATGTGCTGTTTAGTTGCATTTGTTCTTAAGTTATATTTTTAAAAATTCTATCATTTTGTTTGTAAGTTTCGAGAACTTTCTTTTCTTTACTTAAAATAGTTTCCAAGATGCACTCATGTTGCTGCATGTATTTGTAGTTTATTAATGTTCATTGTTATGTAATATTCTGTGGCATGAAAATACTACAGTTGTTTTTTCATATCTTATTGATGGACATTTGGCTTGTTTATTGTCTTTGCTCTTATATTTTGCTGGTCTGGACCAAGAACATGTGTAAGCATTTATTTGGGATATGTACATTTCAGAGTAGGGTCTGAAACAACGTTGAAACAGACTATAGACAGAGAACAGACTGATGGTTGCCAGAGGGGAGGGGAGTTGGGGGACTGGGTGAAAAGGAGGGATTAAGAAGTAGTTACAAAATTGGTAGTTACAAAGTAGACACAGGGATATAAAGTACAGCATAGGGAATATAGTCAATGATATTGTAATAACTATGTATGGCACCAGGTGGGTACTGCAAATATTGGGGGAACCACTTTGTTAAGGTCTATGATTGCTTAACTACTATGCTGTACACCTGAAACTAATACTAAATGACATTTAATGTAAACTATAATTGAAAAATAAAAAATAAATAAAATCCTCTTCTTCAAAAGTAGAGTAGGGTCTGCCATTTTTTTTTTTTTTTTTAACTTGGAAAGACAATGCCAAATTGTTTTCCAAAGTGGATTACCAATTTATCCTCCCCCTAGCCATCTATGGGATTCCACATTAATCTGCTTTCTCTACAGCATTTAGTACTATAAGACAGCCCCCCCTTTTCTTTCTTAAACAGTCTGCTGGGTAGAAGATGATATTTGACTTTCCAATTCTCTGCTTTATAGTGGGGATGGGGCTGAGAGTAGGTTTTGTAATGTGTGCTTGTTGAACTGAGTTTACTAGAGACTCCACAGACTCTTACAGCTAGATGGGATTTTATAGAACGGGTCATCTGAGAGAGCCAAGGACCAGAGAGCAGGAGGCTCACATTCTCTCTCTCTCCCTTCTCCTCCTCCCTCCCTTCCTCCTTTCCTTCCTCCCTCTCTGTATGTATGTATATACACATGACATACACATATCTTTATCTTTGTATCACAATGATGTGTGTATGTTTGTGTGTTACAGAGAACACACATACTGACATGTTACTATCATCACAGTCCCCACGCAGGAGAGGAGAGGAAAGGAAAGATCTGCACTCCTGAGAAGTGGTGAAAGTAACCACTCTGCTAAAGGGATTGTGGGCTGTGGGATCATCACCAGTTGGAGAGCATTATGCAGCAGGACGTGTGGTGTGTGTGTGTGTGTGTGTGTGTGTGTGTGTGTGTGTGTGTGTATGAGGAAGAGAGAAGGAAAAGTATGGATGAGAGAATTTTCTGGAGTTTGTCAGCAATCACAGATTTCAGAAGCTAGAGAACTGAAGAGGAAAGAGGATTCTAGTAATACTCTCCTGACCTGTGCATTCTTTTAAATCCACTAAGAAGTAAAATAAAAGATTTGAGTGATCACTAAAGTCCTGTTGGAGACCTAGACATGTTTTCTGTATCTTGACAAAACTTTGGATGGAGTCCATAAGATTTTAGTGTGTTATATTCACATAGATTCTAGAACTATTCACATACAGCCTAAAATCCTAATGCTGAGCATAGTAGTTTGGAAAATATCAAATGTTGTTAAGGTGATCACTACCAGTTATTTCACTTAAATATAATAAAGGATAAGATATAAATGCATGCACAAAATATAATGGAGACTTACCTGTTCAAGTGCAAGTATCTCCTTATGCCCCACAGTTCTCTTTCACAACATTTAAAAAAATATAAAAATATAATATCCACTGAACAATTTTTGTTTGTAAACTAATAAAAGGCAAGTGAATAGAAATATTCTCTTTCTACTGAGTCACAATATTAGCTTTTGGTTTCAGGTGCAGTATAGTCATTCTGATGGGCAAAATCATGCCAACCTATTTTAACTTGTGTGCAGTTTTGGAATTCTGCTATACCACGTGAATAAGAACCCAGTCGTATTTAGCTGACATTTCCATTGTCAAATCCGCTAACCCAAATTGTAACGGCATTTCTTGATACTCCTCTTAGGGACTATATATCTATTTGTTTACTTATTTAATGTGACATTTCTTTCAGAGGCTACTCTTTCCATTTCTGGCTGTAATACAAAATCTTTCTTTTGTGCACCAAGTAATAAATAAAAAAGAAAAAATAATCAGATCTATTCCTGGGATAGCTTAACCACTGCATCACACTTAAAATGTGTCCCTTTTAACCTATAATGGATGTATAAAAATATGCCACAAGTTTCTCAGGGCCTCCCACATGGAATCTTTTGAGAAGCATCGTCTTAGATAATGTTGGATGTACTCTCCGGGTCACCTCTCCTGTTCTGAGAGCTCTCTTTTCATTTATAAAATGTCAGGCGCTATAACACAGAGAATCCTATACCCAGCTGGATTTCTGAACTCCACATACCCGAGAATCCCCCTGGCTTCAGAAATTCCATTTCACAGTGGTGATTCCCTCAGTTCTCTTCACACACACCCTCTCTCCTGCCCCCCATTCCGACGACCTGTCAGACAGTCACTGATTTCTCTTCACTGGCAAGGCAATGTTACCAGTAATTGCAGAAACCATTAATAAAGTGGGTTGGAGGGGGCAGGGAGAGAGGGAAGCGAGACACAAAGGGAGTGAGTATTGTACATAGCCCACAGGCTTTTCCCTCCCACACATATGATTCACTGTTATTCCCCGCCTCACGTGGGAAAATGTTGTCCTGCTGAAAATACACCTTAAAGGCAGCTCTGCCTCAAAGATATCACATATGCATATTAATAACACACACTTTGTAGTGCCTAGAGTTGTTTTTAACAAAGCAAGCTGAAATAGACCAGCAACTTTCTCATCTCCTTCTGCCGAGGAGCCCTGGGTGTGGGCCCGGGTAGCTTCTGCCTCTAAAAGAGGGATGAAAGAGGCATGGTGAGCAATTCTGTACGACAGAAACAGAGAGAAGGAAGCTTTGCTGGATGGAATTAGTCCAGCTTCTGTAAAGACCAAAGCTGTAGGAAGAGTTTCAGCACAAGAAATGGTCACAAAAGAGTAAGCAAGGGCAGCACAGTAGGGAGAAAGATCTGGAAAGGAAAGCCAGAGGCAGACAAGAGAATATCTAAGAGAGGGTCTTTGTTTGAAGATGCATGAGGATTCCTGGAGTTCTGAGGTGAATTTTTCTGTCTTGCTTGCTTCACTGCTCACCCATTTTTCTGTAGGACTTAACAGCTGGCTTATTTGAGGAGAACAGATCACCTCTGCGAGCTGGGTTAAACGTAAGCTGGAATTTCTAGGAACAATACAGTATATTCTATCTAACAAGTTCCTACTCCCTGGGGTCCACTGGTCTGCTTCAGAAGGACAGCTGGGGCTTGGCAATGAGCAGCACTGGCTAATCCATATTTATCTTTCTTTTTATTAGACTGGCCCAAGATGTAGGTGTGGTCTCTCTCAAAGACTAATTAGCTAAGTATGTTAGAACATGATGCTAATGAGACTAAAGTAAATCTTTCTGATATCTCATGGTTCAGTTTTATGTAGAAGGAAATCTCTTCCATGCTCACAGAGTTTAGTCATATAGAGAAAAAGTATGGCTTGCCCAAGACAAAGCCATCTTCAGCCCTGGGAAACCAAGGACAGGGCCTAAGCTAGTCCTGTGTTCCTCACACCTGTTCCTTCTTTCCATTCTGGGAGGAATGGCTTTCATGACCTAGCACAGCTTCCTTCAGTATCTTCTGACACTCTCAGCGTTTTTAGTTTCTTCTCACCCTAGTCACCTTACATGTGAAGGTGAGGTGTAGTCTACTCACGCCACTTTAAGCAATGGCCCTAGAAATTAGAACCCAATTCCTTTGTACTGAACGTTTTCTGAGTTTGATCCCAGGGTCTCCTTCTAATGTTAACTCCTAATTCTTATTGTTCAATGTTGCAGTCAAACTGGATAATCCATTAGCTCTCACATTGTGTCCAGGTTTTCTTATCTCTGCATTTACTCTTCTGATGTTACTACTGGTCGGGACACCCTTTCCCCAGTTCTGTCTCAACATTCTTTCATTTCAAAGCACTGTTCACATATTACCAGTTTCATGAAAGATTTTCTGTTCACACAAATAAAGACAAAGCTCTCTACCCTCAGAGTGTCTCTTGTAATTTGAACCTCTTTGGGGCATGCATATATTTTTTCATATCATCATTTAATTACTTCAATAAATATTAATTGAATACCTAAGAGTGCTAAACATCGTCGTACATGGGAGATTGAATATAAACATATGTAACCTTCTTGTATTAGCAAAGGTTATACTAGTTGCTCTGGCAAACAAACCCTCAAATTTTAGTGGCTTAACATGACAGTCCAACATGGTACACTGGTTGGTTGGAGGCTATTCTCTACATGTTGATTCAAGGACTTTATTAGTTTCGTCAATCTACTTTAGTTGTATCTATCTATTTTATCTATTAGGTATTTATTGCTGTATGACAAATTAGCCCCAAACCTGCTTAAAAGAACACTTATTATGTCACAATTTCTATGGGGCTGGTAGATCCAAGATGACTTACAACACCTTGCCACATGGGCCTGTCCACTGAGTGTCCTCATGGCACATCAATGGGCTTCCCCAGAGCGTGATATCCAAGAGAGCAAGATGAAGACTCTCTTTTATTACCTACCCTTGGAAGTCACACTCTGTCATTATTTCTGCATTTTATGTATTAGAAGTAAGTCATTAGTTCTAACTACACTCAAGGAGGTAGGGATTAAGCTCCAACTTTCAAGGGAAGTTTCAAAGAATCTGTGGACTTATTTTAAAACCACCACAGCATGCGACTCATGTTCCTTTCATTTTGTGGGGTTCAGCTGTCATCTAGGGCCTAGATTCTTTAGCTTCCAGCAGATGAAAGATGAAAGCATGTAGAAGGCACACTAACTTCTTATCTGAAAGTGACACATATCACACCCATTCTCATTTCAGGGGCGAGTATCACGTGACCACCTCTGGATTCAAGGGGTGTCTGGAAAATATAGTCTTTGGCTGGGCAGCCACTTCCCAGTGACAACCCCCTAAACCACCCCAGCCTGCCCCAAAATGTTACCTTCTTCAGAGCAGGGACTATCGTCCTTCTTTGTACCCCTCATTATACAAACAACACAGGACTAGTACAGAAGAGGGGCTCTTTAAATATTTCATGAATGAATGAATACATGAATGATGGGATGGTAGCAGTATTTTTCTGTGTATTTCAAAAGATAAACCTAGGCTTACTTCTTAACTAGAATATACACCAACTATGATACTCAAATCCTATTTACCACTCAGCTGTGGCTTATGTGTTTATGCTCAGATCTACCTAGGCATGTTGGTTCTCTTGTTATTTCTTATGAATTATTTATCTTCTCCTCTCTGAACTTTCTTCAAATGGCACATTGCAAAGGACTAGTTCTTTACTAAAGAATATTATATAAAGGCAAGAATGTTCAAAGCTTCTCTGCATCACTACACAAACAATTCAAGTAAGATGCTGCCAAATGCTAAAGTGATGAGATCACAGGGTAGCAGAGATAAGAAATAAATTGTCATAGCAACCAGAGGACCTCAGTTGGAATGACTGTACTCAACCTTAAAAGGTGGTTCTAAGAGCTTAAATATACACAAAGAAATGGTAATTTTATAAAGACAGCATTTATTTTTTATTTTTATTTTTTTCATCATCATTTAACCCTCTATACTCTCCTCCACCTCCCACCCCCCCAATCACCATGTCAATGAATTCTTTTTCTTTTTTCCTTTTTTGCTCAATCCCTCCACCCTGCCACACCTGAACTCAGCCCCCCCTCCCTAAGAGCTGTCAGCCTGCTCTCTATCTTTGAGTCTGTCTCTATTTTGCTTGTTAGTTCATTAGATTCCACATACGAGTGAAATCATATGGTACATGTCTTTCTCTGACTAGCTTATTTCACTTAGCATTATGTTCTTTAGGTCCATCCATGCTGTTGCAAAGGGTAAAATTTCCTTCTTTTTTACAGTTGAGTAGTATTCCACTGTGCAAATGTACCATAGCTGTTTTATCCACTCATCTACTGATGAGCACCTGGCTGCTGCCAAATCTTGGCTATTGTAAATAATACTGCAATGAACACAGGGGTGCATATATTCTTTCAAATTAGTGCTTCAGGTTTCTTTGAATAAATTCCCAGAAGTGACATTGCTGGGTCATAAGGCAGCTCCATTTTTAATTTTTTAAGGTAACTCCATACTGCCTTCCACAGTGGCTGCACCAATCTGCATTCCCACCAACAGTGGGCAAGGGTATCCTTTTCTCCACATCTTCGCCAACACTTGTTGTTTGTTGATTTATTGATGATAGTAATTCTGACAGATGTGAGGTGATATCTCATTGTGGTTTTAATTTGCATTTCTCTGATGATTAGTGATATTGAGCATCTTTTCATATATCTATTGGCCATCTGTATGTCCTCTTTGGTGAAGTGTCTATTCAGGTCCTTTGCCCATTTTTAAATTAATTATTTGTTTTTTGGTGTTGAGTTTTATAAGTTCTTTATAAACTTTGGATATTAAGCCCTTATCAGATGTATTGGCGAATATGTTCTCCCATTCAGTGGGTTGTCTTTTCATTTTGTTGATGGTTTCCTTTGCTGCACAAAAGGTTTTTAGTTTGATGTAGTCCCACCTTTTTTTCTTTTGTTTTCCTTTCCAGAGGAGACATATTAGAAAAAATATTGCTATGAGAAATGTCCGAAATTTTACTACTGCCTATCTTTTCTTTTTCTTTCTTTTTTTTTTTTTTGGTACGTGCCCCTAGTGGGAACTGAACCCGGGACTCTGGTCCGCAGGCTGACGCTCCAACCGCTGAGCCAAACCAGCCAGGGCCTGCCTATGTTTTCTTCTAGGATTTTTATGGTTTCGAGTCTAATATTTAAGTCTTTAATCCATTTTGAGGTTATTCTTGTGTATGATGTAAGAAGGTGGTCTAGATTCACTATTTTGCACATATCTGTCCAACACCATTTATTGAATAGACTACTTTTAGCCCATTGTATGTTTTTGCCTTCTTTGTCAAATATTAATTGACTATAAAGGTGTGGGTTTATTTCTGGACTCTCTATTCTGTTCCATTGTTTTATGCCTGTTTTAATGGCAGTACCATGGTGTTTTGATTACTATGGCCTTGTAGTATAATTTGATATTAGTTGCATGATTCCTCCAACTTTAGTTCTTCTTTCTTAAGATTGCTGTAGCTATTTGGGGTCTTTTGTGCTTCCATGTAAATTTTTAGAATATTTGTTCTAGTTTTGTGAAATATGCCATTGATATCTTGATAGGAATTATGTTGAATCTATTGATTGCTTTGGGTAGTATGGACATTTTAAAGATATTAAATTGTTCCTATCCATGAACATGGTATATGTTTCTACTTATTTGTGTCTTCTTCAATTTTTTCCTCCAGTGTCTTATAATTATCCAAGTACAGGTTTTTTTATCCTTGGTTAAATTTATCCTTGATTAAATTTATTTCTAGGTATTTTTTTTCTGATGTAATTCTAAATGGGATTGTTTTCTTAGTTATCCTTTCTGTTAGTTTGTTATTGGTATAGAAAAATACAACTGATTTCTGGATATTTATATTGTATCCCACTACTTTAATGAATACAGTGATCAGTTCTAGTAGTTTTTTGGTGGAAATTTTAGGGTTCTCTATATACAATATCATGTCATCTGAAAATAATGACAGTTTTACTTCTTCCTTTCCAATTGGATGCCTTTTATTTCTTCTTCTTGTCTGATTGCTATGTTGAATGAGAGTGGTGAAAGTGGACATCCCTGTCTTATTCCTGATATTAAGAGAAACACTTGTAGTTTTTGCCCACTGAGCATGATGTTGGCTCTGGGTTTGTCATATATGGCCTTTATTATGTTGAAGTATGTTCCCTTTATTCCCACTTTGCTGAGAGTTTTTATTGTAAATGGGTGCTGGATTTTATCCAATGCTTTTTCTGCATCTATTGATATGATCATATAATATTTATCTTTCATTTTGTTTATATGGTGTATCACATTTATTGATTTGTGGATATTGTGCCAATTTTGCTTCCCAGTAATAAATCCCACTTGGTCATGGTGTATGAATTTTTTAATGTATTGCTGGATTTGGTTTGCTAATATTTTGTTGAGGATTTTAGCATCTATGTTCATCAGGGATATTGGCCTATAATTTTCTTTCTTTGTAGTGTCTTTATCTGATTTTGAATTAGGATAATGCTGGCCTTGTAGAATGAGTTTGGGAATCTTCCTTCCTCTTGAAATTTTTAGAATAGTTTGAGAAGGATAGGTGTTAGTTCTTCTCTGAATGTTTGGTGAAATTCTTTGGTGAAGATCTGGTCCAGGACACTTGTTTGTTAGGAGTTTTTTAAATTACTGTTTCAATTTCACTAGTTGTAATCTGTCTGTTCAGAGCTGATTCTTCCTGATTTAGTTTTGAAGAATTATATGTGTCCAGGAATGTATTCATTTCATCCAGATTGTCCAATTTGTTGGATTATAATTGTTTGTAATATATATATATTTTTTACAATCCTTTGTATTTATTTGGTGTCATTTGTTACTTCTCCTTGTTCATTTCTAATTTCACTTGTTTGGATCCTCTGTCTTTTTTCTTGATGAGTCTGTTTAAAGGTTTGTCAATCTTGTTTATCTTTCCAAAGAACCAACTCTTGGTTTCATTGATCTTTTGTATACATTTTTTGGACTCTATTTTGTTTTATTTCTGCTGTGATTTTTATTATTTCCTTCTTTTTATTCACTCTGGGTTTTATTTGTTGTTCTTTTTCAAGTTCCTTTAAGTGTAAATTTGGATTGTTTATTTAAGCTTTTCCTTTTTTCTTGAGATAGGCCTTTAATGCTATGAATTTCTTTCTTAGGACTGCTTTCACTGTGTCTCATAGATTTTTTAGTTGTTTTGTTTCATTTTCATTTGTTTTAAGGTATCTTTTGATGTATTCCTTGACCTCATTGTTAACTCATTTATTGTTTAGTAATATGCCATTGAGCTTCCATTTCTTTGTGTGTTTTTCAGTTTTCTTCTTGTGATTGATTTCTTGTTTCACACCATTATGGTCAGAGCAGATGACTGATATGATTTCAATCTTCTTAAATTTATTGAAACTTGTTTTGTGTCCTAACATTCCAAAAAATGTTTCATGTGCACTTGAAAAGAATGTATATTATCCTGCTTTGGGATGATATGCTCTGAAGATATCAATTAAATTCATTTGATCCAGTGTGTCATTTAAGGTTGCTGTCTTTTTATTGATTGCTGTCTGGAAGATCTACCCATTGATGTCAGTGGGGTGTTAAAATCCCCTACTATGACTGAATTACTGTCAATCTCTCCTTTTATGTCCATCAAGATTTGCTTTACACATTTAGGTACTCCAGTGTTGGATGTATAAATGTTTACAAGGGTTATATCCTCTTGTTAAATTGCTCCCTTGTCATTATGTGTCTTCTTTGTCTCTTACTATAGCTTTTGTTTTAAAGTCTATGTTGTCAGATATATGTATTGTTACTTAACTTGATTTTCTTCTTTCCACTTGCATGAAATATCCTTTTCCATACCTTTACTTATAGTTTGTGTGTATCTTTCATTCTGAGGTGGGGACCTTGAAGACAGCATACACATGGGTCTTATTTTCTTATTCATTTAGCTACCCTATGTCTTTTTTTAAAAAATATTTTTTTCTTTGTTGATTTTAGAGAGAGGAAGGGAGAGAGAGAGAGAGAGAGATAGAAACATCGATGAGCGAGAACATCAACTGGCCGCCTCCTGCATGCCCCCTACTAGGGATCAGGCCCACAACCTGGGCATATGCCCTGACCGGGAATCGAACTGGCAACCTCTTAGTGCATGGGTCGATGCTCAACCACTGAGCCACACCGGCTAGGCACCCTATGTCTTTTAATTGGAGCATTTAAGCCATTTACATTTAAAATGACTATTGATAGATATATATTTATTGCCATTTCATTCTTTTAACTATGTTTGTCTAGTTTCTTCTTCTTCTCCTTCCCTTCTCCTCATTCTTCTTCTTTTCATACAAGCCCTTTAACAGTTCTTGTAATACTGGTTTAGTGGTAACAAGCTCCTTTAGCTTTTTTTGTCAGGGAAGCTCTTTATTTCTCCTTCAATTATATTCTTTTTTTTTTTTTTTTTTTATCCTCACCCGAGGACATTTTTCCATTTTTTGTTCAGATAGAGTGGGATGGAGAGAGAGGAAGAGAGAGAGAGAGAGAAACATCGACGTGAAAGGGACACATCGAGTGGCTGCCTCCCGCACGACCCAACCAGGGGCCAGAGACAAACTGCAACCAAGGTACGCGCCCTTAGCGGGAACTGAACCCGGGTCTCTCTGGACCACAGGGCGACGCTCTAACCGCTGAGCCAAACCAGCCAGGGCTCTCCTTCAATTATAAATGATAGCTATGTTGGGTAAAGTAACCTTGATTGTAGGTCCTTGCTCTTCATCACATTTGAATATTTGATGCCAATCCCTTCTGGCTTGAAATGTTTTTGTTGACAAATCAGCAGACAGTCTTGTGGAAGCTCCCTTGCATGTAACTAACTCTTTTGAAGCTTTTAAGATTCTTTCTTTGTCTTTAATCTTTGCCATTTTAATTGTGATGTGTCTTGGTGTGGGCCTCTTCGAGTCCATCTTGTTTGGGACTCTCTGTACTTTCTGGAATTGTGTGTCCTTTTCCTTCATGAGGTTAGGGAAGTTTTCTGTCATTATTTCTCCAAATATATTCCCAATCACTTGCTCTCTTTCTGGTACCCCAATGATGCAGATGTTGTTATGCTTCACGTTGTCCCAAAGGTCCCTTAAAACTATCCCCTTTTTAAAAATTATTTTTTCTTTTTGCTGCTCTGATTGAGTACTTTTTTCTACCTTGTCTTAAAATCACGGATTTCATCCTCTGTTTCATCCAACCTACTGTTTATTCCTTCCAGTGTATTTGTTTGTTAATCCTCACTCAAGTAGACTTTTCCATTGATTTTTAGATAGAGTGGAAGAGAAGGAGGAAGAAGGGAGAGAGAGAGAGAGAGAGAGAGAGAGAGAGAGAGAGAGAGAGAGAAACATTGATGTGAGACACATCAATTGGTTGCCTCCCACATGACCCTGACTGGGGTCAGGGATCAAACCTGCAAACCAGGCATGTGCCCTTGACTGAGCATTGAACCTACAGCCCTTTGGTCTGTGGGCCGATGCTCTAACTGTTGAGCCAAACTGGCCAGGGCCTTCCAGTGTATATTTTACTTTAGATATTACATTCTTCATTTATGACTGATGCTTTATTTATGGTTTCTATGTCCTTTTTTATGCTGTTGAGTATCCTTATAATCATTACTTTGAACTCTATATCTGATAAATTGCTTGCCTCCATTTCATTTAGCTCTTCTGGAAAGTTCTCCTGTTCTTTCATTTGAGGCCTGTTTCTTTGTCTCCCCATTTTGGCTGCCTGTTTGTGTTTGTTTCTATGTATTAGGTAGGTCTTCTATGACTCCTAGTCTTCATAGGGTAGCCTTATGTAGCAGGTGTCCTGTGGGACCCAGTGGTGCAGTCTCACTGATCACCTGAGCTGGGTGCTCTAGGCATGTCCCTTGTGTGGGTTATGTGGGTTCTCTTGTTGTAACTGATCCTTGATTGCTATTGGCCCATTTGTGGATGGGATCGACCCTCAGGCTGGCTGACTGTGAGGATCAATCACCAACACAGCATGTGAGCTGATGTGCACATGCTGGTAGCACAAAGTGAAATTTGCCTTAGCAGGGTTTGGTGCCTACCAAAATCTCCCTATGGATATGCTGCTTGTGAAGCTTATTGGATCCTACTCTGTTGTTGTCTAAAGCTGACCACTGGGTATTGGTTCTAGGTCTCTTGGGAGGGACTCTGGTGTAAGCCAATGTCAGATTCTGTCTGACTCTAGGAAAACTTTTTGGAACTGTCAGTGATCCACAGTTTATGGCTGCCTCTTTTGGGCCTGAGAATGTGTGTAAAGGACCAAGCTGTACACTAAGGCTGGTTTTTACCAGCACCGGGCCCAGGGACAGGTCAGTAAAGTCCCAAACACCCAGAGATCCTCCTCCACCTGCAGGCTGCCTGCTAGGCTCAGTCACTTAAAGAGCCTCTGGCTGTACTCCTCAGCAGGGAATAAGCTGCACAGGTTGGGACAAGAGGAATTCCAGAGGGTAGGGCTACTGCTTTCCTTCAGGCAGATGCCACATGGGTGGGGGTGCTCTGCCTGAGAAAGATGGCTTCTGCGGTATAGGGGAATGACTCAGCACAGGGGTCCTGGCGGCTGACCTTTCAGCTCTCTCCCCAGAGCCACCAAACCCAGACTCTCCTCACATGCCTCTAGTCTGCTCTGCTCTCCCTTGGCCAGAGCCCAGTGTGAGTGGATGAAAACCAAATTTTGTGCATTTGCCCTTTAAGAAGGTGCCTGTGTCTCTAGCCATCTCTCCCTGGTAGGTAGAAACTCCATAGGTTTTCACAGCCAGATGTTATATGGGCACTTCTTCCCAGCTCTGATGCTCTGGGCTGGGGAGTGCGGCTTAGGGTTTAGACCCCACACTTCTCGGGGAACCACCCCCCACAGCTGAGATATCTTTGCAGAACCTCTGCTGCCACCTGTGGGAGTGGGGCCAGCCCTCTTTGGCCTCTGCACTTCCTACTAGTCTTGATGTAGCTTCTTCTGTAAATCCTTGGTTATAAGGCTTCTCTTCAGCTAGTGTTGAGTTGGTTATTCAGGATGATTTTTCTATAATTTAGTTGTATTTCCAGTTTGGTCCTAGGAAGAAGTTAGTGTATCTTCCACCCACTCACCCACTCTGCTGCCTTGTTGGATCTCCAAGATCATTTAAATACAAGACAATCTCTTTAAACTTTTCTGAGTGAATATAATTTGGAAACAGTATAATGTGGGAAAATACCAAATGAGAGCAGTATGTTTAATAAGAACCATGATGTTTACCATGACGTCTAATAAAAATAACAATTTATTTCATTATTAAACACTTATTATGTTTTATTGAATTATTAGTGACTTACATTATATTAGTTTCAGGTGTACAACATAGTGATTTGATATTTATATACATTATGAAGTGATCACCACAATAAGTCTAGTTACCTTCTGTCACATACAATGTTATTACACATATGGTATTTGTCTTTCTCTGTCTATTTCACTTAGCCCAGTACCCTCCTGATCAATCCATGTTGTCACAAATGCAAGATTTCACTCCTTTTAATAATTAATATTCCATTGTGTATGTGGAATACACACACATATATGTATATCGCACCTCTTTATGTTTTGTTTTGTTTTTGAACAAATAAGTTATCGTTTGTTTGGGGATTATAATGGTGATGCATGCTTTGTACAGAAAAATTGAAAGATGCAATATATATATATATATATATATATATATATATATATATATATAACATTAAAGTTAAAGTTAAATCCAAGGATCAAAACCCTCATCTGGCCTGATTGTTTCTAGAACAACACATGGAGAAGACCTGAGACTCTCTTGCACTGGCTCTTGCTTCTCAAGAAATTCTTTCAAATATAAATTTGAGCAGCATGGAATACTGATCAGTTTAGGTGTATGGACAGTTTCCTACTATTAGGAGTCTCAGGGAACTTGAGTTATTATTAGGATTATTATCTTTAACAGTAATGCTTTTAAAAATATTTTTATAGATTTTTAGAGAGAGAAACATCAATGTGAGAGTGAAATATTGATTGGCTATCTCCTGCATGCCCCCTGCTGGGGATTGAGCCTGCAACCGTGTGCCCTGACTGGGAATTGAACCAGCAACCTTTTGGTGCATGGGACGATGCCCAAAAAACTGAGCCAGTAATGTTTTTATGATGTCAGTAGGAGCTGTAACATTCATCCTAAAAACCCTTTGATTGTGACACCTGTTAGCTTTTCTTTTGCTTTCAGGATAAGAAAGAAGAACAGGCCTTGGCCGGTTTGGCTCAGTGGTTGGAGCGTCGGCCTGCGGACCAGAGAGTCCTGGATTCGGTTCCCGCTAAGGGCATGTACCAAAAAAAAGAAGAACAGGGATGTAGCAAACAGTTCAAAAAAATCCTTTTAAATCTTTGTCTTAACAGGAAATAGAGCAAAATTTGACAAAAATATTATGGAGGCAGGTTAACATAATGAGGTCTCTAATGTTTTAAGAAATCTTTCTTCAGCCAGCTGCAAGTAAACCTTGGAGAGGCTTGTGACCACTCAGAGATTCACTTCAGTAACAGGTCCCTCTTGGAGTTCCCCATTAATAACATCTTATTGAACTCTCAGGTTAGCCTTGAAAGATGTCATGTGAGTATATGAATTAGACCCAATCATTTAAAATTAGGTGTCCCAACCCCAGCTGCACATTAGATATATCTGGGGAGATTTAAAAAATAAACTGATATCCAGACCCTGCCTTTGACAAACTCAGAATCTCTTGGGGGTACGAGCAAGCATCAATAGTTTATAAAAGCTCCCGGGTGATTTAAATGTGCAGCTAGGATTGAGGTTCATTTATTTACACACTGTGAGCATCTTCTCACAGGGCAGAGGTGAGTGGACTAGAGAATTCAACAGGTGAGCGGATAGGAGGTCAATGGATGAAAGCAGTTCCTGAATGGTTTTCCTGTGTTATTGGGGACTATGAATTTTAAATATTTTAAAATTTAAGTACTGAAAAAATGTAAAGACCTAGGATCTGCAATCAAAGGGCTGTGTTTTATGTCAAAAGGAAGGTGTGAAGCCTCCTCCCCCACTGAAGATATGTAGGAGACTGGGGAGGTAACACAGCCCCCAAACTGCTGCCCTCCTTGTCTATGTTTTGATATTTTATTGGACTGTCCCCCTTGAATTGCCATTACTATTCTCCACTATAAAAAGCACTTTATTGACTCAAATTATGATGAGTTTATCAAGTAGGAAAAAGGCCTGAAATCTAAGCTGAAAACAATTAAGAGTTGAAAAGGCAAATATTTCCAAGCTAGACCTCTAAGAGCAACCTTTGATGCAATGAATAATTCTTAAAATTCTCAAAAATTCCTTCATGAAATAATGTCCCAAGGAACTTCAGAGTGTAGCCTAATGAGCCTTAAGCCCAGTGCAATGGACAAAGGCTTTTTGAGCTCATGGAAAAACTCCTTAGGCTCCAACAGCTTACTTTTCAGATCTGGAAGGACAGGAAAGAAAGCTGTGACTTGGAGAAGTATGCAGTGGTGGGACAGCTGGCCACTCACAGCGTCTCCTTGCCAAGCAGGTGTCTGGGTTTCAGCACAGGTGTGGGGGCCTCGTGCTGCCTCTGGAAGGTGGGTAACAAATTTAACAGGGGCTACACTCAGCTGCAGGAGGACGTCATCACACAGCACCCACCATTCCTCTCTCTACACATCGCCCTGCCCTTACTGGCCTTAGTTACCTTATTTATTGGAAATACCCATCATTATTTTCAGTCATGGCATTGTTTTTCTTAAATATCATTTCTCCTGCCTTTGGGGATGTTGCATATGAATGTATTAATGAGACTGTTGTGTGATGTCATTGTGGATCTTGCACATGTTGGGTGATTGGCTTAGTTTACAAGACATCCGGAATCTAACACATGAACTGGCAATGATATGAGCATTTAGCACTTGCCAGTGTGGGGAGAGATAGCTGAAGTGTAAGGATGAAAAGCCAACTTATAGTCAAGTGGCTTGATTTTACTATCTTTTGACCAAATCATCTCACCATTTTGAGGCACCAAATCTAATGTCATTGTATTTGCTGTAAAAGCAATTGTACAGAAAATCATATCATGAAAAATATCATTATGTCTTCTTTCACAATTTTGCTATGCTGATCCCTTTGCCCCCCCAATCCCCAAATCCCCCAAACAGCTTCATTACCCTTTTATTCATCCTCCATCTCCCCAAACTTAAATATTCACACACACACACACACACACACACACACACACACACAATGTTAAAAAAAATCATCTCCTTTCAACACTTGCCAAGGGGTGGAGCTGCAGAGCCACAGACCACTGGTGGTATAGCTTTTCTTATCACACCAATACTACATTTATCTGTGAGTTAGGCAGACCTACCCTAGATCACGGCTCCTTATTTAGCATTGGCTTTTTGGCCCTTTTCTTTCCTGATAATTCTACTCTGATTATAAATGTGATAGAAATTCCTTCACAGTTCACCCCTGTGACATCAGATCTGAGTGACAACAGGTGCTCAAAGATGCTGCCCTCCAAGACTGTATCTTGATAAGATGTGTGCACAAAACGTAGAGAAGAAATAAGTGGCCCGAGAAAACGATGAAGCAGAAAATGAGTTTCTTAGGGAAAGACTGTTCGTTTACCAAGTTTAGTTTTAAAACTCTGTGCAGGACTGCCACTTAATAGTTAAAATATAAGATTGGGGAGAAAATAAAGGTGTCAGAAAATTGAGCTGGAAATTTCTGGACTTGAAGGAAAGCAGTAAATCGAGCCCAGCCTTTTTCAGTTTTCACATCCATTCAGCACGGTGATGCACTTACACATTTTTTTTTAGCTGTCATCACACCTCGTTGATATTTACTCTGAATTTCAACATTCAGAAGCATACTCAAGATCTTCATTAGGGCTATAAAAATTAAAGCCAAGCTACTGTTTGTAACGGTGACAAAGCTATTTATGCTCTTATTCTTTCACTTAACTTAGAGTGAGAAGAGAAACTTGAGATTTTTAAAAAGTACAACCATGCCCTTAAATCAGAAGCAACTGGTGTCACCATTAGGTGGCGCGCTGCAGCCACCAATCATTGAGGGTGGATGGAAGCAAGCTACTCCACGAAGGCAGTGCCTGGCCCTCTCCTTGACCTTTCTTTTAACCATTTAAGGTTGGAGGAGACAGCGTGCGTGCAAACGAGCAGCAGGAGTTTTCATGAGACTCTGACACTCTTGGTTTTAACATTTGGTCTTTAGCTGCATCAACTGCTCCTTCGGATTCTCTTCGGCCCCTGTGGTGTCTGGCTGCCCCCCTGCTGCGTTGGCTTTTCCTCTCCGCGGCAAGATTTTTCATGGGCAGCAAGCTGAGCATGTCAAAACCTGTACTCTATTTGGACTGAAGTCTCTATTTTCTGGTATTTGCTGAATTTGCAGTGAGTCAACAGAAGTAATATAATGGGATACTGTGTTTTGTAATAATTGCTATCCTAGAATCCCATCCCTGCTTTCCAACATTGGGCAAAAGTAGGGAAGAGTAGTTAAAAAATGAAATCATGCTAATGACTAGGACTCTTAGCACCTGCTAATGTAACACTTTTCCTTTAATCATGTCCTATAATGTGTAACCTTTACTTTCCCAGGTCAACTGGCTAGAGGGACAGTTTCCAAAGTGCCATTAATAATAATGAGGATTCCAGGTTGAACCCAGCAGCATCCCAGGGCCCAAGTCCCCCCACTGCCTGCCCTCTCCCTGGCAGTGTGTGGGGGGCACAGCTCTTCTCCCTGGAGGCCATTATGGTCTCTTTTTACCTGGCGCTCCTTGGTCCAATTTCTCAGTCAAGGACTTCTCTGCTGTCCACATTGACTGCCACTCCCATCATTGCTTTGTGGACCTGTCACCCCTATTGCAGAAGGTACTCTTGGTGGGCTCCACAAGGCTGACCTGACGTTCAGGATTTTTATAGTGTTTGCACTCCTGGAACCGTAATACATTCCCCTGAAGCTGGACTGGAGCAGATTTAAGTGGCAGCACCAATGATCAAACCCCGAAGTATTTCTGCCACCAACAGGCAAACCACACTCCGGAACAAAGCCCCGGCCCTTTGAGTCACGCATGACCTCTTTTTCCTCTGAGTTCACATAATGGCCTTTCCACCTCCTAATAGTGTGGTCCTGGGTACGTTACTTAGCCGCTCTCTGCCTCAGTTTCCTCATATGTAATATGAGGTTAATCACAGGATGGGCTTCACAGGAACACACACCCGGTGTCAGCTGCTGTGATCATCAAAAAGGTTTCAACTGTGTATTCCAGGAACTGAGCACTAGTTCCTGTTTCCCAAAGGGCCCGGTGAGAACAATGCTCAGGACGCCTGATGTTTTGATGCAGTGTGCCAGTATTTTAGAGGAACGTGGCAGCTTTAAGTTGCTATCTCCATCCTCCCACTTCTCACTCATGAAAATTCCTTTAAATAAACATGTCAAAGCTACTGATAGGACAATTGCTGTTGACCGGGAGCCAAGACATGGAAATAAAAGCAAAACCCTCAGTTTGCTTGGTATTTGTGGGTCTAGCCAGACAGTCATTATTCATGTTTCAGCCACCACTGTCCCTTTCCCCTAAGAGCCACTTTCCTTCATTCTCAGGGGTAGGATTAAATTTACCCCTGGTTCCAGGGTAGCCCAGATTACCCCCATCTCCTCTGGCCACTGTGATTGGTTCAGTGAAAGGCCTTTAATACAATCAAGACCAAAGAGACCCGAGGAGACATTTGCTTGAGTTTCTGGGAAAGGAAAATGCAACACTTCTTTTCAAATGGTATAGGAGGATTCTATCTCTTCCCGGTCCAGTTTTGGAGACTATGGTATAGGAGGAGAACTTTCTTCCTCTGGACCATACAACATGAGGATGTGAATTTGGCAAGTTTAGGAGGAAGTCAGTACCAGGGAGAGACATAGAAAACTAGGCCCTAGGCGATCTCTTTCCAGCTGCTGGATCCAATTTCGCCACAGCTTCATCTGGTTTCTTCAGCTACAATTCAACAAAGGATTCTTTATTAAATCAATCTGAATTGAGTATTTGGTCACTTGCACCTTAAAATGTCTGTTCCTACTGAAATTGTGCATTATAGTTAAAACATTCCTGTGGCAGGGAAAAACAGTTCATAGTTTCATAAGATCAAATTTAAAAACTATTATTGCTATCGCATTCATATTTAGATGCCTAAAATACCTAAACATTTTCAAAGCTTTGTGTATTTACATATGACCTCCCTTGATATGCAAATCTAGAGTGAAGTCATTTGTTAAATTGTATTTCCAGAAAGGTGTTCCATCTATCAATTAGGAAATGGCCTTTCTTGCACTTTTCTCAGGGAAAGTAATTCATTGCTTGGCACATAGCAAGTGCTCATGGAACGTTTAAGAAATGGGGTTTTCTGCCCTGGCTGGTTTGGCTCAGCGGTTAGAGCGTCAGCCTTCGGACCAAAGAGTTGGGGGTTCGACTCCAGTCAAGGGCACAAACCTGGGTTGCTGTTTGATCCCCGGACCCCGGCCCTGGTTGGGGTTGTGCGAGAGGTAACTAGTCGATGAGTCTCTCTGACGTCATTGTTTCTCTCTCTCTCTCTCTCTTTCTCTCTCTCTCTCTCCCTCCCACTTTATCTGAAGATAAATGGAAAAATATCTTCAGGTGAGGATTTAAAAAAAAAAAGAAAAAAAAAGAAATGGGGTTTTCTGGTTACTTGAATTTCTGATTAATTGAATGTTAATTAGAAACTCTCCCTTCCAACACACATAACCTACCATTTCCTCTCTTTAGAAAATCTTTGTAAAATGTATGAGTGCACTTTCGTTTCTTAGTAATTACAGTATAGTGAGCATAATTGCATTTTTGATTATTAAGAATTTTACAGTGCCTCAGGGTTATCAGAGTATAAGTTCTCACTGTACAATATTTTACATGGAGAAGTTGAAAGAAACTGGGCTAAATATGGATTGATCTTGGGACATTCTCTAGAAGTTTATTTTTTTTAATGCCAATATCTACTAGTTTTCATTGTCCTTTGAATTTTTCTTTAAAAACTACTTTGTGCAAAAATTTAATAAAAATTTTGATGAGCTGGATTCTTGTTAAGGAAATTTTTTAAAATCTTTTTTCGAATTACCATTTTAACAATGGCATCAGTAATTGTGCAGAAAAATTATTAATTTGGGGTAAGGTTGGGGATGGATATTAGGGAAAACATGGGATAAAAGGGACCTGACATTGGAATTAAGAGTTTTAATGGTGAGGTTATACTGGGGACTAAGTTTGATTGTGTAAAGCCTCAGAAATGATCCAAGCTGACTGGTAACTGAGAGTTCAAGCAATGTGCTGGATGCCAATGCCAGGGTATCCAGTGAGTAAGAGCTGTGGTTCATTTTTGTTATGTTTCTTTTGAAGAGTGATGGCCCAGCATTTCCAGATTTTCCCATATCCTGCGATTCTAACCAACCCCACTTGGTTATGTAGAGATGTTGACACAGAGGGACCATACCAGGCAAACACACACTGTTTTGGAACTCTTTTCTCTAGGTTCATCTTTTCTAGGTTTTTCTTGGGGGGGGGGGCAGAATTTGGGATCAAGGTAATTGTTCCTCTATTCCCATCAGAGATATGAGTAATAACCAGAGTCAGAGATCAAAGCAAGACACACAATCTCATGAACCATTATGGGCTGAACTGTGTCCCCTCAAATTCATATGTTAAAGTTCTAACCCCCAAGATCTCAGAATGTGATTGTATTTGGAGATAGGGTCTTTAAAGAGGTAATTATGTGAAAATGAAGTCATCAGGTTCGGCCTTAATCCAATATGGCTGGTGTCCTTCCAAGAAGAGGAGATAAAGACACAGACAAGTACAGAGGAAAGAGGAAATAAAGACAAAGGAAGAAGGCAGCCATCTACAAGCCAAGGCGAAAGACCTCAGAAGAAACAACCCTGTTGATACCTTGATCTCAGACTTCTAGCACCCAGGCTAAGAGACAATAAATTTCTGTTGTTTAGGTCACCCAGTCTGTGACACTTTGCTATGGCAATCCTAGAAAAGTAACACGTAAGTTATTCAAGAAAGAAGCAGACTGACCATCAGTGTGTGACCAGGCATGGGATGAAGATAGAACGGATCAAGTCAGAAAGGTATGGAGGCGTCTCAGCATCTAGTTTGCAAATATCAGTTTGCAGAACATGAGACGTCACAGACTAGGGGCCAGCTGGAGGTAGTGGGTCTTCCTGTTTGTCTCAATCCTCTTAAAGTTGCAATTCCCCTTTTCCTACCCCCTGTTCCAATGTCTTCTAATCATCAAGAGGCCATATTCTGGGATGGCTCAGAAACTGGCATAGGACAAGTTACAAGTTTGTGTTTGTAGTTTTTCCAGATTAGTTTGTCTTTTGCTAGGGTCATCCTTCATGTGAGTGTTGATGTTATTGACCTACTGTCTGCAGGGCATGTATGTTGAGTTTTATTTATAGTAGTGATGATAAATTAAGCCCCAGTAGTAAATTCCTCCTAACAGTCTTCCCTGTGAACATGGCTTTGCATTTGTGGAGAAATTACAGGGGTTTTCTGGAAGACTATGTATTTGCTGGAGGACTGATGAGATGAGACACAGCCCATAATTAGGGGACTAACATTTCTTCATGCAAATCTGTTTCTTTTCTTCTTTAAAAAATTTTTTTTTTCTTTATTGATCTTTAGAGAGAAAGGAAGGGAGAGGGAGAGAGAGATATAAACATCGATGAGAGAGAACATCGATTGGCCGCCTTCAGCATGCACCCCACTGGGGATTTGGCCCACAACCTGGGCATGTGCCTTGCCCGGGAATTGAACCAGTGACCTCTTGGTGCACGGGTCAATGCTCAACCACTGAGCCACACCGGGTGGGCTCTTTTCTTCTTCTTTTTAAAATATGATTTTAATTCAGTCATTCCTCATTAACATCATGCTATGTTCATTTTACTTATAGACAAAATAATGTACTCCCAAGCCAATCAGCCACCAGTAGACTGAGTACTGTGGGGATTGTAAAGATGAGTTAGATAGAGTCTACAATCTCAAAATTCCATAAGGGAGACAGATAAGAGTGATTCTAATATGAGAAAGACTATGCACTGTGCTATAATAAATGCTATGAATGGATTTCACTAAGAGAAACAAAGGAGAGGAATGATGTTTCCAACTGGGGAGACATCTGGAGGAAAAAAAGAGTTGAGTTAGGTTTTGGAGGAGATGTAGAACAGACACAGACTAGGGGAAGGGCATCTCAGGAGGAGAGAACAGCCTAGACACAGGCACAGAGGCTGGAGAAAGCAGTGCCTCCTCCAGAGCAGAGAATAAACCCATGAGGCTGAAGCAAGTGTGTGTGGAGGTCAGGTAAGACCAGAGGGTGTGGTTTAGGGAAGATCAGAGATGGAGACAGGGACTTGTTGGTGGATGACTATGACTGCCAGGTTAGAGGAAGGGGAGAAGCAATCAATGTTTTTGAAAAGAAGTTGATATGGTTATATAGGTTTTAGAAAGATAATGTTGGGGGCAGAGTGGAGAATGAGTGGCATGGGTGGGAATTGGGGTGAGGCAGAATAGACTGGAGCTGTAGTGTCCAGTCTGGAAGCTACTGCAATCGTTCAGATGAGAGTTGGGAAGATCATGACCTAGGAAAGTGATAACAGAAAGGAAGAGGAGGCTTTGGACTCAAGAAGTGTTGAGGGCCCAGGGAGAGTGGAGTGTAAGTGATTCTGAGGTTAAATGTGATGGGGAACCTAAATGAGGTAAGAAAAGACCAAGATTTTTTAAAATAAGAAGATGAAGAACTTATTTTTGAATATGTTGAATTTGGTATGTGTACATATTCAGCAAGTGAGCTAAAACTGCTCTTTGAGGACTGGAATATATCTCATTCATCTGTGTGGCTTCAGCACACAGCAAAGCATTTATTGATTTATTTGCTCATTCATTCATTCATTTATTCAACTGATATTGATTAAATGTCTGTTCTGTACCAGACACAGGGTCTGACATATAGTAGGGAACAAGCACCATGGAAAGGCAAAGCTTGGGGAAAACTAAAGGTGTGCTGTACAGAACCCTTTTCTATTTGGGGATTCCTTTTCCAATGGCCTTTAATTAGGCATTGGAGATTTTGTATAGCACAGTGAATAAGAGTGTGAGTTTGGGAGTCAGAGCTCTGGATGGGAGTAATCCCAATACAGATTATATGTTCTTGTGCAAATAATTACTCTCTTTAGGCTTCTATTTCCTTATATTTAAGATAGAGATAATAATCTTACCTACTTTGCCATCTAAAATATGAAATAATTTGCCTAATTACTATGCTATTTTATGTCTCCCCCTAGAATGTTAGCTTCATGAAGACAAAGCTTTTTATTTGTACTGTTCCCTGTTGCATCCCATGTGCTGGGCACATGGTTACCTTGGAGGTAACTCTAAAAAAAAGAAAACAGTGACAGTGGGCAGGAATGAGTGGAGAGGAGGAGGAGAATAAGGTGAGCATGCTGTTCTGGAAGTCAGTGTTGGGAGGGGTTTCATGAAGAGAATGGTAAACAAGGCTGAATTCTGAGGAAAGGTAGAAAAAGGTGAGATGTCACTGGATTTTGTAATTAGGAGGTAGGTTATTGGTGCCTTAGAGAACCCGAATGCCATTGGATAGTGGCAGAAAAACCTGACACTCATTGAGTAGAGGGCTAAAGAGATGCAAGGGTATGGTGACAAGTTATAACTACTGTTTCCAGAAGTCTGGCAAAGAAGAGGAGCAGGATGGAAACTTATGTTGAGGGCAAAAAGGTTCAAGGGAAAGCCATATTTTTAAATCAAGGAAGGAAGATGCCCAGGGAGAGATGGAAGATGTGAAGAGAGACAATGATCTACAGGTGAAGCACCTGAGGAGGGAAGAGTGGGATAAAGCCGTGAAGGAAACATTGGCCTTGGAGGGCACTTCTGGTTGAATGAAGGGAAAATGGGGAGACAATGAGAAGTAGCGACATTTGAGGCTTCAGGGAGAATAATTGAGGAAGTTCAGGTAGAGGTTATTTGTCATCTCAGTGAAGCAGGTAATGATGTAATCTGGTTGTGGATTGATGCAGGGTTGAGAAGGGTGGGGAAAAATGGAAAGAGCTGTGAAAGGAAGCTGTTTGGGTCAGGAGAGACAATTGACGGACTTGCCCAGTGCACTGAGGTGAGGTGGATTTAGATGGCATGGACATGTTGTAGTTCCAATCCATTCAGTTATGTGACTCCCTCTGTACCCCAGCTGTGCTTATTGTCAAAGTGGGGTTAAAAATAAAGTGCCTGACTGGAATGATGTGAGATTAAAAACTGGAAGGGAAGGTGTGGAGGTGGATGAATGGGTTCCAGAAATGCAGCATCTTGAAAGTATGTCTTAGAAACAGGGCAAGAGTGGTAGGGGCTCCAGTGAGGAGGCAAAGACCAGGAAACTGGAAGTCTGGAAGACAAAGTAGATTCTGTAGCAGTGAGAGAGGATGGGAGAGGTGGAAAGTTTGGTGTGTTCATCAGATTTAGTCATTCTTTTTTATTTTTTTATTTCCAGAAAACAAACATGGAAGTAATAACGTCAGAAGTTTTCATGGGTTAACCCAATAACCAACACCCCTTTGCATTTTTGGTGCACAAATATACATTACTGTTTCCTGTTGTTAATAACTCATGGTTAAAGTAGAAAGAGCTGAAGAAGACATTTCTTCTAGATCTATGCGTAACGGTGAGATGGATGGGACATTACCCCTCAACTCAGTCATTATGTTCCTTGGAGTTACTCTTTGGAAATAGAATCTCAGCCTGAATTTTCCTTGTAGTTCTTTTTCAGACAAATGCTAAGCTATAGCAGAGTTTAGTCTAAGAAGTTTCTGTTTCCTCTTTCCTTGGCTGTAGCAGGAATCAAAGGAGGTGCCTTTAAACAGAACACATGGTGCCGTCTTACTAGTTGTGTTGCCTCGAATCCACGGGCTTTGGGCAGGCTGAGTGCTTACCACTGATTCCAAATACGCTTGACAGTGTCTAGCCACGTTTCTGCCAGTATTTAAGGACTTGGTTCAGGTAATGGACCTCTTTTGACCTTGACCAAGTAACAGGGTCACTGCATATGCTGCCTCTATCTAAAACCCACCTAGGAAAAGGTGATGTAACGGCACGTTCCCAAGGTAGAGGATACAGGTTCTGCCCAGCATCCACTAGGTGGTGCAGCCTCACCAACATTCCTCGCTCCGAGGCCACCTGGACCAGTCCTTTCGCCTTACCGTGGGTACAATGTTATACGATAATCCTAAAAAAGTGAAGTGGTTGAGCTTTCTCTATTATCTCTGCGAGACTTACCAGATTCTCTCCTCCCCACCTCAAGAGTAGCCAATAACTGCTCTCAGGAGGCAGCAGCCTGGGAAATGGCTGCTCAGACTGAAAACAGCCATCGACGGTTCAATGCATTTTCCACCTTACGAAGAATTTGCTCATGTCACAGTTCCTGGAATACAGTAGGCAAGTCCTCAAAAAACTGTTTACTGAATAAACGTACTCCTGTGTGGAGAAGGAATTAGCTAATGCAGTAGTTTTGATGATGTAGAAGTTACCTGAGAGTTGATTTATGAAAAGAGGTAGATGTTTCCGTGAGACAACATACATGACTATTGATACACACGACACATAATCATGCTATGCTGTCATGTAGTGACAGAAGTTACCCTGTCAGCAGAAAGTTGGAACAGCAATAACAGCAGTTTATATTAAGAATATGCTCTCAAACTCACCTTCTTTCCAAATGACTCCTTAATTGAAGATTAAAGATTTCATTCTCCGTTACACATTGCTACATCTGCCACATTACTTTTTAATCATCTGAAATGATTTGGGGAACAGGCAAGGTAAAAGTTATTAAAAGCAGCATGCACAGTTTCTCTCACTTTTTGGGAGAATATTCTAAATTAACTGTGAGATCCACACATTGTAATTTAAATAAGCAGTGCATCTTTCCAAGATATTTGGGGGCTAGCCTCTAAAAACTCCTCCGTGTAGTATATTTTTGGAAAGGAAATGCAACCTCTGATATTCTAGCTCTCAAGTCTGACATTCACATGCTGGCTTGCCATGGCCACAGACTCCAGGAGTTGTCTTAGCAGCCTCTCCTCTTGGAGAGCCTGGGAGATTAGGTGCACCCACGAATTCTTTTGTTTTTTTAATTTCTTTTTCTTTTATTGATTTTAGAGAGAGAGGAAGTGAGGGAGAGAGAGATAGAAACATCGATGAGAGAGAACATCAACTGGCCGCCTCCTGTATGCGCCCCACTGGGGATCTGGCCCACAACCTGGGCATGTGTCCTGACCGGAAATCGAACTGGCGACCTCTTGTTGCATGGGTTGATGCTCAACCACTGAGCCACACCGGCCAGACCACCCACGAATTCTTGGATTGCCTTCTGCTGGGGCCTGCTGACTGTATAAAGGGGACCCCTATTGTGTCTAGGGTTCTTCAAGTTCCATCCCAAAAACCCTTGGATGCTGGAAGTTGTGGTTCCAACACAGAATGTGCCTAGGACAATTGTCATAAAATATCTACATGATTCTATTTGAGAAAAATACCTATATATTACAGAAAAGAAAATATACAATTCTACAAAGTTTGAAAGATGCAAATAAGAATTAAAAAGTATCTCGTATCCCTTCTGATTTCATTCTCTGTCAGGAGCAATCATTGCTAAGTGTGGTGTGTATCTCTTTCAAAGCTTTCCTATATTATTCTATTTCCTGACGTTCTATAAATCTCTTTGCCTTTTTTTTTTTTTTGCATTTGTAACACACACAAAACTTTTCTTTTTAAACAAAAAATAGCTGAATAGTATTCCGCTGCATAGCTGTGTCAGCTTTGATTTCACTGTTCTTCTATTGGTGATCATTTTTGTACTATTTCCTTTTTTGCTATTACAAGTACATCTTCAATTAACATCCAAATGCCGATATATTTGCATCTGTGAACTGTTTTAAACTGGTGAAGCTGTAGATGAGGAAAATCGCATGGCATGGGTCCTAACACTGAAGCCTTTATCAATATTGCATTGTCGATCACTTTTTGGGGTTTTGTGCAGGGATCAGAGGATGACTCATGCTTCCAGCACTTTGGAGGTACCCCTGCTCTTGGCTTTAGTTGAACACATATTAAAATCTTCTGTCAATACAGTGTAGCGGTGGTGGGGAGATAGTCCATAACTCCCCACTATTTTACATTCTCCTGCATGCTTCAAATTTTCTCTGAAAGTGTAATAGCCATCACCTCAAGAAAGCTCTAGCTTTTTAGTGAGTGTTCCCCTCCTTTTTTCTTCAGGTTTTTTTTTTTTAGTAGTTTTTAATTTCTTTATAGACTACATACATGCCTCTCCCTCCCTCCCTCCCCCCTTCCTCTCTCTCCCTTCCCCCCTCTCTTCTTCCCTCCCTCCCTCCCTCTCTCCTTTCCTCCCTCCTTCCCTTTCTCTCCCTTCCCTACTCTCTTCCTCCCTCCCTCCCTCCTTCCCTCTCTCCCTCCCTCTTTTCCTCCCTCCCTTCCTTCCTCCCTCCCTCCGTCTCTTCCTCCCTCCTTCCTGCCCTTCCTCCTTTCTCTTTCCTCCACTTGGAAAGCACAACTTTATTTTCAGGTTTCCCTTGGGAACATTCCCATTGGAATTACATTTTTTTCCCAGGGAAATTCTGAGTTTAAACTTCAAATAAACAGGTGACCAATATGTTATTTCTCTGCTACCTTCTTTTTGGTAAGTGAGGATTGGTGGAGTCCAAGGGGGTTACCGGCTCTCAGCTGTGAGCCGTGGCACAGCATGTTATAAGCTTTCCTCTTAGAACTCTGCGAAGACAGAGATGACCGTGTCTGGTGGCAGGATCCTGGGAATGGCCTTGTTGATGGTGTGGTTTCAACATGGCTCACTTTTCAGGGTGGACCGTTCTTAGACTTTACAGGGAGAGTGGATTGACCAAGACTGTAAAGTTAGGAAATATGGTTGCAGTAATCATTACAGATTACATAGAACTAGCGGAATGATAGGGATAAAACAGGGGGTGAGTCTTGAGAGGAAGCAAAAAAAAAAAATTAATCTATGTTATGGAATTCACAGTTTAACAGGTATTTGCAGGGGCATGGTTTAACCTGGATGTTTCCTAATCTGAATATATTAAACCACACCATAATATAATTTTATTCTATTTATTGCGAAAAGTTATGATTAGCGATGAAACAATTTTTTCTGAGGTGTCACTAGTATATATACATGAGACAGGCAAAATATTAGAACAAACAAATCAACCTTTTCTCTGGTGAGTAAATGTATCAGATCATATATGATTGACGTGTTTCAGTCACCTTAGCTACAAAATAACAAGATTTGGTTCCGTTGTTTAATCATTAAAGGTGGCTCATTAGGACCGGCTATTTGGAAATCAATTTGCAGCTGGGACATTTTTAAAAAATTGTGACAGCCAGACATCCTCAGAACCATATCCTAACAGTCTCTGATTGTCTACAGAGAAATAGTCATAGCTTCTCCGGATGAAGATGGAGAGAGGAACATGTTGCCATGTTTTGTCTCCCAGAGTCTAAGAGGTAATAGATTAAACCAAAGCAAGAATCAGCGTTCCTGATCTTGTCTGAGATTACCCTTTATTGCTGTGCAAGAGGAAGCCTCACACGTGAAAAACCATGTGCTCGATTACCTCTCCACTTGCAATGTCTCATCTGGGGGTGGTTCAAGCCCCCATCCCTCAACATTTCTTTTATGACTCCAAGATTAAAAGAAAATATTCCATTTTACTTTTATTGTGTCTTGTGGGAGAGGCACAAGAACAATAACTCTTAGCGGAGAAGGGAATTATCTGCTATCTGAGCTGGAAACAGATGCTAATGTCATCCTATTGGCAAGATCGCTAGCAACGATACACACCGTATCGGTGTATTGTTCAAAGTGAGTCTGCCTCTGACATTAAAGGAGAGGATAACTTACCTCAATACAACCCCAAAGTACCATTTTCATGTGTAATATAATAACATTCCTCTTCTTTTACCAAAATTGAACTCTTAGTTGATCGCTCAGTCAAAAGGTCAGTTAAAGAAAGGAATCATAAACAACAGCTTCACGAATCTTACAGACTTTATTTAAACTTGAAGCTCATAATTCTTCACTAATTCACCAGCCTTGTGAAGTAGGCCTCGTCCCTGAGTTCAGACCTGAGGATCAACGTTGTTCATTGGTTCTTACGCACAAGTGATGCACGACATCATGGGCAATGGCCAGTGAAGGGAGAATGACAGAAACTTACAAGGCAATCTGAGACCCCCCTCAATTCTGTACAGTTGTCTTGTTGACACTCATATAAAAGCATGTTTTTATTGCCTCTTTTCAACACATTTAATGTGTTTTTTGTAGAAACAGATATTTCATTCTTGGTATTCATATTCCTTTTAATAATACATAATTAAATTACATAATTATAGTCACAAGTACAGGTAGCATCACTGGATTGGGAACAGGAACCTCCATCTCTTGCTAAGCATCCAGCTCAGGGGCCCGGGCAGAATCGTATGAGTGCGCTAACGAGTGGCCTACTAGTTATAAGAACTGGCATTCTCTGGGCACCAAATGGCACATTTGTAAGGGGCAATGAGAGCCCCAGTGAATCCTTCCTGGTTGGATGGAGGCTGGTTAAGAAAGGGTTGTTGAATCATTATCTTCAAGTATGTAGGTCCTTGTGGATCAATGAGCAGTTCTCCCATATTTTGTTGCATCAACACACAGAATGGTAGTCCTTAGACACTGCCTCTTGTCTTGAACAATTGCAACAGAGACTCCTTTAAAACCTGGTCTTGTCTTAGGGAGTCAGTGAGTCTTTATTCAGGCAATAGAAATTTATAAATGAATAAAGTCTATGTATTAAAATACTTCTGAGTGCAAGGTTTCCCAAACAGGGTATATCAAATTAATTCTAGGTTTTTCTTTCTTTTTTCCTAAAAGACATCGGCACTATAAACAACGGGAAATTTCTGTATTCAACAATAAAAGTAAAAAACCCTCTGTGTAATTTAATGCTGGAAATCAATACTGTACGTCTCTGATTGAATTGAGTGGCGGAGATGAAGACTTTTATTGCCCCAGGTGCACTGGAGAAGTTGGTGCCTGCAAGCCGGCAGTTGGTCACAGAACACCCAGTCACTGCGCATTTTCATTGCTCCTAATATTTCACAGCTCTAGGCTAACTCCTGTTCTGCCTAATGATAGGGCTAACCTTGACTGGGAGCCCTCTGAACCTTCCCCAGGGGCCCCCTGGTGCTCGTTCACCCCTTGACATCAGCCTTCAGAGTATACGGAATAGAAATCTTAATGAGAGAAGGGAGCACGGAGACATTGCTGTGTGCTCATCTGGCTACACTGCTAACACTGAATGATTACATTTGATTTTTAAGTCATTCTGAACTCTTTCTGCAACTCTTCTGCCTTTTATCTTTTCTTGGCATCACAACCTTTACTACAAAGCTTATTTCAAGGGAAAACCTCGTAGAATTCAAATCACTCCTGCTTCATGCTAGTCTGCTCGTTTGGGATACCCGCTTACAAGATGTCCTTTGAATGATTGCTTTTAATGAAATCAAAGTGACTTGAGGAGTAAAAACTTTGATAGCTGAATATGTGTTTTACACGACTTCAGGGGTTCCTCTTGCAACTTGGGATAAATGTGAAAACCGAATCATCAGGGACACGGAGGGTTGAGGTCTGTTTTCCAGGCTGTTTGCAGAATTCTAAATTAGTACCGGGAAGGCGCTCAGAGGACACGGTGTTTTGTGAGACTTCAGAAGCAACCTGGAACCAGGTCTGTGATGTAAGAATATTTTCAAGTTGGGGTGATGGGTATTCTTTGTTGTCAGACGCCTCAGGGTGGTAGCCATGAGAGTGGCTTCTGGTTCTTAGAGATTTTCTTCCTTACTTCTGGGGCATCTTTTGATGTACGGGTGACTTTGGGGAGATTTTTGGGTAGTGCTGTAGAAAGGGTAGAAGACACGTCTCCCCCATGCTGTGCTGGCGCCAGGAAAGCAACGCACTTTCTCCACTGGCAGGCCCTGGAGCTGGCCCGGCTCTAATGGGTGAGCCTCTTCTTGGTTAGAAATGGAATCTTCAGCACAAAACTGTGAAATGATGCTGACTTGCCATTCTTTTCATTAGCGTGAACAAATGTCTTACCGTGACGTAGAGTAGCAAAGCTCACCAGATCCTACTTGTCACCTCCAATGAGAACACTGAGCACTTACTATGGACAAGTCATGGCACATGCATGGTTCCATGAATGATCCCAATCTCCCTAGTGATTTCATTGTTCCAGTTCCATGAAGGACAAAAATGAGGTTGAGGAAGGTAAAGGTCCCATGGCTGGTAAGTGGCAAAGCTGACTCCAAATACAGTTCCTTCTAGCTTCAAACATGGTGGAATTAACACGGAGACCTTTATGGCTATCTCAGGGTATCACTGGGAAGATTTTAGAGGAATGTAAGCCCATAATATTCACCTAACCTCTTTCATGTCTGGAAAGGAGAGTAAAATGAAAAGGTGAATATTTTACATGATTGTATTCTTACCAGATCAATGTGTTACATGCTGCTGAATAGATGGGCTCCCCCTATTATCACCGTATGTTTTTTCAACACAAGGAAAAAGGGAGGTAAGTGAGTAGCTCCTGTCTCAGGTAGGAAAGAGAATGGAGAATGGAGACTATTCTGTAATAACAGAAAGTATAAACTCATGAGGAGGGAAGCTGTCCTTACTGGGAAGTAACTGGCGGCTCACTGGTCATTGTGGGTGTCCAGCCCAGGGTGCTTTCCATCCACGCCAGTTCAGGCCACCACACCCAGGGAGGTTTTCTTTGGTCCTCTTGCAAGTGGCTCCATGGCTGGCAGGGGCTGAGTCTTTCTGTGGCCTAACATTTTCCCACAGGCTTGCTTTCTGGAGCAGCCTCACAGCCCACATTGCACAGGCTGGGTATCCCCTCCAAAAAGGGCAATTTCCTTTGCAAGTGTTTGCCAGGGTGTGGCCTCACATGAAGAATGATTTCATATACATTTGTACAACACTGTGATTTTTGTTTTTAAACGAAAAATACCCCGAAGATAGACTTGCCAAGCTCAAAAGCGATTCAGATGGGTTTTCTGATCTCTTTCTGCACCAATATTTCCTTCATGTTCTTGGAAATAGTTGGGGAGATTTTTATCTATTCACATTTCAATCCTGGGACTCAGAAAGTTTCTCTCTGGTGCCTTCAAGAGAGATGTGTACCACTATTAAACTTGAACTGCGGTCTGGACAGCCGTGAAGATGGAAAAGAGTGCCATGCTTGGAACGTCTGCATTCTGTTGTGTGTCTACAGTCCTCACTGTGCAGCTGGTCTGAATTCTCTCTACAAAGATGCTGTGCAGCTGTTTCTCCGAGGCGGTACCTGAGGGCAAACATCGCAACCCATCACCCCAGCACATCCTTCCTGATCTTGGCGAGCCATTTTGTCCTTAACTCTGTTGTGTATAATCGCCAAAGATTGCTATTTATCTGAATCTTCTTTAGGATACAATACGTAAACTCATTTTCAGAAGTTGCTGGAACAAGGCATTCCATTGTAAAAGATTTTCTACCCCCTCCCCCGTTTTCATAGTTTCCATGGCAACATTTTGCTCTGATGGCACCTCCAGGATTATTACTATCATCACAGTTATTTCGTCTGATTACTATTGTGGCTTTTTGTCATCAACATCATTTTGACTGTCAGCAGTCACATCTTGATCCTTAACACCTGGCCTCTGGGGAATGTCTTCTCAAAACAGTTGAAAAGTGAAAAAAATTAGAATGTAAATCCCAAGAGATTACCAGGAGTGCAATTATCTTACATCAGGTTTATTTTTTCCTTTCCTCTTTTATTTCCCCGCCAAGTCATTGTAATCCTTCCAGAATATATGTGAATAAGTTTGTCACAGTACAAAGATATATGCAGTTGTTGCTACTGCTGCTGTTTTGTTTTTAGAGAAGGAATGTTTGTGTGTGTGTGTGTGCGCGCGCGCGTGTGTGCACGCGCATGCATGGAGGAAGGAGGGAGGAACTATACATTTAAAGCTTTTTAATATTACTAAAGGAAATTTTCATTAAATGTTGGAAACTAGTTTGGAGAGCAAGTTTTCTTTTTTATTAAATTTATTGGGATGATGCTGGTTAACAAAATTATACAGGTTTCAGGAACACAGTTCTACAACACATCATCTGTACACTGTATTGTGTGTTCACCACCCCAAGTCAAGTCTCTGTCCATCACCATTTATCCCCCTGAACCCTCCTCCACCTTCCCTCTCTCCCTGACAATCACCACCCTGTTGTCTCTACCCACAAGTTCTTTCTCCTTTTTTCTTTTCTCTCAATCTCTCTACTCCCCACGCCAGCCCCCACCCCCAACGGCTGTCAGGCTAGAGAGCAAGTTTTAACAGAAAATTATCTACTCATTTTATCATATCTGCACCGACACTGTGACTCTCCTGGAGGCTGAGGGGAGAATAAGCTTCCTTGGGGGTGACATGTAAGTCGGTGTGACTCCAGTGTCAGCTGGGATGCCCCATACCTTTGAGCTCTGCTTAAACTTGGCTTGAACCCCCTACCTTCTGGGTCATGAGGATCCAGAACCCTCGTTTTAATTTCTGTAAGTCCCCGTAGCTGTCTTTTTTGTGCCTTTCTATCTCTGGGTCCCTGTGTTGACCCTGGCTGCTCCTGCTGGTGAGACCTTGGACACAGGATTCTGTCTTCACCAGTGTCTAGACGAAACTCAGGTCAAGCTACCTTGCCTTCTTACCCTCCTGTCCTCTCTCCCTTTTCCTCCCTCTCTTCCCCCGTCCTTCACTCGCCACTTCCTTTCTCTTTTGTGGGGGGATTCTGAGGATTTGGTGGGTCACTAGGAGTCATTATCCTAGGAGAGCGACCTTCGATCACCAGCTACAAGGTCCACCCCCTTCTTCTCTGCCTGTTATCTCTTCCTGGCACATTTAAGAATTTCTTCTCCTTGTCTCACTTAGGGCAGCCATCCCTGAAAGAAATTCAGTTTTCTCCACTTGGTTTTATTTTGCCTTTAGATAGATTTGCAGCACCTGCAAATCAATTACAAAAGGTCTCTCCCACATAGGGGTCAAGACAAAACCCCACACAAATTAATTTAGTTTTTGGTGGCACTAGAGTTTACTCTAACTCATTGCTCAAAGCCTTTTACCCCTCTGCCCCTTGGTTATGAGGAAGGCAATCTCCGGAGACCCCAGGAATCCAGGAGGTGACATACATGAGTCAAGGGGATCTGGCAGAAGAGACAGTATGGAGTGGGGAGAGCCTACCCGTTCAGAGACACAGTTCACCCAACAGGAGCATAAGCTACTTTGCTCCAGTCCATGGCTGCTTGTGACGATGGGGGTCCAGTGTTCCTCATGTTCCAATTTCTAAAGAGAAGTTTATAAAATTTCCCCCAGATTTTAATGTGGAGGGATAATAAAAAATAAACTGTGCAACAGTATTTTGTTGGTCAACGCACCGTGTGAGAGGGACAGACCTAGCTTGCAGAGCTCTGGTTGTTTCCTCTATTCTGGACGTTGGGCAGGGAGTCCCGTGTGCCAGCTCAATCTTTCCCCTCCCCTCCGTGATGCCGTCCCCACTGTGGCCCAGCCAGGAGGGGATCCTCTGCATTAGGATACATCTCAAAGCATCTCGGGGTTCAAGGACTTGGCAGCCCTTTGATTCCAACTCAGCAGTATCAGGATTTGAGGGTAAATTGAAAGCAAACATCATTCCTAGCCAAGATTCTCTACAACGCCTTCAAGATCCAGCCCTCAACACCACGATTGGTTGCTTCCTGCATGTACCCTGATCAGAGTGGGGCTCTAACCTGCAACCCAGGTACATGCCCTTGACCAGGAATTGAACCCATGACCCTTTGGTGCAGGGGGATGATGTTCTAACCACTGAGCCAAACCAGCCAGGGCCAAAGTGCACATTCTTATCACAAACTTCAAAATTTCTATGCTGAGTCCCAGGCAGTTCTTTGTCGCTTCCAGTGCCTGCCCCTCACACGCTGGGGTGAATCAGGGGGCAGAGTCTTGCGTGTGCTCGGGCCCCCACCTGGGGAGCCCATTGGTGGGTGTGGTCTCTCAGACGCTGATCAGAGTCTGGGATTTGGCTGGTGAGCCTTCTTATTAGAGGCTTGTTGATAGACAGACAATTCCTCCATGCATCGGAATCATTTCTGGATGGGAAAAGGAAGCTCATTGTAATGTGTGTGGTGTGGGCAATGATTCCCTTCCTGGTCCATGTGAAGACAATGAACCCCTGGATGCACAGTTTATCCATATAAGTACATTTTCATTCACCAATTCACAAAAATGTATGGAAGACCTACCATCTGTTGGGCATTAGGAAAAAACACACCTGTAACTGAAGTTGTCAGTGCCCAGAGGAGCTCAAGGTCTAGTGTGGGGACAAATGTGTAGCCCAGCAGCTTGCTGCAGCCCGGTGAGGGCACAGTGTGGATGCACTGAGGAGAAGCAGCTCTCAGAGTAGAAGGAACCTCAAGGGATTTGCTGGGCCAAAGGGTGGGGACAGCCGAGGAAGAGGGCACAAAAGTCTGCACTTGGGCATGGAGGTGGGAAGGACTCTGCATGTTTGGGAAATAAGACTTATAATTAGGGAAAACATTGCTGAATACGTATCTGGAGACTCCAGACTCCTGGCTTGCACCAGGAGAGGCTCTCACTGGACAAGCTCACGGAGGAAAGCTGAGAGGATGAGCTGATTTCACATCACCGTGGGGCCTATATGCACAGTGGGGAATGCTGGGTACACACACACACACACACACACACACACACACACACAACTAGTACCAATGCGTATAGTTGAATTTGTGAAAATTAAATGAAGATATAATGCAACTCCAGTAGAGAGACCTATTTTAGCTCTTTAAAAATATCTAAACGAAAAATCCTCGGGTGTTGGAAGCATTACAATGTGGAGGTTAACAGCATGAACACAGACGTAATAGACACCTGGATTTGAATCCAGGCTCTCTGCCTCAGTAGCTCTTGACATTGGGCAATTTAATCTCTCTGTCTCTGTCTGTTTGTCTGTCTGTCTCTGTCTCCCATTCCCTGATCTTGCTCTGACTGGGTTTTCCATGCTTCCTCATGTTCCTCAGTCCTCTCCTCCTCCTCTAATGAACTCTGATGCAACCTTCAGATTTCATTTCATTCACCACTTCCACAGGGAAGCCCTCCCAGACTGTGTTCAATCTCCTTGGACAAGATGTCGTACATACATAACATGACGTTTCTTTTCTTCACCACGTTTCTGTTTGTAGTTGTGTTTATTTCTGATGATTTAATTTATATAAGCCTGCAGCACTGTACTCTTTCGTTCATCACTGTGGCCCATTGTTTATCGTAGCGTCTGTCACACTGGGGGTATATGATCAGCATTTTTGAGTGAATAGGTAAATACTCCTTTGTAAGACTGATTGAGGACTACGTTATATACTGCATCTAAGATATTTGGCACAGAGGCTGGTGTATAATTAACACTTACTAAATCTGAGTCACAATAATTATTCCTGTAGGTTTGCTGTTCTCTACTTCTATGATATACCGAGTAATGAATAATTGGTGTGTCTTTAGTTAAGTTCCAACAGTTCTATTAGCTAAGTTTTTATAGTGCAAATGCTTTTACTAAGTTCAATATTATGCCCCTGGCCTTGGCTGAGTGTTGATTTAAGAAGTGGAGACCTTTGAGGTCATCTGTGGAGCCACTAATGAAGAATTTATGCAGTGTGGCAGCCAGGAGATGAGCTTTGGTGCCCGGATTGTGGCTGCTTCTTTCTAGCTGTGACTATGGGCAACTTCTCACTCTGGGTCTTTATTTGCTAACCTGTAAAGCAGGGATAATAAGCTACCTTGCAGTGCTGTTATGATGATTAAATTATTGATGCATATGAAGAATTTAGAACAGTGCCTAGCCCATCATAACATTCAATATATATTAGCTATTATTTTATAAGGACTCATAGAAAATATTATTCCTAGAATTTAGTACAAAAACTAAAGTAGTAACTGTTGGAGAGTTGGTAATTTTCCTTTTAAGTCATGGCAGATTTACTGTAGACCATTACATTTCCTCTTTTGACTTGATATCAAAAATTTTAGAGCTAAATTTAGTACTTAAGTGCAGTAAATAACTCTGACTTGATATATTTAAGCATCATTCTGTCTAAATCCTTAATTTCTTATACTTATCCTGGGTACCTGAATATCTTTTTAAAAAAACTGAAATCTACTGCATGCTCACCGCCAAAAGTCTAGTTTCCATCTGTTACAAAATATTTGACCCCCTTTACCCATTACTGAATTGTAATGTACACCTGAAATTTATGCTATTAACCAATGTTACTACTTTAATTAGAAAATTGAAATCTACCTCAAATCCTTTTGGGAAGCATGTGGAATTACATATGATAAATTCATGAGTTACATAATAGTAGGTTAGAAAGAAAACACATTTTAGGTGATATTTATGTCAGATAAATTTCATGTGATCTGAAGTCTTTTCTATAACCCTGTATAAATCCCCCACCCCATTTTTTTGAATAACTAAAATAAAATTCAGTATTAATGTGGGAGTGATTCAGTACAAAAATTCTAACATAATATGTTCCAAATGCTTAAAACTAGAAATTACAAAATTATTGCTGGAAGTAGTTGAAAAGCACAAATTATTTTCCATTATTCATATCATAGAAACACACAACGTTAGAATAGGATGTAATTTGTTGACTTTTCATGTTTTACTTGGCTTGAACAATAAAAAGAATCCTGACCAACTTAATTTTTTGTTACTCTAGTTTTAATTTCTTCATAGAAATGAGACAAAGCTATTGTATTTTCAAAGAATTATGGTGTTATAAGCACCTCTCCAACTGGGTATTTCATTTGTCTCCTTATGAAGGACAACCCCTGAGCCACTTGAAATAGGAGGATACTGATCCCATAAAAGCTTTTGAGAAAGAAATGTTAAAGATCTTCAGTGGAGGACTTCCGATCAAGGTGGCGGGTAGGTAAAAGCGATACTCGCCTCCTCCCACAACCACATCAAAATTACAACCAAACTACAGAACAACCATCATTCAGAACCTCCTGACATGGAGCTGAATGGAAGTCATTTAATTAGGAAATTAAAGCAGCAGCCACACCGAGACTGGTAGGAGAGGCGGAGGTGCGGACGGGCTGGTCCCACACCCACGTGTGGCGGATAAAAATCAGGAGGGACACCTCGGCTGGGAAGGTCCTCCCTGAGGAGTGAGGGGTCCTCGTCCCATACCAGGCACCCGGCTCAGGGTTCCAGCACCAGGAAGAGAAGTCCCCATCACTTCTGGCTGTAAAAACCAACGGGAATTGAGGCTGAGGCTTCTGGAGCCCCAAGCAGCTCCTCTTAAAGGGCCCATGCATGGACTTACTTGGACTCGCTCCCTCCAGGCTCCAATGTCAGGGAGGCAGCTTGAAAGACACCAGAGACATATGGGGAAAAACTGCGTTGTTTGACATTTGGGTGAAAGCTGGAGAGGTAAATATCTCCCAGACAGATGTGCTGGTGGAGGCCGTTGTTCCTTTGGTTAGTCCTTCCCCCATGGGGCAGGCAGACAGGTGCCATATCTGGGACTGCAGCAACGCAGTTCACACTGTTTGCCCTGCCCTGGTGATTCCCTGAGGCCTGGCCCCACCCAACTTTCAGGCCCACTCAAGCTGTTTCCAGTGGCTTTACCATGAGATTGGCCTGTCTTGGTTCCTGCTTCAGATTTTCCTAAATTCTCTCAAACAAGCAGCATCTGGCCTCAGTGAACCCCATACCTCTTGCTAAGTGACCCCAGGCCTGGCACTAGAAGCAGCCAGCCTTGGTTCACAATTTGGCTTTGCATGGGCACCTCCAAGCCAAGCACAAGAAGCAGACATATGCAGATCACTTTGTAGTATATGCCTGGTGGCCCTGGATAGAACACAGGCAGTGGCTAACTTTACCCCAGAGCTAGCACACCCAGTAGACAGCTTCAGACCATGGCGAAGCACCACCACCCAACCACTACAAGTGACACACCCAGTGAGTGGACTCAGTGGGTACCAGAGCCCTGCTTAAGTAAGTCTTGCTCTGTGTGGTGGGCCTCTTCACAGCTGAACCTTCAAGGTAGTCAGAGGTCAGTGGTCAGTGGGCTCAGCCAGTCCTTGCAGCTGATCAGCCTGATTAAATCCCTCCTATTGATGTGCCAGCAGCAATCAAGACTCAATTACAACAGAAGGGTGTATAGTCCACATGAAGGGTGCACCTCTAGGGTATAGCTGGGGTGATCAGGGAGGTTGTGCCACTGGACCCTACAAGACACCTACTACAAAAGAACACCTACTACAATAGGCTACCCTAGGAAGCCTAGGAGACATAGCAACTCTACATAATACATAGAAAAAAACACAGGGAGGCAGCCAAAATGAGGAGACAAAGAAACATGTCCCAAATGAAAGAACAGAACAAAACTCCAGGAAAAGAACTAAACAAAACGGAGATAAGCAATCTCACAGATGCAGAGTTCAAAACACTGGTTACAAGGATGCTCAATGAATTTAGTGAGGACCTCAAGAGCATAAAAAAGGGCCAGTTAGACATGAAGGATGCACTAACAGAAATAAAGAATAATTTACAGGGAATTAATAGTAGAGTAGGTGAGGCCAAGAAGCAAATTGTCGATTTGGAATATAAGGAAGCAATAAATACCCAATCAGAACAGCAAAAAGAAAAAAGAATCCCCCAAAATGAGGATAGTGTAAGGAGCCTCTGGGACAACTTCAAGTGCACCATCATTTGCATCATGGGAGTGCGGGAAGGAGAAGAGAAAGAGCAAGAAATTGGAAACCTATTTGAAAAAATAGTGACAGAAAACTTCCCTAACTTGGTGAAGGAAACAGACATACAAGTCCAGGAAGCACAGAGAGTCCCACACATGATGAACCTGAAGAAGTCCACACCAAGACACATCATCATCAAAATGCCAAAGGTTAAATACAAAGAGAGAATCTTAAAAGCATCAAGAGAAAAGCAGTTTGTAACCTACAAAGGAGCTCCCATAAGACTGTCAGTTGATTTCTCAAAAGAAACTTTGCAGGCCAGAAGGGAGTGGCAAGAAATATTCAAAGTGATGAAAAGCAAGGACCTACAACTGAGGTTACTCTATCCTGCAAAACTATCATTTGGAACCGATGGACATATAAAGATTTTCCCAGACACAAAAAAGCTAAAGGATTTCATCACCACCAAACCAGTATTATATGAAATATTGAAGGGTCTACTTGAAGAAAATGAAGATAAAAAACATGAAAAATAAAATGGCAATAAATACATATCTGTCAACAATTGAATCTACAAACAAAATGAGCAAGCAGAACAGAAACAAACTCATAGATACAGAGAACCCTTTGATGGTTGTCAGATGGGAGGGAGTTGGGGGGATGGGTGAAAAATTTGAAGGGATCAAGAAGTACAAATTGGTTGTTAGACTGATGAACCTCAAAGGGAGTGGGGGAGGAGGGCAGGAGGAGATAAACCAATGAATTTATATGCATATATGCATAACCAATGGACACAGGCAATAGTGTGGGGAAGGTAGGAGGGGGGCGGGAGTGGGGAGGAGGGGGTCAATAGGGGAAAAAGGGGGGACATCTGTAATACATTCAACAATAAAGATACGTTTTTTTTAAAAAAGATCTTCACTGGTAACTTGTTTCAAGACTGCATTTCTGTTCTTTTTGCTTAATTTACACCTGCAAATTGCAGCTAAAACTTCTACCTCTACTGGTAGAGAAAGGAGAAATCATTAAAGACCATTAGTTGTGTAGAAAACCAGGAATGGCAATTCAGTCATTCAGTCATCAACCAACACATATTTACAGATTGGTGTATGTATGCCACGTGTGTGCCAGGTGCTGGAGAGGCTCCAATGACCCCCAATCCTCATCGAGCTTTAGGAACTAGTTAGAGGTTGGAGACAATCAAGTGAACAAGAATTTTGAAAATGAACCCTGTTTCTACTAAGACATGATATAATAGAAATGAGAAATCGAAGTCAATGTGGAACAGGTTCTCCCAGGCACATAATTATAAAGTTACACACTAGAACTAATTATTTAGTTTTTGGAACCCTCATCCAGATGAAGGCTGTATGAGTCTTAGAGCAGAAAGAAGGATTTGAGAAGGATTTCCTTGGAGGAAATGGTGTTATGAGTCCCCAGTTTTTACCCCGAGGGGTAAGATGGGAAAGGAATACCACAGTCTTTGCCTTTAATATGATTACTTAAAGAGTTGCTGTGTGTTTTGGTAAGGGGGTCACCATGGACTGGTCTAACTCTATACTTGGGAAATCCAGAGGGTGGCAGAAGGCGTGACAAGCTGCTCTGCTGTTGCATGGGGATCAGCCTCCACGTTCTGAGTTTGTCAGAACAGATGTAGGAGTGTTTCCCATGAGAGAAAGAAATGAAGAAATGAATCGTCTTCATTCCTGCTGTGAGCCAGGGGCAGAGGGCTGACTATAGGCCTGGGAGATGGAAAACAATCCCTTTAGCTTATCTTGAGTCTTGCAGGTGAGGAGTCCCTAGGGATGAGAACCCCAAGACATGGAAGTAGGGAACAGACTGACAAACCTCAGAAGGAAGTGGAGTGGGGGCAAGAAGAGATAAAGCAAAGAACTTATATGCATATATGCATAACCAATGGACACAAACAGTGTGGTGAAGGCAGGGTTGGGGGTAGAGGGGGGGACACGAGAACAGGGAGGAAGGTAACAATGGAGGAAAAAGGAAGGACATCTGTAATAAAAAATAAATTAATTAAGATTGTTGATAAAGCAATAAAATAAATAAATAAATAGATAGATAGATAAATAAATAGATAAATAAATAAAATAAAATCCTGAGCTGCAGGAGGGAAGAATGTATAGTCAATGTCATTATAATGATCAGTAGATAAAGATCTCTCTAGAAAAAGACACTTAATAATAAGCAAGCTGTCTAATTCTAAGATAATATATGTCCAAAACTCAGTGAGTACTCCTATGGCTCACATAAAATGAAGGGAGACCACAAATCAGAATTCAACATGCCCTGTGCCTCAAATCTGAGATGGCTTTAATTTATAAGACAATGTTGGAAATGAGTAGCGCAATTCCAACTAGTTGACTCAGAAATACCGGACCATCTCTTTACCCTTTCCATACTCTAAATTGAAAGTTTGTCTTTGAGAAATGATTAGCTCTGTTTCCACCAGAAGAATCAAAGGGTGTTGGTCTTACCCTAAGAAAAATCTAGTTCCTACTGGGGCAGGAGCTAATGCAACCAGTGTTCCAAAGCCGAATCTTGTAGACTGTAGCTGGCACTGTGCACTGAATGAGAACAGGACATTAGAAGATGTACTTGTCACTGGTTGGGATGGGATCCCAAAATTAAGTCCTCCTATACCAGGTGTAGAGAAAAGGAGCCTGTGGCTGAAGTGGTGGTTGTTCCCTTTGAAGAGCCAAAAGTGAACCCACCTGTAGAGGTACGAGTTCCTCCAAAATTAAACCCGTTCATGGCTCCAAACCCTAAATGGGGGTAACAGAGAAATGGAAGAAAAAAACTAGAGATCTCACCGAGACCTCTGAGATGATGGATCAAGCCACACTGAAATCTCTCTCTTGTACTCCAAACTCCTAGAAATAACAGTTTAAAAGCACTTATTAAACACATTTTGTAAAAATACAAAGCAGAGTTTTTGAAGAAAGATCATTTTTCAGGTGCCAGAAAGAGAGGGAATTTATATCAAGCAGCAGTAGTTGAAGCTATGTTGTCCAAGGGTGTGACTTGAATAAGATGTGTGTCTCTTAATAGATGGAAATATGCTGAGTTGTTGGTACGATTTGAGGCCACAGGCTCCTCACTCAGCAGAGACCCATTGAAACTTGAATCTGGGAAACATCTATCAGAAAATGGAAAAAGCAATGGAAACATGTGGGAACCCCAAGCTGGTACAGAAAACATGCATGGATGGCCCAGATTCATTTTACCATATGCATACATGCATAAGCAAGGAACACAGACAACAGTGTGGTGAAGGCATGGGGGGGAGCAGGGTGGAGGGGAGCAATGGGGGAAAAAGGAGGATATCTGTAATATTTTCAACAACAAAAGTAGAATTTAAAAATTCAATTAATAAAACAAACAAAAAAAAATACAACCTATAGGGGAAAGAGTCAGCAATATCATTTGCCAGACCAGTGAGCTCAAAGCTACCCAACCAGTATTTCTATTTGTTAAATCTGGTAACTGTTTACTTTCCCCTCTGACCTCAGCTGAATGAGCCACTGTCCAACACGGAGAGGAGGAGGGCAGGGAGGATGGAGCAGGAGCTGGTCGCACCTCCTTCCTGGAAGCCAGGCAGCTGCCAACTGTAGGCCTGAGCGACGGGGACAGGGAGCATTCTTAACTTTGAAGACTGAGGAATTGCTTAATATATTGGTCAGAAAACATTCTAGCTAGTGAAGATAGCTTTGTGAATTAAAGTGATTATAGGACTGTCTTGTTTTTTGAGAGTAAGCAGAAAATCATGGGCATCTGCCAACTTTCCTTCCAGAGACTGGGGAAGATTATTGCACTGAATAAAAGTTTAAAGGGACAGAAACAGAAAAAAATAAATTTGCGTTTTGGTCCCATCTACACCCACATCCACATGTCTGATGGGAGGAGCACAGGCTGTTAAGAGGGAGCAGTAGGGGAGCCTACCTGATGAAGGCCCAGGGGGGTTCAGAGGAAGTAACACTGGGCAGAGAGCAGAAGAAATTGAAGAATTTCTGTGCAATGATAGCAGATAAAATACTTTAACTCCTTCCCAAGATCCTTGTAAAACAATTCTAAAAAATTTTTTTTAAAAGTCTGAAGCCCCAAAGTTTAGGAAGAACAGAAAAGCAGGCAATGACTACATTTTGTAACCTGGAAAGCAGGATGTGTGGTCGAGAACGATGGTTAAGCTAAAGTAGAGAAAGGTGAAATCCAACTCAATTTACTCAGAATCCACAACTCAGAAATGGGTACCACCTGGAACTTCTAGAAATTAGACTAAAATGAGGAGAACTGATTGAAAGTTAATTTTTGAAGTAGTCAGATACCTGGATAGGCAACTCAACAACCAACAATGCAGGCAAGAGAAGGAGGACTTATTTTTTTCTAGAGAGAGAAACTGGGCTCAGTTGAGGATGGAGAATATTTTATACTGCAAACAGGGGATTCAGGGAATGTATACAATACTGGATGTTGAGACCATTCCCCTAGACTTCTCACATTCAGCCTCCAGACACTGAACAGCCAGGTCTTCACCTTCCATGCAGGGGACTGGGGAGCTTTCTCTGGGGGAATCTGACTAGTCTGAGAATGAAGGCCTGGAGATGGTGATACCAAGGCTTCCTCACCTCAACTGCCCAGTCAGATCACCCTACACCGAGGTTCACAGTTGAGAAGTCCTGCACTTGTGTTTGGAAAGTTTGTTTCCCACACTTAAATGTGAGGAGACGGTCAAGGATAATCAGACATCTGAGTAAAGCATCTGATATAGTACAGGAGGTACAATATCGGAATAATAGGAGCTCCAGGAGGGAGACAAGACACAGTGGAAAGAAAGCAGGATGTAAGGGACAATTCAAGTAGATACACCAGAACCGAAAGATCTGAGTTCCTGATTGAAAAAGCTTACTAACTGTCTGGCAACAAAATAGTCTGCTTTCAGACTTTAATCAGTTATCAGGATAAACAAAGAAACAAAGAGGAAAACAGGGAATATGAGAAATATGTCCCCCTCTGACCCATGTATTTGTCAGACTTCTTAGGTTTCTTTAAATATCATTTATTTTCCTCCTTCTGATTCTGACAGTAATACATGTCTCTTGTGGAAAACACAGAAAATACAACCCACATACTATTCCCAATCCCAGTCCTTTTGGATTTTGTTGCTAGCTTTCCATATACCCTTGGAAGTAGTGGATAGGACTCACCATCCCCAGGAAGGATCCCCTCTCTCTGTCTCAGTTGGGGTTAACTTGCTCCCACTTCTCAGCCCAGATCCCGGGATGCTTCATGACAACGACAGAGTTATTTTTTCAAAATGTCAATGGAAAGAAATTAAACAAGCTTGTATTTAGCTCTCTGCTTGTGTGCATTTTAAGTCCATCAGTCTGGGGGTTGCTAAGAAAAAATTTTTTGGAAGCAATCAAGAATTTGGGCAGGTAAGTGTTATTTCAACATCAAATAATTCCATAGTCAGAATGTATTATCTCTGGTGTCTCTCAGTGTTTCAAGGAAACATCTTCCATTCATGTTAATTAGTGATCTCAAATGCTTTTTGAAATGAGCCTGAAGTCTACTATTTGTAAGTAGTCGACAAAGTTCTTTTAAAACTGCTTGAATAATAGAAAAAGATGACATGCCTCTTAGAGAACAAAATGGGCATAATAATGTGAGGGGACTTGTAAGAAGGGTTGTAATGGTTAGATTAAAATGACGTCTGACAATTACTTTCAATTTGAACTGAGGTGAAGAAAATCAGAATTACAATAGTCTTGTGATTAAACTTTGATGAAATGAAAATGTCACCATTGTTTGATGAGAATTTTTTATTAGAGTTCAAAGAATATGAATGATTTAATCACAATGTACCAACACCACAGGGCTGAATTTATTTCAGCTGAGAAAGGCTGAGTTTTTCTCAATCCTTCCTTAATGCAGGTCACTAGAGAAATCTCAGTCCCTCTGATTCTTCAGTTCTGAGACTGTTTCCATAAGATCAGCTTTTGAAACAACAGGATGTGACCTACGTCTTTTGTGATAAGTTTTGACATTGAAATCCTGGAGTAGCTCAATATGGCAAATCATTTCCAGGAGCCGAGTGCTGAAAATGTAGGCTCCTAGTTTTTCTTTTTTAAGGAGATATATTTTAGAGGCTAGACTTCTTGAGAGAAATAGGAAGATCCTGCTTTTATCCTGTATTTGTTGCTGAAAATCAAGATTGTCCTTTTATTCCACAGAAGGAGTCTTTTTCCCTTTAGCCTGATGTTTTGACACTTAAAATTGAGATGTGGACTAATGTTTGTTGAAGACAATGCATAGTCCAGTTTTATTTGGGGCACTGGTTACAATATAGGATGACAGGAACATGCAGACTTAGCACAGGGACTTTTTCTGCACCAGGGAGACTGGTGTCTTAGCATCTCCTGCACCGGATGGGAGCAGTGGAGAGCAGGGGAGCAGTGGAGAGGAGGGGAGCAGTGCAGAGCAGGGGAGAAGTGGAGAGCAGGGGAGCAGTGGAGAGGAGGGGAGCAGTGGAGAGGAGGGGAGCAGTGGAGAGCAGGGGAGCAGTGGAGAGGAGGGGAGCAGTGCAGAGCAGGGGAGCAGTGGAGAGCAGGGGAGCAGTGGAGAGCAGGGGAGCAGCGAGGAGGATGCTCTGGCTCCCACCCTCTCCACCAGCTTCGCTGCTACTGAGGGGTTCCTGCCCACCTGTCCTTCTCCCTCCCTCCTTCCTTCCCTCCTTCCCTCTTTTCCTTTCTTTCTCCTTTGAGGACCCAAATTTAAACAAACGTTCTTCACAGTCATTGGTTGTACATCTCTATAATTTTGAAGATTTTTTTTTATCTTCTGAGAATTTGAGTCTTGTTGGGGACTTAGTTTATAATTCTGTCGTTTGGAAACAGGGAGGTACTAGATGTGTTCAGTTATACTCTATAAATGAAAATTTCTCTCTTCTTATCATTGAAGGACAGAGAAAGTACTGGAAATGGTCATTTTATTCCAGTATTTCCCAAAGCTGTTGGGAAATAACGTTATTAACATTTTAACAATATTACAACGTGGCCCACTCAAAAATAGTTTTATTTGATTTTTTAAAAATACAGTCTGTACATTTTATCTAGGGCAAGTCATTATAGACTAGCTTGATTATTACCCAAAACCATTTTATTGATTCTCTAATTAAAATATTATTTTATTTAAATAAAATAATATTTAATAAATAAATGCAATTCATTAAAATTTTTATAGAGCCTTGAACAAAATAGATACTCAGGCATATATACTGATTAGATAATTAATGGGTAAAGAAGAATTAAAATACATATTACTTGTCTCAATGAAGGCCACAGAGAAACTGTCAAATCTGATAAATGAAAGACCAACCAGGAAATCTGAGTTAAAAATTAAAAGGTATATTGTATAAGAGGTTTCTGTCATACTCTGGCTCACTGAAGAAAGCCTTTTCTTGGCTGTTCAAAGTCCCTTTCAAAAATACTTTGTAAGTTTAGCTGATTTATCTTTATGGCATTTGCACTTGAATATTTAAATCTCCCTTCAGAGGTCATCAAAATGATAATCAGAGATTAAGTTGGGAAAACTGGGAGGTTCAAACACACTGCAATCTCTATTGGATATGAAAAGTCAAAGGCTTGGAAAAAACAGCTATGAAAGCTGGAACAATTGGAAGCCTAGAGTACCATGGGTAAGAAACAATAGAAGGCAATGGCTAAGAGTAGAGTCTATGGACAGATGTGTGGGATCAAATCCCACCTTACCACTTAGTAACTCTTTTACTTTGAACAAGTTACTTACCCTTCTTAGACCTCAGTTTCTTCACCTATGAAATCAGGATAATAGCAGTAGCTACCTCATAAAGTTTTTATGCTAAATGAGTACACAGTGTAAAGTATACATCTGGTGCAAAGTAAGTGTTCAATAATTGAAAGTTATTATTATTATTATTGAAATGTGGAAGACCTTATCAGCAACTTTGTAATTAATTCTCAACTCTCATTTCTGGACCAAATGAAACATATCTTAAATAGTGGGCTTTATAATATTTTCTTAAACAAATCAATAAAAAATCTCCTAAATTATCCAAAGTATATCCTAAAGTAAAGTCATTGCAGCAGTCAACCCTGTCCTACTTGTGACCTTTCCTAAGATCTGTAATACTTACTCCGGGTCTGTAGTACTTAATTTATTGCTCCTTTGTGGTATTTTCATCAGGATTTCCCCTAGTATGGCTAGAATATATTTCTTGCTACTTACGGAAACATGGATAATGGGAAACTAGACTAATAGATGAATGGGAGAACTTGGTGTGATTTAGGGGAATTATATTGGTGATTGGGATTAATTGGGATGTGGGTTCCAGTTTTTGCTTTACCAGTAGGTATGATTTTGGGTATTTTACTTAATCTCCTTGACACTTGATTTCCTCATGTTTGGAAATGAGAATGATAGTAGTGTTTAGCTCACAATAGCCTTCAAGATCAAATGATTGAGAATGATATTTATATTTTCTAAAGTCCCATATGCATACTTATAATTGATAATTATTTTGATTCATGCATTCCTCCTCTACCATTCTGATCCTTGGCCAATGCTCTTATAAGGGAAGAAGGACTATAGGCTATGATTTTCATCTGTTCACAGATCAACTCAATACCTCCAGATTGGAGTGCTTCTTCCATCCATCCATCTATCCATCTATCCATTTATCCATCTATCCGTCCATCCATCCATCCATCCATCCATCCATCCATCCATCCATCCATCCACCCACCTTGCATTTATTGAGCACTATGTACCATGCACAAAGATTACAAACATCAATGTCATGATTTCTTAGCAACTTCTGTACATATGGTGGTAGCATAACTCAACTCAGCTTTCTAGGGTCCTCAATGTCTTCTTAAGCCTGAGGAGTGAAGAGATAGAAAAACTAAAAAATAATAAGAATTAGTTCAGATGGCATATTGTTTTGGACATTTTCCAAGCAGGATAATTTTCTAAAATCAGGCTGACATTCATATCTCTAGCTTCCAATGCTTGTTAAAATACTCTTCTTGCTGAAATACTCATTGAGCTAAATTTCATCTAACATCTGGCCACTGTATAAATATAGCAATGAAAACATGTCTTGTTGCCTACATATTAGATATAAATTCTAGAAATCCAATTAGTATTGCATTTTTTTCTGTGCATTTTTATTTTATTTTTCTTTAGTGTTGGAGCTAATTCCAGGCTCCTAACTGGAATTATAAGAATTCAAATAAATAGCACGCACCTATATAACGGCAAAACCAACTAGCTTGAAGTATAATACTTTGTGGCATTTCCTATTGATTATAAAATGTTCGTTAAGTTCTTTGTTCATTCATGAAACAAGCATTTATTGAGTGAAATGTCAAGCCTAGTGTTCCATACTGAGGTTGGGGGGATACAGAATAAATAATACAAAGTCTTAGCCCTTAGGAGGTTAGATCTTAGTAAGGAAGACAGACTTACACAAATAATTTTACTACAATGTGATAAATGCTATAAGAGGGGTTCATATCCATCTGATGGGTTGTACTCTACATAACTGGTTGTCCTCAATCCATCCCTGAGGGTCTATAACCTCTCAAAATTGAGGAGCCCCTCAAACCAAGAACTCAAGGGAGTAAACCAGTATTCATTATACCTATATTATCCATCTGCATAGACATAATCTGCCAAATACCCTAAGGATAGATCATCTATTTGGCAATACCACCCTCATTTGAGTCACAGTTGTTTGTCTTCACTTTTAGACTCACTATAATGAAAGCTGATGTTCAATGGGCTATTCTGCATAGATGTGGATATTTAGAATTAAGCCCATGAAAATCCAATTTTCACTGTCTACATCAGGGCCTACCACAGTGTATACTCTCTCTGCAGGCTCTCAAAAGTACATTTTGTTATATGGATTCCACCAACTTTTCATTTGATGTTCATTATACTCAAATATCGAAACATTCTTGGTCATTTTAAAGGATGCTCCTAAGGTCTAACTTGCAAAAACTATGAATGGATTTTCAATCATCATCAAGCAAAATGCTTACTTTTAAAAACATTAAAAAATTTATTTTCACAAGCTTAGTTTTATGAGCTAAAATACCATTCATGGAAATCAACCACAATGCTAATACTTTAATAGATTATTCCAAATATTAGACATTACAGTTTAAATCTCCTTAACATTAGCTGTAACATTGGAATAACATTTCTGTTAATAAATGATTGTGAATATCACCATATGTTCAGTTTATTCTCACCAGTTTATCATGAATTACAATTTCATTGTGATTTGGGTCATAAAAGTGACAAACAATTGTTTACATATTTTCATAAATTGCCTGTTTATTTAATTAATCCTTAAGAGAATCTAGAAATATATTCCAATGTGTTCTATAAATTAAGTATACTTTTTAGCTCTTGGATTGTAACATGCATGGGTAACACTATAATGGCTCTTAAATTTAACGTTTATTGCACATGTTGTATAACATTTATTTGATAATGTATTATATAAGCTATAGTTACTTGTGAATGTGAGCAGCCACAGGGTTTGGGCCCTGAATTAAATGTCTTCCATGTATTTCAAAAAAATTATGGGCTTCAAAAGTTATTGCTGTTTTGGGGTGGTCTGTAAAGTACTACAATATGAATGCAAAGAGAAAATTTGTAGTACAGAACATGAGTTTTGTTGTACTTTCCAGATAGTAACCACATCTTCCTATAATTTTGATGCCATAAACATATCATGAAAGACGGAATTACTGTTACTATCAGATATAAAATATTCTGAATTTGCATATTCTATAGAGCTAATGATGAGAATTTATGTTGGCTTTACATTGCTTGATAAGGTGGTCTACTGAGCTCCCAATGTCATCTGCTGTTGTCACAAAGGCCATTTCTTTGTCAAATGTTCACAACAAGTGGGGATGATGTCAACATGTTGAAATGAGAGGCCTCGCCAGAATTAATTTTAGCATTTGAATTTACTACTCTATTTTGGCATTTTCCTGTTCATTTTAGAGTTTAAACCAGTCAGCGAGTTGCCTGGTTTCAGGGCCCAAGAAGAATATTTCGTGCTATTTAGGATCATACCTCTAGTAATAAATCAGACAGCTTAATTCCATCATCTATTTTATTAAAATATTTCTGATCTTTTTGTTAAATCTTAAAGACTGAGCGGCAGCTCCAGCTAGCACCTATCAACCGCATTAGGAAAACGGTCAGATGATAGAAAGCATAAGAATTAATGAAAAGCGTCAAATGGCAGAAACAAAGTGTAGGAATCTTAAATTTAGGCAGCTCCTTGGGTACTAGAAAATAACTTCCTTCCAGGGTAAAAATTTAAGACTCTTTGAAGGAAATGTTGTCTTCAACAATGAAAACATTCATTCAAATTCTGGGCCCCAAATTATTTTTAAAAATCCCTGAAAACTTAAAAAATGACTCTTACCCTTGGAGCTCTTTGATAAACTGTATACATTTTCAGGGTAGGGACCACCTTGCAATTTGGGGGCGCTTGTTGTACTTTTCCTTAGGGAAGAGATGGTTGGCATCGTTTCCTGGCTGGGTATAATTCATTTATGTCCTCCCAGTTTTTTCTCTCTGATCTCTTTTCTGTATATCTGTCAGTGGCCCTCTCCTGGGAGCAGCACAAGGCACTTCATTAATAAGAAGGGATTAAAGGAAAAAGCCCTAGTCTCCTAATACACTTGGATAATTTGGTGCCATCCACAAGGCAATAGACCCCTGCTGCATAGATGTCATTAGAAAGGTACAATTTCATTACTTTGTACTGGCAGAGCCTTGAGTGAAATACAAAATATGTTGTCTCATATGCAGGAAAAAAAAAAGTGCTAAAACTTTCATGCCTCTAAAATAGAAAGCAAAAATATATTTTATGGTTTTTACATTTATATTGCCTTCCCTTAGTAATCCTTGAAATCATGCTTTCATTAAATATTGAACAAAATAAAGATTAAGAGAAAATTATTCATACTCTTAAATTCCAAATGAAATGTATATATTTTCATTAACTAACATTTGTTTTGAATACCTACTATGTGCCAGGCACTCTGTTAACTGCTGGAAAACAAAGTATGAAAACATCATTTATGCTTTTTTTCCAGCACTAACTTATTGAATACTCAAACTGGAAGTGAGTGGAAAAGAAGTAAAACATATGGCTGAATAAAAATGATTATGAGCCAATAAATTGTAAGAATACTGGCAAAATCAGCTTAACTTGTCTTTGTTAAGCTATTTTTGAACTGATGTGTTTGCAAATGATCTTTTGAGTGGAACCACCACCACCACCGATTTTAAGTCTTTAAGTAAAGGAATACTATGAAACATTTAAAAAGGCTGGCATTGTCTGGCCGGTGTGGCTCAGTGGTTGAGCTTCGACTCATGAACTAAGAGGTCACCAGTTTGATTTCCGGTCAGGGCACATGCCCAGGTTGTGGGCCCTATCCCCAGTGGGAGGCATGCAGGAGGCAGCCAATAGATGTTATCTCTCATTGATGTTTCTATCTCTCTCTCCCTCTCCCTTCCTCTCTCTAAAATCAATAAAGAAAAAAAATTAAAGAAAAAAAAAAAAAGGCTGGCATCAACCATCCTTAGAATAGCATCTAGTTCTTTTAGATGCTTCCCCAAACAGGAGGCAACGTGCATCACTGGTGGAGGGGGTGGTTGGTCACACCCCTGAGAAAGGGGCCTGGGATTTGAGCCTGCTGTGAAACAATGCCAGTGACACTCCCAGGCACAACACTGGTGTGACGACTGTCTACAAACCTCACACATCACTTCCCGAGCACCGAAGAGAATCAGGTTTAATAGTGGTCCATTATCTCACTGCTACAGACACACAACTGCCTTTAACACTAAAAAGTGGCGCACAGTTGGAACTGTGCGTGAGAGAAGAAAGCCCTTGATTAACAGCTATTTACACGCCATTCTTTGCAGTGATAGAATTTTGCTTTACTGCTAGCTTTTGTTCAGTGACATTGGCATTTGCAGTTCTTTGTCTATGTTAAAGGCTAGACTACACAGTTAAGATGATAGGAACTGGGGCTTCCAGAGACCATTCTACTGACATTAAGGCAAAGCTACAGGAATGGCAAACTATTTTGACGAATAAACGAGTCAGTAATGAAAATAATTAAAAAATGTGTTGGGTTATGTACGCTATCCCTACAAATGAAAGATTGGTCATCTAGTCGGCTTTGAATACAGACATTCTGATGTCCTCACCCTTTTATTTTATAGCCATCTTGTTCCTTATCTCTCATGCATTTTACTTCATTAAAATATCATTACACACAAAGTGATGATAGTCACTAATTCCATGAGAAGTGAGAGAGCATCAGAGATTGGGTCTGGGCAGGACCAGTTTACACCTTCTAAAGTGGACAGAGCTTAATAATAAACAAAAAGTCCAGACTCATCTTGTTATGTTCTTGTTATCAAAAATATGTCTTAGCTGTCCTGGCCACTTTGGCTCAACAGTTAGAGCACTGGCCCTCGGATTGAAGAGCCTCAGGTTTGATTCCTGGCCAAGGGCACGCACCTTGGTTGCAGGTTCGATCCTCAGACCCTGGGCCCAGTTGGGGTCGTGTGAAAGGCAACAATCGATGTGTCTCTCTCACATAGATATTTCTTTCTCTCTTTCTCCCTCCCTCCCACTCTATCTAAAAATCGTGGAAAATTATCCTCAGGTAAGGATTTAAAAAAATACGTCTCAGCTAATGTTTAGATATAGATAACCAAAGTTACAAACAAACAAAATCCCCAGTTTTGCCAAGAAATTTTTAAAAATAAGCAAAGTGATTAAGTGGTTAAAAGCTTGGATTGTTAACCTCATGTGGTGGATTTGAGGATGTGCACTGAAAACAGAACAACTTCTTGAAACCAGAATTCAGATTTCCTTTTTCCTTATTTTTATATGATGGTCATTTTCTCCCCACCTCCATAAGATCTTACAAGTCTGTTTGTCTGGAATCTAAATAGATGTCTCTCATGATTTGGATGTTTTATTAGGTGGAACTAATGAATATATAGGATTTCTGAAAATTCTTATAATTTCTGTGTTTTAGTTTTACATTATCTTGCACATTGAGGAGGAGGAAGCAATATTATGAATTGGAGTTTGGGTTTAAAGTTTGGTATTTGAAATCTAAGTGGAAATAGTTCATTAGCAATGATCCCTGTTAGTATATGCTTTTGCCGAGGTAGTTTATAAATAAGGGATTGCCCATAAAAAAAGCTTGTTATATTTTCTTTCTTGAATGTGCATGACTCTGTAACATACTGTATTATGCCATTGACAAACTTGATTTAATGGAATAAATACTCAAATGAGGATTGGCAATACCAATTTCCTGGTAGAGGAGGAATAAGCTGATAGGTTTGTCTATATTTTCTGTCAGGCAAGACTTAACCAAATCCTGATACACATTTTAAATTGATTATTAATGAGTAGCAATTAGATACACTAGATACATATTTGCTTTGGGGATACTTTAAAATAATTCTTTTTTAGATTCGGAATTCACATTAAGTTTCTTCCATCCCTCCTTGGTAAGTAATTAAATACTTATTATCTAGACTGAGTAATATGACATGAAACAACAAACCTGCACATGTCTAATTTATAACAAATCTGTTTCCTTAATAGGTGGAAGGAAATCTGAGGACAGTTCTAAGGGTTCTTGTCTGCTTTCAGTGCTATCTTCTAGTCATACCGAAGACAACACTTCTCCTGAGGGGTCTTTCCCCTTCTTCTCCTCACCCCGGTCAATGTCGATCACGTGCACCACTCCAGGTTTCAGGATCAAGTCCTCGGTCTCTACCTGACTCCGATTGTCCTCCACCTCCATGTAGCTCCCTTTGGTTTGCTGAGCAGCTTTGCTGAACGCTTCTTTAAAACGACGTTTGAGTTCCACATCTGGACAGAAGACATACTCGTAAAGGCCACCAGCAAGGACAGCTCCTATTATTGGTCCAACCCAGTATATCTGGGGAAAAGATGGAGTTATAGAATTTAAGTAGATAGAGAAAAATTATTCTATTCCTTTGAATATCTCATGAATATAGAATCATTTGGCTTAAATTAAGAGAGGATTATGTATGGGTCACGTATAATGGGTCATGTATAAAAACAGAGCAGAATTGGAAAGAATATAAGAAATTACATCAAATCCATGTCAGAGATCCATATATTGTTAAATGACATTTGAACAGAAAACAAGAAAAGGAAAGGCTATTTTATTTTTTCCTTTCATTAATTATTTTCTTTCCATTTTCTGACTATCATTAAAGGTAGTTTCTCTTCGGTGGTAGTGCATATTAAGTGGACATAAGACTTTTTCAACTAAAATAGAAAAAAAAAGAATTTCTGGAGAGTACTTATTTTCTTAGTATTGGCATCTCACATTAGTTTTCTGCGCAATCATGATCATAGTACAGACTTTACCATTTTGAGCTTTAGTGATTCAGCACAGCATGATAAATGGAACACCAGCTACACCACTTAGCTTTGTGAGTGTTTGTATCAGTTACTTAGTTTCCTAAACCTTAATTTCCTCGTCTACAAAGGGGATTATAATACTACATACTGCATGGGGTGTCAGGATTAAATGGAAATTTAATTAAGTACTTGTAAATATTTGATAGCTCCAATTGCATAGTAACCTGCTCCATTTCGTGTTTCCTAGACAATTCAAAGGTGCATGTGACTAGGCTGGCTATAAGTCATCTTCATTCACATTACATGCTCTTCCTCTCTAAAATTTGGTGACTCGATTTAATTAAAAACCTCATGGTTTGTTCATTTTCTTCTTGTAGAGTGTTTGCTTGTCCTTGCAATGATGACTTGGAGAAAAACCCCGGACTGAGTTTATGGATGATGGGTAGCTGAGGATGAGCAAGCAATTCCATAGGATTTTTAATTAAACAAAGGAAAGCTTTTTATCCTATCACTTGTGTGTATAAAATGAGCTAGGTTTTGAGTTTGGGATAAAGTTCAACATTTGCTTTAGAGCATATGTTATACTGTAGAATATTAGACATTTATTCAAGACATTCACTTGGGCAACAGAAACCCTGTGTATTGAGCACTCTCTCTGAGCCAGCTGTACTTGGTACTTTTCTCATATCAATTCATTTAATTCTAACAATAGACTGTGAACTAGATATTGTTATTATTTCCATTTTATCGGTAAGAAAACTGGCACTCTGAGAGGGTAAGAGGCTTGCCTAAGATTTCATGCTTAGCAACTAGTTGAGCTGGGATTTCAGGTCTGTCAACATTCAAACCACTCCTTTGAGCCGTTACACCGCTTTCCACTAGACACTTTTCCCATCTGAAAAAAAATGTGATGAATGATTCTGGCTTACAACACTCTCTGAAAATTAATACCAGCATCCTCACTGCAAAATCTAAAGAAAATTCAACTTTAAGCTAAAGCTGAACACGTACTTAACAGGGAAACTGTTGGTAGAGTGGTTACAAGAATCAAATTTTCTTATCTTGACCATGAAAGAGACCATGTGAGAGTTTACCTTCTCCATGCTTTTTCAAAGGAGCCCTTCCCTTAGTGTTTTTACTCTTTGTTTGTTTGGTAGGATCGCCTTGGATATATTCTATTCCACAAGCTACAAGTCCCATGGGAGGGCTGGAGACTGCTAAATACTCACAACACTTCCCCCAAACCCATGAACAGGACATGTGGCTGCATGTACTCAAAAATAAAGAGATTTGAACTTCAAGTTGCAATTTCAAAACAAAGTCAGATTGTACTTTAAAGTAACTTCTAAAATCTATAAAGGAAAAGAGTTTTATCCTTAAACATAGAGAAAATACAGAAAAGTATAAAAAAGAAAACTAAAGTAATGCTATTAATATATTGGTGTTATTTATAGTTTATCTATCTATCTATCTATCTATCTATCTATCTATCTATCTATCTATCTATCTATCATCTATCTATCTATCTGCAGTTATACTTTAACTTAGTTCTAAATTTCATACACAATTGCTACAAAACGGACATTTACTCTCAGTAGGATTAAGTTTGTTATAAAATAAGGAGAAACTTTGATTCAATCAATAATCTAAGAATTTTCCTACTCTTTAAATCACCACTAGTTTGCCACAACTAACAAGTAATTCATAAAAACATATTTTCATGTGCATTTTAAAGTCCTCATAAATTAAAAGTTGTCATTTTCTAAATTTTAATTATAAAAATAGTTTGAATTCAATAAGTTGAACTAAAAGTCATGTGCTTATCATAAGATCTATACACTGCGCATAAAAAGGTATCCATTCCTGTTCATGTGGCAAATTTGTTGAGACACAAGATTGGAATCGGCAAAATGACCATTCTGATGTACAATATTGTTGACTGAATCTTTGCTTCTCTGGTTCCTAAGTCTTGCATTTGAACACTGACTCAAAGGTTATTTAACGGTGTAGGTTACTTATAAAAACTCAGTACACTTTCCTTAGAGCTGAGAGCATATCATAGCGATGCAGTCTCTTCTCATCTGCAATGTACACAGTGGTTGAGCGGGTGTGACTGGGTCAATAACCACTGCATGCATGAGACTAAAACACCAGTGACATTCTGTTATATTCATACATTAAAAGTTGTAAAATAGCATTCACAACATATAAATGACAATAAAAGCCCATTTGAGACTGGCTTACATGTCTCATATTTTTATTGATTATTGTAAGTTAGTGTGTGAGGGGCCTTCAAAGCTGCTACATTATTCATTTAAAGAATTTAAATTCCTTTTTGTAAGAAATAATTGAAATAAAATTGGTTGTGATATTTAAAAATGGGTATCACTGCTCTCCAGAAGCAGTGCCAACACATTAATAAGTAGGTTTAGGCACGAGACTAAAAAGTATGCCTTTTCTGAATATCATTTATTTTTCCTGTGATGGTTACGGTGATAATAGGGTAAACATTTGTACCATTTATTCCTCACCATCTGCAGTTCAAATGCTTCCAACTTGCATACTATTAATTGGGTTCGTGCTCTTGTAAACAAAAAAGATAAATATTTTTGCTATGGGCAGTGCTTTTAAGCATTTCATTCCTTTCTTCTTTTTCATCTTCTTTTTTGCAAGTGTATTTTCTGTTATTGCCAGGAAGGCTTTACTTTCAATTATTTAAAAACCCTATGCACTACACTATCCCGACTTTAACTTGTTCCACATAGGCAACCTCCATGTACAATGCATTCTGTTGTAGTCTGTCAGATACAGTGCCCAGAGCAGTGTTAAAGAAACAAAACAAAACAAAAACTATTACTGAAGGCTCAGAACATGTATAAGATGAGATGTTTTGCAACAGATCTGTGCTAGTCTCTTATGAAAGATGTAATAAAGTAGGGGGTCAAGGTTGGAAGTAAGAGAAAGTAGTGAGCAAAATAACGAAAAAAAAAATACCCCACAAAAAAAACCAAGAGTTCCATGGGTAACTGTCCTCAATATGATAGTTACCCAGTGGTTTTCCCAACTTCCCATGATGACTGCAGGTCCGAAGGATCGGGCGGGGTTCATGCTGGCACCTGTGTAATTGATCTATAAGGAAAAAGAAATCAACTTCAGACTTTGCTGAAACAGGTCTACTGACAGGTATCATTCACTGAAATTTGCTACCATTTGCAATGGCAACTAACTGAGGAACTGAGAACTGTCAAGGTGTTCACTGCCATATCAACACTAGCATTGAAAAGCTAGTAAAATCGTCACCTAAAAGGGGCAGGCATGGCTGGATTCTAAAGAACTACACCTGGAAAAGACGTTTTCAGGCCAATTCCAGAGCAAGGATAGATGAAATGGATCAATTATTTAAATGAACTTGGAAACTTACTGCAAATAAATGTCCAATTGCAACAGAAAATCCAATTGCTAAAGCTATTGAACCAGTGACATCAGTTCGTTTGGAATCACAGCTGGCAAAAATAGTAAACACCAACTGAAATGTAATTATCAACTCCACCAGGAGACCGTGACCAGCAGTGAGATTTCCATGAACCTAGAAAGAGAAAAATACTCCATCTGAGTTGAAGCAAGAATACATTTTCTATGATAACATATCATTGTGAGAGGCATATTTTATCTGTGTAAAAACTGATGGTTGACATATGATTTCACTTATATGTAGACTTTAAAGAGCAAAATAAACAAATAAACAAAATAGAAACAGACTTGCCCTGCTGGTGTGGCTCAGTGGATTGAGCGACGTCCTATAGACTGAGAGGTCCTGGTTTGATTCCTGATCAGGGTACATGCCGGGGTTGTGGGCTCGATCCCCAGTAGGGGGCGTGCAGGAGGCAGCCAATTGATGTTTCTCTCTCACATCAATGTTTCTATCTCTCTCTCCCTTCCTCTCTCTCTAAAAAAACCAATAAAAACATATTTAAAAAAAATAGAAACAGACTAATAGAGAACAGACTGACAATTGACAGAGGGAAGGAGCATTGGGGGCTGGGTGAAAAAGGTGAAGGAATTAAGAAGTATAAATTGGTAGTTTCAGAACAGTCACAGAGATGTAAATGACAACATAGGGAATACAGTCAATAATATGTAATAATTACATATGGTGCTAGGTGGGTACTTGAAATACTGGGGGGACACTCTGTAAAGTATATGATTGTCTAACCATTATGCTGCACACCTGAAACTAATACAAAATTATATTGAATATAAACTGTAATTGAAAAAAAAATTGATGGTTGAGTCTTCTGTCCAACTCCTGATTAGGTCATTGCCCCCGCCCCCCCAAAAAGAAGGAATAAATTTCACTCATTTTGGGCCATCATAAGTAATTAATTACTCTTACTATGACCAAGCAGTAGTTTGCACTGAATGTTTTTTTCTACAAAGGAAGCAAAATGTGCAACTGCTGTACTTAACTTATAAAAGAGTTTCTTGAGAGTCTTGTAATTTTATAAGGCAATGATTAACTCAATTAATTAGATTTAAATTAATTAATATGTATTTCAATTAAAATTTAAACTGTGTGTGTGTGTGTGTGTGTGTGTGTGTGTGTGTGTGTGTTTAATCAATCCTGGTGCTGAGCTAACACATGATAGTCCTAATAAGCTAAGAACGAAGCTAGGTTCAAACACCAATTTACTTTTTTAAGTGTGGTCCTTAACATAGATCATTTTAAATTTCACAAACATGACAAGAAACACATTGTTTCTTCTACTAGTGAAACAAGAAATAATTGTAATAAAAATGTCTTATGCTAAATATATATATAGTCACTGGGATGGGACAGGGAGAAGAAAGAACCAACACAATTTTTGTGCCACCAAGACTTAGTAATATTCAAATCACTCAATAGCAACCAATGATTTCATATAGATGCATGCAATGCTGCCAGAATCAGGTTTTACCCTTATAAGAATCATCAGACATTTCCTGAATATACATTAGCAATTTTAGGAAGGTCTCCCAGGTCACCAGGTTGTCATTGAGTAGAGTCTGCAAGAAGCTTGAAGTCCTAGTTTGAAAATAAGAGCTAAAGATCCTACCGTGGTGACCCCCAAGCCCCCCACCACACTAGGAGGTGTGACGAGGTAGAGAATCCCGGCTCCGATGATGGCACCCAGGCACTGGGCTGTGATGTAGAAGACAGACTTGGCAATGCTAATCTTCCTGGTGCACACCATGGCCACTGTCACAGCAGGGTTGATGTGGCCGCCACTGATGTGTCCGAAGCATTGCACCATAGTCGCAATGCTGAGTCCAAAGCAAAGGGAGATGAGGACCATGTCGACAGGTAAGGGCTTTTCCGTTCCACCCCAGTTGATGGTGGATCCCAGGCTGAGGAGAACAAAAATAAGCATAGCCAGAAATTCTGCCGTGACTGCCTTCCAGAAAGCTTGCGTCCAGACCCCTTTGAAGGCCACCATGATGTTCTCTCTTCTACACAAAGGTCCACACTTACTGAAAAGAAAATGAAATCAGCATCAGAAGTTACCAAACCAGGGTTTGTGAATTCAGGTGAAGACACCAGGCCTGCAGGCTTATTCTGTTGTGGGGAGGGGACCCCCCCCTCCCCAAAGGTTATTTGCATATCAACAAAGAATGCTTCTGGGAAATCTCTGTAATTAATTGTCTCCTAAAACAATAGTCAATAGATTGTTACTCTAGTCTCCTTTGATTTAATATGAAAAGATACTCCAGTTTGCCTTGGTTGTGTTGCTCAATGGTTAGAGTGTCAGACCATGCACCAATGGGTTAAGGGTTCCATTCCCAGTCAAGGGTTGCAGGTTTGATCCCAGGCGGTGGTCAGTGGTCTGGGCATTGTTTGGGAGGCAACCAATCATGTGTCTCTCTCACTTCCTTGTTTCTCTGTTTCTCTCTCTCTCCTCCTCCCTCCCCCCTTCCACAATGGAACAAACATCCTCAGGTGAGGATTAACAACAACAAAGATACCCCAGTTTCACTGGAAAATTATTTAATTGTCACTAGAAAGGATGTCTACATCAAGTTCCTTAAAGAATTAAGAATAAAATATAGTCACTTTGCAGTTAATTTCCTCAGAGCATGTTTTAAGTTTCAATGTACTTTTTTATATGCCACTTATATTTTGAACATCAAGCAATAAAACAGGGAAGTCTTCTTCAGTTTTATAGTTTATTGCTCAAACTGGCATTCTGCAAATGGATTTATAGAGCGTGGATTTGCCCTCCACTCTCCCCCAGAGGAGATTCTGGATTAAGGAGAGGCCTGGAAGCCTGGAATCCTGGAAGTCTGTCTCTGCAGAAGGTAAATTCGTTGGGGGAAGGGGATCTCATGGGGACAGGCAGGGGCAGTAGGATCGCGCAGGGCCTCAGCAGAGGTGGGGATACCCTCCCTGTCCCCAGCCAGAGGGAGAAGCCCGAGGGGCGCTGAGCATTACTCCAATCCAGACGCGCGGCGCTGGGACGGGGACGTGTCAACCTCAGGCCCCAGGGGCGCCTCTCAAAGGGCCGAGGGAAGTGGGGGTGGGGAGAGCGCCACTCCCGGGCGGTTGCCAGGCTCATGGGCAGTGCCCAGGTGGACAAACAGAGCGGCCCATCAGCTCAGACCCGCCCCCTCCGCACCCGTCGGTCCCAGGCGACCCAACAGTCTCTCCTGGGAAAGCTGCGCCCTGGCTTCCGCGGTGCTTTGCACAGTTAGGGGACAGTCCCTCCTTGTGCTGGACTCTCTCAACCCCTGACGTTACCCCTCAGATAAACTCCCAAAGGGATCCTGGAGGCCGTATATGCCAGTAGCGCCCCAGGCATCCTGCCCACCCTCCAGGGGCAGCCAAGTGTGGCTCTCGGCGAGGCGAGGCAGAGCGTCGGGGGGCGAGTGTGCAAAGGGTGGGGCGAGGGACACTGTGGCCCTGGACGCAGAGCCTCGTGGAAAGCGGTTTCTCCCTAGTATCTTCTTGGTGGCTTTGTCTCACTTCTGCTTGGCCCAGGAGACAGCGTGGAGTGCCTGTACCCGAGGGAGCTTGTGTGTGCTGGAAGGTGGTGAGGGAGGATGGGAGCAGAAAGACTGCCTCTGGGAGCGCAGACACTTCCTTCCTCAGATCTATTTTCCTCTTACTGTATGGTGATCTTTGGAGCTGGGAAGGGATGGGGTTTGGGGATATGAATGCCAGCAGCTCATACTGGAATGAAATGACTAGGAGTCCCCTTGGGGGGCAATTACTCCATTTCTCCGTTATTCAAGACTTCTGCCCTTATCCTTCACCTGGGACAGCAGCAAAAGCTAAGGAGTATGGAGAGCATTTAGCAGAGACTCTAATCACAGGGGGGCTGTAAAAAGAGTTAGGCAAGAACGCCAAGTATTTTAACAGATGAGATTGCAGCCCACCGCTTAATATATTACTGAGAGTGAGCCCCCTCCCCCATCACTCAGTGTCCCAGGAGCCTTGGTTCTGGATGGCTAGTGGGGCAATGCTGTGCCAGAAGGGGTTAAGGGAACTCTCCCTTGACCTTTAGGAGCTCAACTCAGCCGCTGGTTTGACATGGGGCCTTTCTTTAGAGTTGGAAAGAGAAACACATTTTCTGCCCAAGCCCAGGTGGCTGCATAAGGGGAGGGAATGGCCAGCCCAGTCCCAGGCTTCCACTGCCCAGTGAACTCCTCTAAATGAATCATGTAATTACAAAAAGGCCCAGCTGGGAGGCAATGACATCACACTCCTTAGAGGAAGGGAAAATAAAGAGACAAAAAACAGCACTTGGAATGGGGCAGGGAAGGCGCCCTGGGAGAGACATTAAAAATATTCCAAAGGGGGAAGAAAGTCAAACAACTCACAAGTTGGAAAAGAAGTGATGAGGGGGGCTTCTGAACTCACCAGCAGCCCACGGCTGTAGCTGGGGTGGCAAGGGGACAGGTGCTATCACAGGTTCTGGTCGTCTGTGGCCGGACTTAGTGGGAAAAAGGAAGTGGACAAAGAGAAATCTAAGGACGCAGGGTGGGCAGGAAGCACAGGTCCCTTTTCAGCAGCACCGGAGATCACCGGGAGGGGCGGGCCCTGGGAAAAGGCCGCCTCCCTGCTGCACCCCTTCTTCCCTCACTTTCCCCAGCTCCCTGAGTTCTCTTTCTGCTCATTCTCTCACGCATCTATCTACCTCTCCAGGAACCTAATTTAAGGAACTCAGTTGCTCTTTCAGCTTCAAATTTTCATTAGGAAAAAATCCCAAACAAAACACCCACCAACCCCAACCAGATAAATGTACTCCTTAAAGAGTGCATTTAGCTTTTTTTTTTTTTGGAAAACCCACAAAATCTGATCTCCTTCCAGGGCAGAGTGACCAGCCTCAGTGGACTGTGAACCCCTAAATTTCCTGGCACCGTATTCATACCTGTGGTCTTAGAAGTGCTTGCCCCAGGGCTTGCAAAGCCTCCTGCTGTGATCATCAATGTTCCCTTACGTGTTCACACTCACTGGAAAGGGATCAACATCATTTGTTTTGCTTCTTTTGCCCCGGAACAAAGGGGGCTTGTTGATGTGCCCAGATTGCATTGAAAAGGATGCATTTCTTTCTAGCTGAACACCCAGCCAGATTCACTCCTTCCTGGGTGGCTGAGCCCCTGACTGAGTACCTTTTCTGATGAAAAATACTGCAAATAGATTCACCTCCATAGGGTCATTTTCCTGTGCTTTCACAGGTCTCCAGCATATGGAGGATTTTGCAACAAAGCATCCCTTTTCTGCGACCTTCTCTATGCTTCTCTTATAAATATGGTCAGTACTCAGATCTAAAGAACCACCCACCTGCCCTCTAGTTTTCTCCTAGATTCTGCCAGAGAAGGCACTGTAATAAAAGAGTCAGAGTTTCATCTTTTGGTCCTGAGCATTGTTCCCTTAAGGCAAAGAAGGACTTACCCCCACCGCCTTGCTGCGGGTCTGTCACTCATGCCTTCCCTGGCCAGAGTGCGGCTCTCATTGCCTGCCCACAGCTCCCAGTGCGCTGGGAGTCAGATTACGGCCACTTGTCTGATTGGGTTTTTGGAGTCTAGGGGTGGAAAGATTCTGCCCCATGTGGCAATCGCCAAGCTATATTTGAACTTGAAATAGCTTTTCTCTACCTGATCACTATGGACACAGGGCACTTCAGGAACACAAAATGCTTACATTATGTTTCTTTAGCTGGCAATCTTTGAAAATGAAGATTTCTCCAAATCTTTATCTTTCTCCCTACCCCAAAGAATCGCTGAGGATTTGTCTTATTTGGTTGTGTGTTGTAGTTGAAACTGGGCAACTATGAGGACACAGCTTTGTATTATCCAGCATTTGAGATGACTTGAGAGGCTGCAGTGTGTTCATTTTTGAGTGGCAAAATATTTAGTGGCTTTGTTTGAAGTTTTTTATCTGAGAAGCAGCATTTTAAGCACAATGGATAACTGCAGGTCCGTTTGTAGCCTGGGCAGCACTGATATGGATAATAGGAAATAAGGAAAAATAGGTAATAAGACTTCAGGATGCTTACCTGGTTATTGTATTAATAATAATTGTTGGGAAAGAAGTAGCAAATTAAAAAATATAGAGGTTGGGTGGGGACAAAATTATTGGGAACTGTAGGTAAATTTAATTTCTAGAAACCTAAGGACAGGACTGACGACATCATTTGTGGGGCCCCACGGCAACACGAATGCAAGACTCCTTGTTCAAAAATTATTAAGAATTTCAAGATTGCAGTAGCAGGACATTAAGCCAAATGTGGGGCCCTTCTAAATGTGAGACCCCATAGAATCACACAGGGTATGTGCCCATGAAGTCATCCCCCACCAAAGAGTTTGGTGAACTCTGTTAGGTCTGAGCATTAGCTGCCTGCATCGCTATCTTAACTGTTTTTCTTTAAATGGAACTCAGGTGCCTAGAATTGGAATAATCACTATCTTTTGTTTATGACAGTCGGTCATCACGGACACATATATGGCTGTCTTATTTTATAATAGTTAATTACTTGCTTTATAACAATACAATGAACTTTTATGAACTTACTGCTCAACCCAACAATTAGATGATAACTCACATCCTTCTGTGGGATCCTCCCCATCCCTACCCCACCTCTTCATCTGATTTCAGGTCAGAGTATTTTGCAGAATGAAGACACACAGAAGAGAGAAGAACAAAAGCTGTTATACTTTCACATCACAGTTACACTTTTTTGTTTTCTTGTCTCATTTGGGCACTTGAGACTTGGAAATGGGCGAAAAGCTCTCATTAGAAAGAGGAATTAGTTTTGAGTGTGAATTTCAGAGGAGCACTTTATTCCTGGTTCCAGCATTCTCAGATAACGGAGATTAAATTTACATCCTTAAGGATGTAGTCGCACATTGATGATGGCTCATCACGATTTTCAGCCTTCTGAAAATATGCTCCCCGAAAGTCAAAATAAGTTTTGATGAGAGGGGAAGGGTGAATTTATGTGAATCCACAAAGAACACTTAAAACATTTTATATTGATTCTTAAGGCTGTTTACTATTCAGATTTTAGCGTTATGTTGTTCTTTTTTTAAAGGCGCAAAATGTTTTTTGTTTTTGTTTTCTTAATTTGAAAACTTTGACTTTCTAGGCAAACATGCTAGACGTAATTGCTCGGACTCTAAGAGCATTGAGTCAGAAGTGTTTGTGAGGCTGGTGAACGCAAGGAACCACGCTGCTGTGTTTAGGTTCTTTCTAGTGACTGAAGCCCTGGTCGTACCCACAGGGGATCCACAAAGCCTGCTGCTTGCTAGGGCTGCTGCTTGTTGGGGGGGATCTTTTTTCAGGTCCATTCTTTGCATGTTGTTCTAGGCTCATTAGCATTCTCTCTGTGGTCATCGCAGTTCTCATTACCATTTTACAAAGTGCCAGTAAAACTGGGTTACCACAGTTTCTCAGACCCTTTCCCTTTCTTCTGGCTGGCTGATCACTGCCCTTGTAGAGTGTGTTGACAGTCCAGTTCCTAAGGGATGGCAGTTCCCATCAAGGGAAGGGCCACCCTCATTGGCACCAACTCATACACTTATTAGTACTCTCAGCAGAATGGCTTAAAATGGACCAGGGATTAACTCTTCACCTACTGGAGGTAGTTTTTCTTATTAGGTATTGACCCTTGTGCCACACCTTCAGCCCTGTGCAATATTAACCTAGTTGCCTGGCTTTTCTTTGGACTAGGGACTCGGATTGTCTGTGGCAATGCACACAGGGTATGATGATGGGAGAAAGCAGTTATAATGTGTTTGCAGTGATGGTGGGGGTAAGAAGAGGTGGGGAGCCCTGGTGAATATAAATAATAGCTTCTGAGTGGATCTGTTTTGAACTGTCCTGGGCCAAGAGCCAAGTGGTATTTGGAATCTCTCTCTCTATTTTTTCCCATTGGTAAATTTGGAAGGGCCTGATTCACTTAAAAATAAAATGACAATTTATTGATGACATCTTCTTGACTTTCTCACTGCTTCTTGAGCAGTGCTGTGATCTTGGGGACAGGATAGTAAAATGGTATGCTGATTTTAAATCAGCCATTTGCGTTAGGCAACCTTGTGAGTTTTTGGTTGAGTAGTCTTGTGAAACGGTAGGTCAGTAACATATAGAGAAAATGAAAGAGGGTAAATGAAAATGACAAGAGTACTCAGCACAAATTAGCTGATTGACACACTTCACTACTGAATTTTTAAACTACTCACACCACACTGTTTTCCTTTGGCACTGATGTGAATCTTTGGGATTTGTGGACTGTCTCCCACCCTTGCCCGCAGAACTTTTTTATTTTTTGAATCCTCACCCTAGGATACTTTTCCATTTATTTTCAGACAGAATGTAAGAGAGAGAGAGGGAAACATGGATGTGAGAGAGACACATCGATTGGTTGCCTCCCACACAACCCCAACCAGGGCCTGGGACGAACCCAAACTGAGGTATGTGCCCTTGACCGGAATCGAACCTGAGGCTCTTTGCTTTCCGGGCCGATGCTCTAACCTCTGAGCCAAACTGGTCAGGGTGCCCCAGAGCTTCTACTACTTATTCACATGTTCAGAGACTGAAAACTAAAACAAAAGCACTAAAAGTGCCAGCAGTGCCTCCGTACCAGACGAAAGTGTCTCCAGGCTGGTGGGGGATGTTCAATCACAACTCATAAATCTTACTTTGTTTTACCCGAATCGCAGCATCAGGAATTCCCCCCAGAGCAGTATCAGTGTGTTCATTAAAAACAAACAAATAGAACAACAACAACAGAAGGGGTATCCACCATGACCACCACCACCACCCCCACCAACAACAATACACCACCACCACCACCACCACTATCACCACCACCACCATCAATACCACCACCACTACCACCACCACCACCATCAATAGTACCACCACCACCACCACCACCACTATCACCACCACCACCACCACCACCACCATCACCACTACAAATAACGACCACCACCACACCACCACCATGACGACCACCACCACCCCCACCAACAACAATACACCACCACCACCACCACCACTATCACCACCACCACCATCAATACCACCACCACTACCACCACCACCACCATCAATAGTACCACCACCACCACCACCAATAACACCACCACTACCACTACCACCACCACCACTACCACGACCACCACCATCAACAGCACCACCACCACCACCACCAATAACACCACCACTACCACCACCACCGCCATCAATACCACCACTACCACCACCACTACCACCACCACCGCCACCATCAATAGCACCACCATCACCACCACCAATAACACCACCACTACCACCACCACCGCCATCAATACCACCACCACCACCATCAATACCACCACCACCACCACTACCACCACCACCACTACCACCACTACCAATAACACCACCACCACCACCACCACCACCACTACCACGACCACCACCATCAATAGCACCACCACCACCACCACCACCAATAACACCACCACCACCACCATCAATACCACCACCACCACCAATACCACCACCACCACCACCAACAACAACAACACTACCACCACCACCACCACCAACACTACCACCACCAACACTACTGCCACCACCACCACCACTCATACCACCACCACAACCACCACCACCAATACCACCACCACCACCACCACCACCACCACTACCACGTCCACCACACCACCACCATACCAACACCACCACACCAACACCATCAACACCACCACTGCCTCCACCACCATAACCAGAGGCTTTAATTGTAGCTTTGTTCCATTATCAAAAAGGTGTTGCCTTATTATAATTCAGAGTGGTTTCCTGAAGTATAGTTCACCATCAAAAGAATAAAATAAAAATAACAGTAAAAAAAACGCTGCAAGGAACCAACATGTTTGACTTAGCTTCCCATTCTTCCGTGAGGTGAATCTGAGGAAATCTTCCCAGTGGTCCTCTAAATCCTTTCACTAAATCTCTGCCCCTGCCCCCATGCCTGTGGATCCAGGTTTTCCTGTTTGGTATAGCAGACACATTTTCCTTGATTCAGATCCAGACGAACTCTGCTTTGGCTGGGGAGTTATACTCCGCTGACATTTAAGGCAGGAATTCCCTGGGAAAATAGTCAAGAGATTCTTTTGGTGCTGCTGGCAGGGCTCCAAAGGGTTTAGGGTTCCCCTCTCTAGGCAAATGGGAAGGGAGAAAGGGAGGGAGGGAAAGAGAAATAGAAGGACTTTATTGAGTGACTGTATTTCATCTGAAGCTTGTACAAAAAAAGCAGAAATGTGGTTAGATGACTGGATACTTTTTTACCCCTTATCTCTTACCCAGCTACTATGACAGTTCAGACTTTGGGTGTTTTAAAGGCTGCTTAGACATCCATAGTCAAAAATCAGTTCTCTGGGGAGCTAAGAGTCTTGGGATCTAATGGGTTAAGCCAAAATGTTTGAAATGGTCAATAATGTAAGTGTAATCTGTAGTAGCAATCGTTCCAAAATTTAAATTAAATTTGAACATTTTGAGAGTTAAACCAACATTTTGATGATCATTATCATCTATTATCATACAGAGAGGTTCAGAATTCTCATGTTTTTAATCAACTCACAAAGATATTCCTGGTTTCAAGGAAAGAGTAAGATGGTTAAAATTCTGTTCACAAGAATGACAGGAGGAGAAGATCAAAACACTAGGCAGTTTTAAAAAATGCTTTTAGTATAAAAATAGTCACAGGGATGTAAAGTATAGCATAGGGAATATCATTAATAATAGTGTAATAATTATGCATGGTGACAGATGGTACTAGACTTATTGAAGTGATCACTTCATAAGGTATATAATTAAAAAATAAATTAATCGAAAAGAAAAAAATGCTTTCAGGATTATGCTAGAATGAGCATTTTCTAAGAAAAGAGCAGAAATGGTCATACTCTGTGGCCACCAAAAAATGTGACTGCCTCTCAGTAGTCAAGTTATTTAGGCAAACATTCTCTTGCTCCTTTCCTAAATCACCATGCATTCTTCTCTAAACCCTGTATTTCCTTTTTCATGCAAGCGAAAGAAATTGACATCTGAAAAATTCACAGGGCCTCTAAGAGGTGTCAAGTCTCCTGGATGGTTTCACCTTTACCTGAATGTCCTTGTCTCTAGCTTCACCTGGGCCCATATGCCTATTTCAGGGGACCATGTTGCTGTCATGGCCATATCTTGTCAGCTCCCACCTCTAAAGAGTCAACTAAAGTGATACTTTCATCTTTAATTCTTTTCCCTTTGCCACACGATCTCTGATTCCTTTTTAAACATTTCTCAACATTTATGTCCTCCATAGAACCTGCCCATTGCAAATTTGCTGGGCTCTAGTTACTTAAAAATCCCACAGTAACCCGTGATCCTATGGAATACTCTACAGTTATAACTAGATAATGTATCTGTACCATTCACTGGTGTTTTGATGGTAATTTGCTCTCTCTTTTTAGATATAAACTGAAGTTATGGGCTACATATGTCATATTAACTTTCTTATAGTGATGATGATGATAATGATGATGATGATGATGATGAAGTGTCAGTAATGATTTCAGTGACACAATACCACTGTGCAGTGGAAGGATGGAAAGGTAAGAGATTGCAGTCTTGACTTTATCACTTAACTGTTACTGGCTACCGGCCGCTTGACCTCCTTGAGCCCGGTTTCTTCATCTGTGAAATAGAATGGAGTGTTATCTCTCGCCTGTCTTTTTCAAAGTTATGCCCTCTTTACTTCATTCTGGACATGGACCACATCTTATGTGCTTCTGTAATACTTTAGTTCCCCAGATCACATCATAAAATTGTTCCCAGCATGCTGGAACCACAACTTACTGGTCTAACTCACTAGTCTGTAATAACAGTAAGAGTGGTCATCTTAGTAATTAATTAGGCTTAGTAACTAATTACTGTAGCCTCAGTACCTAGCATAGATCCAAGGTCCATTTTAAAGACAAAAAAAAAAAAAATCCATCATGCAATAAATAAACAAGTGAGTGAGGTTCAAATAGTGTCGTATTGGCAGAAGTGCTTTGCAAACAGAATTAATACATGTAAATAATGCTGATGATTATGATAAACAGTACATTCAATTATATGTCAAGAAACTTATCCATGCAAACCTCAAAAAGTCATATAATCTTAATCTGGTTTCCTCATTTACAGAATGAAATGATGTCTTTTCTAGCTCAGGTAAGAACTTTGATCCAAGTTGTTAATGTATGTATACGTGTTTGGAAATGAAGAGCTGGGTAGCTGCAAAGTATTGACATGGGTGTTAAAATCTTATAAACTTCAAACGTACATACATAATTCCAAGGCCACATTTCAGAGGTTAAGACAGAAGTAGTGTTTTACAAAAAATTTGTCTTAGGGATTAACCCAAAGTGTCTCGGCAAATTTTATTAAAAAAAAAGAAAGAAAGAAACGGACTTGTGTGTCGTCTCCTCATTGGCTCAGTAACTCTTTGGGGATGATAATACATGACATTTTTTTACTCTCAGATTTGTACTCAGGCTACTCAGTACTGCTGGGAATAGTAACACCATTGAGGAGTGATAATTTTACAAATGTGTTATTCCAGAGGTAAACTTACTCCCCAATATCACCCAACAATCCTTTAGGTCCAGAGTCATCTGTTTCTCCCATTTTCCAGTAAAGAAAGGAATGAAAATTGTTTGCAACCAGGACTTTAGCTGCAACAGGAAATGACCCTGGTTTTCCTAAACAAAGCAGACTTCACTGAGAGGCTATTGAGGCTCAAGGAATCGAAGGGAGGCTGGAGAACCCCAGGCAGCTCCAGAAGCTGGGGCATGACCTGCTCCTTGCTGCTGGGATGAATTTAAGGGTTCCTCTTCTTGCCCTGGCCAGTTTGGCTCAGCGGTTGGAGCGTGGGCCTGCGGACTAGAGAGTCCTGTGTTCGGTTCCTGCTAGGGGCACGTACCAAAAAAAAAAAAGAGTTCCTCTTCTTCTTCTTGCATCACTGCCTCAACATGTAAAGTTCCAGGACTGAGCATCCAACACTACGACAGGGAGAGAGATGGCTTCCTTAGCGGGAGACAGTCACCAGGAATTACCCTGCTACCAAGACCACTCAGTGGGTGAGCGGTAATAGTGGTGGCAGCTAACTCTTTTATGTGAACTCTTTTAATCCTCACCTCTCACCATCTTGACGCCTCTCTTCTTTCTAGTCCTACAGACTGCATTAGTCGGCCAGGGCTGACAGAACGTAATGCCACAGACTGGGCGGCTCAAGCAACAGAAATTTATTTTCTCACAGGCCTTTCCTAGATAACTCTTACTTTCTTGTTTAAAATTCAATTTTTTCACTTTCTCTGTAAAACCTTTCTTGTTCCTCTAATTTTATTTAGATGTCGTTTTTCTCTTCTTTCATAGCTCCTGCTAAAATAGCTTGGTACCCCTCAGTTTCCCAGCATATCAATGCCAAATTCCCTTCGTGTCCCTCCCAAAAAGACATGGGTGTTTCCCAATAAGGAGGTACAAAAACCAAATGCCTTGTGACCAATACTTGACAATCAACACTAGAAATTGTACATGGGGTTTCCAAATAGAATTTCATTAGTCATAATGATGCTGCTTGATAGTGAATGGTTTCTGTCTTTAACTCAAGAAATAAATTCCTTAGGGAAGAGAGTGTGTGTGAGTTGCTTATGCACCCTGGGAAATAGAAGGCGGTCTATATATTTTGGTTGGTTGAGTGAGTACATAAATGAATGAGGAGTTTACAAAGTGGTTTCAGACATTTTTCAATATGTTTATGAGATAAGCAGAGTGTTATTCCCCTGGTTTAGATCTGGGTTAATAGAGAGTTTAAGGTCAGAGGTTAATCAAACCAGATTCCTCGTATTATATTATATATATTGTATAATACATTTTCTGTCTTTCGTGGGGCTATTGCTGCTTTTTAAAAAAAATTTTTTTCTTTATTGATTTTTAGAGAGAGAGGAAGGGAGAGAAAGATAGAAACATTGATGAGAGAGAACATCTATTGGCTGCCTCCTGCATGCCCGCCACTGAGGATTGGGCCCACACCCTGGGCATGTGTCCTGACCGGGAATCGAACTGGGACCTCTGGTGCATGGGTGGATGCTCAACCACTGAGCCACACTGGCTGGGCGCTATAGCTGCTTTTTAAGTACATTAATTCTTTCAGGGTACAAGTGTACCTTTTCATATACTATCCCATTTATCTAAGAGACTTAAAGGGAAGTTTGTGCTTTGATTTTCTTTTGAAAATAGAATAGTTTGTAAGGAAATTGGTTAATTTTGGAATCATTTTATATATTTTATATATTTTTAAAAACACAGAATCCTATTCTTGTTAACAGGTTAGATAATCTTTTTTTTTTTTTTTTTTAAATAACATGTTCATTTTAAATGGGAGGGACTTTTTAAAAAAGTGGTTTAGTGAACCAATAATGTACTGGCACAGTGAACTGTGACCCCCCCATTGACGTCTGAGAGTGGCTGGTACAACAAACACTGTAATAAGGTGTGAAAAGTTTTAGAGATGTACTCAGTATGATTTTTAATTTTGTTGTAATAGTTTTTTATGAAGCGGTGGATGTTGAGGGCGAAGGCACGAGATAGATCAGCGGTTCTTAACCAGGTGTGACATCAAATTCACTTGTATGAATATAAAAATTACAGCTCACTGGTCACTATGCTCCAACTTTTCTGGCTTGGTAGATCTGGAATGGGGCTTGGGATTCTGTGATTTAAAGAAGCATTAAGGGTGATTCAACTTTTGGTTGAAAATCATTAGCTTATACCCATCACTTCATTAATTTGGCTGATACAGGAAGAAGAAAATAGCAAGTGTTATGAAGAGAATTGTGTCCTCCCAAATTTTATACGTTGAAACCCTAAGCCTTAATGTGATTGTATTTAGAGATAGGGCCTTTAAAGAGGTAATTATAATTAATTGAGGTCATAAGAGTGGGACCCTAATTCAATAGGACTGGTGTCTTTATAAACTGGTGGCCACAAAGAGAGTTGTCACCAGAAACCAACCCTGCCGACACCTTGCTCTTGGCCTTCCCCAGTCATGAGAAAGTAAATGCCTGTTGACGAAGCCACCTACTTGTGGTATTGTGTTATGGCAGCCCTCGCTGACTAATAAGGTAGAGGACACTTTCCTGGACACTGGAAATCTAATCAAGTAAGAGGGAGGGAATGAACCAAATGCAAGAAATAGGAGAGAAAAAAAAAGGAAATTACTAAAAGGAAAGGCCAGTTGAGGGATTTCCAGGTACCAGGTATCAAGGGTGCCGTGCACTGCCAAGTCCATCATTTGCACATATTTATCAGCTCCTGGGAGGAGCCGAATTAGCCAGAGCTGTGCAGATGTTGTGGGGAAGCCTCTTTTAAAAATGGGAACCCTGAGCAACTGCAGACCAAGATGGAACTCTGTGGCGTTAGGACCAAAGACCAGAGTCACAGAAGTCACCACTATGACCTTCGTGATACAGACCCAGTTGGACACAGAATGGTAAAAGTAGTGGAAACAGGACAACAAAAAGGGACTGCAATGGGATAAACACAGAAAATGTTCTCCCACCCACATTCGGCTAAGATTTTTTCCAATTCTTTGGAAAAAGAAAAATGGTATTTTGTGTAGAAAGCACGCTACATGGTTTTTCTTTTTTGGTGTTTTAATCAGATGCATATGTATTGAACAAACTCCCTATCTTTCAGATATTATGCAAGGCATTGGTGTACATAACATAGCATGAAAACCAGTTCCTGAGGTGATCAGACGGGAGAAGGAGCCTTGGGTGGAGAACATTTTAGATAGGGAAGATTTGGAGGAATTTGTTTAAGGAGTGTGTTACGAAGGAAGGCACATGAAATAAACGGTAAGGTTTTGGTCGGCTAGGAGTCCCTTTGAAGCTGGCATGAATCTGTAGGGAGAGCAGCACAATCTATAATTTTCTTTGGCAATGCTCTGCAGTCAGGAGAACAGGAAAAATGAATGGAGGGGGTAAGGTCAGCTTGGCACTGTGCCCACTTAAAAAAAAAAATCCAGCGTTTTGTGAGAGCTGCCTTGAAGTGGCTGGCCATGCCACCTGGGCTCATTGTCATCATCATAATCACCAGCTTTAAACAATTTTTAAGTTAAAAAAAATTACAGTTTACACACAATATTATATGAGTGTCAGGTGTACAACATAGTGACTAGACATTTATAGAACTTACTGAGTGATCACTCTGATCAATTTAGTACCCATTTGATCCCATACATATAATCAATACCTTTTTATTTATTTATTTTTAAAAATATTTTTTCTTTATTGATTTTAGAGAGAGAGGAAGGGAGAGGGAGAGAGAGATAGAAACATCGATGAGAGAAAACATCGATTGGCAGCCTCCTACATGCCCCCCACTGGGGATCAGGCCCACAATCTGGGCATGTGCCCTGACTGGGAATCGAACCAGTAGCCTCTTGGTGCATGGGTCGATGTTCAGCCACTGAGCCACACCAGCTGGGCTCAATAACTTTTTAAATGAGCTCTTACTATATACCAGTTTGGGTTCTTAAGTCTCCAAATGCATCCTCTCTGGGCTGGGCAGGGGTCATGTGACCACAGGAGGCTTAGCAGGCTGGGAAGATGGAGAGACAGTGAGTCAGGGATCCATGACGGTTCCAGAGGTTTGTGGTCCGATGTTTCAACTTAACAGGTGACGAAGGGAATCAGTATGAAGAGTCTAAAGATAGGACGATTCCAGAACGAATGCCTGAGACAGTTATAGCATCTTCTCTGAAGATCACTGAAAAATTGGATGGGTTTTTTGGGCTGTTTCGAGATATTTTAGATGTAGCCTTTTTAGAAGCAGGGTTATAAACAGAGGATCACCTAAAATCCCTTTCGATGTTTAAGGATGTGAAATTAAGCTTGGTATCTTTTATTTTGTTTTGGTTTAGACTTCTACTGATAGAAAAGTGAGTGTTTAATCTCATTTCTGCATTTAGAATTGAGAAGACACATTTTCCAACAAAATAGTTTGGCTACTTGTACTGTGGTTGAGAATTGTGGCCGTCTGTGGCAATGTTTTCTTTATCAGGTAAAAAATAATTCAATCTGGATTGGGTTAGTCTTCCATTTGGTTAAGATTTGGTAACATGGCCATAGTAGGGAAGAAATCTGTTATCATTTCCAGAAGATCTTAATTAGCCATTGTAATAACCAACTAAGACTTATGTTAAGAGACATCTGAACAAAACGATGCAGATTTGAGCCCACCTGGCTTGCTTGCCGGCTTGTGGGTAGAGACCAATCCTAACTCAGATTTCACCAAAGAGAGAGGGCCACGCAGGCCGACTCTTCTGTGAAGCTGATTGTTCATGCATCGCCAACCTCACTTTCAATTACTGAAATCAATTTTTTCCACTGCCCCAAAGCAGAGAGCATTCTGAGGTCTTTGAAAGCAATTTTTCATTTTATTTCTTTGGAAAACTGACACATCACTGTTTGCTTTGTAATAGAAGAGCTGGTCTAAAGCACTTTGCTGCTCTGCCTAGATCTCTCTGCCCCTTCAACCCAGGACACCGTGAGCACTGTTCTGTACCATGTGGTGGAACCCCAAGGTGGCTTTCTAAATAGGTGACGTGTGGCAGAGTGACAAAGATAGCATGAATCTATGATATAACTGGGGAGATTCTTTCCCAATATTGGTGCTGACCTGATTGTACTGATTCCTTTGTCATTACTTGGCAGATTGCAGGATTGAGCAAATGGCTTTTAAAGAATTTTCATTTTCCACCTATGTAGGTCACTTACTTAGATTTTTATTTCCCAGTTTAAATCATTTTCTAACTAATATGTTATACCTCTATCAGTAATCTTTCAACTGTAAGAAAAATAGGTTTTTTCTTCTAGTGATCAATACTAAGTTCACCGCATTTCTCAGAACACAGCATTGGTTATTGATAGCTCCTACTCATCTCCCCAGTCCTCGTGTCTGGAATATTAGCTTAATAGGGAAACATTCTGTGTGTGTTTGCACGTGTGTATGCGCGTACATGTGTGTGAAGTAAAGGACAGTCCATTGTGCTGCATGGCTAGCTTCCAAACAACAAGTTTTGCCTTGCAAATGATAGTTTTAAAGTAGTTTGGATCCTTAAATTTATTGCCATTTACAACTGACATTTTGGAACCTTGCTGTTAATACTACAACTTTCATTACAGCTTTAAGTTTGAATCCCAATAAAGCCATATCCCAGAGCCTACAAAAGTGTATAAAAGATGCTCTGAAAAATATTCCTGACCTGTGCCTAACCCCTCACAGTGTCTGAGTGTGAACTCTAGTGATAGATTAATGGCTAAAAGTTGCTTTGCATTTCAATCTTTTTTTGCCATTTGTTGTTTTTGAAAAGTTTGTGCATTTTTCAAGAAAATCACTATTACCTGTATATGTAAATGTCATTAAAACTTACCAGTAATTTTAAAATGTTATCTTGGGCCACAGGCTTGCACAACTTTATTTAGGACTGCAGTAAGTCAAGGTTCATGCCATAGATTTATGGACTCACTGGAATCTGGATACCAATTCCCTCACTTTTCAGAAGATGAAACAGAGTCCAGGAAAGGTTTATGAATAAATGTAGAGAGTTGTGTTTTCAACTATAGTTTATACCAGAATTTTTCATAAAAATTTTAATTTGGGTTTCATTATGCTATTTAAGTGTCTGATACTTGGTGAATATGAAGACTGAAGATGATTTACTAGATTGAAAGGATACACAGCTCTAACAGCAAAGTGCTTATTCCGTCTTAGTTTTTCTCTGTTTCCACATATATCAGCCACTTTTAGCTCCACCTGATTTTTTCCTGTTTGCTCCTCCAACATGTCAGGAGCTGTTGGATAAGTTCTTTCTTAAGCCACATTCATTAAATAAGTATCCACTGAGCTTAATCTGTGAGTCACGAAAGAAAAATGAGACGAGATTCCTACTCATGAGATGAGAGAAATACACGTGAAAAGTGAAGAACACATCATCTTTCTAATGATTATTATATGATGTCATAATAGGAGCCAGGTTGTATATTATAGATAATAAATAAGGAGGACTTATCAGAATCTGGTGATGTGTTAGGTAAACACTTGGCAATTGCTTTGTTGGTTTACCCATTCAGACTTCTTAACCTATTGAGGAAATGAAGACAGAAAAGATTGATGGTTTCATATCATGCTGATACTTTGGAACAGAGAGCATGGGCTGTGTGGCATAATAAAAACTGTGGATGGACACTTCTTACAGCAGTTGGGATGGATGCACTAGAAAATCCAAAGACAATGTCTGTCATCATCTTTACAACATACAATGATCCTTGTTTGGGTGTGCCCAGTCACTGCCAATGTTGCCTCGAGGGCTGCGGTGGTTCATGGACAGGGTCAAGGAGAAGATGTGTGTTAGCAAGCAATGTTGCATTTGGACAGGAGATGTGACAAGGTAGAGTTCTGAGATTTACTCATCACAGCCCCAAATTTGGAAGGAAAATGTTACTCTTTTGTTGGGCGTTCAAGTTGGGAATTTGCCTTGCAAGAGACAGTCAACTGCTGACTTTACTTGAATATACTTGGAAAGAGAAAAACTTAAACCAGCCATGAACAGGAGAATAATGCCAGATTTTCTGGAAACATCGCCAAAACCCAACAATTTCTCAGAAATTTCGGAGGCGCCAGAGGAGTGTTTGCATTTCAATGGAAAAAGTTCTGAAAGCTCTGGAAACTATTCCCAGTTTTACTTTTTCATTGAAAGGCAAGAACAGTTGCTGTGAATAAGGGACAGAAGCACTTGCTAGGGCTTTGTTAACAGTTAAGAGAAGGGACTCTGGGAAATTTAAATTGTTCAGTCCTTGGCCACAAAGCCAAGACAAAGGGGATGCAGTCATTATGGCAAATAGAAAATAGAAGTACTGTTAGCTTTTATACAAAAGTACCCAATGTCTAGAGCTATTTTCCTTAGTGTTTCTGAAAGAAAAGACAGAACTTTCTAGGTTTAAAGAGATGTAGTAGCAACCACATTGCAATAACAGAACAATACCTCTCACGAGCACATGCTCAGCATAGGCATTTCATCCTCTCACACACTACAAATACCTGGTTAGGCAGAAGGGATCTTATAGTACTTATGAAAGATAATCTTCCAGAAAAAGAATAATAGTACTTCTAGTTTAGATTTGAAAGGATTTGAAGAAGACCAATAGTAACAGTCAAAAGTAGAAAAAACTCTGTAATTATCAGTTAATCAAATGAGCTTTTGAAAGCAACAGATGTTACCCTTTTTATGGAGAGATGTTTGGGGGGTAATACAAATGTGTGAGCTTTGACCTGTCCTTGGCTATAGGGGTCTGTCTCTCCACTGAAGATTAAGTGTGCATACCTTCCTAGAATTTTTCAAAACCCTGAGCAAGCTTGGCCTGTGGGGCCCGGGGAGTCACTTGGTGATGGGGTTCAGGGCTGGGAGAGGAAGATGAGGAGGTAAAGCAGGGTCAGAAGGAGAGGCATTTTTGTGCCAGGCTTAGAAATGTGAACATTATCATTCAGGTAATATGAACTCACCACACATTTTCTGATTATTAAAATAATGATTCTTTATAATAAAAAATTAAAGACATTCAGATAAGCCTGAAGAGATAACAGAAACCATTCATAATTTCATGACCCAGAGATAACCCATGGTAACACCAAATATACTTCTTTTCAGTCTATATTTATTCATATGCCGACTGCTTTCTTTGCAGATTCTATAGTCCTTAGGAGGTCCTATCCTGATGGCTAGTAGGGAGACATTGCTCAATAATGAACAATACTTCAGTCTTAGGAATGCTTGCTTTCTGTTGCAGTATTCAGGCTTTTCCGAGTTAAAGTTCCTACCAAGGCTAGTTTAAATAGTTTCTCCTGGATAGGCTGGACTCTAGGTAAATGCTCAGTCATTCAGAACTACCCACCCCCCACCCCTATAAATGAGTTTGGAAGTTTTCTTTCTACTTTCTAGAAGAGATTGTTGCCGGAGGGATAAAGGGGCCAGATCCCTCCAACGCCGTGGGCAGGAGGCTCTTACGACATCCTTAGAAAATGAATTTTCTAAGACTCCCACGGGAGAATGGGTGGTTTTCATTAGGGAGGAGTTACCCTCCTGGGCTTGTGAAGTCCCATGGCCCTCAGTCCAGTCCAGGAAGAGGGGCAGCCCTGGGTTTAGAAAGGCCAGAAATAAAGCCAAAGACCAGAGTTTCCATTCCATGGTTGGAATGCGGTTGAATCTAGATTAAGGTCAGTCCAGTTTCAGTCCATTAATCAATTGCATGGGTCCTGCATGACTGTGGGCCACATGGTGGGTGCATGGCATGGGAGTCCCACAAGCTGGGAGTCTGGCTCAAGCGGCAAGAGAGAGCTGCTTTGCCTAGGAGATGAAATATTCAGGTTCTGCGCACTTGCAGTGGCCACGCCTATTTTGGCCACTTACTGGCTCCCAGGTGTGCCGTACAGGTAGGCACCTCTCACATCATTCAGACCTCACTGGGCATGCGTCTAAACTGCCTTTGTCTAGACCCTTTTCCCATGTGCAGAATAGACCTGGAGTATTAAATGAACTGATTTTCGCTTTACTTATTTTCTGTTAAATAATAACCAGGTATTGTGCCGGTAACAAGATCATGGATAATTATATCATTTCCTCCTTAAATCTTTGGTAGAATTCACCAGTGAAACCATCTAGGCTTGGTGCTTTGTTTTTGAAAGATTCTTAATTACTGATTCAATTTCTTTAATAGATAGAGGGCGATCCAGGTTATTTATTTCCCCTTGTGTGAGTTTTGGTAGCTTGTGTCGTTAATAAAAAGTGGTCCATTTCATTTAAGTTATCAAGTTTTGGGGCACAGAGTAGTTTGTACTATTTCTTATTATTCTTTTAATGTCTATGGGATTATTAGTGATGTGATGATCCTTCATTTATTTATGATATTAATAATTTAGAATAAGTAATCTAAAAATTAGTTATCTCCTAACAACTACAATTTTTCTTTTCTTTTCTTTTTTTTTTATTAATTTACTTATGTTACAGATGATTCTCCTTTTTTCCCCCATTGACTCCCCCCTCCCCCTCCCTCCCTGTCCCGTCCCCGTTTTGTTGTCCATGTCCATTGGTTATGAGTACATGCGTAGAAGTTCTGTGTTCATCGCTCCCCTCCCCCGCCCCCTCTTCTGGCAGATGTCAGCCTGTACCCCACTTCCACGTCCCCGGGACTACCCTGCTCCTCACGCTGTTATGTTCATTATACTCCAGAAATAAGTGAGATCATATGATGTTTGTCTTTCTCTGCTTGGCTTGTTTCACTTAGGATAATAGTTTCCAGGTCCTCCCATGTCGACGCAAAGGATAAGAGATCGTTCTTTCTTAAAGCTGCATAGTACTCCATTGTGTATATGTACCACAGCTTTTTTATCCATTTGTCTACTGATGGACATTTGGGCTGTTTCCAGATCTTAGCTATTGTAAATAGCGCTGCTATGAACATGGGGGTACATGTATTCTTTCTGATTGGTGTTTCAGGCTTCTTCAGGTATATTCCTAGAAGTGGGATCACTGGGTCAAATGGTAATTCAATTTTTAATTTTTTGAGGTAACACCATAGTGTTTTCCATAGTGGCTGCACCAGTCTGCACTCCCACCAGCAGTGTACTAGAGTCCCCTTTTCTCCACACCCTCCAAAATATATAGAGTGCTCATACATCTCAACAAAAGGAAGACAAAGAACCCAATTAAAAAATGGGCAGAGGAACTAAATAGATACCTCTCCAAACAGGACATACAAACGGCCAAGAGACATATGAAGAAATGCTCAACTTCATTAATCATCAGAGAGATGCAAATTAAAACAACAATGAAGTATCACCTCACACCTGTCAGAATAGCCGCCATCAACAAAGCATCAAACTACAATTTTTCTGAATGCAAACATTCCTCCCTTCCTTACTCCATAAAAGATGTATGTGCCAATCAAAGCTAATCTTCCCAATTGTCTTTTGGGTCTTCATCTTCTGGCTCCTCAAGGACTTTCCTTCCTCAATCATTCTTTTTCCTCTATGTCTTCAACCCCTTCCTTTTTGCTGGTTATTTCCCCTCACATATACACATCTTAAGTCTCTCCCATACTAAAATAAACAAAACCCTGTAGCTACCATCCTATATTTCTTTTTAGATAACCAGAATTCTTGAAAGACTAGTCTATATTTCTAGTCTAAATTCTTCATTTTTTCATTTCACTTTTTAATGAACTCAGTCTGGTTCCAACAGGCCACACACTCAGGTGTGTACACATTCGACTTTTTTTGATTTTCTATAACACAACTTAATTGTGTATTCACCACTTCTAAGTAAACTCAGTCATTCAGGGTTTTCTCAGTATCTCAGAGGTAATTCTGTCAATTTTAGGGTTCACCCTTTCCCACTTTCCTTTTCAAGGTGACTTTAACTTCTGTGCAGCAGAAAGAGCATCACACCCTTTGGAAGGACGTGCCTGCTCCAGAGTCTCCCTCCAGCTGGCATTACCACCTCCGAGCTCTCTACAGCTCTACCATGACTTCTGTGCTGATTCCTGTCATTCTGGCATCTTCTGAGATTAATGTTATCGTGTTATAGTGTCTCTGGTGATTGGTCCACGTGCTGGGAGTTGTCTCACCCCTGTGGCCCCTTTAAGTGTGCTGCCTGATTACTGCCTTTCCACCTGGCTCTGGGGGACAGAGGGCACCGGGACACTCACAGCTTCCGTGCTGTTCCCCTGGAGTTTGGGCAGTTGTCTCGGGTTCTCTTTCCCAGATCTGCCTGCTCACCTACCATTCTGGTTCTTTTGTAACTCCAGAGAGTACTTAATAATCGTTTAAGAATGTATATAGATAAAAGGGGGCATTGTTGCTGTTAAAACTGCTTGCCAACTTCCTTATGGAGCTAGCATGAGATTAAGTCATTTGGACAGCTCTCTGATGAAAGACATCCCATGTGAGTGCAGAATATCAGACAGAAATGTTTTCTTTTAATCACATCTTTAATTTCTCTGTAATAAAGCAAACCACATGTAAGAGTCATTTATTTTGACGTTTCATTTTTGCAAAGCCTCTTACCATTGGGTTTTCCTTTTTAGAGTTAAAAGGAATTTAGCTCTTGATTCTTCATAGAAGAAGACTGAAGGCCTGTGGAGGAAATAACTTGTCCAAAATTAGACACAGGTTAGATTTTGGCCAGGTCCCCAATTCCCAGCCTGGAGCTCTTTCTAATTCATTGTGGTTCTCCCTCTCTATATACAGCTGCCAAAGGAATCTTCCTGGAACACAGCTTTAACATGTCATTGTCCCAGCGCCTCTCTATGGATCACTGAACAAAGCACTAATTCCTAAGCCCAGCAGTAAGAATTCCCTAATCTATTCCCTCAACCCAACTTTCTTCCCCCTAAATCTTACTCACACTCCAGCCAATCTGAAATACTCCTTATTATCAGAGTCACTGTATGCTTTCCTTTAAAAGCACCATTGCCTGTATGTTTGTTCTCTACTTGGAAAGATCTTCTCTTCTTATTCTGCGACTTTAGTAGGAACCCAACTCCAACTCTAGGATGTAGCAAGAAGGCCATTTCCTTAATACATTCTTCCTGAATCTCTCTACTCGTGGATGTAATTTCTCATTCCTTCAAGTTATCATAACACTTTCTTTAATGTTATTGTGTAAAATTTATCACACTCTTGAGTTTTTGAAAATTTGTGTTTTTCTCTTCTAAACTATGTGATCTTTGCTATAGAATCTTATTCATATGCCTATCACCTACAGATTTGTGTATACAAAAGAGGAGGAGCTAAATAAATATTTTAAAATTAAATGAAATATAATGGGAACATGTGAAAAATAAATCAGTACAAACAAAGCTAAAATAATATAAGTTTTGCTTAAGAGAGTTCAGTAGCTTTATTTTTTTCCCTGAGTTTGTACCACTAATTATTCAGAAAAAAATGGATGGTTCACTTTTAGAAAGAGCATCTTAAATTCAATTTCAACTTGCAACTTGAAAGGATATGAAAAGATTTTCAAATATTTCTATGAAATATAAAAATAGACTATTACCTTTTATAGGAAGATGTTAGTTCAGTCTGACTTATAGATAACAGGACAAACTAGACGTCAGCACTATCTCCATCAGTTTCTCTGACTTCTGGGCTAAGTGTGGATTTAGCTCCATGAACTGCCACACCCCTAAAATCTTTACTGATGTGGCAGACTCCTACATTTTCCTGAGGTTTATCTCCCGCTCTGTTGCCCATATATGTCTTCTTAGGACATCAGGGGAACATGTTATTTCTTGTTCTACAGGGGAAATTAACCTGATGTTATCAATTTTGTGAGCCAATGTGATGGACTGCAGAATGTCAAGATAGTCAAGGTCTCTATGGACCATACTACAACAGAAGGCAACAGAATTAACGTAGCCCTGGAGCAAGACAGTGAACATTCTGTGGCTTCTGTGTGAAGGTGACCTGTGTTTGATCTTTTCTGTTGAAGGAGAAGAATGCTTTCATTAGATCAAAATCCACACACCAGATGTCAGAGACTGTATTGATTTGTTGCAGCAAAGACACCATGTCTGGCCCGCTATCACTTGGTTCAGATTACAGTAGCCCCTGAATAGAGATATAATGGAGAGCACCACCTTTGCATCCTTTAAGTCTTTGAGGACTAGTCTAACACTACTCCTGGGATGTGTATTGTTTCTGATTTAGCATCTGGGCCAGGGCTGGAAGCAGTTTCTAGGGATTTCATTTGCCTTTTCCTATCATAATGGCCCTGACTCCACAGCTAAGTGGACCAATGTGAAAATTATGCCATTTCTAAATATATCTTTCCCAATTACAAAGCAGAGACAGAGGAAATAAAAACAAAGTAGGTCTGTGAACCCATCAGACTGGCTGAAAAACAGACACAGGTTGGAATTTCATTTATTAGCAGGTCTCCACATGTCTCCTCTCTAACTGGAGGATTATGACGTTGGTTTGGGCCCCCAGATATCCATGTCAGTTCAGACCCTATATCTTGCAGACCTGGAAAAGTTACCCTACCAAATGGTAGGAAGTTCTATGAAAATACTGGGGGAATATTGACCATGTATTCTTGCAGTAGTTTTTCAAGGTCCCTCCTCAAGGGGATATGCTCATCAACCAAGGGGCTCTGTCTGTAAACCAACATAGGTCTGAAAACTGTATGAACATCCATGAGTTTCCACTGAGCCAGAGGATTTGACCATCTGCTCTTTTGTGCTCAAATTTTTTGATTATATAGATCGAATAACACCCTGATCAGCTGGTCAGCTGTGTCACCCCAGATACAAGTGCTCTATTAACCATTGCCATAGATCCCTCCAGATCAAGCCCTTGGGTGCCACTCCAGTCTTCTTGCTCACTATGGTAATCATGTCTATTTTATCTTAGCTAAGTGCACGCCTGGCTTCTACCATTCTAAAGCCCATCATCCCTGGTGATAGTATAGAGCCTAGTCTTTCCCAGCATCTTCAACTGTCAAGTCTGCCCAGAAAAATTTGCTGAGCTCCTCAGAAATGTTGGTTTCCACTCACTAGTGCATTCCATATTGCCTTAGAGAAGGGAGTGTTCTGTGATCTGTCCTGGTTATCACAGTCCGTGGTGGGTTTCAGGGTGTAACATATAAAGTTCATTCTAACATCTACATATCCTGAAACTTTTAAGTCCTCATCTGAGGATATGTTTATTTACTTTAGAGAGAGAGAGAGAGAGAGAGAGAGAGAGAGAGAGAGAGAGAGAGACATGGATGTGAAAGAGAAACATCTATTGTTTACCTCCTGTATGCACCCCAATTAGGGATTGAACACATAACCTAGGTATGTGTCCTGACTGGGAATTGAACCCACAACTTTTTGGTGTACGGGATGACACTCCAACCCACTGAACCACTGGCCAGGGCCATCCTGAGACTTTTGACACCTTCAGCGCTGTTCTGGCATCTCCATTTCATTTTCTGTAGGCCATCACCATATCCAAGATTCAGGAGCCATCCCAATCATTAAGATTAGCTCTTGCCAGAATAGCATGGGTGAGTATGACCATGTCAATAAATTGTTCTCTATCCAACCTCATATTTCACCTTGTCCCCTCTACCCAACACCCTCAAGTTTCACTCTCATATGTGTTCCCTGATTCCTGTTGAAACGTATTGGTGAGGTTCTACAATTCTTTTGACATGCAAACTATTTTATTCCAGCATTTCTTCTGTTGGGCTGTGCTGACCCCGATTATCAGCTTGGAAGTAATAAGGGGTAGTGATGGATGATCTTGAGGAAAACAAGCATCATCTTATACCTCAGGTATGTTTTTGTGTGGTCTTCATGGCAGGTGGGGTTCTTCTCCTCTGGCAAGGAGAATGGGGCTGCTTCTGTTAACATGGATGTTCAAGATTCTCAGACCCTCCCAACAAAAAGACTTCCATCCAGATCTCAGTGTCCCATTCTCACTCGTTCAGGGCCTTGATCTTGATATGGAGGAACTACTAAGGCTGTATATTCAGCTCTGTCACCATTACAGTTTGATCGTGGGCCTGATTTTCAGCAAATCTGTCCTGCTGCTTCAGAAGCTGAGAGTCTGCTTCAAAATTATCATCAGGTCTCTGGCTTTGAGGTTGTACCTTGAGTTGGCAGTAGGCCACCCTGAAGTTATCATTTTCTTTTTTTGAGGTTTGAAATGCTGTTAAAAGAAGCCAGCTCAGTCCATAACCCTTATAATTATCATTGTCCAGACACTGCATATTCCAATGACTCACCTTCCACTTGAACCTAATATAACCACTAACTAACCACAGGCAAAAGCCTTAGTAACTGTGATGCCACTGCTTGCTAGGGATTACTTACCATTACCTCACTCTTGGCTCCAAATGCTGTAGCCCATTTGCTGTGTCAAGTACTGTCCTCCCAAAATTTGTCTCCACTTGGAACCTTGGAAGGTGACCTTATTTAGAAATAGTTTTTGCAGATGTAATTAGTTGTTAAGATGAAGTCATACTGTATTAGGCTGGGCCCTACATCCAATGACTGGGGTCCTAATAAGTAGACCATGTGAAGAGACACAGAGAAGAATGCCATGTGATGACAGAGGTAGTGACTGGAGTGATGAAGCAATAAGCCAAAAAACATGAAAGATTGATGGCAACCACCAGAAGCTAGGAGACAGGCATGGGACAAACTCTTCCTCAGCGTGTCCAGAAGGAACCACCCCTACAGCCTTGATTTCAGACTTCTATCTTTCTGAACTGTGAGAGAATAGAGCTATTTTGTTTTAAACCATCCAATTGTGGTATTTTGTTACCGCAGTCCTGGGAACGAATACACTGAGGTACCCGAGAAAATAGCATTTGAAGCAGACGTCCTATGTGCAAGTCCTGTGTCAGGCAGTGCAATCTCAGGGAGAAGAAGTGAGGGTTGGTGGAGTGAATCAGGGAAGGGAGGATGGCCCATTCAAAGATGTGATATCTAGCTGGCTGTCATTAGCTATAAACCCACTGAAAAAAATGTATGAACAATGTCTCAGTACTGAATATTGAGGAGACAAAGGGGCAATAATATATCTAGATGGTCACATTTGCCACTGGTCAAAACCTTGCAGGGTATGAATCTCCCCCACGAACAGGTTGCACATGCATTGGCACTGGGTTTTCTCAGTGGGACACCTGGAGCCATGCAAGACATGCAGCTGCTATCAGACTGAGGAGGAAACTGCACACACTCCTTCCTTCCTTGACCTCCAGTCTTCTGCTTGTGCCTTTCATTGTGTGAACCCAGCCAGAGCCAGCTGAATCAGGAGCCTGGGAAATGCAGCAGCCTCCAGTGTCTTTTGATACAGAACAAGGAAGGGTGAGAAATGAATCTATGAGCCAATAGGCCAGGGACAGACACAGCAGGCATGGTGGCACTGGGAAAAGACACAGCAGTGATTTCCAAGAATATGCCCTGGCTGCTGCCAAGACAACCTCATGTTGCAGCTAATGTACTGGTTTTCCTCTCTGGGCAGAGGGGCCACTGCATAGTGGATTGATCCTGATGACAGAGGCATCCTTTGGGCCCATGTTCTTCCCAGAGCTCCCCAACGCAGGTTACATAAAAAAGCCCACTTATGAGCCTGCAGGTGGCTTTGAAACACCCAGATTAAACAATAACAAGTAATTATGTTGCTAGTGGGTGAATGGGAAATGCGGAAAGTAAAGGCCCATTGTATAGACTTCATTAGATCATTTGCATTAGTGGAGAGTTGCAGATTTGTCTATTGCCATGAGTACAAAGTCTTAGTCATATGGAGCCTCGTTAAGTGTTGGGGGGAGAGGTGTACTGAGGCTTGGCAGATTACACAGGGGAAGAAGCATGGCAACATCACAACAGGCAAGAAATGCCCGGAAGGCTACAGAAACATGAGTGATACCTGTTTTATCATTCCATTCCAGAAATGAATACAGCTTGTCAGGAATTCAGCAAGACGGAGCTTTGCAATTGGTTGGGCCCCTGATCGTTGATGTCAGCTGACAAAATTTTCTCAAGCTCCTCTCCTGCCCATTTCAATTTTTGGATGAGTTTCACCACCACATTACTCCCAACTTAAATTAGACCAGTTCGTGCTTTGGGTCAACATAGAGGTCATCTGTTAATTTTCCCCCAGCCTTTTCTGCTGTAGAACAAATCCATAAGCTGGTCTTGCTTTCTGTTACCTGTCACTCGGTTTTTAAGAGGTAGTCATAAAGTAACCACTGCGTAGTCCTTTTCAGTCTAGTGTTTGACAATGTTTTATGAGAGAGGAAGACTGAAATCTAGAGTTCTGTTCAATTCAGTTGCTCAACATAAGTTTGCTGAGTGTTGACTACATGCTTAGTGCTGAGGAAAGTGCAAGAGATGTGACAGAGACTGTCCTTGACACAGGGAACTTCTCAGTTTCCAATGGGAACATGTAACTTTGGAAAAGTAGTTACAAATGACTGAACCTGGTCTGGGGGTCAGGAAAGGCTTTTCTGAAGACTAATGAGGTATTAGATTGGCCCATAGAAAGGCTCCAAGGCAGGAAAAAGTGTGGCTTATCTGAGGACATAAAAGCTCAGACTGGCCCTGGCCAGATGGCTCAGGTATTTGGAGCATCGTCCAGTACACCAAAATGGTTGTGGGTTCGATTCCTGGTCAGGGCACATACCTAGGTTGTGGGTTTGATCCCCAGTCGAGGTGTGTGTGGGAGGCAACAATTGATGTTCCTCTCTCACATTGATGTTTTTCTCTCTCTCTCTCTCTTCTTTTCTCTCTAAAATCAATAAAAACATATCCTCAGGTGAGGATTAAAAAAAAAAAAAAAAGCTCAGCCTGGTCAGGGTATATAGCTAATGGAAAGAAAGGATCTGAAGGTCACTGAGGTAATGGATTTTTATTATTTGTTTCCATGTTGCGGTTAAGAAGCCCACTATATTAAACTATTATCTTATTAAGAAGAATCAATACTTGAAAGTCTGAAATTCAATTTGCTGTACATTTATTGTTTCTACCCACAGGTAACTTAGAATCTAACAGAAAAGTTAAGACACATTTTTGTATTGTTATACTATATAATACAGGTCAGCATGTGCCTTGCGGGAAGGACACAGTGCTATGTGAACGCTGGGGTAGGTGTGCAGGATTTGAGCTACATTTACTTCCTCAACAAATGTATAACAAGTGCCCTCTCTGGGGTTACAAAGATGAACCAGACAAGGAATTCAGTCTTTTGGGGGAACCAGACACATACATAAATAATTAGAATGTATAAGTGTAAAGAGAGGAATATGCACAAGCTCTTATGGGATAATAACAGTAGTTCTAATTTATTAAGCACTTACTAAACACTTTACAAACATTTTCCCATTTGTTTCTCACAATAACCTTACAAGGTAGGTATTGCTATCCTTATTTCTGAGATGAGAACACCAGCACTCAGAGAAGTTAAATAAATTGCGGAGGTTCCAAAGCTGAAAAGTTGAAAATATGGAATGGAAACTCAGTTCTCACCGACAGCACAATTCTCACTCTTAACCACCATAGTAAATGCTTCTCAGTAGCACATGGGTGCTCAGAGCACGGCCATGCCGAGGTAAGGAAACCTCCTTGCGCTGAGCTTAGGGATGAGGAGATGTTGGGGAGACAAATGGGGGGTTAGATGGGTGCTCCAGCAGAGGGAGCAGCATGAGTAAAGGCCCAGGAGGCAGGAAACTACGTAATGTTGGGAATCATGACCATTCAAGGCTGTTCTAGAGTAAGCACGAAGGCAGGAATGAGCAGAAAATGTGATTCGAGAAGGATCGGGATCACGGAGGACATTGCATGCGTGTTAGAACACAGCTGGATGATGGGAGTCACTAAGGAGCTTTAAGTAGAGAAATGCCAAGTAAGGAGGATGGTGTTGAGGGGAACAAAAGTGGGAAAACCATTAGAAATTGTTGCAGTGTTTCGGGTAAGAGAGGGTGAGGGTTTGAACTAGGTGAGTAGCAGAATGGATGGGAGATGAGAAGCTTGCGAAAAATGTAGGCAGTCAAGTTACTAGGCTTTCCTATGGCTGTAGGGTGTCAGAACAGGGACTAGTCTGGCTTGACTCTGGTTCCCAGTGTGGGAGACAGAACGGATGGATGGTGATGCCATCAAACAAGGGGAAAGCTGATTTGGGTTTAGTGATGAGTTCAACTTTAGTTATGTTGAGTTGAAAGTGCTCATGGCCATCCAGGTGAAGAGGTCCAGCAGAAAGTTGAAAATCTAGGTTAAAGTTCTCGACAATTAGGTGGGCTGGAGAAAGAGATTCGGAAAACATCACCCTATGGGTGTAGTTAAAGCAGGGAGAATAGAAGAGGTTTCCCGGGCAGAGTGGGCGAAGTGAGGAGAGTGAGGCATGGAGGGGAGGGGCAAAGGAAAGGTGGATGGTGTTATATTGAAGGGGGCATATGATGGTCTTTAAGAGAAAGGAGAAATGGACACTTCAGGCAGTGCAAATAATAAGAACAAAATAGGGGGGAAAGCAAGAATATTTTCAAAGAACGAAAGAGTTCAATTTGGCTGGATAATAATGGGTTTGATGCAGTTATTTGATGATATTGGGTAAGGGTTATATTCTTGAGGGCCTTGAAGCCCAGCAGGAAGAAGCTGAGAGCACAATGATGCTGTAGGATGTTTATTTTCAAAGCATGTAGAATGGATTAAAGGGAGGAGTATATGTACAATGAATTTTATTCAGCACTAGAAAGGATGGAAATTCTAACATACATACACCATGGATGAATCTTGAGGACTTTATGCTAACTCTCAAAAGGACAAATGCTGTATGATTCTACTTACATAAAATACCCAGAGTAGTCAAATTCAGGGAGAAAGTAGAATGGTGGTTTCCAGGGCAGGGGGAGGGGGAAAGGAAGTTATTATTTAATGGGTATGAAGTTCTGGTTTCACAAAATGAAAAGAGTTCTGGAGATGAATGCTGGTGATGCCTGCATAACAATAAGAATGTACTTAAAGCCCCTTAAAAATGGTTAAGATGGTAAATTCTATGTTGTGTGTATTTTACCACAATTAAAAATTTAAAAAGAAAGAAGAGAATAAAAGAAAAGAATGAGAAGAAGTAGGGCTTCTTTTCAGAGGCTGTTTCTGATCGTCCATTGTGGCTTGCCTGGGGAGGCAGCACTGGGCCTGTTAGTGGAACCCCGTGAAAAGCTGTGCCTGTGCTCACAGCTGGTCAAATGCGGGCAAGGTCATCTGACTCAACTTAATAGGATGGCAAAAAGAGACAAATCCTTTAATGAAGTTCAAGAAAATGTGCATTCTTACCATTTATGTTAAATTGCAAAATATTTCTTGGGGCACTTGCTTTCAAACTAATTACCCAAATAGGAAATATTTTCCATTTTCAATCATCTCAGGTCAATTTGAAAAATGGCTTTTATTTTTCATTGGTCTTCACTTGGTCTAGTTGAGTTGCCAAAATTGCCTTCAGTACAGAATTGCCTTCAGTCTTTTGTGTTTCAAAAGGGGAACGTTTCCATTTCCCCATTTCATCTCAAAAACTTTCAAAAAGTTTGGGCAGTGCCCAGTGCTGTCCCCATTACTCACTTCATCATTTCAGCTCTAGTTCTTGCATTTGGCAGATTTCAGATGCCAAGTTTCTGCTTCAGCACTGGTCAAAATCCCAGAAGACTTTGGGACCAATCCTCAGTGACCCGTCTCGGAGTTGAGAGTCTTTAACTTTTCAACAAAGTAACAGAATGAAGGCAGCAGGCTTCATTATCACTTATAAATGACTAGGATTAAAAAAATTCACATGCACATAAATGGTGCTCAAACTTGGCTGTATATAAGACTCATCCCAGGAGATTATTAAAAAAGATAATTCCCACTGGGTTTCACAGAGATTCTGATCCAGCGCATCTTGGGTAGGGTACAGAAATCTGTTCTTAACAACAGTTTGGGTAACTGTCATACCGGTGGTCCATGCACTATTTTTTGAGGAATTGATAAGCTAAATAAGGGAAAAAATGTACAATCATCCTAATAATACTGTTGTTTTAAGTTGGTATTTCCTCTAGCATACTGAGTATATCTCAACTCATAACATTCTTGAAGAATATTTTTCTAAACTTTGGAAATATTTTGAGGAAATGAATAGATAAAATGAAGTCCTATAAAGTTTGCCACAGGTCTCCTCCTTTTTGGGGACAAGAGTCATTGTTCCTGCTTCCTATGGCTGTGTTTCTGTTTTCTCCAGCTCCCTAACTGTGGAAGTGGGAGGAGGAGGAGGGCAGACCACTAAGAAGCAAAGGCAATGGAACGTCACTGGAATGCTAAAGTCACCCATGAGAACAGCAGGAGTGGGGTGGAGGGGAGGGTTGTGGACTAGATAGGGAAAACCTCAGAGAAAGCTGGGATCTAGGAGATGTTCAAAATTGAAGAAGGGTATGGACACCTTCAAAACAGGAGTAGTTTTGAAGGTAGGTTATGGAACAGCAGTCTGGATGCATCCGTGGGAACCAGTTCTGTCCCTAGCCACTGAGGTTCTGAGGGCCTGGGAGAATGACTGGTCTCTGCTGAAGGGGATGGGAAGAAACGTAGTGCCAGTGACTAAGACAGAAGGATGCCAAAGACTGGTACTGGATTTCTCCCAACATCTTTGTTGTGGGTCAAAAGAGATTTCTTTGAACAATGGAATATTGTTTGGTGATTCCACTGGGCATAAGACCAAAGGAGGGCAAGGAAACCCAGAATGTGATGACCTCATGGATTGCACAACACAATATGTTTTAAAAAAATGTTCAGGAATCGATTTTCCTTGGGAAGCTGGGTGGATGAAAGAACACTTGCATCAGAGTAGGAAGTAGAGTTGAAAGGTGGGACACTTAGGGGCCAGCCAGGTGAGGTTAATGAGTGATGACGGCTGGGTGACGACATGAACAACGAGAGGCGTCTGGCTTCTCCAGGCGAGCTGACCTCAAATCTCCCCAACTATTTTTAGGTGTGCATGTAGGATGCGGGGACAGGGTGGGGCGGGGAGGTAGGGGGATCAGAAATTCCCTATCATTGATAAAATGGTTCCAATTTTAAAATGTTGGCAACTAATTCAAATGTGAAATAAAATGCATTGTAGGACGAACCAAATGTATCTGTGGCCAGATCTGACCCACAGGCTGTCATGTGTGGTCTCCGCGTTGGCGCCTGGGAGACCTTGCCAGGTAGCTGGCTCTGGGGCTTGTCATCAAACCTCTCTGACCTCGGTTTTCTCATTCATAAAATGATGGGTGGACTAATACCTAACTTTCTTTCTTTTTTTTTTTTTTTTTGGTGAGGATTAGACAAACTCTTCATGCCATTAATGAATGTATGCATTTTGCTAGTGTCTGATACCTGGTAAGTGCTCAGAAAATGGCCTTTATATTAACCAGAATCAGGCAGTTTTTCACCATTACCTCCCAAATCTTAATAAACGAATACATCATATTAGAAATGTTAAAGATTACAGTGTCCACAGCCATACTTTAGGTTAAGGTGTGACTACTAGGAAAGGCACGTTGTTTAGATCACTCCGGTCAATTGCCCCGCCCCAGTGCCTTCTCTTCAGACACACTGGTCCCATAGAGGTCTGAAAGTCACAAGGCAGAAATACATACATTATACACTAAGAGAAGCTGTAGAAGAACCTTTAAACTATGTCAGCAAAAACATTTATTAAAGTAGCTTTTCATGCCGTGCTTTGCTAGAAATGGTGCAAAATGAATGAAACAGACTCAGTTCCTTTCCTCTTGGGAGACCTAAGATGTATTCCAATGACAACTGAGATTTTATACTCCTATGAAGAGAGATATAACAAATGAACAAATGAATGAAGAAAAAAAAGTAAGGGAAGGAATGCCTGCACCTATGGGTAAGAGAAGAATGTGATGCATGGCACAGCAGGGGGAAATCATTTTGCCTTTTTCTATTGATCAGAGAGCTCACGAAGAGTAAGATTTCAAAACTGAATAATCTAAAGAGATTCCTTGGTGAAACATGAATGAATGTCCAGATAGAGAGAGAGGAGAGTATTTCAATAGTACAGTTTGAACGGAGGCTTGGAGATGGGGAAAAATGATTGCTTACGTGGATTTGAATACATTTGCCCGGAAGGATCTGATTTTAGTGAAGAATTAAGTATGAGTGAGTAGGCAATTCTGCAATGATCTGAGGCAACACCCTTCTGTTGAACTCAGACTTGCCTCTCCCAGGTAGGGTGTCCCCAGGCTTAGGAAAAGTCTGCCCTCTTCCAGGTGCGCACTTATTGACCTTGACTTTTCTCACAGTGTTTTTCAGTTGGGTTAAGTTGATCTGCTCCTCTGTTCTTTTCTATAATTTCCCTGAGTCAGTTTCAGGTTAGCTAACAAGTAAAAACCAGTACTGGGGCGGGAACTCAGGAAAAAGAGACCATGCATAATTGCTTAGTTTCCAGCAGTAGGCGTGTAGCTTTCACTTTGGCTGGCTTGCTGAGCCTTGGCCGTCTTCAGTGGCCATCGGATGGGGGAAAACTGGCGTGGCCTCTCCGTCCCTTGGACTGTATCCCCCTTGACCTTGCCCACTCCTGTAGCTGTCTAGACTTTCCTGTCAAAATGATATTTTGTTTTCATTAGGCTAAATTAATTCCAGGGACTTTCCTCCTCTTTTTTAAAAACACTGCGTCTCATGATCAATGGGGGAATTAAAAAAAAAAAAGAAAGAAAGGAGTGGGGAGGAAGTCTAATTTCTCACAAAATCTTTGACTCTGTCAGTTTAACTCAGCAGGAATAGAGGGATAAGCTGATTTTAATTGTGTTAACTAGCTAGCTAAACACATGCTCATGCGTATATATCCACATTTTTATTTAAAAAGTTTCAAGATGCCAAATGTATTTCTTGCCTTTAGCTGTTCTGAATCTAGATAAAAGAGAGCGAAAGAAAAAATATAAATTCATAGTAATCTGAGAGTTGGTGGTGGTATTTGCTGCTTGTATTCATCCCACCTTTTTACCCAGTTATCAGCTATGTCTCTTTTGGCAAGTGACTCACCCAAACTCTGCTTTCGTTTCCGTTGTTGTATATTGGTGGTGGTGGTGGTGGTGGTGCTGGGGGGGTGCTTACAATCGTACCTAACTCAGACTGACTATGGAGATTAAATAAATTAGTGCGTGTAAGACACAAAGTATTGAGTTTGGTTATGACTAGGATAATAAAATGTTATAATGGTTATGACTGAGATTGAAGAAGAAAGGGCCTAAAGGTAGGGCTAAACTGAGTTAGCCCTGATCTAAGGTTATCAGGCAGTTGAACTACTATTAAAAGCCTTTGGCCACCCATTCTTCAAATATTAGAGCGTGTCAGGGATGTCAGTCATGGGCAAAGTGTGTGCTGTGCAATATTCCGTGGAGGCCCGGAGGCCAAGATGCTCCAAGGGGCCAAAGGAGAACTTACCTTAGGCAGGTGTTTGCTGTGGCCCCAGCGAATTCCAAGTCCTACTATCACAGCAAGTGCTCTTTTCAAAGGGAACGCTAATATTCAAAATTCTCTGCGTGTGCGTATATATTCCCTTCAGCGAAACACTATGTTTTAGAAGATAACACCTTTTTGAAGAACAATGACTCATGAATAAAAGAGTCTTTTTTCCTCTTTCTAATTATAACTGGTGTCCAAGTAGTTCTTGAATTGCTAGATAATATGTTATAGACCATGAAGTTAAAGAATTTAGCAAGTGGCCTCACACTGCCATTGACTTAATGGATAGTTTCAAACACATGTGAAAAATCAGAAAGTTCAGTGTCCTGTACATACACTATCATTGAAATTTATGGCCACTTCTGAGCACAATCACATCAATATGCATATCTATAGGTAGTTTACCAGGTTAAAGAACTGTGGTTTTGGATTAAATGCCAACGTATTCCTCTAATAGTAATTCCAGGCAGGGGAATAACAGAGTGAAGGGACCTACTCAGGGTGTCACTGTTGACTCTAAAGACAAATCACATCCTTAGTGTTTCATTAGAGGACATATAATTATACCTACAGCATGCTAATGTTAAAATGGGAACCTGGGACATCTGGAAGATGAGTCTAGACTTGGTCACTTGCCTTTAGGAATCTAAATTCACAAAACTGTGACTGGCCAAAGGAGCGGTGATGCTCACACCTGGGGTCTGTACACAGGCAGACATGGCCAACGTGGTCATGAGCTTGTCTGCAAACTGGAATAATTCAGGGGAGATAAATGGAATAGGTATTTACAACCATAAGAAGTCCAGGACTGAATTCTTTGGCCCTAGCATGAAAAGAAGTCATTTAAGAGGAAGAATATGTACATAAAAAATGTGTTCTTCCTTCGTAAAAACACACATGGCCTCTGGAACTCAGAACCACACAGGATGTCAGCTGGCATCAGAGAGTTCGTTTAAGAAAAGAATGGCTGAAGCACCACCTATGATTACACAGGCTCGGTGGAAGGGTCTGGAAAGGAGCAGATACAGCAAAAGGTATCAGATGGCTTTGACAGGTGTGTGCATCATTTTCTTCCTCTCACCTCTTTTCTCCCCCAGTGCCAATGATCATACAGACACACACACACACACACACACACACACACACACACACTCCATCCCTCAAGTGCATGAAAAATGTTAATAAGAGAGATAGGACCCTTGTTTCCATTTTTTTTCTTTCTGATTGAGAAAAGAAAGTTTTTGTGTTTGTTTGTTCCTTATATGATTTAGGAATACCTTTGAGAAAACTGCCTCTATTCTCTACAGCACATCCCATCTAAAAGTAGTTTTGTGTAGTTTATGAATAAAAGTTCATACTTCTTAGCATATTTCCTATCCTCTCTCTCTTTCTCCATAAAAAGATAGTTTCAGTGTCTCTAAGTTATTAGGAATCCACTCTACATGGCATAGCAAAATTTAAATTACACGACTTAGATTACTCTAGAGTATAACTCCTTGAAAAGAGAGAGCACAGCGTAAGAGTGTGGTCTAGAGGCAAGAGGAAATGGAGTGGAAAGGTAGTAAAAGGTTAGTTTAGAAGGTTTAATACTCACGGTCTGGCAGCCAGTTGCCACTACCCACTCTGTGGGAGACACAGATGGGCTATGCATGTGTAAAGCATAAAGCAATTCATGAGTCCTCAGCCATGATATAAAAAATCAAAACGAAATAAGTACGATTGGAACTATCTTGGTCTATTAATATTCAAATATTAATACCCGCTTTTCTTTGAAAGACATTACTGAAGATTTACTGACAAAAAATGATAGCTTGGGAAAAGAAATGTGTTCAAGAAATGCATTTAAACAAGATTTGAATGACACGTGGATTGCTTAATGCAGGGTAATGGCTGACCAATTAAAATGAATTTCCCATCCAAATGCGTCTTCTCCTTTAGGGTCCCTTGGAAAAAATTTCTAAAACGCATGACAATTTTTCACAGCGGGGACACATGATCTTATTTTCCAAAGACTTAGATTTACTATTTGAATGCAATGGTATTTGACTTCGTTAGTACAGAATATTTAAACTTAAAAATACCTTAATTTGTTTATGCAGAAGCCTATTAGAAATGTTTCTAGGGGCTCTTGTTATGTTTATTCTCTAGAACATAACCTATCTTTGAAGTGGTGTATTATTTTTTAAGAAGTCATTCCCAAGCTGAATAATTAGACTGAAAACAAAAGCTGTTCTTAGAGTACATTTCACATATAAAGCTATGCATGTGATGCTTTGATTCGAGTAATATTTTTATAAAACTTTGTTATTGTTTGAGGTCTATATTCAGAGTGGCAACATTTGTTTTTGATGATTATTCCATCCTGAAACAATCCCCCCTCCCCCCCACCCAATTAAACCGGAATTAGGAGCACATTTATATCTGATGAGGCTTAAACTTCTCGACCACCTGCTTCAGAAGCAAAGAACTTTAGTGGTTGTGTTCACTTTGTCTCTGCATAGTGACAAAAGAAAACAGAATCAATTCCCCTAAGTTCCCCTGGAAGAGGAAGGTTGTTTTTGTTGCTTTGATCTTAGCATGTTGTGCATTTTTTATTGGCTGTTGAATATAAAAAGGCATCGCCTCAGCTGGTTTTACTGCTATATTCTCATACTGTAAATCACATAATGCCTTCCAATCTAAAGTAAATTGCCTAGGTCCAAAATATCATTTCAGAATTGATTTATCATTGCAGTTGATAGAAAGATTTCCAGGGTGTCAGAAAACTATCCAGTGTTTGATTAATATGCCACAGACTACTAAAAATATATCCATGCACTTGATGCAACAAATCTCAGGATGAAGACATTCACTCATGCTATTTTAGACCCCTTTCCTGTCATTGTGGGAGGCTGTTGCAGCAGCTGGCTAGGTTACTGCTTCTATAATATAATCCATAATGCAAAGGCAGCTCTTTTCCAAACATTTTAGAGCAACTCAAGTTGTTTACATGTCTCTGTTAGGTAATTTTCCTATAACTTTGTGCCAATTGGTGTCACACTATTTGGAAAAAGTCTTCATTAAATCAAGACAACTGCATTTAGTTAAATTTCTCTCATACAGAGAATTATAGGAAAATTACGGTTAGCTGATTCAAGGCCATCATCATGAAGGAAATACAGTGTTTCAGAAAATGAATGCAGACTACAAAAATGGAGTTGTATAATTAAACATCAAATAGTCCAAGTAATAAAAGTCGTAGATTAATTGTCTTTCAGTTCTAGTCAGGTCCTTTAAATACTGTCTCACGACCTGAGCATTGGTTCTTTCATCAGAGGAGTGTCTATCCTTAAAGTTAGGAAATTTCAGCTCCTTTGGAGCACCAATCAGCTGTAAAAAGTAATTGGCATCTTCTTCCAAAGTTTCAAATTTCCCAACAAAATCATAATTGATCAAACACGGATAGCAGAGTTTGCTGACCTTTTCCCAGTGAATGTCCATTCCTACTGGACGATGGGAATCAAGCAAATAGTGAACGAACTCTTTGAATTTGACTCCAGATCCATTATTTAACACTTTTTCACAGGCATTTGGCCGATATTTCTTTATAATTGCTTTCCCAAATACTGGATGGTAATAACTATTGGGGTGTTCAAATTTGTCCCTAAATGCTGACACTAATCTTTCCATGGGATCACGAACAAACACAGCTTTGGTGTAGGTATTCAGACGAGTATATATCCCTTTTAAGTCAAAGCTGTCCAGCTTTTTCAAATGCTTCCCATAGTGAACAGCATCATGGGAGATGTTGTATGCTGAGGGAGCCAGTCCATTCAGTACCATCAGAATCCTTTTCCAGTTGGAACAGCCAGCCTTTGGTACTTCACAATATAAGATTTTGTGTTTATCTTCTACATAGATCCTGGATACCATGTGAAAAAGATGTGATTGAGGATGACTCACTCCACCATATTTCTTGCAAAACTCCCGAAGGAAAGACCTGCGTTTCTCTTGGGCTGCATCAGCCCTCCTCCATTTGTTGTCTTTGACTAAACTTCTGTTTAAAGGGCGAATGTCCAATGGCCAACTAATTTCTCCAAACTTATTGAAAAGGGTCTTCATTTCTTGATGTTTTTCAATCGACTTAATGGTTGGTGACTCTGTGGTTGGACCCAAAGTTTGACCCTCTCCTTGTGAGGGACTGGTCTCTGTTAAGACCCTACTAGACCTCTCAGAGTTAAGTAGAAGATTTTCTTTTTTTCCCTTGGGATCCTCAGGCATGTGGAACTTGGGATTCTGTTAAAATAGAGAAGAAATGTTGAAAGCACATTCACAAATGTGGGTATATTTGTAAGAAAGTTAACATATTTGGTTAAAATACTATCAGGGAGAGCACATCACATATAAGCTGGTAGAACAATGATCAAAGCCAAATGTACATTCTGCAGTAAGCTTCTTTAGAGAAAACATAATAAAAAATAGCATCCATGTATCATTTTGATCCAAAGTTTCACATTATAGCATATATATATTTGGGTTACTTATATGTTACTATTCATTTAATGCTAATGTGCTGCCTTACACTAATAGATTTTCTCATGCTCAATTTTCTGAACATTGTTGAGATAAAACTTAGTTATTGATTTGAATCTATGTTCATAGTAAATTCATTATTGTTTTTGTACTATTTTTGCATCTATGGTTATCAATTACATAAACTTACAAAACCCTACCCCCCAAAAAAAGGTATCTACAAGATGGAAATGAAAGGGCCCTGAATATTTATCTTAGCTTTGTCTTAGTTCCATCATTCTTTAGGTCAATGATTCTTGAGCTAGTAAGGAATACTGATTTCTTGCACTGATGTAGTTAGTCGACCTGAATGTAGACACAAAATGTAGCTGTATTTGGATGAAAATTTTTGTTGCTGTTTTTGGGGCATTCTGTAATAACTGTTCAAAGTCATAAATTAAAACTTAAAATATTAACAAGTCTAATTATGAAATCCTGATAACCACTTTAGTTTTCCAAGTACTTGCACAAAGTGTTTTTTCCCCTCAGAAAATGTTTTATTTTTATAAATTCATTAATCACAATAATTTAAGAACTATAGTTATACTATCATACAATTTCATTCATGTATGAAACCATCCCTCTTTCCCAAATGAAGAATAACTAGGGAATCCAGAAAAGTCTATTTGATGTCCTCCTATATAAAATTGCATCAAAAATAGGATTAGAAATTAGTTCTCTTGTCAGTGGGATGAGTCAGCCCATCTACCATCTACTCTTGATCTGCCTACAACTTTGACAGTGACTGGGTAAAGAAAGGCATGGAAGAAGGCATTCATAAGGTGGCATTCTCTACTAGGGACTGAAGTTGTAAAGACTTTGCCTTCTACTCTGGTAGACTAGGTCGCCTTTGGAGAGCAGAGACATAACATGATCTCACTTAGAGTTGAAAAAAAATGATGGAGGAGAAGACTGGATTGGGATACACATATAGGGTTGTCAGCATGTTACGGGAAAAATTACTGAGTAAATGATGTGCTGCGGAGTAATGCATGGAGCTACCAGCCTAAAGGTGAGGGGAGTGTAGGGGAAAATTTCCTAGGTGAGCTGTGTATATACAGAGAGATAGAAATATAATATTTACCATTGTATCCCCAACTGAAAATAGTCTATAACCTATAGCAATTGCTCTAGAATATCTGTTTATTGACCAAAGGAAAGAATCAATGGACTTAGGTGTTTAAAGATAATTAGGACTTTTCTAGCATATTGAACGAAAGAGCTGAGGAATGAAGCACGATGGATGGGAGCCACCTCCAAGCATCATGGTCCTTTCACTAGCTGAACTTTAAGAGGGGTGCTTCTTTCTAGTGCAAGATGATGATGTGAGTAACCCCTGATCACCATGCACCAACTTGTGTAACCGCATAAAACAGCTGCCAGAATGTTTAACTCCAAAACCACTTGTCTGCTGTCTTCTCAGAGACTGCCAGGATGACTTCAAAAGTCTGAATCCCTCTTTACTCTGACCAATGACTTGTGGTCCACAATGTTTTCACAGATAATAGAAAATTTGGCTTGAGGTTTGAAAGATCATGGGGTTATTGGTAGACTGCATGGGCAGTACTCAGCCCAGGCTTGAAAAAATATGCTACTATATTTCTTCTACTATGACTATAAATAATAACTGCTATTATTATTGTTTTAATAGTAGTAGTATTTCCCATTATTATCCAGACTGTGATTTGCGTGGCCCTGTATATGCCCTAATTAGTTCTATCCCTGCCACAGTAACAAAGACAAAACATCAGCCTCCCACTGTGCCCTCTGGACCTTCTGCTTGTGGTCATCAAATTCCCTTTGATCTCCAGGGACTTCTGGAATGTTTGCTTCTCATGACTTTCTCTAAATGAAACCTGGCTGGCCCCCAAGACTCTGCTCTCCTTGCACTTTCTCAAGTAGATGAAACTTCGCTTACTCGAACCACTTGTTCCTCAGGCTGGAAGATCAGAGGCTGTTTCCTTCTGCTCCGACTGCTGCTTCCCACACAGTTCCTTTGGCAAAACCTCCTGCTTCGCGTGTGTCCTGCTGAACCCTCCTCCACCCCTCACACTGCCATCTGCCTTTACCTTTGACTTTTCCACTTTACGCTCTGACGGCTTTGGCTCCTAGCTCAGATTTTGCTTCTTCGTCCCCACTCTTGTCAGTCTGTACAGTGACTCTGACCCCCACCTCACCTTTAATAGAAGTGTTCTCAGCTTCACAAAGACCTCGCCATTGCCAGAGCCTGCACTACCACCAGGATCTCTCGGACCGCCCTGGTCTAACCATCCAGCCCATGGTTACTTCTGGTCTTGCAATCCTATGACCACTTTTCATCATGTCACCCAAGCTCTTAGCAGCCAGCAAGCCTGGTTCTTTTTCCTTTGTCTCAGAAAGTCACCTCTGTAAGGAGGAGTTTCCTATTCACCTTGTCTAAATCGTGTTCCCCTCTGAGATTGGCTCCCATAGAACCCTGCTTCTTTCCTCACAGCACTTATCAAAATGAAATCCTTTCATTTACTCTATGCTGTCTTTTCCTGCTCCATTCCACCTCACTTGCACTGGAATATGACTGAAGAGGTCTTATCTGTCTTGTTCTCTGTTGGATCTCTGGTACCGAGCACAGTGCCTGGCACATAGAAGATGATCAATAAATAGCTGATGAATGAGTAAATGTGATTATACTGTAATGATGGGCTTCCACACCATTGTTTTATGACCTTGTCAAAGACAAATAGTGTTAATCAAAAGGTCAAGATTAAATTATATAAATAATTTACCAATTCTTGTTAAGGTGCTGATAATCTATAGTCAAACAAATCCTTGGCAGAAGAAAAACAAACAAATCGGCACATGTAGAGCTGCTTGTGCTAGAGCAGGCGTGGTGGGCTTGGAACCTCACCTGCGGGCCAGATCAGATTGGTTCAAAGTCATTCAGTGCTGCCTCGGAACCCCTGGTGGCTTGCCAGCGATCTGGGCTCCCCGGCCTCACGGTGGGCAACCGGAGGCAGAATCTCTGGGGATAGGGCAACTGACTCTAAAGTAAACAAGGCCCCCGTGCTCCCCAGGCAGTAAATGGCATTTGGGGGACTAATGAACTGGAGTATAGCAAAGGAAAAAAATTTTTTAAAAGTTCATCTCATAACATCTAGGTGAGAAAGACATCAAGTGTGATGGGCGTGAATATTTCAGTAAGCAGAGACTCATGCTCTGTTTGTGGTAGGCAGGGATGTCACATCAGCCTTCACATGGGCCAGATGAATTACCCCTCACATTTATCCATTCCCTTTACCATGCTCCCCAAGCCACTTTCTAATGACTAGTTGGGCTAGAGAGATAACTGCACAAGAGAAAGGTTTATTGCTCATAAATGAGACTTCAATCTCCTGTTAGTTTATTTAGTATGTGTCAGTTTCCTCAGCCCTGAACAAATCAAGATATGGGCAAAGTAAGGACACCCCAGGAGGCTTCTTATTGGATGTCAACTAGACCTTCTCATAGCAACCCCTTATCTCATCAGCACTCACCTTATAAAAACCATTATTCGGATGTGGTGACACCTCTCCCCAGCCCCACCTCAACTGCCTTCCAATCACAGCAAAGGCTTTCCATGACTGAGGGGTCTGGATCTAATCAAGGTTAATGGGATTTTAAATCTGAGGCTTGTACCAATGAGTTTCCGTCATCACCATTATAATAATATCAATAACAACAGCAATCATAAAAAGAGTAAACTCTTACATCTCCATTTCCCTTTAGGGCACTTCATTCTGACTGTCCCTAAAGCAAATATATACAAAGCAAACTTATCCTGTTTCTTCTAAAAGTGGCTCCTCCAGGACTCTGTTCTATTCCTGAAAAGGTTCTATTACATTCTGGCCACTCCCTCACAAAATCTGAGAGATGCTTTAACAATAAGAGTGTAAATTGGTTCATTTGCATCTCATCATGTCTTTTTAAACATCTTTTTTATTTATTTCTTAATTGGATATTCTTTAGTAGTCTCCTAATTAGTGTCCCTGAACATTATCACCAAATTAGTCTTCCTAACACATTTTCTTTTTCATCCCTTAAAATTTGGAAGTCGCTCGAGTTTATATAAACTGGAGTCCCAATTCCATAGTGGGCACTGGCAGCTGTCACCTCGGGGGCTCCTGCCACTTTGTGCTCTGTCCCTGTCCTGACATGTTCTCTGTCCTCTACTTGCTTCCATCAGGCTCTCAGCACCCCCTGCCCAAGTTTTCCTCCTTTCTTGGGACTTTCCAAACCTCCTAGGCTGATATAAAATCCTGCTTTCTCCATGAAAACCACCCAGATCTCCAGCGAGGCATCCCGCTCCCTTTGAAACAACTTTAGCATTTCACCTGTACCACCTATAAGGACAGTAATTTTATTCCAGCTTACATTGTTATTTGATGTTCTCATTGGAGAAACCCTTTTAGCAACAGCAAAATTGTAAACTCTGGCAGAAAGCTATTGTTTTCCATAAACATCTTCCAAGAGTAGATATTGTGGCAAAGTGAGTTGAAAGATACATCACTGCAGATGAAAAAAATTAGTCAAAGAAGTCTAAGAAAAAAAGTTGTGGAATATCCATTCACTCAGCAGTAAATCTGAAAGCCTCATTCTTCTTAGTTTTTAAGGCCTCTGTATCAAGGTAACTCCCCAGAGAAATCTTCTCTGATCTTCAACAATAAAATTAATTGCTCGTCTTCTCTCCCCCTCAGTCATGGGAGCACCTACTACAGTCAGCGCTGTGTGAGATGCCAAGGAAGGCATGGCAGATAAGACAAATGTGGTCCTTGCCTACATGGAGCTGATATTCTTATAGGGAAAAATATATTAAGCAAATAATTACACAATTATATAATCTATTAGCATAGTGGCAAAGGTTCCAGCAGAGTGCATGGAAGGATGGGAGAGCAAAAATCAGAATGAGGGTATAAAGACAAGTCTGACCTAGTCTTAGTGTTAGGTCTCCTGCTGAGCACTTCTTGTTGTACTCTAGTTAGTTGTTATAGTTAGTGGTTTAGGTGACTCTCTGAACAATTTATTTTAAATTTATTAAAGGTCAGCGTGCAGTTGTATACATTTATATAACCTACACTAACGTCTAGAATAGTACCTTATGTAAACACATGTTTTGAATTTAATTGAAGAGCAGTGTCACTCCTGTATTGCCCCTTATTCAGGCAACTGCCCGTATTGGCTTTATGCTGTTGACAAGGGTGGCGTTTCTGTAAGACTTCATCTGCTATTGTGGGGCTGTTGGAAAGTCTGCAACCCAAAGACCTGGATCATTCATTCATTCAATCTACATGTGTTGAACCACTGCAATATACTGTTTTGGTATTTTATATACAAGGATGAAATAGATACAATTTATGGCCCCTTGAGGAAGTCAAATTTTAATTGGGTTGATAAAAATAAGCAGTTTATGAAAAAACATGATCATTGTCATAAAGAAAGGATGTATAGGGTATTTGGGGAGCAGAGAAAAGAGTACTTAATTTTTCTGAAGAGATTTTTTGGGGTCAAATTTCACAGAGGAAGTGATGCCTGATGACTGGAAGTTGACAGGTGGCTCAGTCAGGGATGAGAAGGACTGTACATGCTGCCGTCAAGGGGACACTTAGTGGACCAGAGTCAGATGAGAGGGAGAGGCAGGCAAGGTTGGGAGTCGCTCCAGGAGGGCCTTGTGCCCATATGAAGAGACTAGATTTTGCCAGGAAGGTGACATGGATTTTCAGTTAAGCAAGGACTTAAAAAGAACATTCTAGCAGCATTGGGGAGCTGTGACTGGGGGCAAGAGGTCATTTAAAAGGTGTTTGTTACCGTCCATCAGAAATTCTTAGAAGAAGAACTAAGACAATGGGGTCAAAATGAAGAAAAAGGGAATTATTTGAGGAAATTTAGGATATTGATCAGACTGCAAGAGTGGTAGTAAAAGAGATGTAAAACATGGTCTCCCATTTCCCAGAGAGAGGAAACAGGGTCCCAGAAGGAGGTTGTGGGGTAGGTGTGGGCATTCATTACCTTCAATTTCAGACCTTTTGCGTTTGAAGTGCCCTTGCAGATCTGGAGGTCGCTATCAGGACTCCAAAGCTGGGTATACAGATTTGGAAGTTGTTGGCTGGGGGGGTGTGAGCTGAATGTATGGACCTTGAAAGCACTGCCTAGACAGAGCAGCAGACATGATCACAACGTCTGTCATTTACTCACTGTGCGCCAGACCACGGCACCTACTGCCACCTTCTGCCACAGTAATCTTTCACTTCCGTTTTCCAGATGAAGAAATGGAGCCTCAGAAATAGTCACTTATTTAAGGCACACAGATTGAGAAAAAGGAATAATGAATGCTCCCAATTACGTTCTGGACTCAAAGACTTTTCCAGTTCTTATGATACCTGGCAGAGGAAAGGGGGATGGGATCTGGAGAGTCCACCACTTGGAAAATGGTGAGGGGAGGAGCCTGTGAATGAGACTGTGGATGACTAGCTCATAGTACAAAATATGTTCTCCTCTTCTGATCTGAGATCTTTAAGGGGCCAGGACTCTGTCTTCTCTCTGTGCAAGAGATCAGGCACCTACAGAATCCAGTCGGTATCAGAGACACAGCAGGAAGAAGTGAAAAACCCCTGGCAGCCCTTTTGTGAGATTCAGGATCAAAAAGGGTGGGAATTTAACACTGGTAGCTGCAGGGCTTAATCTGGACCCAAACTTGACTTGTAGGAACAGCTTTGGTTCACAGTTTCTCCTGAAAAGGACAGGTACCAAACAAAAGGCAGGGTCCTGGAGTGGGTGAGAGCACCACCTGCCTGGGGTTGAGCGTTGACTATGAATAAGGTTCTTTGCCTTGCTGGAACTCGGTTACTTTATCTGAAAAATGGAGATGACAGTAGTAACTATCTCAAAGGTGGTAAAGACCAAATGAGGTTATATAAGCAAAATGCTTATAAAATTTCCTGGTACATAGTAAGGGACATTATGGCCATCATTCAGGAACAATTTATTGGTGTTTAGCTAAGAAGTATTGCTTGCTTCTTTAAAATTGAAATACAGCCCAGCCGGTGTGGCTCAGTGGTTGAGCATCAACCCATGCACTAAGAGGTCACCGGTTTGATTCCCGGTCAGGGCACATGCCTAGGTTGTGGGTCTGATCCCCATTGCGGGGCATGCAGAAGGTGGCCAATCGATTTTCTCTCTCATTGATGTTTCTATCTCTCTCTCTCTCTCCCTCTCCCTTCCTCTCTCTCTCTCTAATATCAATTAAGAAAAATAAATAAAATTGCAATACAGCTCTATGGCAAATATGTGCGTTGTCACCTATGTGTCTTTCATGCCGACCACACATTTGTGGCTGATGGTGCCATTTCTGAAAATGTCCTAAACAATGTAGACTGTGTCTGTCATGGGGGCACTTTGCTTGCCATTAAAAGACAAGTTTGACAATGATAATATTGATTAGATGATGATTTTCCCCCCTCTTCCTAACATTTAGCTTTGACATTTTTTGGATTTGATTGTACAACATTGCTTTTATATTGCATCTTTTGTGATTTATCTTGAATCTAGATATGAGTGCAGTTACATTTCTTCATACCATCATGAAGACTTAGTTATTTCGAGTCAATTAAGAAGAGAAGGATGGGAGTGGGTCAGATTATTAAAAGCCAGTCCTTTCTGGGGATACAAATCAGTGCCTCTCTTCTTGTCCTTCTTTCTCACCGTTACTCCTCTCAGATCTTAGGTCAAGGGCTTTGGAAGCTGATTGCTTAGTTAGGAAAGGGCTGAAGACCGAGACTGCATTTCCAATAGGACACTGGGGACAACTGGGAAAAGTGGGAGTATACAGTCCTAATAGCCAGTGCCATCTTCTCCTGTCTCCTTTTCCACCCTCACCTTCTTGTCTTCGGTTACTCAAGGAGCAAGCATTTCCTGAGCACTTACTGTGTGCCAGGTGCTGGGCTGCATATTGGAGGTATAGCTAGCAAGCCAGACTTGGTCCCTGCTCTCATAGGGCAGCCTCGGGGTCAGAGTAGGGAGGGTGGCGGGATACAGAAAAGAAAACCAAGAATTACCATACCTATGGCAGGTGATAAGATGCAGAAAGAATGTGATACAAAGAGAACATAAAAAAAGGGGTATTTCATCCTGGCTTGGAGGTCCAGGAGAGTTTCTTGGAAAATGTGCGTGCCATGCAAAATCATTTCCGTTTCCTGTCTCTGTGACTTGTGTGCTCTCTCAATATTCTTTTCCATTTTGATTGCACGGAGAAAGCTGATTTAATCACTGGATCCACCCAAAGATGAGATGCAGATATGTTTATTTTACAGATGAAGGGCTTGAAGGTCAGAGCGGCTACTTAACTTGCCCAAGTTAACACAGCTAGTACTAATGCTGTGCTTCAAATCGCAGTCTTAGTCTTTCATGGCCTTTTTCAGCTACATCATACATCAAACAATCTGTTCCTGTTTAATGCCTAGTAAGTGAATTGATGTAAGTAAAGCACCAAGCATATGCCTGTTGCGAGTAGGGTAGTTGAAAACCTGGATTTTCGAGTCATACGAACCTGGATTATGTCCCTATTCTATCATCTTCTGTCTGGGTAAACTTGGCTAACTTATTTTTATTTTCTAAGTTTCAGATTCCTTGTCCATAAAATGGGGATGATGATAGTATTTACCTTGTAGGGTAGTTGAGTTATAGGAAATGTGTGTAGAGAGTACTTAACACAAAGTATGTTTTCTATACATATTCGATCTTTTTATCACTTTATCCAATAAATATTTATTTATTGAGCATCTCCATGTGACAAGCATTTTCTATGTGAATAGCAGTGCTTTCTTCTGCTTTTTTCATCTCTCCCTCTTCTCTCTCGAAACACTTAGCAAAGTGAACAGTATATGATAAATGCTCAATAGAGAGAAACATGAGTGAAAGAAAGAAGGATGAAGGCAACTGAGAGAAATAGGAAAGAAAAAGTCAACTGAAGTGGAGGTCAAGGCAAAGAAAGGAAACAGAAACGAAAGCACAATGATAGGTAATAGGAAAGCGTAATGCTTACTTGGGGCTAGAGGGTAGAGACACCAGTGAATTTTAACCTCCAAGCTGCAATCTTCAAATGATTTAAACTGCTTAAACACAGGACAACAGTTTTGGTAGTGAGGTGATTCAAGCTGATCCAACAAGCTAATGTCTATGGTCACCTTGGATACAAGGATTGAAGTTATGATTTTTTTTTTTTTTGCACAGTTTTTTCAATTCTGGATTTAATTCCTCTGTATTTTTTTTCCCTTAAAGTAAAAGAAACTTAAAATATGAGGACTGAGGATCTAAAACAATGTGAGCAGCAAGGGGAAATTTCTGTGGAGAATAGTGCTGTTCTCCGGTTTGGCAAGACCATCAGAAGCTGAAAAGAGACATAACCTTAATGTATATAAGAAGATAAGGCTTCTCCCCAAGGGGTTCAATATGCTCTTTTAAATTTATCATTTTATCTTCCTTTTGAGTTTTGTTGGAAAAAAAATGAGGTATAATTTTGTTCTCAAATTTACAGATAAATTAAGATAGACTTGTGTAATAACTTGCCCAAGGCCATTCTGTAAAGTTCATGGAGAAGTTAGGAACACAGTCCAGTTCTCTAATTCCAACCCAAGAGCTTCAACTAACAGAAGACCTTGCTTTTTAAAGACACTCAAAACTTAACGAGGAGTTGCAACTCGATAAAGTCCATCCAAATGTTTGCTCCTTACTATTTTATCTCCTAGGCTGTGTCTGCGTGTGTCAGATGTGGATGAGAATGAAAAATGCAGGCAGGTACATCTGGCATGAAAGAAGCAGAAACAGTGGATGTTTGATTCTTAGAATTTTGACATTTCACTGGAATTTTAAGTATCTAAGAAATTTGGAATATGGTTCTTTAATATCTCCAAGTTGGTGTTTAGTTTTCTAAAAATTAGTGCTTGTCAGCCAGCCTCTCGACCCCTTGCTTAAAGATGAACAACCACCATAGTGTGTATGTCTGAGAGGGTTCTGGATGAGAAATGGAGGAGGGCACTCGGACTCTAACACCTGGTTCTAGACAGAGCCTTTGCTAGGCAGTTTTTGCTCTTATTTTCAGAAGTATGGTTGGGGAGAAGGAGCCAGCTGCCCTGGGTTGGAATACCTAAGTGTAAAGGATTTTTTTGGTGGGGCTGCTGTTATGGGTATGGATTAATAAGTAAGAGATTTTCCCAGGCAAGGAGATTGAGTCCCTGAGGTGACACTGGAGTTGGGGACTGACTGGGGTGGAAGGGCCAGGAAGGGTCAGTGACATGGGTCAGCAGTGGAGGAGGGCGTTGGGGTACTCCCATGGGATGGAAATGGAAATGCAAGAGAGAAGTTATGAGGCCAGGAGCATGGTGGCTGGATAGATCAGGAAAGTATAAAAACTTTGACGTTTGAGTCAGATCAACCAGGGCTTCCTCTTTGGACCCATTCACCCAGGACCATGGTAAAATTTCAGCCCTCTGATGGCAAGGACAGGTGAGTCTTTTTGAGCATTAATTAGACAGATGCAGTTATAAAGTGCCTAGTATAGTATCTGTCATATAGTAGATTTCTCCAAAATGTTAACCCATCCTCTCTCTGTACCTTTCTTCTCTGATTTTCTCTCTTCACTGACTGTCATTGAGAATGTCTGCCTTTCCAGCCTCAGATGGAGTTGACTGTGGCAATAGGCCCCGTTCGTGTCAGCAGTGCTAGGGGTGGTCACCGGTCCAGTTCGGGGTGGGCGCCACCCCAGGAGCAGCTTATCCTCAGGCCAGCTGGAAGCCAGTAGAGGACCTGGAAGAAGAGCCTCTGCCCGGGTGTGTGGACGATGACTAGCTAAACCCATCAGTCTATCTCCACTCTGGGCTGTTGACTGGAAAATATGGAGAGGTTTGGCCAGTTATTGGTAAAGAGGCAAAAAAAGTAAGAGCAGCCATAAAGAGAAGCAGAGCCCAAGAGTGTAGCTGAGTCAAGATAATGGTGGGGCTGAGGGCTTTAGCACCAGTGAGAGCCCAGTGCCAGGACGAGCATACACCTGAAGGCCTGTTTCTTCCCCATCCATTGCCTCCTAGTCCAGAGCTACTTGAGCCCTGGAGACAGCAGTGCCAACTGTGGAAGCAGCAGTGACACTGGTAGGGACACATTCCATTGGTCTTATATGGTTAAGCATCTGCCAGCCCCAGATCAGATTTGCCTGCGTCAGCACCTTCGACTGACACCCTCTGGCGTATGACACCTGCATATTTGACAACTGAGCTTTACTCAGGCTGTCTTCCCAAAGTCTGGCCCAGTCCTCTCAGTCTAGGGCAGGCGACTCACTCGGGTGCTAACGCGGGTCTTGGGTGCTGCGCTAGGAAGAGAGGGTGGCCCGTGGCACCGGACGGTGCCATGGAATCCCGAGGCCATGCACAGAGGAGTTTCCCTTTGGGGATTTCAGTCTGAGAAAGAATGCAAAGGGGGAACATTAGACAGAAACTCACAGCAAAGCAGAGGACAGAGAGGCAAGAGGCAGTAGAGTGGGTTACTACACGAGGGGGCCAGACTGAACAGATCTCCAACAAAACAAAGTGATGATCAAATGGATATTTTCATCTCTTCATGCATTAAGATACAATCCGTCAATATTTTTTGAAGAATATCATTTGGCCAATCTAAATTTTGAAGCCTTTTGGGGTTTCCAAAATGGGTTTTCTCCTGAAGATGATTATATTTGACTCAAGATGTCATTGAAATGGCTACTAAGAAGCCTCTATGGCCAGGACCATGGTCTCTCCTTTTGGTCCCTCTTTCTTTGCAAGACTAGGTATGAGCGGCACTGGTCCTGATCCTTTGTAGCCTGATCCCGTCTGTGTGACCTCGGTCCCTAGAGCTGCTATAGAACATGGTAGGATCTCAGAGGGTCGCCTGCCACCTGCAGCCCAGTCTTGGTAAGTGCAACTGTGCGATTGGTGAAAGGGAGGGGGAGCTGGAGGCAGTCCAACTCTTCCTGTTCCTTTCCTTAGGGAGAGCCCAAGTCCCAGGAAGCAGCATATGCCTGGGAAACTGTTTCTTCCCCACCCATAGTCCAAAGCTTCTGAACCCTGCGAACAGCAATGCAGGACTGGTGTTGACATCCAACCACAATTCTCTTGTATCAAGACACTTATGGACAGGATTCTACCTAACCTATTTATAGAGACACAGATATCACCAAGCAAGCAAACATAATTCTCTAAAGATCCTTCAGGCAGGGCATAATCACCCCTCCTTCCTTTCCACATTACAGTTATGTAATCTGCTCCTTGGAAGAAACAAACATGTCCTGGTGTACCTTGTTAAGAAATAATATCACAGCTTATTAATTCTATCTACTCCCCACAAAAGGGAAAACTGTCCATAGCAGGAGAAAGGAAGTCTCAGGCTCCATACGGGGGATTTTCTTAGGGCCCCCCTTAATTGAGGGCCACTAGAAACCAGCATATAGGCAATACTGTAACAAGATGTAACTGGATGGATTTGAGCACGACTCACCTGTGAAAACCAAACAAAATACTTGTATTTCTAGACCAGAACTCAGACCAGTAGGACGACCCTCTTGCCTCACCTGCAACTCATGACCCATTTATTGAGATTCCCAGGTCCAGCGCATGTTCCCTGAGCGAGGAGGGATGTATTTATACCAATTGGCAACGGAGGTGAGTTTGCCTGTCTTGACCCCTGCCAGGGCTCCAGTCCCGCTTGAAGGACAGCTCCTGGACGAAGGCCATAGGGCGAGGATAATCGGTTAGAGTGGGATTTGGATGAACATCGATGGAGTGCTCATGTGTGCCAGGTGCTGCCCAAACAAGTTAATCCTCATCCCAGCTGTGTCAGGTGGTTATGATCGTGTTTCCATTAAACTTTCTATGTGTCTTACAACTGGCAATGGCTACAGCTGGGATTAAAATCCAGGCTCTTTGGGCTCCGAAACCTTGTGTTTCTCACACATAACACACATCTACCTCACAGGCTCTCAGTGTCATCACATCTGTGATAGAATAGTGTTTCCTTTTGATTAGATCCAGGTGAGTACCATCCTTCCTACTGAGCCACCTTCAGGTGGCCGAATGTGCCCGAGTCAACTTTAGTTAGAGTGGACAGTGGGCATCACCCAACCTTTGGTCGCTTCTCTTCTCCAATTTGAGTTATGTATGTTGGATGCTAAGAAGGAACGCTCTACTGAATAATCACCAACACTTAAGCATGGCCAATGAGGTACTGGGCTCTTGCTCCTAGAAAGCCGTGATGTAAACTAGCACTGCCTGGACTTTGAGTCTTTCGTTATGTACATAAAGCACACAGAGATTACGATCCTCTGCTCAGCTTCTAGCTAGCCTAGAAAAAGCTCCTTATCTTCACGGCACCTTTATTTCTCTTCTGCCTCTACACTCCCGTTGGAAACACATATCCAGACACGGTGCTTATGGAGTGGTGATGTCTTGACTTCACCCACATTGGCTTTTCCAAGAAAATTTATTTCATATCTTGGCATTTCAGTGTTTGAAAATCCTGAAAAACATAATAATATGTGGGCACTTGTGAGCTGTGTGCCTGGATCAGGGATGAATGGAGGAAAGTGAAGGTATCTTTCAACCTTCGCAAACTCTCAGTGACCAGAGAACCTGGTCCCATGGCTTTTTGCCACCGAGACACCAGCTCTAGGATGCCATCTCCATGGGGATTTATACATTAAGGAAAAACGTCTACTTCCTATCATGAGTAAGAGGACACCTGAGTGTCGAGTCGCAGCATCTTCTAACTTCCCTGACTCGTCAGCAGGATTGTCTCTCCTCTGGGACCCTAGTATAGAACTCATTTTTAACAAAGTCTGGTTGCCATGTTCAGTGACTTATCAGATGGGTGGCTAGACAGATGGAAGCAAAAAACTTTTGGGTACTGATTTCTGGTTAGTTTCTAGGGGGCTATTTTACCCTTCCAGTGGTTGACTCCAAGGTAACTGGTATCAGTCTGCTCTCCTAATCTCACCTCTACCTTCATGCAGGCACTTTTCTGTTCAGTGTCTTGCAGCCCACAGCCAGACCCGCATGGTTTCGGAAGGAGAAGGACATTGGCAGTCCACAGGGGCCCAGACCAATTTGGTTGTGAGACATGCATTCCACACTTCAGCCCAACTTGAAAAATGGGAGGGAGGTAACTCTGAAGACCAGACTTTATAGATTTTTACCACTATTCAACTGTCCATTGACCTTAAATCAGTATTTTTCTACAAAATCAACTTCACTCACTGGAATAGAATACCTACCTAAACAACTCCCCATCTGTAAAACAGAGATAATGATGCCTATCTAATGGAGTCATGAAAAATAAATGAAATAAATATATAATGCCTGACATGTAGTATATCTTCATTAAATGAGGCTTTCAATCACAACCTTTGTATTCCTGCCAAGAGTGTCACCTTTCTGCATCCACCTCAGGGATCTTGCGTTAATCCTTGTCTTAGATTCTTCAGTCATTTTCCATATCCAGACACGAGATTCTAGTCACCTTTTATCCATTCACACCAAACTGCTTATTCCTACTATGAATATATCACTAGACACCTTTTTCATGCCCAGACTATTGTCATAGCCTGCTAGAAGAATTCATTAAGCAATGCATTAATTCGAAAAGTATTTATTGAATATCTAATAGTGCACTGTTTAATGGCGCTGGGGCCAGAGGGGCAAACCACACTGACAAGGGTCCTGTTTTCATGGTACTTATGTTCTTGTGGATGAAGGGAGATAGTGACCAAGTACACAAATTGATGAGCAAGAAAAATTTTGATGGTGACAAGTCTGATGCCAACACTAACACAGTGATGAGTGGCAGGGAGAGAGGGGAAAAGACGACATTAAATAGCTAGCTGTCCAGGGAAGATCCACCTGTGGAGAAGCTGCTTGAGCTGAGATCTGAAGGACAAGAAGGAACCCAAGAACTGGGAGCAGAGCATTTCAGGCGGGGCAGTGAATGCCACGGGCCCTTGCATGGGAATAAGTCTGGGCCAGTGGAAGGACAGAGGGAAGGCCAGTGTGGCTGTCGCATGAGTGAGAAGGGCCCAGTGATACAAGATGAATTCAGAGAGAAGGGAAGGACCGTACCTTGTAGGAACATCAGATCATGGAGATCAGAGGTGCAGTATAAGTCACAGGAGGTTTTCAACAGGGGGAAAACATGTAATTGCCATTTTATAAAACTCACCCTGATGGTGAAGAATAGACTGGGGGCTGGTAAGAGTGAAACTAGGAGTTAGAGTAGCCTAGAGAAGGATTGGTGGCTGGTACCAGTGGAAATAATATAAAAAGGAAAATACAGGATATGGTTTTAAGAAAATTCCACACTAATTTTCCTGAGGTCATTTCTCAACTCCAAAATTTTGGGTGCTACCACATTATAGTTCTTGCAGAATTAAATCTGAATAACTGGTTTCTAAAGTCCTCTGTGATCCTTCTTTGGCCACCATTCATTGATTGTTGACTTCTCCAAACTCCCACACTATCTATACTGTGTAGTTAATAAGCAAGCAAGTAATAACACACTCTGCTAGTCTGCGCAGTGTTCAAGGCACGTCAGTCTTCTCTTTCAAACAGAAAATCCCTTGAGCACAGGCTCTGTGCTGGCCTTTTCTTCCACATCCTCCCTTGCACTTAGCACAGCTCTAAACACAGGGCATGTGTTGAAATTGCTTATTGATTGATTAAAAACATATATCACTGGCATTTGTCTCTTTGGTATTTCTCTCATATGAAGAAGGGTGATTATCTGTCAATATTCATTGCACCATTGAACCAATATGCAATGCATCAATCATCTCTGAAATAACCAGATGAGGCTTTCTTGTAATCTTTCTATTTTGCTGAGATAATTTCACTTGCTTTGGAGTTTATGAGGCCATAAGTGGCTCCCATCTGTTGATGAACATATTTTTAAGAGTCATTTAGTCTCAAGAATTGAATACTTGAGGGGAAGTTAAATTGTAACTTTTATATTAAGTGTCATCTTAGTAAAAGAACCAAAATTGGAAGCATGTGTTCAATTTTGGTCTTTCATTTTCAAAGCTTTAGGTCAGGCAAAGAATTAATTTCATTTGTTTACAAAGTAGATTATGCCTAATAAAATCTATTTTGTTTATGGACACATTTTAGTCAATCCATTGCCTTAGAAAATGAGAGAAATCTGATTGGCTAATCATTCAACATAGTAAATTACATTGTTTTTACATCCACAGAACATTGGCCTAATTGAATTATCCAGTAATAGTATGATGAAAATATTCCCTTTTAATACATTTTAAGCAAGGCACATACTAGTGATGAAACACTGAAGAATCTTGTTTATTCTCTCCTTATTTGATGATTGACCACATAATGTAATGTAACATTTTTGGGGATAATAACTTTTTCCACATTAAGGATAATAAAGACAAGGTAGCTTTTACTGGGTACTCTGAGTTTTCGCTACTTGTTTGTGGACTTTTCCTTGCCAGAAATTTGTTCTCTGTTAACTGCTACTTTACAAAATAAAATTTATATAAAATGTTTTAATTTATGCATAATAAAAGAGATGTGTGACCACTTTCTCTCTCTAGTGAGAGGTAGAAAAACTGTCTAGGGCACTTTCTTTCACTCCTGAGATTCTGATGGGGACCAAGTAGCATTTTCTCAGCAAAATGCAGACACACACAACGTCTACACACAATATTAGGAAAGTTGGGGATCTTCCCTAAGGGGCCTGAACCATATATATAGCACAGATCCTACATCATTGCTCTAGTATTCATGACCACCACTTGTTGTTTTTTTCTTTTTTCTTTTTAGGCTTTTAGAAATATGTTGGAAATAGTAAAATTCAAACTGATGAGATTTTAAATAAAAAGTATTTTGAGCCTGGCTGGTGTGGCTCAGTGGATTGAGCGTCATCCCATGGACTGAGAGGTTCCAGTTCGATTCCTGGTCAGGGCACATGTGCAGGTTTCGGGCTCGATCCCCAGTACAGAGCGTGCAGGAGGCAGCTGATCAATGTTTCTGTCTCACATTGACGTTTCTGTCTCTCCTTCCTCTCTCAATTAAAAAATAATATCAATAAAAACATATTAAAATAAATTTTAAAGTGCTTTGATTTGTAAATACGAAGGAAATAGCCCTTTAGTATCATTATACCAAAATTATCTTAACCTAAGCAATGATAGGTAAATACTGTAAAAATATTTCCCATCCCTCGGTCACTACTTCTTAAAACACATTTATTTAATGTCAACAACAACTTTATTTCATAATGATTATGACTCAAGTGCCTCTTTCACATAATTGCAGAGGATACACATTTTAACTTGAGTTTTTTCATTCACGTTGTTATCATGAGGTGAAAGGATAACATGGGTGAAATAGTGACAAATAAAACACTATTTTAGAATGTATATTAAACATGATGACATGTTGGCTCTTTGGCCCATTTTGATCATAGCTTTAATCCAAGATGTAAAAGTAAAAAAAACAAGACTTTCTACACGGAGGTGGTATTTGAATTAAGGGATGCTGAAGGGTTGCTAGTACAACTTAGCTCCTGAAGTTGGTTGCTATGTGTTGAGAAAAGAACCCCAAATGATGGTGCTAGCCATTTTGCTAATAAAATCTGCCAGGTTGAAAAACATCAGTTGCTCAGTTACTCATCTTTAGGTACATAGGCTACAATTAGGGAGGAATATAATTAGAAAAACTCAGAGGGGGAAGAAAAAGAGAAACAGATTGACTAGAAACCGTTTGTGGAATAGATTTCCCTGGCCCACTGGGTGATAACATCTTAGGTGGTGAGACTCATTTACCCTAGATGGTAAGTTAGCTATTTTTATTCTTTTCAATATAGGCTACATTGTCAGCATATATCCCATATTTTTTTCACCTGAGTCCATATATAATGACACTGTTGTTACTATTAGTGAAGAATTTATGAAAGAGTTTTTAGAAGTAAGGTACTTTTCCTGGAAGATAAAAGAACAAGAAACATTTATAGTTGGTGAGAACAAAGGTTTCTACTTCAATTTTCATTTTACGTCCACGTTGGCTCTGTCTGGGCTCCGCTGGGGAGAATTGCCAGTGGGCGGTGGATTATCCCACTGTATATCCCCCCCCCCCCAGTTTTCATCTCTTTTCGGGTGACAAATAGTTTTCCTCTTAGACCAGATTCACTTGATTTTTCACTTACTTAATTAAGAAAGTAATTTAATGCTCAACAGGAACCCAGAGTGAATATATACTCATCTTCATTGCTCAAACACTTTGAAAATAAAACACCCTAAAACCTACCATATCATAAATGTTACAGCCTAGAGTCTCATAACCAGTTGCTTCAGTGTTGGTATAAAAACTGGAGTGCTGATTCGGGAGGTCATCAGGGGGATCGTTTAATTAATAGAACTTCCAGAACCCGTGGTGGCGCAGCACAGCAGTGAAGGGAAAGGGAATGAGATACACCTGGGTTCTGATTCCAGCTCCGCCACTCACCAGCCGTGCGCCTAGAAATACAGACACTGCAGGTCACACAGAAGAGTGGCTGGTGCTGCCACTGTGGAGTTGGACGGCCTGCTGTCGTTCTGGGGTGTGATCTGAGGCCGGCTACTGAAACCCACGAACTTGGACTCCTTGATTTGTACCTGCCTCACAGGGTTGCTGCTGTGAGGTTTGAATGAGATAATATTATATAAAATTTAGTCTAGTGCCTACACACAGAAAGCTCATTAAGCACTTAATAATAATGCTAAACATTATTATTATTATTATCATTTTTATTATTGATTTAGTGCTAAGCCCAGCAGGATCTAAAAAGTTACTAAAACTTTCTGAGTTTCCACGTGTGTAAGAAAGAGATTAAAATATGTATCCTTATGGGGTTGTTGGGACAAACAAACGAGACGGCATACTGAGTGACTAGCACAATTCTTGGTCATAATTATTTAGAGGCATTCTGAGTGCTTGAGTGAGAATGATTTGCATATTTGATTGCTAATAGAGCTTGCATTTTGCTAATAAACAATTTTCTTTATTCTCGCCATTATTTTCTTCTTGAGTTCATGCATTTAAAACACCCAAGGGCCATTTTCTCCTCCTCCCTTTGTCATGACAATATGTTTCCACAGAGTATGGTCTATTGTTTATTTCCACAGATAGCCTTATACAATATTATAACTCTCTTGGCTTCCAATGGCAGAGGTGAGCATTTGACATTTACACCTATCTATTTTCTGGATAGGAAGCCATATGACCTTTAGTGAAGACCATTTTTGTGAACCATCATTAATGCCACCACTTTGTGATCCTTTCAGTCTTGCCTTCAAACATGTAAAAAAAAAGGCACGTGAGTTGGATAGCTTTTTAAAAGCATAACCTCCAGTTCTAGGAGGTAATTTTAAAAGAGAATTAGGGAGATGGGACCTACTAGCTCTAGTGCTGAACTTGCAAAGAGAAACTCTCTTTAAGTCAAAATTGTTTGCTTGAGTGCATGGCCACTTTGATAAGAATAGTGCCAGGTAATGCAATCCTACTTTAAATTTAGACGTCGTAAAGTTCACGCTACACGGACAGGGCAGCAGTGAATGGCACTGCCACACTTACATTAGAGAAAAACGTCAGGAGCCCAAGTTTTGAACTAAGAAAACGGTTTAACTTTCTATAGGCAACTATGGAATGGAATGTGGGCATAAAGATGAAATCGAGGTGTGGGTCTCCCTGCCCTTTGAGTCTTTCATTCCCCGTGTGACTTATTCATAGAGACCATGTGCAGTCTTAGCTTGTCCCTTCTGGTTTTGTTTTAAATTCCTTACCTGGAGGACAAAGGACAACACCTGGTCCTGCCTTTCACAAACCAATGACACACCAGATTTGAGCAGCCCAGGGTACAGGGAGTAGACTGCCTACTTTTTCCAGTCCCTCTGGCTACTGGAGTAATAATTTAGTGAGCTGAAGAATTTACATTTGACCAGCAATTGGTTGGATGCTTATGCTGTGCAAGGTTTCTTAGTGAGCACAGAAATGGACCAAACATGAGTTCTTCCCTTTAGGATGATACTATCTAGTTACAGAACCATAAATAATTAGAATATAGAATAGAAAATGCAAGTCTATAGCAAAGAGGCAGAAAAAATACAGGAGCATAGAAGAAGGAAAGATTACTCTTAGTCATAGCAGGAAAAAGGTGGTATTTGAGTTGTCTTAGAATATGAATACATTTTGTACATGATGAGAAAGGGCAGATGAATATGTTGGTGAAACAGTGTTATATAGGACCCAATAGTTTTACATAAAGGAGCAGAATGGCAAATTAATCAAGGGAGATGGACAGCCCGCTCTCCAAAAGATTATGAGATCATAGGGCTTTGGATTTCATATTTAAAGGTTAGGATTTTATCCCATAGATGATAGACAAGTGGGTTCAAATTAGGTGTTTTATTAGAATCACATACTGAGTTTTTCCAGTTGCAGATGTCCACGCAGGATCATCCCCTACACTTGTGAGGCCTAGAGTATTCATGGAGGCCCACGTGCTGTGTGTCCAAATATTTATAAGTTTTAAAGGAAGAGATACCCAAGACCTGGCCCTTGTTTCCACTCAGGGTCTGCAGCCCGTCCCAAAGGACTGATGTTGGCCCAGAAGCTAACAGAGCCCCACTCTCCCTGAGGGTCACCTGCCACCAGGGCCTGAGTGGTCACGTGGGCCATTAGGAGGAGGCAGAGCAGAGGGGACTCAGCAGGGGACTCCTTGGCAGGGGCTCGACCTGCCTCCATCGAGGATGGGATGACTCGGTGAAGCTCTTTAGGTCCCCGGGAGGGTACATTCTCTTCCTTACGTTTCACTTTCCTGACCCCATATCGCCAGGAAGTTCTAAGTATCACTCAAAACTACACTCACCCGCTCCACCCACCTCCAGAGCAGAGGGGAGGGTGGAAGTACCCCTACTCGAGGAACACCTTCTGCCTACACATCGTCCCACTTCAGAAGAAACCATCTTTTTTATTCACCTTTTCCCTCCAACTCCACAACCCTCCTCCTCTCCGACAGCTGTCAGTCTGTTCTCTGAGTCTGTTTTCATTTTGTTTGTTAGTTTATTTTGTTCATTAGATTCCACATGTAAGTGAAATCATATGGTATTGGTCTTTCTCTGACTGGCTTCTTTCCCTTAGCATAATGCTCTCCAGGTCCATGCTGTTGCAAAGGGTAAGATTGTCTTCTTTTTTACAGTTGAGTAGAATTCCATTGTGTAAATGGACCAAAGATTTTTTTTTTAAATATTTTTTAATTGATTTTTTAGAGAGAGAGGAAGGGAGAGAGAAATGGAAACATCAATGTGAGAGAGAACCATTGATTGGCTGCCTCCTGCACACCCCCTAATGTAGATCGAGCCCACAACCCGGGCATGTGGCCTGACCGGGAATCGAGCTGGGACCTCTCAGTCCATGGGACAACACTCAATCCACTGAGCCACACTGGCTGGGCTGTACCAAAGCTTTTTTATCTTGAAACTAAAGCAGCCCCTCTTTCTCTGGTTTCAAAGAGCAAAGGCTGATTTTGATTTTTTTTATTCCCAGCCTGACCCCACCCCTCTCAACAAGACAGCCGCTCTGTCTTGCTCCAATATTTTACATGTACTGAATTGGTTATTGGACTTTAAAACATAAAGCTGAAAAGAGAAAAAAAAGCATTTGTATTTCTGTGTTTGTGATGTTGGGGGTCTCCTAAAGCATATGACCTTCTTGGTCTGGTCTAAGAGTTGTGCTATGTCTGAACCCAACTACTGACCCAGAATTTCTTGGGGCGGGGTGTGAGGTCTCAGTACCTATGCTAACAAAGCTCCATGGGTGATTATGATGCACAGGTAGGGTTAATAATCACTGCCGGAAACAGGGAAGGTGTTTCTGTTTAGCTAGCGTTTTCCAGCATAGGAGAGCAGATGATTGGTATTTCAGAAAGTGAAGAGAAGCAGAAGGAAAAACGAATGGAAAGGTGGTGAGACTGCAGCAGGAGAACCGTGAGAAGCCACCAAATAAGCAAAATAAGGGCCTGGGGTAGCAGGGGCCATGGGCTGGGCATAGGAGGAGGAGCTGGATTGGCGAGGGCTCCACGTGATTGCATTAGAAATGCTCAGGGAGAGAGTGGAAACCGGACCACAAGACCAGCAGGTCATTGAGGGACACTAGACTTTGAGTGGTGAACTCAAAGATGATGTATTTATAGAACTGTATACTTTAAACTTATATAATGCTACTACCTAATGTCACCTCAATAAAGTTAATTTAAAAAATGGTCAATGGTCAGAGGGAGAGATGATGGAGTGAGAGGAGGTTTCTAGCTTGTCATGGATTACATTGTGTCACTAAACAGATGATGTTGAAGTCCTCACTCCTGGTACCTGTAAATGTGGCCTTATTTGGAAATAAGATTTTTGAAGATGTAATCAAATGAAGACGATGTCTTTAGGGTGGGCTCTAATACAATATGGCTGGTGTCCTTGTACGAAGAGACACACAGGACACCCCTGTGACGATGGAGGCAGAGACAGAGGTGATGCAGCTACAAGCCACGGAATACCAACATTTGCCAGCTGTCATCAGAAGGTAGGAGAAAGGCAAGAGGATCCTCTGCTGTCAGTTTCAGAGAGAGCATGGCCCTACAGACACCTTGATTTTGAACTTCTAGCCTTCCTAACTGTGAGACAATACATCTGTGTTGTTTGAAAGCATCCAGTGTGACAATTAGTTACAGCAGCCCCAGGAAACAAAGACACAGCCTATAACAGCATTCATGGTGTTGGCTGGCTCTGACCTGGGCCATCAGTGAAGGGACGCTTTTGCCATAGCCAGCCCTGAACTGTCAATGTTCCCTGGATATTGCATATCTTCTCCACGTGCAACGGAGCCCCACAGTCAGTGTCCTTTTTTGTCACCTAGCTGTATTAATTCACTATGGGTTTCAATGACCCACCATACAAAAAGGCATAAACAGAAGGTATTCATTTACTACAGGTTTCAATTGTCTACTGTATAATAAGGCAATTTGCAAAAGTTACATTGAAAGGTTTTTACATTCAATTTTTCCCATATGCTAATTTGGGTTGGAAGGTATTTTTTGGTAGTATTTTAAGCTATTTAATCTACCATAGTGAAAATTATTCAGAAAACCTACAGGAGATTTCGCCTCCACAAGGAACTTTTTTTTTCAGATAAGAAATTGTTGCAGGATTGAATTGCCAAAGAGACAGCTGAAAAAAACGGGTCATGCATTCACCCCATTCTGGGACATAAGTTGCCAAGAGGTTCACTGCTCATTTTTGTCTTCTCATAAACAAGCTGTGTTAACAAGTTACTTTAAAAAAGCATACTGATTTCCCCAGTGAATTACACAGGAAAGAATCCAGTGTTCCCTCCAGAGAACTCAAAACAGTTGTTTGTTCTCAGAGCTCAGGTGTGGTAAAATAGCTGCGGGCTAAAAACTCACGCTGGATATTGGCCAGTACGCTAGAGCTCTCTCCACTCAGCCCTGACTTCTCACACTGGTATGCAACTCAGAGCTTGGCTAATGGGGATGGGGAAAGGGGGAAAACTCAATTTTCAATTTCAATTTAATTACACAGTCCATAGTGCCTAGGGGGAAGGATTTAGGGGCAAGTTGAATGCTCAACAGTGCTCTACTTTACATTCCTTTTTGATAAAGAACACTGTATTGATTATCCAAAGTGAGTTTTCAAAAATGTTTTTTAAGACTCAAATTCTTTTGATGGCAGAGTGATTTAAAGAAGGGGAGGGGGTGTGACTTTATTTCTTGGCTCTTTGCCAAAATTTAGATACATTGAAGGTATAAGATGCTTCTTGGAATTGTGTTGCCAGAGCATTCTTGAGAGTGAGGAGTAACTCCCTACTTGAAAGAACAAAGACTAGAAATTCCGTTGCAGAATTTGAAGTACCAGCTGGCAGACACTGATTGAATAACACAACTATTGGTTCTGAAAATGACTGTATAACTAATACACTTAAAACCCTTCCCTCTTATGTTGAAGTCTAAAGAATTTCACTCTCTTACTGGGACTGGGAACTATTATGATTTTATCTGGCACCACATCAGTGTTTAAGCTTATGAGTAAATATTTGGTGTTCTATTTTGGTGTCTACATATTCTACTAGTTCCGCCAAATGTGAAAAGAAGGCAAATACAGGAAATTAAAATGTGTCCATAAGAAGTAGCCCTTAATATATTTCTTGACCAACTGCTTTAACTTGTTAAGAAAACAGGTCTAGCCCGGCTGGTGAGGCTCAGCAGATTGAATGTCGTCCCATGGACTGAGAGGTCCCGTTTTCATTCCTGGTCAGGGCACAGGAGGCAGCTGGTCAATGTTTCTCTCTCACATTGATGCTTCTATCTCTCTCTCCCTTCCTCTCTCTCTAAGAAAATCAATAAAAACATATTAAAAACAAAAACAGGTCCACTGCAGATGCCACCTTCCTTGGGTGGAGCGCTCTCCTCCATATGGCATTGGCCTGGTGGAAAGCAAGGGCCCCACCCTCTGTAGCCCCACCCTGCAGAGCTTGAGCCCTGCTGAAAAGTCAGCTGCCTGGGCAGGGGTACAGAGGTCTGGGAAGACTCAGGAATGTCAGTGACTGAGTTGTGTGGTCTGGGGTGGGAGCCACTCTCCCCACCTTCCCTCAAGCCTGACTAGCACCTGCCCCTCACGAGAGATCCATTAAGTCCATCCTCCCAAATCCCATTTACCTTGCCCTGCTAAGATCAAACTCTGGACAGAATCTGGGAGAGACTGACTTGTGTGGCTCTAGGATGGGTTACATTTTCCCCCCTTACATGCCTGACCAGTGCAGAGGCTTCCCTTCACATGGCCACGTCTTGGTCTGTTTGGGACTGATAAACTCTGCTGGTCTCGCCCTGATGACTACCTGAGACCCCACCCCACCATGAAGGTGTACAAGCACCCAACTGGTGGCAGCTAGACTTGGTATACTCTGGGACATTTGCTAAGTGGCCTCAGAACCAGCACTGGTACTGAGTTTGAACCTGTATCAATCTGGTAAACACCACTCGCCCCTACCTGGTGACTCACTGAGAAGCTACCTCATGCAACTTGAGTACTGCCAGAGGCTGTTTCAGTGACTGAGCCTAACAGGAAGCCAGCAGGTGAAGGCAGGCAGAGGCAGGTCTCAGCGTGCCTTAGGACATTTGCTGACCTGCTTCTGGGCCCAGTGCTAGTAAAATCCGGCTTTGTTGTGCAGCTTCGTCCTTTCTGTGCACACTCAGGCCCAGCAGAGGCAGTCAAAAACTGTGGCTTGCTTTGTAGCTTCAAAAAGCTTGCCCAGGGCCAGTCACAGTAGTGTCTGACATTGGCTTGCATCAGAGTTCCTCCCTAAAAGTCCCAGAATCAACACACCCACTGGCCAGCTTCAGACACCATCAGAGCAGGATCCAATTAGATGAACAAACAGCATAGCCAAAGGGAGATCTTGGCAAGCACAGGACCTTGCTGAGATTAATTCCACTTTGTCTGGTCAGCTCCTGCACAGCAGTTCGCACACTGTGGTTGGGGTGGATCCTCAGTCAGCCAGCCTGAGGGTCAACCCCACACACAAATGGAACAATGGCAATCAAGACTCAATTACAATATGAGGACCCTCATAACTCAATAAGGGACATTTCTGGAGCATCCAGCTCAGGTGATCAAGGAGATTGTGCACCTGGGCCCCACAGGACACCTACTACATATGGTCACCATACCAAGACTGGGAGTCATAGCAGATCTACTTAATACATAGAAACAAACACAAAGAGGCAGCCAAAATGAGGAGACAAAGAAACATGCCCCAGATGAAAGAACAGGAGATATCGTGAGAATTATAACAGCAAGAAACCATAAAAAACAGTCAGAAATTAAGAATACAATATCTGAAATGAAGAATACACTAGAAGAAATAAACAGTAGGTAGGATGAAGATGAGAATTGAATCAGTGATTTGGAAGACAAAGTATCAAAGAACACCCAATCAGAACAGCAGAAAGAAGAAAGAATTTTAAAAAATGAGTTTAAGGGATATTTGGGACAGTATGAAGTATTAACAACATCCACATCATAGGGGTACAAGAAAAAGAGGACAGAGAGCAAGGGATTAAGAATCTATTTGAAGGCCGGCTAGTATGGCTCAATGATTGAGTATCAACTCATGCACCAAGAGGTTGTCAGTTAGATTCTCGGTCAGAGCACATGCCAGTGGGGTGCGTGCAGGAGGAAGCTGATTGATGTTTCTTTTCAATGTTTCTATCTCTCTCTCTGTCTCTCTTCCTCTCTCTAAAAATCAATTAAGAAACATATTTTTTAAAAAAGAATCTATTTGAAGAAATAATGGCTGAAAACTTCCCTAACCATGGTGAAGGAAAAAGACTCACAAGTCCAGGAAGCACAGAGAGTCCCAAACAAGATGAAACCAAAGAGGCCCACATCAAGATACATCACAATTAAAATGGCAAAGATAAAAGATAAAGAGATAACCTAAAAGCAACAAGTGAAAGATAGTTAGTTACCTATAAGGGAGCTCCCATAAGACTGAGAGCTGATTTCTGAACAGAAACATTTCAGGCCAGAGGGGGTTGGCATGAAATATTCAAATGTGATGAAAAGCAAGGAACTACAACAAGACTACTTTACCCAGCAAGGTTATCATTTAAAATTGAAGGAAAACAAAAAAAGCTAAGAAAAATCTAAAGGAGTTCATTACCACCAAAACAGTATTACAAGAAATGTTAAAGGGCCTTCTTGAAGAAGAAGAAGAAGAAGAAGAAGAAGAAGAAGAAGAAGAAGAAGAAGAAGAAGAAGGAAGAAAAACAACAGAGGAACATAACTAAAATAATAAAATGACAATAAATACATACCTATCAATTATCACTTTAAATGTAAATGGCTTAAAAGCTCCAATCAGAAAGACACAGGATAGGTGAATGGATATGAAAACAAAACCCATATATATACTGTCTACAAGAAACCCACTTCAGAATGAAAGATACACACAGACTAAAAGTAAAGGGATGGAAAAAGGTATTTCATGTAAATTGAAATGAAAAAGAAAAAGCTGGGGTAGCAATACTTATATCTGACAAAATAGACTTTAAAACAAAGGTTATAGTAAAAGATAAAGAAGGATACTACATAATGATAAAGGGAGGACTCCAACAAGAGGATATAACCATTGTAAACATTTATGCATGCAACATAGTAGCAATTAAATATGTAAAGCAAATTTTGATGGACATAAAGAGAGAGATTGATAGTAATACAGTCATTGTAGGGGATTTTAACACCAATTTACATCAATGATTAGATCTTCCAGACAAAAAATTTACAAGAAGACAGCATCCTTAAAGGACACAGTAGATCAAATGGATTTAATTGATATCTTCAGAGAATTTCATCCCAAAGCAGGAGAATATATATTCTTTTCAAGTGCACATGGAACATTATCTAGGATAAACCAGATGTTAGGACACAAAGCAAGTCTCAGTAAATTTAAGAAAATTAAAATCATATCAAACATCTTCTCTGACAATAATAGTATGAAATTAGAAATCAATCACAAGAAAAAAACTGAAAAACACACAAAGACATGGAGGCTAAATTACATGTTGCTAAACAATGAATGAGTTAACAATGAGAGCAAAGAAGACATCAACAGATACCTTGAAACAAATGAAAATGAGAACACAACAACCCCAAATCTACGGAACACAGTGAAAGCAGTCCTAAGAAGAAAACTTATAGCATTACAGGCCTACCTCAAGAAACAAGAAAAATTTCAAATAAACAATCTGACTTTACACTTAAAGGAACTATAAAAAGAACAACAAACAAAGCCCAAAGTGAAGAGAAGAAAGGAAATAAACAGATCAGAGCAGAAATAAATGAAATAGAGTTAAAAAAATACTACAAAAGATGAATGAAACCAAGAGCTGCTTCTTTGAAAAGACAAACAAAATTGACAAACCTCTAACCAGACTCATCAAGAAAAAAAGAGAAAGGACCCAAATAAATAAAATCAGAAAAAAGAAGAGAAGTAACAACTGACACTAAAGAAATACAAAGGATCATAAGAAAATATTACAAACAACTATATGCCAAAAAACTGGACAATCTGGACTAAATGGATAAATTCCTAGAAACATACAATCTTCCAAAACTAAATCAGGAAGAATCAGAGAATCTGAATAGGCAGATTACAACTAATGAAATTGAAGCAGTAATTTAAAAAATTCCCAACAAACTAAATTCCTGGACTGGATGGCTTTACAAGTGAATTTTACCAAATATTCAAAGAAGAGCTGACACCTGTGCTTCTCAAACTATTCCAAAAATTCAAGAGAAAGGAAGACTTCCAAGTTCTTTTTATGAAACCAGCATTATTTGTATTCAAAACCAGATAAAGACACTAAAAAGAAAGAAAACTTATAGGCCATTATCCCTGATGAACATAGTTGCTAAAATCCTCAACAAAATATTAGCAAACCAAATCCAGCAATACATTTAAAAGTTCATACACCATGGTCAAGTAGGATTTATTCCTGGGATGCAAAGTTGGTACAATATCCACAAAACAATAAATGTGATACACTACATAAACAAAATAAAAGAAAAAAATCACATGCTTATATCAATAGATTCAGAAAAAACATTTGATAAAATCCAGCACCCACTTATGATAAAAACTCTCAGCCAAGTAGGAATAGAGGGAACATACCTCAACATAATAAAGTCCATATATGACAAACCCATAGACAACATCATACTTGATGGGCAAACACTAAAAGCGTTCCCTTAAGATTGGGAGCAAGACAGGGATATCCGCTTTCACCACTCATATTCAACATAATACTGAAAGTCTTAGCCAGAGCAATTAGAGAAGAAGAAGAAATAAAAGTCATCCAAATGGAAAAGGAAGAGGTAAAACTCATTATTTGTAGATGACATGATAATGTATATAGAGAACACTAAAATTTCTACCAAACACTACTAGAACTGATAAATGAATTCAGTAAAGTAGCAGGATACAAAACAAATATCCAGAAATTAGTTTCATTTTTATTCACCAATAATGAACTGTCAGAAAGAGAAACTAAGAAAAAAATCTCATTTAGAACTGCATAAAAAAAATGACCTAGGAATAAATTTAACCAAGGATGCAAAAGACCTGTACTTGGGTAATTATAAGACACTGAAGAAAGATATTGAAAAAGATATAAATAAGTGGAAGCATATACTGTGTTAATGGATAGGAAGAATTAAAATCTTTATAATGTCCATATTACCCAAAGCAATATATAGATTCAATGCAATTCCTATCAAGATACCAATGGCGTATTTCAAAAAACTAGAATAAATGTTCCAAAAATTTACATGGAACCACAAAAGACCCCAAATAGCCACAGCAATCTTAAGAAAGAAGAACTAAATTTGGAGAAATCATGCTACCTAATATCAAACTATACTACAAGGCCATAGTAATCAAAACAGTTTGGTGCTGGCATTGAAACAGACATATAAACAATGGAATAGAGTAGAGAGCCTAGAAATAAACCCATACATTTATGGACAATTAATATTTGATAAAGGAGGCAATGACATACAAGGAGTAAAGACAGTCTATTCAATAAATGGTGTTAAGAAAAATGGAAAGACACATGCAAAAAAATGAAACTAGATAATTTTCTTACACCATACACAAGAATAAACTCAAAATGGATTAAAAACTTAAATGTTAGACTCAAAACCATAAAAATCCTGAAGAAAACATAGGCAATAAAATCTCAGACATTTATTAAAGAAATATTTTTATGATATATCTCCTTGGGCAAGGGAAACAAAAGAAAAAATAAACAAATGGGACTATATCATACTAAAAAATTTTTACATAGCAAAGGAAACCATCAACAAAATGAAAAGACAACCCACTGAATGTAGAAAATATTAGCCAATAATACATTTGATAAGAGATTAATATCCAAAATTTAAAAGAACATATAAAACTCAACACCAAAAAAACCAAATAATCCAATTAAAATGGGCAAAGAACTTGAATAGGCACTTCTCCATGGAGAACATACAGATGGCCCATAGATATGTGAAAAGGTTCTCAACATCACTAATCATCAGAAGAACACAAACTAAAACCACAATGAGATATCACCTCACTCCTAGCTATTGTCAATAAATAAGTGTTGGTGAGGATGTGAAGAAAAGGGAACCCTTGTGTACTGTTGGTGGGAATGCAGATTGGTGCAGATTGGTGCAGCCACTGTAGAAAGCAGTAAGGAGTTACCTCAAAAAATTAAAAATAGAACTACCTTATGACTCAGTGATTCCACTTCTGGGAATAAATCTGAAGAAACCTGAAACACTAATTTGAAAGAATATATGCACCCCTCTGTTTATGGCAGCATTATTTATAATAGCCAAGATTTGGAAGCAGCCCAAGTATCCGTCAGTAGATGAATGGTTAAAAAATCTGTGGTACATTTACACAATGGAGTACTACTCAGCTGTAAAAAAGAAGGAAATCTTACTCTTTGCGACAGCATGAATGGACCCGGAGATTATTATGCTAAGTGATATAAGCCAGTCAGAGAAAGACAAGTACCATATGATTTTATTAATATGTGGAATCTAATGAACAAAATAAACTAACAACATAATAAAAACAGACACATAGATACAGAATATAGACTGATAGCTATCAAAGGGGAGGGTAGCTGGGTAGTTGGGATGGCTGGGTCAAAAAGGTAAAGGACTTAATAACCAACCAACCCAACAAACAAACAAAAAAACACCTCATAGACAAAGACAACAGTATGGTGATTACGAGAGGGAAAGTTGGGTTGAGGGAGGTGGAAAAGACTAATAGGGGTGATAAATGATGATGGAAGGAGAGTTAATTTGGGTGGTGAACACACAATACAATATACAGATGATGTATTATAGACTTGTACACCTGAAACCTATATAATTTTATTAACCAATGTCACCCCAAGAAATTCAATTAAAAAAAGAAGAAACCGAGTCTCTTTATAAGGAAAAGTATTCCCCATGTGACTTAAATCAATAAAAATGGTAGCAATAAACTTCACTGTTAACTGTTGTTCAGCCTTGCCAAACCACATGAGTACATACTAATAATTGAAAATACAACGATAAAGAAACTACGCTCAAAGGCAAATAAACTATTCGAAATGGCTAAGTGATTTTGTCATTGCACAATGACAGCATTTCAAGTATTAAGATGGAGGCTACTTCAAGTCAAGATGTACATTTACATTCAAGAGCCAAACGAGGCCGGTGTGGCTCAGTGAATTGAGCATTCTCCCATGGACTGAGAGGTCCTGGTTCCATTCCTGATCAGGGCACATGCCCTGGGCTCCATCTCCAGTAGGAGGCGTTAGGGGGTGTGCAGGAGGCAGCGGATCGCATCTATGTTTCTCTCTCTCTCTTCCTTCCTCTCTCTAAAAAAATCACTACCGAAAAATAAAAGCAAAATGATAGCTGATAACATTAAATTACACCGACTGAATTTGAAGCATAGTATTAGCCAAACGAGTTCACAGTTTTTAAAGTTTGAGAAGTTGCAGGGCATCTGGCACTGATTAGTTAAAGCTAGAACTTAATTTGGGTGGAATGACAGTGGGGACAAGAATGGGAACTTATTTTGAAGCCCATTAGGAGAAGACTTTGACGAATGTACCCTTGCCTGGTATAAATGTCGATTCACCACTCTTCTCCGTGACAAGAGTGAGTTATAATTTATGCCCGAGAAGAACAACAACAAAAGGCATGGAGATTTGTGTCTGTGGGTGCAACCTGAGCACATTTTGCCACAGGCCGAGGTCTGCATTCCCAAGCCCTGGGGCACTGGCAGCATCTGGAGGAACAGGAGCTACACTGGCCTCTGGAAGGACAAAGGGGATGGGGCAAGGCAGCGTTTGGTACCTGTGGCTGCTGTCTCAAGCCCCTTAAATGGCTATACACAGTGACTTTATCCAGTAAATATAACAAATAAATTAGTAAAAAGACTGGATAAGAAAATAGGGAAGCAGACAGGAAGACATTGGCTAACCGCGGTAGAAATCAAAGACCAGAAGGGAAAGTCAACTTGTATATTTCCACTGCTAGGGGTTCAGCTCTTAACTGTTTGGGAGGGAGTGACTGGGGGAATTAAAACTTGGGAAAATCACAGAGGAGAGTCACCTTAGTTAGGGGAGAAGTAGATAAAAGTATCTGTTTGCAGCCACGATGGTATCAGTGCAGAAGTCCGGATGTGCTCAGAGGGCGGTGTACACAGCAGCCGTGGCCGAGTACCACTGCCCACTGCGTCCCATCCTCTGGGACAGGGTGTGGAGGGAACAACGAGGTGGGGACACAAGGAAAGTGCACGGTCATCCCCCTATGACCAATTTGCATCCAATGTGCATGTGCTCAGAACCAATAACACACATGTTGCTCATACCCAATAACCAGCAATGCCTTTTGTATTTAAAAAAAATATTTACAAGTGCTTAATTATTAACATTTAAAGCAAAATTGTATATTACAATTTATGAGAAGTGAGGAAATACCTGGTCGGCGATATGTTCCTGGATTTTTTCTCTAGTCACTGAAAGAGAAAACAAAAATAAATTTAACATTAAATATACAAATGTATAAAATAGAGTAACAGTTTTACTCTGTTCTCACTCAAAACTCCAATAATAGTCATGGGCTCTCTGAGCAAGGATTTGTATCATAATATGAACATTTGCAATCACTCCAATAACTGGAATGAAAAAAAAAAAAGTCAAAACCTAAATAAACCACATCAGACAAAGATAACAGAAAATGAAATGGAAATCTGGGAAGGGTGATACCAGAAGAATGTATTAAACTCTGGCAGAGAAATGGTGAAGAGATGAAAAGGACCAAAGAGAAATTCGAACAATCTCCAGTCAAAGGTTTCCAAACAATGACAACCTGCTCAGGTATAAAGCTAACACTGAGCTCAGGCAACCTTGAGTACTAGACAAGGAGGTTTAAAGGGGCAGATGGCAGAAGTGCTACTTTTAAAATCTGTTCTGTTGCCTGTGAAGATGATAAAGACGTTATTATACTTTGTTGTAAAGTACTGCTGGCAATTCCAGTATAAGCCAACAGTTCTATAAATGGTAAACTGGTCAGGACAGAAACAAATCAGAGTAACATAGAAAGGCAACACAGGGGTCTAAAATAATAAACCCCAGTCATTGCGAAAACAGACTGAAAGTGATCAGTATCATGTATGTCTTAAAAAAAAAAGGAAAAGAATCCTTAGTAATAATAAATAACCAACAAACCACCGGGAAAGAGAGGGAAAAAGTAATTTCGTGGCACTGCAGTTATTACATGCTTGTGAACATTTTGGTATGAGACATACACTTTATTAAACATGTCCTTTTAAAATGGTACTTAAGATAACTGTGCAGTCACGTGCATTTGTACGAAGTAATACAGACAGATCCTGTCTGTCTGTGTACACTTGACCCAGTTTCCCCCAGTGGTAACATCTGGATGACCTATAGCACAGTGTCACTGCCAGGATCTGACACAGAGCGTGTCCATCACCGCTAGGATCCCTCACGTTGTCCTTTCATAGCCCAATCCACGTCCCTCCCACCACCACATGTTCAGCCAGGTGCTCCTGGCTCTGGCTCCCCAGTGCAAGGAGATGTTCTTGGGTTCAAAGTCATTAGATGGACTCATTAGGGCCTGCAGTTGGCTGCTGATGAGTTCCGAATCAAACTAACTGCTTGGCTTGGTGCTAGCAGCCCTTTTAGTATTAATCCCC